>CM022299.1:333684303-334884303 GCA_011799875.1 Thinopyrum elongatum | reverse complement strand
TCAACGGGTCTGCCATATTCAGATCCGTATGTATTTTGCAAATTTCTATGTCTACAATGCTCTGCACGGAGCTACTTTAGCTAATTGCTCCCACTTTCAATATGTATCCAGATTAAGACTTAGAGTCATCTGGATCAGTGCCAAAACTTGTATCGACGTAACCCTTTACGACGAACCTTTTGTCACCTCCATAATCGAGAAACATATCCTTATTCCACTAAGGATAATTTTGACCGCTGTTCAGTGATCTACTCCTAGATCACTATTGTACTCCCTTGCCAAAATCAGTGTAGGGTATACAATAGATCTGGTACACAGCATGGCATACTTTATAGAACCTATGGCTGAGGCATAGGGAATGACTTTCATTCGCTTTCTATCTTCTGCCGTGGTCGGGTTTTGAGTCTTACTCAATTTTACACCTTGTAACATAGGCAAGAACTCCTTCTTTGACTGATCCATTTTGAACTTCTTCAAAATTTTGTCAAGGTATATGCTTTGTGAAAGTCCTATTAAGCGTCTCGATCTATCCCTATAGATCTTGATGCTCAATACTTAAGCAGCTTCACCGAGGTCCTTTTTAAAAAACTCCTTTCAAACACTCCTTTATGCTTTGCAGAATAATTCTACATTATTTCCGATCAACAATATGTCATTCACATATACTTATCAGAAATGTTGTAGTGCTCCCACTCACTTTCTTGTAAATACAGGCTTCACCGCAAGTCTGTATAAAACTATATGCTTTGATCAATTTATCAAAGCGTATATTCCAACTCCGAGATGCTTGCACCAGTCCATAGATGGATCGCTGGAGCTTGCATATTTTGTTAGCACCTTTAGGATTGACAAAACCTTCTTGTTGCATCATATACAACTCTTCTTTAATAAATCCATTAAGGAATGCAGTTTTGTTTATCCATTTGCCAGATTTCATAAAATGCGGCAATTGCTAACATGATTCGGACAGACTTAAGCATAGATACGAGTGAGAAACTCTCATCGTAGTCAACACCTTGAACTTGTCAAAAACCTTTTTGCGACAATTCTAGCTTTGTAGATAGTAACACTACTATCAGCGTCCGTCTTCCTCTTGAAGATCCATTTAATCTCAATGGCTCACCAATCATCGGGCAAGTCAATCAAAGTCCATACTTTGTTCTCATACATGGATCCCATCTCAGATTTCATGGCCTCAAGCCATTTTGCGGAATCTGGGCTCATCATCGCTTCCTCATAGTTCGTAGGTTCGTCATGGTCAAGTAACATGACCTCCAGAACAGGATTACCGTACCACTCTGGTGCGGATCTTACTCTGGTTGACCTACGAGGTTCGGTAGTAACTTGATCTAAAGTTACATGATCATCATCATTAGCTTCCTCACTAATTGGTGTAGGAGTCACAGGAACAGATTTCTGTGATGAACTTACTTTCCAATAAGGGAGCAGGTACAGTTACCTCATCAAGTTCTACTTTCCTCCCACTCACTTCTTTCGAGAGAAACTCCTTCTCTAGAAAGGATCCATTCTTAGCAAGGAATGTCTTGCCTTCGGATCTGTGATAGAAGGTGTACCCAACTGTCTCCTTTGGGTATCCTATGAAGATACATTTCTCCGATTTGGTTTTGAGCTTATCAGGATGAAACTTTTTCACATAAGTATCGCAACCCCAAACTTTAAGAAACGACAACTTTGGTTTCTTGCCAAACCACAGTTCATACGGTGTCGTCTCAACGGATTTAGATGGTGCCCTATTTAACGTGAATGCAGCTGTCTCTAATGCATAACCCCAAAATGATAGTGGTAAATCGGTAAGAGACATCATAGATTGCACCATATCTAATAAAGTACGGTTACGATGTTCGGACACACCATTACGCTATGGTGTTCCAGGTGGCGTGAGTTGCGAAACTATTCCGCATTGTTTCAAATGAAGACCAAACTCGTAACTCAAATATTCTCCTCCACGATCAGATCGTAGATACTTTATTTTCTTGTTACGATGATTTTCCACTTCACTCTGAAATTCTTTGAACTTTTCAATTGTTTCAGACTTATGTTTCATCAAGTAGATATACCCATATCTGCTCAAATCATCTGTGAAGGTGAGAAAATAACGATACCCGCTGCGAGCCTCAATACTCATCGGACCGCATACATCGGTATGTATTATTTCCAATAAGTCCGTAGCTCGCTCCATTGTTCCGGAGAACGGAGTTTTAGTCATCTTGCCCATGAGGCATGGTTTGCAAGCATCAAATGATTCATAATCAAGTGATTTCAAAAAGTCCATCAGTATGGAGTTTCTTCATGCGCTTTACACCAATATGACCTAAACGGCAGTGCCACAAATAAGTTGCACTATCATTACTAACTTTGCATCTTTTGGCTTCAATATTATGAATATGTGTATCACTACGATCGAGATTCAATAAACCATTTACATTGGGTGTATGACCATAGAAGATTTTTATTCATGTAAACAGAACAACAATTATTCTCTGACTTAAATGAATAACCGTATTGCAATAAACATGATCCAATCATATTCATGCTCAACGCAAACACCAAATAACTTTTATTTTGCAATAAACATGATCCAATCATATTCATGCTCAACGCAAACACAAAATAACATTTATTTAGGTTCAACACTAATCCCGAAAATAGAGGGAGTGTGCGATGGTGATCTCATCAACCTTGGAATCACTTCCAACACCCATCGTCACCTCGTCATTAACTAGTCTCTGTTCATTTTGCAACTCCTGTTTCGAGTTACTAATGTTAGCAACTGAACCAGTATCAAATACCCAGGGGCTACTATGAACACTAGTAAAATACACATCAATAACATGTATATCAAATATACTTTTGTTCACTTTGCCATCCTTCTTATCCGCCAAATACTTGGGGCAGTTCTGCTTCCAGTGACCAGTCCTTTTGCAGTAGAAGCACTTAGTTTCAGGCTTAGGTCCAGACTTGGGCTTCTTCCCGGGGGTAGCAACTTGCTTGCTATTCTTCTTGAAGTTCCCCTTCTTCCCTTTGCCCTTTTCTTGAAACTAGTGGTCTTGTTAACCATCAACACTTTGATGCTCTTTCTTGATTTCTACCTTCGTTGATTTCAGCATCACGAAGAGCTCGGGAATCATTTTTGTCATCCCTTGCATATTATAGTTCATCACGAAGTTCCAGTAACTTGGTGATAGTGACTAGAGAATTCTGTCAATTACTATCTTATCCGGAAGATTAACTCCCACTTGATTCAAGCAACTGTAGTACTCAGACATTCTGAGCACATGCTCACTGGTTGAGCTATTCCCCTCCATCTTGTAGGCGAAGTACTTGTCAGAGGTCTCATACCTCTCGACACGGGCATGAGTCTGATATACCGATTTCAGCTCTTGGAACATCTCATATGCTCCATGTCGTTCAAAACGTTTTTGAAGTCCCGATTCTAAGCCGTAAAGCATGGTGCACTAAACTATCAAGTAGTCATCATACCGAGCTTGTCAAACGTTCATAACGTCTGCATCTGCTCCTGCAATAGTTCTGTCACCTAGGGTGCATCAAGGACATAATTCTTCTGTGCAGCAATGAGGATAAACCTCAGATCACGGAACCAGTCCGCATCATTGCTACTATCATCTTTCAACTTAGTTTTCTCTAAGAACATATCAAAAATAAAACAGGGGAGCTATACGCGAGCTATTGATCTACAACATAATTTGCAAATACTATCAGGACTAAGTTCATGATAAATTAAAGTTCAATTAATCATATTACTCAAGAACTCCCACTTAGATAGACATCTCTCTAATCATCTAAGTGATCACGTGATCCAAATCAACTAAACCATAACCGATCATCACGTGAAATGGAGTAGTTTTCAATGGTGAACATCACTATGTTGATCATATCTACTATATGATTCACGCTCGACCTTTCGGTCTCAGTGTTCCGAGGCCATATCTGCATATGCTAGGCTCGTCAAGTTTAACCCGAGTATTCTGCGTGTGCAAAACTGTCTTGCACCCATTGTAGATGAACGTTGAGCTTATCACACCCGATCATCACGTGGTGTCTCGGCACGATGAACTTTGGCAACGGTGCATACTCAGGGAGAACACTTTTACCTTGAAATTTAGTGAGGGATCATCTTATAATGCTACCGTCAAACAAAGCAAAATAAGATGCATAAAGGATAAACATCACATGCAATCAGTATAAGTGATATGATATGGCCATCATCATCTTGTGCTTGTGATCTCCATATCTGAAGCACCGTCATGATCACCATCGTCACTGGCGCGACACCTTGATCTCCATCGTAGCATCGTTGTCGTCTCACCAACTATTGCTTCTACGACTATCGCTACCGCTTAGTGATAAAGTAAAGCAATTACAGGGCGATTGCATTGCATACAATAAAGCGACAACCATATGGCTCCTGCCAGTTGCCGATAACTCAGTTACAAAACATGATCATCTCATACAATAAAATATAGCATCATGTCTTGACCATATCACATCACAACATGCCCTGCAAAAACAAGTTAGACATCCTCTACTTTGTTGTTGCAAGTTTTATGTGGCTGCTATGGGCTGAGCAAGAACCGTTCTTACCTACGCATCAAAACCACAACGATAGTTCGTCAAGTTAGTGCTGTTTTAACCTTCACAAGGACCGGGCGTAGCCACACTCGGTTCAACTAAAGTTGGAGAAACTGACACCCGCTAGTCACCTGTGTGCAAAGCACGGCGGTAAAACCAGTCTCGCGTAAGCGTACGCGTAATATCGGTCCGGGCCGCTTCATCCAACAATACCGCCGAACCAAAGTGTGACATGCTGGTAAGCAGTATGACTTGTATCGCCCACAACTCACTTGTGTTCTACTCATGCATATAACATCTACGCATAAAACCTGGCTCGGATGCCACTGTTGGGGAACGTAGTAATTTCAAAAAAATTCCTACGCACACACAGGATCATGGTGATGCATAGCAATGAGAGGGGAGAGTGTGTCCACGTACCCTCGTAGACCGAAAGCGGAAGCGTTATGACAACGCGGTTGATGTAGTCGTACGTCTTCACGATCCGACCGATCCAAGTACCGAATGCACGGCACCTCCGAGTTCAGCACACGTTCAGCTCGATGACGTCCCACGAACTTCGATCCAGCAGAGCTTCGAGGGAGAGTTCCGTTAGCACGACGGCGTGATGACGGTGATGATGATGCTACCGACGCAGGGCTTTGCCTAAGCACCGCTACGATATGACCGAGGTGGATTATGGTGGAGGGGGGCACCGCACACGGCTAAGAGAGATCAATGATCAACTTGTGTGTCTATGGGGTGCCCCCTGGCCACGTATATAAAGGAGTGGAGGAGGGGAGGGGCCGGCCCTCTCTATGGCGCGCCCTGGGGAGTCCTACTCCCACCGGGAGTAGGATTCCCCCCCTTCCATGTAGTAGGAGTAGGAGAGAAGGAAAGGGAAAAGAGAAGAGAAGGAAGGAGGGGGCGCCACCCCTCCCCCTAGTCCAATTCGGACTAAGCCTTGGGGGGGCGCGCAGCCTCCCCCTCCCCCTAGTCCAATTCGGACTAAGCCTTGGGGGGGCGCGCAGCCTCCCCTCTCTCTTTCCCCTAAAGCCCAATAAGGCCCATATACTCCCCGGCGAATTCCCGTAACTCTCCGGTACTCCGAAAAATACCCGAATCACTCGGAACCTTTCCGAAGTCCGAATATAGTCGTCCAATATATCGATCTTTACATCTCGACCATTTCGAGACTCCTCGTCATGTCTCCGATCTCATCCGGGACTCCGAACTACCTTCGGTACATCAAAACACATAAACTCATAAAACCGATCGTCACCGAACGTTAAGCGTGCGGACCCTACGGGTTCGAGAACTATGTAGACATGACCGAGACACGTTTCCGGTCAATAACCAATAGCGGAACCTGGATGCTCATATTGGCTCCCACATATTCTACGAAGATCTTTATCGGTCAAACCGCATAACAACATACGTTGTTCCCTTTGTCATCGGTATGTTACTTGCCCGAGATTCAATCGTCGGTATCTCAATACCTAGTTCAATCTCGTTACCGGCAAGTCTCTTTACTCGTTCCGTAATACATCATTCCGCAACTAACTCATTAGTTACAATGCTTGCAAGGCTTATAGTGATGTGCATTACCGAGTGGGCCCAGAGATACCTCTCCGACAATCGGAGTGACAAATCCTAATCTCGAAATACGCCAACTCAACAAGTACCTTCGGAGACACCTGTAGAGCACCTTTATAATCACCCAGTTACGTTGTGATCTTTGGTAGCGCAGAAAGTATTCCTCCGGTAAACGGGAGTTGCATAATCTCATAGTCATAGGAACATGTATAAGTCATGAAGAAAGCAATAGCAACATACTAAACGATCAAGTGCTAAGCTAACGGAATGAGTCAAGTCAATCACATCATTCTCCTAATGATGTGATCCCGTTAATCAAATGACAACTCATGTCTATGGTTAGGAAACATAACCATCTTTGATTAACGAGCTAGTCAAGTAGAGGCATACTAGTGACACTCTATTTTGTCTATGTATTCACACATGTATCAAGTTTCCGGTTAATACAATTCTAGCATGAATAATAAACATTTATCATGACATAAGGAAATAAAATAATAACTTTATTATTGCCTCTAGGGCATATTTCCTTCACTAATCGCTTGGACAATCGCGAAATAAGGTGGAGAGGTATGTCACATACTTCATTCATGTATGCTCTCCTGACCCAAAAAGTCAAAACAACATTCGGGCTACATGAAGCTCATGTTTAAAAATATATATATTAAGAAACAGGATGCTAAAATCTAAAAAATATAACATGTAAATATAGGTGTGTATGTACAAAGTTTCATCAACGGATCTTTTTAGCTGTGGTGTACACAAAAAAGACAAATATATGAATTCAAATTGAACTATTTTGCTTTTTTGGAACCACAAACTTGTGCTTTTCCCTGTGTAGCCTACATATCAATGTATATTTTAAATAATTATTTTACATATATTTAGAAGATAACTACATGTATCTAAGGAAAAAAAATCTTTTTAAAATTTCAATTTTTCCTGTAATTTAAAAAATATGAGGCCCACTGGAGCCCCCGAGCCAAATTGTCACACCCCTCCCCCCTAATATGTATATTAGCATCTGTTCATAGAACCATTCACTAAGAATTAGCCTCAAGAGCTCTGGCATAAACATAACAGAAATTCCAACAATGCACATGTAATTAGCGGTGATTATTCTTAGGCGCACGCTAAACGGGAGCCTGCCGTAGTGATACTTTCTGGTAGTATGACCAATCAAGGTAGTTGGGCTCCCAGGTGTGGGAGTTTGCAACAAACAACAAGATTTTCCCTCAATGCGAAATCAATGTATCAATACATGGAGGTACACGTTTCCCATACCAATAATAAATTATGCAACACAAATAAAACTTCACTTGTGCCCCCAATAACACTAACGAGGGTGTCAACATTGCTAGCTTTGCTAGTTAAACAAGGTATTAAAAATAATGTGATTTTTTTGTATTTTTTGAATACACAATAACTAAAAATAGAAGTTATTAGGACCGAGAGTATTGATGACCCACAAGTATAGGGGATCAATTGTAGTCCTTTCGATAAGTAAGAGTGTCGAACCCAATGAGGAGCAGAAGAAAATGACGAGTGGTTTTCAGCAAGGTATTTTCTGCAAGCACTGAAATTGTTGGTAAGAGGTAGTTTGATGGCAAGATAATTTGTAACGAGCAAGTAACGGTAACGGTAAATAAAGTGCAGCAAGGTAGCACAATCCTTTTGTGGCAAAGGACATGCCAAAACGGTCTCTTATGATAAGCAAAGCGTTCTTGAGGGTACACGAAAATTTCACCATATCACTTTCATCATGTTGGTTCGATTTGCGTTCGCTGCTTTGATAATTTGATATGTGGGTGGACCGGTGCTTAGGTGTTGTTCTTATTTGAACAAATCTCCTACTTATGATTAACCCCCTCGCAAGCATCCGCAACTACGAGAAAAGTATTAAGATAAAATCTAACCATAGCATTAAACTTTTGGATCCAAATCGGTCCCTTACGAAGTAGCGCATAAACTAGGGTTTAAGCTTCTGTCACTCTAGCAACCCATCATCTAATAACTACTCCACAATGCATTCCCTTAGGCCCAAATATGGTGAAGTGCCATGTAGTCGATGTTCACATGACACCACTAAGGGAATCACAACATACATATCATCAAAATATCGAACACATATCAAGTTCACATGATTACTTGCAACATGACTTCTCCCGTGACCTCAAGAACAAAAGTAACTACTCACAAATAATAATCATGCTCAAGATCAGAGGGGTATTATATAGCATAATGGATCTGAACATATAATCTTCCACCAAATAAACCATATAGTAATCAACTACAAGATGTAATCAACACTACTAGTCACCCACAGGTACCAATCTGAGGTTCCGGTACAAAGATTGAACACAAGAGATGAACTAGGGTTTGAGAGAAGATGGTGCTGTTGAAGATGTTCATGGAGATTGCCCTCCCAAAGATGGGAGAGTTGTTGGTGATGATGATGACGATGATTTCCCCCTCCGGGAGGGAAGTTCCCCCAGCGGAATCGCTCCGCCGGAGGGCAAAAGTGCTCCTGCTCAAATTCCGCCTTGAGACGGCGGCACTTCATCCTGAAAGTCCCCCTCTGATTTTTTCTAGTTCAAAATGACTTATGTACCAGAAGATGGGCACCGGAGGTGGGCCTAGGAGGGCACAACCCACCAGGGCGCGCCTGGGGGCCCAGGCGCGCCCTGGTGTCTTGTGCTCACCAGGGTGGCCCCCTCCGGTAGTTATTTGCTCCAGTATTTTTTATATATTGCAAAATAATTCTTCGTAAATTTTTAGCTCATTTGGAGATGTGCATAATAGGCAACTCTGACGTAGATTTTTCAGGTCCAGAATTCCAGCTGCCGGTATTCTCCCTCTTTGTGCAAACCTTGCATATTATGAGAGAAAAGGCATTAGAATTACTCCAAAACGCATTATTATGGATAAAAACATTATAAATAACAGTAGGTAAACATGATGCAAAATGGACGTATCAACTCCCCCAAGCTTAGACCTCGCTTGTCCTCAAGCGAAAAACCGGAATCGAAAAACATGTCCACATGCTTAGAGAGAGAGGTGTCGATAAAAACAAAATACGGACATAGAAGCATCATGCTTATTATTATAACAACAAAGAACTTTAACATAAAACTTTATTACACAACTTTTATCATATAACTTCTCATGAGCAAGTAACAATTCATCACAACATCAAAGTATAAAGCATAAACTTTATTGAAAACTAACAAACTATGTTCTCAGTCAACTTTGCAACTACAATTCATCATATTTTCAGGAAGGGTCACGTATCGGAGCCTTTAGGCAAGTCCACATACTCAACCATCATTTAACCTTCTATGATTGCTAACACTCACAACGTACCCATGAACAAAAAGTTTCAACCGGACACATAGAAAGATAGGGGCTTATAGTTTCGCCTCCCAACGTATTCACCTCAAGGGTGATGTCAACAATAATAACTCATGCCCACTCATATCCAACTGGATATATGTGCCTAGATCTTTCCTCACCACATGATGCTTGCAAAAAGAGAAAATAAAAAGGAATAGGGAAGGATACTTTGACTCTTACATAAAAGTAAATGCATAAAAGTAAAAGATAGGCCCTTCGCAGAGGGAAGCAGAGGTTGCCATGCGCTTTTTGTTTGTATGCCAAATCTCTTAATGCAAAAGAACGTCACGTTATATTGCCCCTTATGATAGCAACATTTATTATGCAGTCCGTCGCTTTTATTACTTTGCCATCATAAGTTCGTACAACGCTCAATTTTCTCTTACACTAAATGATCTAACACTTTTAGAAGCAATTTTCATTGCCTTTTTGCACAGATGACAACTTACTTGAAGGATCTTACTCAATCCATAGGTAGGTATGGTGGACTCTCAAAATAAGATTTTGGGTTTAAGGGTTTTTGGATGCACAAGTAGTATCTCTACTTAGTGCGGAGTTTTTGGCTAGAAAAGATATTGAGCAAGCACCACATGTTGAAGGATCTATGACAATATAACTTCTATGTGAATATGAACAAACATAAATCATTACGTTGTCTTCCTTGTCCAACGTCAACAATTTTGACACAAAATATTTAATGGGGGCTCACAATCATAAAAGATGTCTGGGATAGTGTATTTGCATGTGAATCTTCTCTTCCCTTATTAATTCTTTCATGAATTGCATCATTGACCAATGCTATGTTTGTCAATCTCCAACAAATTTTACCACTTATAATTTTCCTTATGTGATGTCACTACTTACCATAAGATTAGCATATGATCTTTTTCATTTATTTTCCTTTCTTTTTATTGAATCAAGAGAGTAAAGAAACAAAAATCAAACTACTCTTTATTATATATCTCGCGATTACATAGATAGATGGATCACTAAGCAAGCACTCAAAAAGAAAGGATCGAACTAAACTTTTATTCAACGAAATCATAGGATAACTAAAGATCGAACTAAAATAGATAAAAGCAAAGATAATGGTGGTGATACGATACCGGTGCACCTCCCCCAAGCTGGCACAAGCCAAGAGGAGTGCCCATACCATGAACTCAAGTCTCCTTTGGTGGGGAAGGTGATGATGGTGGTGGTGAGGTAGCTTCACACTTCAGGATTAGGAGATTCTCCAATTTACGGATGATGCTCTGGAGGGCGATGATATGCTTTTGCAATAGAATATTTTCACGAGTGATATATTTATTTTGCACACGAACCGTTTCAATGACCCTGAAAACTTCAATTTTAGTAGGGGTAATATAATCATAGTAAGGTTGAAGGATGTCTTCTTCTTCTGCTGCCGGAACGGCATGCCCTACTGCCGGAACTTGATCTCCCGCGACTTCCTTGACCTTATCACCCTTGATGGTTTTCTCTGGCTCCTCTCTCTTTAGTTCCATCTTCATCAACCAAGCATCCTCTTCTACTTCGTTGGAGGAGGGAGAAGACATGATGCCTGGATTAACATATCTAATAGAAAACAACAAGAAAGAAGAACAGATGATTTCTCCGTGATACGGTGGTCAATACGTTCGGGGGGTTGATACGTCTCCAACGTATCTATAATTTTTGATTGTTCCATGCTGTTATATTATCAATCTTGGATGTTTTACAATCATTTTATAGCAACTTTATATCATTTTTTGGGACTAACCTATTGACATAGTGCCCAGTGCCAGTTGCTGTTTTTTGCTTGTTTTTTACTTCACAGAAAATCAATACCAAACGAAGTCCAAACGCAGCGAAACTTTTTGGTGATTTTTTCTAGACCAGAAGACACAAGTTGGGCCAAGGAAGTACCAGAGGGGTGCCCCGAGGGGGGCACAACCCACCTGGGCGCGCCTGGGGGCCCAGGCGCGCCCTGGTGGGTTGTGCCCACCTCGGTGGCCTCCCGCACCTCCTTTTTGCTCTATAAATACCCCAGTATTCTAGAAACCCTAGGGGAGTCGATGAAATACAATTCCAGCCGCCGCAAGTTCCAGAAACCACAGATCCAATCTAGACACCATCACGGAGGGGTTCATCATCCTCATTGGTGCCTCTCCGATGATGCATGAGTAGTTCATTGTAGACATACGGGTCCGTAGTTAGTAGCTAGATGGCTTCCTCTCTCTCTTTTGATTCTCAATACAATGGTCTCTTGGAGATCTATTTGATGTAACTCTTTTTGCGGTGTGTTTGTTGGGATCCGATGAACTTTGAGTTTATGATCAGATCTATGTTTTTATCCATGAAAGTTATTTGAGTCTTTTGATCTCTTATATGCATGATTACTTATAGCCTCGTATTTCTTCTTCGAATCTTTGGTTTAGTTAGGCCGACTAGATCGATTTTTCTTGCCATGGGAAGAGGTGCTTTGTGATGGGTTCGATCTTACGGTGCTCAATCCCAGTGACAGAAGGGGAAATGACACGTATGTATCGTTGCTTTTAAGGATAACAAGATGGGGTCTATTCCTACATGAATAGATCTTGTCTACATCATGTCATCGTTCTTATTGCGTTACTCCGTTTCTCCATGAACTTAATACACTAGATGCATGCTGGATAGCGGTCGATGTGTGGAGTAATAGTAGTAGATGCAGGCAGGAGTCGGTCTACTAATCTTGGACGTGATGCCTATATAATGATCATTGCCTGGATATCGTCATAATTATTTGAAGTTCTATCAATTGCCCAACAGTAATTTGTTTACCCACCGTATGTTATTTTTCTCGAGAGAAGCCACTACTGAAATCTACGGCCCCCGGGTCTCTTCTTTATCATATTTGCCTTCGAGATCTATTTTTATTTGTTTTTATTTTCAGATCTATTAATCCAAAAACCCAAAAATATCTTGCTGCAATTTATTTTATCTCGCGTGTAACACCCCCAGTGGTTAGCCACAGTAATCCCATTTTGATAATGCCAAGTCAGCATGATTATCAGTGCATGATCATCATTAACATCATATTGCATTTCAACTCCTAACCTCAAATTCAAATTTAAATGAAAGTGGAAAATAAAAGTTGTCCAACATAGAAACTAAATTGTTCATTAAATAGCGAATAAATCAGAGACAATTCTAAAATTTAAACCAACATCATTGGAGTTGGGTAAGTGACTCAAACATCCCCAAACAGTGACTAAAGACAATATTTAATTACCTTTTATTTAATCTAAAATAAATATGAAAAGATATTTACCCCAAACTAGTTTTTGGTGGTAGGATATTTTGGTTTCTGTATTTGGGACCAGGTCACAATTTTACAAAGTCATTTGGGTGCCTAACTATTAACGAACAGAAAAGGAATAAAGAAAGCCAAAAAAGAAAAGAAAAGGAGAACCCCCTATCATCTCATCGCTGCCCCCCACACATGTCCAACCGAGGTCATCGGGCGACGCAATAGAATGGTCCTTGGGGTCGTCGGTACGCGTTCGTAATTAAGTGTGGCTAGATGGTGCCTCGGGGGGGTGCGTGTGTTTTGTTCGTTCGTTCGCTGATTTTAGTATCGAGTAGAGGTGGGGTCATCGGCTAGGTCTGGGGTAGCGTGGCTGGGGTGGGTACGGTACAGCGTTGTGTGGCCCGGAGGTTTTCTGGTTGTACTTGGGTCTCTTTCGTTGTTAGGTTGTGTGGGGGGTGTGTGTTCTGGTTTGGAGTGGTGTTGGGTGATGCGCATCTGGCGGCCCGTTTTGGCGGGGAGAGTAGGGTTTTGGGTTTGGGTATCGTTGTCATGCCCCCCCCGGCCACTGGGCCCCGGCCCAGCTGGCCATCCCGCCGGCCTCCCCCCGCTAGCCCCGGGCCTATTAGGCCTCCCTCCCCACCCGAAACCCTAGCCCGCCACCGACACTTCCCCCCCCCCCCTCTCGCCCCCTCTCCTCTGGATCGAGATCCAGGGAGAGCTCGGCCTCGATCCCGGCCGCCTCGACGTCGCCCGGAGCCGCCTGGCGCATGCCGCTCGCCCCTGCCACCGCACCGTCGCCGACGCCCGTCGCCACCCTGACCTTGAGCCGACGCCCCGCCACCTCGACGCCGTCGCCCTGGGCCTCGCCGCCCCGTTCGCGACAGCGTCGTCGTCGGACCCCGCTGGACTACCCCGTCCCCGTCGCTCGCGTCCCCGACCTCCTCCTCAACCGCGGCTCCATCGAGCCTCGCCGGCGTTCCCCTGCACCGGCGGTGAGGCACCGCGCGCGCTACTCCTCTTCCCCCTGCCACTGCTTCAGCTCGCGCGCGGTACACCGCTCCGGCCGCGCCTCTGCGCGCGCGCCCGCGCTCCCGACCACGTCGCCGCGCCGATCCGCTGACCCGCTCACGCCCCTCGCCTACGCCCGCGTCGGCCTCCGCCCGACCGCGCTCGCGTCGCCTGGCCCCGACCCTGCTGCTGCTCGCGCCAGTCCGCGCACGCTCGCCTAGCCCCGCTCGCCCCTCGCTGATGCTGTGCTGCTGCTCCAACCGCGCCGCCCCGCCGTTGCTTCGCCGTGCCGCTCGCACTGGCCTCGCCCCGGCCGTTCGCTCACCGTCGCCGTGGCCTGGGCGTGCGCCCAATCGGGCTTGCGCCCGCACGCCCGTGCCCGCTCGCTGTGGCCTCTGGGCCACCGACAGCCGGGCCCCACCCCCTGACCCACTGACACGAGGGGCCCACGCCCCAGATTTTTTTTTATAAAAAAATAAAATAAAAAAATAATTAATTAATTAAATAATTAATTAATTTAATTAATCCCGATTAGGTTAATTTAATTAAGTAGTTAGTGTTAATTAAACAGTAATTTAATTAGTTAATCCCTAATTAACTAAACAGCCTATGACAGGTGGGACCCACTGGTCCTGACGTCATGCTGACGTCAGCAAGACACTGTTTCGGATAATGTTAATTTAAATAATTAATTAAATTCCAGAAATTAATAAAAACTTTAGAAAATCATATTAAATAATCCGTAACTCCGATGGAAAAACTTTGTACATGAAAGTTGCTCAGAACGACGAGACGAATTCGAATACGCGGTCCGTTCGTCTGTCACGCGTCCCTAACTATCCGAACATGCAACCGTCCCTCTCCGGTCATCTGTGTGACAAATGTCCGGAACCAGAAAACATTCCCGGATGGATTCCTCCTTCCTCGGTGACGTGCAACCACACGTTAGAACACACCCGTCACTGCATACTGTCATGCCGTACTTTGCGTTACTCATGTTTGCTCTATATTTATACTGTTTCCTCCCCCTCTTCTCTCTCGATAGAGCCGGTACCGAAGCAGCTCCGGAGTTCGACGACCCCTGAAGACCTTGCCCTTGCCGCCGAGCAACCAGGCAAGCCCCCCTTTTGATCATCCCGATATCGCCCATTCTATTTCTCATGCTTGCATTAGAATTGCTGCTGCTACTGCTTTACCTATTCTGATGCATAGCCTGTTTATTGTAACCTGTTGTTGATAATTACCTGCATATCCTAAACTGTTTAGTCTAGGCTGGGTAGAGACCTATCAGTGACCCCACTTATCCCGACTGCCGCGCTGGATCGTCAGAAGACCCGATCAACGGGATTGAAGACCAGGACCCGACACCGCACATCACCCCCCTTAGTTGTAACGACACTGCAGCGTTACTATCGAGTGCCGAGGGTGAAACCTCATGTAGCACTTCTGATGTTAACTCTGTAGAGTACCTATTCGGTCGTGGTCATCGAGGGTGATTCCTCCTTCACCACTTCCGGTAACGACGCTGTCGTGCAACACATCAAGTGTGAACCCATCGAGGGTGAATCCTCCGAGTTCACCTTGACGGACACATCGAGTAGGAATCCAACGAGGGTGATACCTCGGATTCCCCTGATGTTATGGACACACGGATACTTTGACTTTACACTGTTACTTAGGAAGGCGGGTCGGCCCTGAGGGGTACCCGCGTGCGCCTGAGAGGCGAGTGTTGTGAAGACGGGTGCCAGTGTGGTGCCCGAGTGGTGAATACGAGGCGCGGCCGGGCATTCTTAACCCTTGCAGCAAGTCCTCGAGACGGGGCGACGGGGTCACATCTTTCGTGAGTCTCTGCTCGTTACCGCAAGCCCTAGTCCATTAACGATTTGGATATTTGATCCGAGCAGGCCTCTGGCCTGATAGCACTAACCATCACGTGGGCATAGTATGGGCGTTCTGCATCGTATGCATCAGCTGAAAGCTCTGTCAGACGTCTAGTTCAGCATGGCGGCACGGACGGACCGGCGCCTTCCTGTAGTGTTGGTGCCTGGCTTCACCGTGTGCGCAACGACCCGGAGGGCGAGGGGCGATGGCCAAGACCCCGTTGCGCTTAGGATGTAGACCGGCGGGGACCTCTCTGCTGAGCTGTAGGTAGGGTTGCGATGTGTCGTTTGGCCGAGGCCGGGCATGACCCAGGAAAGTGTGTCCGGCCGGAGTTAATCGAGCGTGTTGGGTAAGTTGGTGCACCCCTGCAGGGAAGAATACTTCTATCGATAGCCTGTCCTACGGTAACGGACACTCGGAGTTGTATCCTGATTGATACAATTTAGAACTGGTTACTTGGATACTATGGCTCTGGGATTGCTTCTCGCAGGGAGTTGAGAAGGGATCTCCGGACGAGGTTGATGACTTTATGGCTCTGGGATTGCTTTCTCGCAGGGAGTCGAGAAAGGATCTCTGGGTGATGATGAGACTTATGATACTGCTACATTATATTGTACTGTTCTACTCTCTTCTATTTCTGCAAGACCTCTGAAGATGCTAGTCTTCAATAGGACTAGGCCTTCTCTCTATTCTGGCATTTCTGCAGCCCAGTCCACATATACAGCCTCTCTTTGAAAATGTTGCATATGTAGTGTAGATCCTTGCTTGCTGAGTACTTCCGAGTACTCACGGTTGCTTTGTTTTCCTTTTCTCCCCATATGAGTTAGTCGCGACCAGAGGACGGAGCCCCCTGAGACAGAGGCCCCGTCGATCGACTACTACTTCTACCCAGAGGACCCATCATTCCAGAAATCGTAGTGCCAGACTACCTGCTAGTCAACTTGTTCATGTCAACCAAGTCAACATGGAAGAAGCTCGACAGGACCCCAAGATTGTGATGGGCACCCTTCTAGTGAATTCAATCCCAGCTTCAGTCCTCTTTGATTCTGGAGCATCGCACTCCTTCATGTCCGAAAGTTTTGCGCGAAGCCATGATATACTTTTCGAGGAGATGTCCATCCCATTAGTAATCCATTCACCTGGGGCTAATTGGCAAAGTACCATGGTAAGCCACGGTAACCACATTGTGATCGGAGGATTGATGTTCCCCGTTTCTCTCATTGCCCTTAAGACCTCCAACATTGACATTATTCCGGGTATGGACTGGTTGAAGCCTCATAAAGCTTTGATTGACTGTGCCACTGAAACAGTCCGCCTCACACACCCTTCCGGTCAGACTGTCAGATACTCAGCTCGTACAGTGCAGGACGCCGAAGCTCAAATATATGTTCTGAATGCATTGAATGCTTCACCTCTTGAAGGCATCGAGAACGTTCCAGTTGTTCATGAATTTCAAGATGTATTTCCAGAAGAACTTCCAGGAATACCCCCTGCTAGAGCTGTTGAGTTCGTCATCGACTTGAAACCTGGCACTGCCCCTATTGCGAAGCGTCCTTACAAGATGCCTCTGCACCACCTTCTTGAACTTAAGGAAGAAATCGACACGTCACTTAAGAAAGGTTTCATCCGCCCCAGTTCCTCTGCTTGGGGAGCACCTTCACTCTTCGTTAAGAAGAAGGATGGAACTAACCGATTGGTTCAGGATTATCGGCCCATTAACCAAGCTACAATCCAGAATAAATATCGTCCCCGGATCAATGATTTGTATGATCAACTTGCCGGTTCCTCAGTATTCTCTAAGCTTGATTTGAGATTGGGATACCATCAGATCCGTGTTCGTGAAGAGGATATTCCCAAGACTGCATTTGTTACTCGCTATGGCTCCTACGAGTACACGGTCATGTCCTTCGGCTTAACAAATACCTCGACAAGTTCGTCGTGGTTTATCTAGATGATATTCTGGTTTATTCGAAGAATAAGGAAGAACATGCCGAACACCTCCGTCTTGTACTGGAAAGGCTCCAAGAACACCAGTTGTATGCCAAATACTCCAAATGCGAGTTCTGGTTATCTGAAGTGACATATCTTGGTCATGTGATTTCCAAAGATGGCATTGCCGTTAACCCAGAACGAGTTCAGGCTATTCTGGACTGGACTCCTCCGAAGAACGTCAAGCAAGTGAGAAGTTTTCTTGGCCTTGCAAGCTATTGCCGTCGATTTGTCGAGAACTTTTCTAAGATTGCTAAGCCCCTGACTGATCTGCTTCACAAGGGCGTTAAATTTGAATGGACAGAAAAATGTCAGGAAAGTTTTCAAGCACTCAAAGACAAGCTAACATCTGCCCCAGTACTATCTCCTTCAGATACCCGCAAAGACTTCGTGATTTATTGTGATGCATCCCGTGAAGGATTAGGTTGTGTCCTAATGCAAGAGCGTAAAGTGATTGCCTATGGCTCTCGTCAGTTGCGCCCACATGAAGAGAATTATCCGGTACATGATCTAGAACTAGCTGCTGTGATCTATGCATTGCAGTTGTGGCGACATTACCTTCTCGGTAATCGTTGCGAGATCTACACGGATCATAAAAGTCTGAAGTACTTGTTCACTCAACCATCTCTAAACCTCCGTCAGCAAAGATGGATGGAGGCCATTGCGGACTATGATTTGGGTATATCCTATACCCCTGGCAAGGCTAACGTGATGGCTGATGCCTTAAGCCGCAAGTCCTATTGCGACCACCTCATGGTTAGGCGAGCTCAACCTCGTCTTTTTGAAGAACTGTGCAAGCTGAATCTGCTTATTGTTCCACAGGGATCTCTTAATAACCTTGTGATACAACCAGATCTTGAGAAAGCTGTTAAGGATGCGCAAGCTAAAGATGTTGAAGTTGATCTGATGAAGAAAGACCTTCACCTTGTAAAGTACAGGGATTTCTCGCTGTCTGAAGATGGAACCTTGTATTTTTGAAACCGCATTGTCGTACCTCGCTTCGAGCTTATGACTGACAAAGTCATGAAGGAGGCACATGATACCCCGCTGTCTATTCATCCGGGTAGCACCAAGATGTATCGTGATCTCCGTCAAAGGTACTGGTGGTCTAGAATGAAGCAAGACATTGCTTGATATGTTACTGAATGTGATGTGTGTCGTCGCGTTAAAGCAGAACATCAGAAACCAGCTGGAATTCTGCAACCACTTCCTATTCCTCTATGGAAATGGGATAAGGTTCAGATGGATTTCGTTACAGGACTTCCCAGGTCACAGAAGGGTCACGATGCTATTCTTGTCGTCGTCGACCAAGTTTCTAAAGTTGCACACTTTCTGCCCGTCAAGGAAACTATCACTGCTAGCCAGTTAGCAGAATTGTATATCTCCAGAATTGTTTCACTCCACGGTATTCCGAAGGAGATCAGTTCGGACCGTGGCGGCCTTTTCACTTCCAAATTCTGGGAAAGTTTCCAAACAGCTATGGGAACTCATATTACCTGGAGTTCAGCTTATCACCCTCAATCTCAAGGCCAAGTCGAACGAGTCAATCAAGTGCTTGAAGACATGCTTCGAGCTTGTGTTATTTCATTCGGTAAGAAGTGGGAAGAATCTCTTCCTTATGCCGAGTTCTCTTATAACAACAGCTATCAAGCCAGCTTGAAAATGGCCCCCTTCGAAGTTCTATATGGACGTAAGTGTCGAACCCCTCTGAATTGGTCAGAAACTGGGGAACGACCGCTCGTTGGTCCGGATATTATTCAACACGCCGAAGAACAAGTTCGTATTGTCCGGGAATATCTCAAGGCGGCTCAGGACCGCCAGAAGAGCAATTATGATCGCAAACGATGGGGTTTGACTTATCAACCTGGTGATCAAGCTTATCTGCGAGTTACCCCGATGAAAGGCACTCACCGTTTTGGAATCAAGGGCAAGCTAGCTCCACGCTACATTGGTCCTTTCCGCATTATTGCTAGACGTGGTTAGGTGGCGTATAAATTGGAATTGCCGCCACAATTCTCCCATATCCACGACGTCTTCCATGTGTCGCAACTTCGTAAATGCTTCAAGGAATCTCCGCACCGAGCTGTGGATCACGAGATGCTCGAATTACATGATGACCTTTCTTATAAGGAACATCCGATCCGCATTCTCGATGAAGCTGAACGTCGGACCCGTCAGAAGGTTACCAAGTTCCTCAAAGTACAGTGGCCAAATCATACTGAAGATGAAGCCACTTGGGAACGTGAGGATAATCTTCATGCGGAATACCCCGAACTTTTTCCTTCTACCTCTTAATTCTCGGGACGAGAATTCTTGTTAGTAGAGGAGATTTGTAACACCCCCAGTGGTTAGCCACAGTAATCCCATTTTGATAATGCCAAGTCAGCATGATTATCAGTGCATGATCATCATTAACATCATATTGCATTTCAACTCCTAACCTCAAATTCAAATTTAAATGAAAGTGGAAAATAAAAGTTGTCCAACATAGAAACTAAATTGTTCATTAAATAGCAAATAAATCAGAGACAATTCTAAAATTTAAACCAACATCATTGGAGTTGGGTAAGTGACTCAAACATCCCCAAACAGTGACTAAAGACAATATTTAATTACCTTTTATTTAATCTAAAATAAATATGAAAAGATATTTACCCCAAACTAGTTTTTGGTGGTAGGATATATTGTGCTGTGATTTGTGGACCAGGTCACAATTTTTACAAAAGTCATTTGGGTGCCTAACTATTTACGAAACAGAAAAAGGAATAAAGAAAAGCAGAAAAAAAAAGAAAAAGGGAGAAACCCCCCCTCCCCCCCGGCCACTGGGCCCCGGCCCAGCTGGCCATCCAGCCGGCCGGCCCAGCCGGCCTACCCCCGCTAGCCCCGGGCCTATTAGGCCTCCCTCCCCACCCGAAACCCTAGCCCGCCACCGACACTTCCCCCCCCCCACTTGCTCGCCCCCCTCTCCTCTGGATCGAGATCCAGGGAGAGGCTCGGCCTCGATCCCGGCCGCCTCGACGTCGCCCGGAGACGCCTGGCGCATGCCGCTCGCCCCCTGCACCGCACCGTCGCCGACGCCCGTCGCCACCCTGACCTTGAGCCGACGCCCCGCCACCTCGACGTCGTCGGACCCCGCTGGACTACCCCGTCCCCGTCGCTCGCATCCCCGACCTCCTCCTCAACCGCGGCTCCATCGAGCCTCGCCAGCGTTCCCCTGCACCGGCGGTGAGGCACCGCGCGCGCTACTCCTCTTCCCCCTGCCACTGCTTCAGCTCGCGCGCGGTACACCGCTCCGGCCGCGCCTCTGCGCGCGCGCCCGCGCTCCCGACCACGTCGCCGCGCCGATCCGCTGACCCGCTCACGCCCCTCGCCTGCGCCCGCGTCGGCCTTTGCCCGACCGCGCTCGCGTCGCCTGGCCCCGACCCTGCTGCTGCTCGCGCCAGTCCGCGCATGCTCGCCTAGCCCCGCTCGCCCCTCGCTGATGCTGTGCTGCTGCTCCAACCGCGTCGCCCCGCCGTTGCTTCGCCGTGCCGCTCGCACTGGCCTCGCCCCGGCCGTTCGCTCGCCGTCGCCGTGGCCTGGGCGTGCGCCCAATCGGGCTTGCGCCCGCACGCCCGTGCCCGCTCGCTGTGGCTTTTGGGCCACCGACAGCCGGGCCCCACCCCCTGACCCACTGACACGAGGGGCCCACGCCCCAGAATTTTAAAAAAAAAATAAAAAATAATAATTAATTAATTAGTGAATTAATTAATTTAATTAATCCTAATTAGGTTAATTTAATTAAGTAGTTAGTGTTAATTAAACAGTAATTTAATTAGTTAATCCCTAATTAATTAAACAGCCTATGACAGGTGGGACCCACTGGTCCTGACGTCATGCTGACGTCAGCAAGACACTGTTTCGGATAATGTTAATTTAAATAATTAATTAAATTCCAGAAATTAATAAAAACTTTAGAAAATCATATTAAATAATCCGTAACTCCGATGGAAAAACTTTGTACATGTAAGTTGCTTAGAACGACGAGACGAATTCGAATACGCGGTCCGTTCGTCTGTCGCGCGTCCCTAACTATCCGAACATGCAACCGTCCCTCTCCTGTCATCTGTCTGACAAATGTCCGGAACCGGGAAAACATTCCCGGATGGATTCCTCCTTCCTCGGTGACGTGCAACCACACGTTAGAACACACCCGGCACTGCATATTGTCATGTCGTACTTTGCGTTACTCATGTTTGCTCTATATTTATACTGTTTCCTCCCCCTCTTCTCTCTCGATAGAGCCGGTACCGACGCAGCTCCGGAGTTCGACGACCCCTGAAGACCTTGCCCTTGCCGCCGAGCAACCAGGCAAGCCCCCTTTTGATCATCCCGATATCGCCCATTCTATTTCTCATGCTTGCATTAGAATTGCTGCTGCTACTGCTTTACCTATTCTGATGCATAGCCTTTTTATTGTAACCTGTTGTTGATAATTACCTGCATATCCTAAACTGTTTAGTCTAGGCTGGGTAGAGACCTATCAGTGACCCCACTTATCCCGACTGCCGCGCTGGATCGTCAAAAGACCCGATCAACGGGATTGAAGACCAGGACCCGACACCGCACATCACCCCCTTAGTTGTAACGACACTGCAGCGTTACTATCGAGTGCCGAGGGTGAAACCTCATGTAGCACTTCTGATGTTAACTCTGTAGAGTATCTATTCGGTCGTGGTCATCGAGGGTGATTCCTCCTTCACCACTTCCAGTAACGACGCTGTCGTGCAACACATCAAGTGTGAACCCATCGAGGGTGAATCCTCCGAGTTCACCTTGACGGACACATCGAGTAGGAATCCAACGAGGGTGATACCTCGGATTCCCCTGATGTTATGGACACACGGATACTTTGACTTTACACTGTTACTTAGGAAGGCGGGTCGGCCCTGAGGGGTACCCGCGTGCGCTTGAGAGGCGAGTGTTGTGAAGACGGGTGCCAGTGTGGTGCCCGAGTGGTGAATACGAGGCGCGGCCGGGCATTCTTAACCCTTGCAGCAAGTCCTCGAGACGGGGCGACGGGGTCACATCTTTCGTGAGTCTCTGCTCGTTACCGCAAGCCCTAGTCCATTAACGATTTGGATATTTGATCCGAGCAGGCCTCTGGCCTGATAGCACTAACCATCACGTGGGCATAGTATGGGCGTTCTGCATCGTATGCATCAGCCGAAAGCTCTGTCAGACGTCTAGTTCAGCATGGCGGCACGGACGGACCGGCGCCTTCCTGTAGTGTCGGTGCCTGGCTTCACCGTGTGCGCAACGACCCGGAGGGCGAGGGGCGATGGCCAAGACCCCGTTGCGCTTAGGATGTAGACCGGCGGGGACCTCTCTGCTGAGCTATAGGTAGGGTTGCGATGTGTCGTTTGGCCGAGGCCGGGCATGACCCAGGAAAGTGTGTCCGGCCGGAGTTAATCGAGCGTGTTGGGTAAGTTGGTGCACCCCTGCAGGGAAGAATACTTCTATCGATAGCCTGTCCTACGGTAACGGACACTCGGAGTTGTATCCTGATTGATACAATTTAGAACTGGATACTTGGATACTATGGCTTTGGGATTGCTTCTCGCAGGGAGTCGAGAAGGGATCTCCGGACGAGGTTGATGACTTTATGGCTCTGGGATTGCTTTATCGCAGGGAGTCGAGAAAGGATCTCTGGGTGAGGATGAGACTTATGATACTGCTACATTATATTGTACTGTTCTACTCTCTTCTATTTCTGCAAGACCTCTGAAGATGCTAGTCTTCGATAGGACTAGGCCTTCTCTCTATTCTGGCATTTCTGCAGCCCAGTCCACATATACAGCCTCTCTTTGAAAATGTTGCATATGTAGTGTAGATCCTTGCTTGCTGAGTACTTCCGAGTACTCACGGTTGCTTTGTTTTCCTTTTCTCCCCATATCAGTTAGTCGCGACCAGAGGACGGAGCCCCCTGAGACAGAGGCCCCGTCGATCGACTACTACTACTACTCAGAGGATGGATACTTCTACGAGCTGACTGACGACCAGGAGTAGGTTCGGAGGGTCCCAGGCAGGAGGCCTGCGCCTTTCGATCGTAGTGTTTTATTTTGCCCCGCCTTTCTAAAGGCCTTTCTGTGCTTTCTTTTATATCTGTACTCAGATATCTGATGCTTCGGCCGACGCTTGTTCACAAGCTTATGTATTCGAGCCCTCGAGGCCCCTGGCTTGTAATATAAAGCTTGTATGACTTTATTTATGTTTTAGAGTTGTGTTGTGATATCTTCCCGTGAGTCCTTAGGCTTGATCGTGTGCATTTGCGTGTATGATTAGTGCACGATTGAGCCGGGGGCGTCACATCGCGTTCCCGCGAGATCTATTTTCCGATCTACTACAAATTTATCTATCTCTTTACCCGGGAGGGATTGACAACCCCTCTTTTACGTCGGGTTGCAAGTATTTGTTCTTTGTGTGCAGGTGATGTTCACGTAGTGTTGCGTGGTTCTCCTACTGGTTCGATAACCTTGGTCTCATCACTGAAGGAAATACCTACAGTAGCTGTGCTACATCATCCCTTCCTCTTTGGGGAAATACCGACGTAGTTCAAGTGACATCAGGGGCATATAAATATTTTTTATCTTGGAAAATAAGCAAATGGGAGAAAAACAGAGTCGGGAAGGTTCTCGAGGTGGGCACAACCCACCTGGGCGCGCCAGGCATGCCAGGCGCGCCCTGGTGTTTTGTGCCCTCCTCGGTTGGCTTCTTGGTTTTTTCTTATTTTCCTAATTTTTGTTATATTCCAGAACTGACAAAAAATGTTTTTGCGGATTTTTCGGAGTCCGTTTACTTACCTTATCACGTACCTCCTCCTTTTTAGTGTTCTGGAGTGTTCCAGAAGGTCTCTTTTATGTGTTCCTCAGGTGTCATGGTTTGAATAATATTGCTTTCAACATTAATAGGCGTACCTGAGATATAGTGTTTAATTCTTTGACCATTGACCACCTTCGGGTTAGTACCTTCGGCATTATTAATTTTGATGGCTCTGGAGCGATAAACCTCCTCGATACTATATGGTCCTTCCCATTTGGAGAGAAGTTTTCCTACAAAGAATCTAAAACGAGAGTTGTACAAAAGAACATATTCTCCAACTTTGAATTCCCGCTTTTGGATTCTTTTGTCGTGCCATCTTTTAACTTTTCTTTAAATAATTTGGCATTTTCATAAGCTTGGGTTCTCCATTCATCTAATGAGCTAAAATCAAATAACCTCTTTTCACCGGCAAGTTTGAAATCATAGTTGAGTTCTTTAATTGCCCAATATGCTTTATGTTCTAACTCTAGAGGCAAATGACAAGCTTTTCCATAAACCATTTTATAAGGAGACATACCCATAGGATTTTTATATGCTGTTCTGTAGGCCCAAAGTGCATCATCCAATTTCTTAGACCAATTCTTTAGGGACCTATGAACAGTTTTTTTGTAATACTAATTTTATTTCTCTATTGCTAAGTTCAACTTGAGCACTAGATTGAGGATGATAAGGTGATGCAATTGTATGGTTAACATCATATTTAGCAAGCATTTTACGGAAAGCACCATGAATAAAGTGTGAACCACCATCAGTCATTCAATATCTAGGGACTCCAAACCTCGGGAAAATAACCTCTTTAAGCATTTTAATGGAAGTGTTATGATTAGCACTACTAGTTGGAATAGCTTCTACCCACTTAGTAACATAATCAACAACAACCAAAATATGTGTATACCCATTAGAGGAAGGAAAAGGTCCCATATAATCAAAACCCCAAACATCAAATGGTTCAATAGCAAGTGAATAATTCATAGGCATTTCTTGACGCTTACCGATATTACCAATTCTTTGACATTCATCACAAGATAAAACAAACTTACAGGCATCCTTGAAGAGAGTATGCCAGTAAAAACCAGATTGCAATACCTTATGAGCAGTTCTATCCCCCGCATGATGTCCTCCATAAGCTTCGGAGTGACATTTCTGTAGGATTTGTTCCTGTTCATGCTCAGGTACACAACGTCTAATAATACCATCTACTCCTTTATAAAGATGT
This sequence comes from Thinopyrum elongatum, assembly GCA_011799875.1. Classification (NCBI taxonomy): domain Eukaryota; kingdom Viridiplantae; phylum Streptophyta; class Magnoliopsida; order Poales; family Poaceae; genus Thinopyrum; species Thinopyrum elongatum. The sequence goes on along the minus strand of CM022299.1, from coordinate 334,858,501 downwards.
GGGTCATCCCAAAAGTAATGTCTTAAATCATAAAAGATTTTTTTTCTTTTGTTGGTATGTGAAACTAGGTGGTATATATTTAGCAACAATATAATTAGCATAGTCAGCATACCATGGAGTGTTTTGAGAAACATTTATTGCAGCTAGTTGTTCATCAGGAAAGCTATCATCAATAGGTAGTGGGTCATCAAGAATATTCTCTAACCTAGACAAGTTATCAGCTACGGGGTTCTCAGCTCCTTTTCTATCTGTAATATGTAAATCAAATTCTTGTAGCAAAAGAACCCACCTAATGAGTCTAGGTTTAGCATCTTTCTTTTCCATAAGATATTTAATAGTAGCATGATCAGTGTGAACAGTTACTTTGGAATCAACAATGTAAGATCTAAATTTGTCACAAGCAAACACAACTGCTAAAAATTCTTTTTTAGTAGTAGCATAATTTCTCTGGGCACTGTCTAGAGTTTTGCTAGCATAATGAATGACATTTAATTTCTTATCGACTCTTTGTCCTAGAACAGCACCAACAGCATAATCACTAGCATCACACATAATTTCAAAAGTGTAGGATCGAAATTAGGTCTAGAGGGGGGGGTGATTAGAATACTTAACCAAATAAAAATCTAACCTTTTCCCAATTTTAGTTGTGGGCAGATTTTAGCAATTTAGCACAATTCAAACAATCAACCTACACATGCAATTCTAAGAGTGTAGCAGCGGAAAGTAAAACATTGCATATGAAGGTAAAGGGAAGGGTTTGGAGAGTGCAAACGCAATGATGACACGGAGATTTTTGGCGTGGTTCCAATAGGTGGTGCTATCGTACATCCACGTTGATGGAGACTTCAACCCACGAAGGGTAACGGTTGCGCGAGTCCACGGAGGGCTCCACCCACGAAGGGTCCACAAAGAAGCAACCTTGTCTATCCCACCATGGCCATCGCCCACGAAGTACTTGCCTCACTCGGGTAGATCTTCACGAAGTAGGTGATCTCCTTGCCCTTACAAACTTCTTGGTTCAACTCCACAATCTTGTCGGAGGCTCCCAAGAGACACCTAACCAATCTAGGAGACACCACTCTCCAAAAGGTAATAGATGTTGTGTTGATGATGAACTCCTTGCTCTTGTGCTTCAAATGATAGTCTGCCCAACACTCAACTCTCTCTCACAGATTTGGATATGGTGGAAAGATGATTTGAGTGGAAAGTAACTTGGGGAATGCTAGAAATCAAGATTCTTATGGTTGGATTGGAATATCTTGATTTCAACACATGAGTAGGTGGTTCTCTCTCAGAAAATGTAGGCTGGAAGTGTAGGCACGTTCTGATGGCTCTCTCACATATGGAGAAGGGGGTGGAGGGGTATATATAGCCTCCACACAAAATCCAACCATTACACACATTTGACCCAACTCGGTCAGACCGAATAGAAGAACTCGGTGAGACCGATTTAGTTCAAAATGTGAACATTAGGAATCTCGGTGGGACCAACTGAAACAACTCGGTGGGACTGATGTGCTAGGGCTAGGGCAAAACCTCATCTCAGTGAAGCCGATTGCTTGAACTCGGTGAGACCGATTTCAGCAAAGAGCAAACAGAGAGTTGGTCAAGCAAACTCGGTGGGACCAATTGCACATTTCGGTGAGACCGAAATAATTGCAACAGGCAGCAGAGAGTTTGCAGGGCCATCTCGGTGAGACCGAGATCCGTATCGGTGTGACCGAGGAGTTTGGGTTTCTGGCAGTGGCTATGTCAAATGAACTCGGTGGCGCCGGATAGATCATTTCGGTGGGGCCGAGTTTGACTTTGAGTTTTCGACATATTTGGAAGTGAGAAAGTGGTTGAGGGTTTTGGAGCAATATCACTATGCACTTTGAGCAAATAGACCATTAAGCAACACTCATCCCTTTTTAATAGTATTGGCTTTCCTATGGACTCAATGTGATCTTGGATCACTAAAATACAAATGAAGAGTCTTGAGCTTTTGCCAATATGTGTCCTTAGCATTTTGAGGGGTCCACATCTCTAGTCCATGCCATGCCAATCATTGAACTTTCTGAAACATTTAACTTGAATGGATATTAGTTCAATGAGCTATATGTTGTTATGAATTACCAAAACCACCCGGGGATTAGTTGCACTTTCAATCTCCCCCTTTTTGGTAATTGATGACAACATATAGATCAAAGCTTCTACAAATGATAATATGAATGAAATACATCGTCGCTTTGAGAAGTATGTGATAAGCAAGAGCTCCCCCTAAATTTGTGCATTATTTAAAATTTGCTTTTGAATGCAAATGCACAATCGATTAGGATCATGGGTCACTCTTCCATGTCACATACATCTTGGTGGAGCACTCAAAATGATAAGAGTTGAATAACATGCACTCATCACCAAGAAAACAAGTGATTGATCATACACAAACATTCATGGATATAATCATGCAAGCACACATTAAGGCATAGTATGATCAAACACATGATCACATAAGTATCTCACGAGCATAGCACAAATTGTAGCATAGAAATCAAACAACCAAACGACCAAAGTAGCAAGAGAAGCAAATGAAACCAAGAAAAAGCAAGACACTCTCTCTCTCTCTCTCTCTCGAAGCCTATGATCTATACACTTTCTCCCCCTTTGGCAACAAGTTACCAAAAAGTTTGAAAACGTATAGTGCTATACGGCACTCTAAGCATGATCTCCGGGAGCTCCTGAAGGGGTCTTCTGGCTTGTTGCTCCGGCGTGCGTAGATGGCGTGGAGAGGAGGGCATCTGCAAATGCCTCGGCAGAAGTCTGTGGAGCTAGAGGAGTTGACACTGGAGGTACAACTGTGGCAGTGGCTGCAGGTGCTGAAGTGGTAGTCCTGGAGTCTCTGGCAACTGGCACAACTGATGATCTTTGTGTTCTTGGCACTCTCTGGAATGTGTCAGTAGTGGGTCTATCATCCCTGTCCTCAGCATCCTCTTGAAGCTTCTCCACAATTGTTTGAATCTCAGTGACCTTCACATCTAGGTCATGGAACTTAGTCTCAATGATCCTCTCAAGACTTTCCTGATTTTGAGTCAAGGTGGCCAAGCTCTTCTCAATTCTCATGGTGGCCTCAAGCAGATAACTGAGTTGATCTTGCTTGGTCTTGAGATTTGCAACTGAAGCATCTGGGGCACTTGCTGCCTTTGCTGCTTTTGCAGCCTTTGCTTTCTCTATCTTCTCCTGGGCAGCTGCACAAGTAGGATGAGAAGCATCCATGACAACCTTGTTGTCCTCAAAGTCTAGTCTCAGGGGAAGATGCTCTTTGTCTAGTAGATATGTCTCAGTTCCCATCTTGGAGTTGATCAAAGTCTAAATGTGAGGGGCATATCCACAAGATCTCTTCTGGTCTGCAGCTGTCCTCTTCACAATCTCTACAATCAGGTTCATCACTTTGAATTTCTGTGGAACATCAAACAAGTGAAGCAAGTTGATGGAGTGACCATGAATCATCCTATGATCTCCCGACTTGGGCAATAGAGTGTGCCTCAAGATGGTGTTCATGGTGGTCAAACCAGCAAGCAGATAATATATGGAGCCAAACTTGTGTGTCTCTAATGCAACATCAGGGATTGGCTTGTACATGTTAGTCATGGAGTTGTGATCCTTTCTAGGCTTACTGTACACATCAAGATATCTTTAGCTTCCTCTGGGGCATTGATCCACTTGGCCCATTCTGAGATTGTAGACTGATATTTGGTTCCTTCTGTCATCCATACTATCTTTCCATCAGGGTAGAAGTGAGCTGTGGAGTAGAATTGCATTATCGTTTCATCATTCCACTTAGTCAACTTCTGACCAACAAATGTGTCAACACCATTCATTCTGAAGCTCTCATGCACATGAGGAAAGTAGTCTTCATTGGAGTCAATGTATTTCTAGTCTACCCATTTCATGTCACACACAATGGGTTTCTTGTCTAATATGACAGTCTCATAGAAGTCCTGTTGTTCCTTGGTATGAAAGTGGTAGTCTACAGCAGTCCTCCTCCTGGTGGCATAAGGATCAGTCTTCCTCCATAGTCTCAGACCTGCATCCTTTCTCAACTTCATGTTCTCTGCCACAGGATGATCATCATTGTGGTCTGGAATCTTGGGCTTGAGCTTTCTGAGCACTAGTGGCTCTTCTTCTTCTTGAACTTCAGGCACTGGGGCCTTGTTCTTTTCAGCAGCTGAGATGTTCCTTGTTGATCTCTTTGGTGTAGTTGGCTTGGGGGCTTGAGCTTGAGCTGAAGGCTTGGGGGCAGACTTGGGCTTAGAAGGAGCAGCCCTAGTCCTGATGGCATCCCCCATCAGTTTCTGAGTCTTTGCAGCAGGTGCAACATGCTCTTCCTCCTCCTCTTCTTCCTCATCAGAATCTCTCATCATAGAAGATCTACCAATGACTCTGGCAATAGTCTTTCTGACCCTTTCCTTCCTCTTCTTCTTTCCACCAGCAGCCTCTTCTTCCTCTCTGGGCTCAAGGGTAAACTACATGGTTTCTTGAGTTGAGGCTCTGACTTTTGACATTGGAGCTCTCTTTGCAGGAGCTTTCTTCTGCAGTCCAGGTTTGGTAGCAGCAGCAACAGCATACTCCTTCTTGAGTACTTTCTTCTTGGAGGTCACTTCCTCCTCAATCACAAAATCTTCATCCTCAGATTCAGATGTTCTTTTCTTCCTTTGCCTAGTAGCTGCCTTACGCAAATTGCTGGGAGTGCTTCTGCTCCCCTCATCATAGCTGCTAGAGGGACTAGTGCCCTCACTGAGGTTGAGCTACTCTTCAGACTTGTTCTGACTGTCACTACCCTCTGACATAGCTGCAACTGACCCTGTGAATAGTTGGGTGTAGATAGAGTAGATGAGCATCACAAAGTACAGCTTGTTTTGCAAAATATTGAGACAAAAACTTAACTTTAGTTTTCTACAGAAAGCATTTTGGAGCTACCGATTTGACAAACTCGGTGACACCGAAGCACTAACGGAGTCTAAACATGCAGTTTTGATCAGACCGAAATGCAGTTCGGTGACTCTGAGATGCTAGGGTTTCACATAGAAAGTAATTTCGGTCTCACCGATCAGTACACTTCGGTCTGACCAAGTTGTACTTGTGCAATGGCCAGGGCCAATCGGTGTGACCGAGATCCTCAGATCGGTCGGTCCGAGATGGGTTCGGCGGAAACCTAACCCTAAGTTTTTGCATCAAATCTATTCTACGGAATTCGTTTGGTGGATAGATTGACCTCATACGTGGGAAGAACAAATGCATTATACTTTGTGCAAGAATCGGAGCAATGGAAAGCACAAAGGGTCAAATCCGTACCCTAACTTGGCGACGGATTTGCTACGGTGGCAACGGCGGTGAGGATTCCATTGACGGCGGCGGAAACCAGCGGCAGAGGGTCACTAGCGACGACGACGACGATCCGGAGACCAAGGGCGGCAATGCTGGGGCACGAGCTCGTGCGGTTTGAAGTGATTTTCAACCGTACGGGTACGCGGGGAATATATATTCCCAGCGCTGTCGATGGCACCGAGTGGAACGACTCAGCGGCACCGAGATGCAAAACTGCTAGCAGTTGTTGCAACTCGGTGTGACCGAATGGTTCTAATCAGTGGCACCGAGATGAAAACCTAGATCAACTTATTGATCTCGGTGAGACCGAGTTGGATATGTCAGTCTGACAAAAAATCATTAAGAGGTTTTGGAAGTTAAGCCCTTGACGGATTGGTGGCTCCGAGTGCTCCTCACCCGGAGGGTCCGAAAGTGACTTGTTCAAACTTTGTGATGTAGCATGAATAGAGTTTGAGATTAGAAAAAGCATAGATAGCTAGAGGGAGTACTTAGGCATTCTTGTTCATCCATTTGGCAAAAGGAAAAACCAAACTATCAAAACAACAAATGGATGTCCTCGAATGAAGAAAATTATGCAACCAACATGCTCACACAATAAGATGGTAAATAAAACATGTGACAAAGCATGCACAAACACTCTAGCATCTATCAAGCAATTGGCGATGACTAGGTCATCTATGTATGAGTATATTGACTTAGGAGTCAAATGAGAACATCTGATCATAGGTCATACTCATCATTTAAGCACAAGTGGGGTTACCACTTTTACATAAAGCATTATTGTGTTCACATCATTTGAGTTGCTTTAGCTCAATTTTTAGAGCAAAGATCCCCCTAGATGTGATATCCCCCCTTAGAGAGATGAACTAACCTTGGGTTTTGTCGATGATGACTTCATGTAGGTGTTGAAGATGTGGATGCTCAATGCTGATGTAGATCGTTTGGAGCAATCCATTGGAGTGTTGCACTTTCAATACCTACACGGGTTAGTCCCACAAGGAACATACAAGGATATCCATAGACATAGAGTGAAACACATATGTGATGATGTCCATGAAAGCATTAGGTTACCTTGTCCCTTGTCTTACCAACAAGAGGGTTTGTGACTCCATGAGCTAGTGCAAGATATGGAAATTGATTGCACTTGTTCTTGCCAAAATGAATATGAGTGAAGTATGTTGGCAGAGTCACCCTCAAAAACTCTCTAGTTCTTCTTATTTGGGATCCACATCAACTTGATGGGAATCCTTGGAGTTGTAGTCGTACTTGATGAAGTAGAACTTGATGTAGTCTTGGGAACCCACTTGACAATGGCCTTAGGAGCTTCTTCAAATGAATCAATCTCTTCTTGAAGCTTGTCCTTGCCTTTTAGCTTGTGGTCTTGTGGTGGAAGATCATCTTGAGCTTGTGTTCCTTTGAAAGAAGTGGGATCATACTTCTCTTGTTGAGGAACAAACTTCGTCTTGGGGTATTCATCTTCTTTCCACTCAACTCCATTGGCATTGAACTTTCGTTCAAAACCAACACCTTGATTCTTCCGGTGCCTTCCTTGCTTGCGTACAATTTCCTCAAATTGCTTACTTCCGGCAAGGCTCTTGTAAACACCTTTCTCTATAATTCCCTTCAATAAGCTATTTTCTTGCTCAAGTGTAACTTGGCTAAGAGAATCATTAGTGGAATCAAGAGAACTACTAGAAGCAACAATATTGGATTTAACATGATTATTGTTACTACTAGATGAAGAATCCTTCTTATTCTTATTGCTAGATTTTACTTGTGGCATATAAGTAGACAAGAGTAAACTCTTGGCAATGTAAGAAGAACTCTTCTTTCGAAGATCATCATTGATTGCTTTTAGGAACCCATGCTCTTGCTCTAAATTTAGCTTCTCGAAGCGTAGCTTCTCATGAGTCCTTAGAAGCTCTCTATGATCCTCTAGAGTTGTTTCATGAGCTAACATAAGAGTGTTTAGTTCTTTAGTTAGACGCTCAATCTCCTTCTTATCATTGTCATTCGTTTCATCTTGATTAGCATGATTAATAGCAATTTCATCATAGTTTTCATCACTAGTGTTGTCAACAAGTAAATCATCATCACCTAGCAAATCATCTTCATCACTATTGAAATCAACGTACTCGGGGTGTGATAAACCTCCTATAGAAACCAGCATGACCAAGGAAACTACGAATACCTTTAATATCTTTAGGACATGGCATTTTCTCAATTGCATCAACTTTAGCTTTATCCACCTCAATACCTCGTTCCGAAATTTTATGCCCCAAGACAATACCTTCATTAACCATAAAGTGACACTTCTCCCAGTTCAAGACAAGATTAGTTTGCTCACATCTCTGCAAAACTCAATCAAGGTTGCTCAAGCAATCATCAAAAGATGTTCCATAAACATAAAAATCATCCATGAAAACCTCAACAATCGTTTCACAAAAATCAAAGAATATAGCAGTCATACATCTTTGAAAGGTAGCAGGTGCATTGCATAAACCAAAAGGCATACGTCTATAAGCATAGGTTCCAAATGGGCAAGTGAAAGTGGTTTTCTCTTGATCAGGTTGTGAAACAGGTATTTGAGAAAAACCAGAATATTCATCCAGAAAACAAAAGTGTGTGTGCTTAGATAATCTTTGCAACATTTGGTCGATAAAAGGCAAAGGGTAATGATCTTTTCTAGTTGCTTTATTTAATTTTCTAAAATAAATTACCATTCTATAGCCAGTAACAATTCTTTGTGGAATAAGTTCATTTTTATCATTAGGAACAACAGTAATACCTCCTTTCTTAGGGACATAATGAACGAGACTTACCCATCTACTATCAGCTATGGGATATATTATACCTCCTTCCAAAAGCTTTAATATTTCCGTTCTTACCACTTCTTTCATCTTAGGATTCAAACATTGTTGATGATCAACAACGGGTTTAGCATCAGGTTCCATATTAATCTTGTGCTGACAGAGAGTGGGACTAATGCCCTTAAGATCATCAAGAGTATATCCAATAGTAGCACGGTGCTTCCTCAGAATTTTCAATAATCTTTCTTCTTCATGTTCTGAAAGGTTAGCACTAATAATAACAGGATATATCTTTTTCTCATCAAGATAAGCATATTTCCAAGTGTCAGGCAATTGCTTTAATTCAAACACAGGATAACCTTTAGGTGGAGGAGGATCTCCTAGAGTTTCAATAGGCAAATTGTGTTTGAGCAGAGGTCGTTGTTCAAAGAAAATTTTATCTATTTCATTTCTTTCATGCATATGCATATCATTTTCATGGTCTAGCAAATATTGTTCTAGTGGATCAGTAGGACGCACGGCAATAGAAGCAAGACCAATTATTTCATCCTTACTAGGTAATTCTTTCTTATGAGGTTGTCTACTAAACTTGGAGAAATTAAACTCATGAGACTCATTATGAAAGCTAACACCGACAGTTTGTTTTTCACAATCTATTTTAGCATTCATGGTGTTCAAGAAAGGTCTACCAAAGATAATGGGACAAAAATTATCTTGTGGGGAACCAAGAACTAGAAAATTAGTAGGGTATTTTATTTTCCCACACAAGACTTCAACATCTCTAACAATCCCAAGTGGTGTGATGGTGTCTCTATTAGCAAGTTTAATAGTAACATCTATGTCTTCTATTTCAGCGGGTGCTATATCATTCATAATTTCTTGGTATAAGGTAAAAGGAATAGCACTCACGCTAGCACCTAAGTCACATAACCCATGATAACAATGATCTCCTATTTTAACTGAGACAACAGGCATGCCAACAACAGGTCTATGTTTATCTTTTAACCATTGTTGTAGCTCATCATATGTATTCTATGCATCGGGTTTGGCAATTCTAGCAGCTTCATCACAGAAGTAAATAACATGCCCATCAATATTTTCTACCGGAGATCTTTAACCATAGCAACACTAGGTTCTACTTTAATTTGTTCAGCAGGTTTAGGTGCTCTAATATTACTTTTGTGAACCACAGTTGAAACCTTAGCATGTTCCTTTACCCTAACAGGGAAAGGTGGTTTTTCAATATAAGCAGTAGGCACAACTGGATCAACATTGTAAATAATAGTTTCATCTTTAACTATGACTGGTTCTTTAATTTCTTATTTAATAGGGGGATGATATTTAAACCACTTCTCCTTAGGGAGATCAACATGAGTAGCAAAATATTCACAAAAAGAGGCTACTATCTCAGAGTCAAGTCCATATTTAGTGCTAAACTTGTGAAAAGCATCGGTATTCATAAAAGATTTAACACAATCAAATTCAAGCTTAATACCTGACTCTTTACCTTCTTCAAGTTCCCAATCTTCAGAGTTGCGTTTAATTCTTTCTAAAAGATCCCACCTAAATTCAATAGTCTTCTTCATGAAAGAACCAGTACAAGAAGTATCGAGCATGGATTGATCATCACGAGAAAGCCGAGCATAAAAATTCTGAATGATAATTTCTTTAGAGAGCTCATGATTGGGGCATGAATATAACATTGACTTAAGCCTCCCCCAAGCTAGAGCGGTACTTTCTCCTTCATGAGGCCAAAAATTATATATATAATTCCGATCACGATGAACTAGATGCATAGGATAATTTTTTTGGCGAAATTCCAATTTCAATCGATTCCTGTTCCAAGATACAATATCATCGCATAGCCTATACCATGTCAATGCTTTACCCTTCAAAGATAAAGGGCAAACCTTCTTCTTAGCTTCATCTCCGGATAAACCTGCAAGCTTAAATAATCCACAAATTTCATCCACATATATCAAGTGCATATCAGGATGTTCGGTTCCATCTCCTGCATAAGGATTAGCTAGCAGTTGTTCTATCATACCCAAAGGAATTTCATAACCAATATTTTAAGTAGGTGCAGTAGGTTGAGGTGTAAATAATTGTGGTTCCGGTCGAGGTGAAGATACCCCGAACAAACCCCTCAAAGGATGATTCTCCATAGTAACAAGTGACAATAAATTTCAGCACATAGTAATAATTTTTCCTTACCAAGAGCGCTTCACTCCCTGGCAACGGTGCCAGAAAAGAGCCTTGATGACCCACAAGTATAGGGGATCAATTGTAGTCCTTTCGATAAGTAAGAGTGTCGAACCCAACTAGGAGCAGAAGGAAATGACAAGTGGTTTTCAGCAAGGTATTTTCTGCAAGCACTGAAATTGTCGGTAATAGGTAGTTTGATAGCAAAATAATTTGTAACGAGCAAGTAACGGTAACGGTAAATAAAGTGCAGCAAGGTAGCACAATCCTTTTGTGGCAAAGGACAGGCCAAAACAGTCTCTTATGATAAGCAAAGCGTTCTTGAGGGTACACGGGAATTTCACCATATCACTTTCATCATGTTGGTTCGATTTGCGTTCGCTACTTTGATAATTTGATATGTGGGTGGACCGGTGCTTAGGCGCTGTTCTTACTTGAACAAAACTCCTACTTATGATTAACCCCCTCGCAAGCATCCGCAACTACGAGAAAAGTATTAAGATAAAATCTAACCATAGCATTAAACTTTTGGATCCAAATCGGTCCCTTACGAAGTAGCGCATAAACTAGGGTTTAAGCTTCTGTCACTAGCAACCCATCATCTAATAACTACTCCACAATGCATTCCCTTAGGCCCAAATATGGTGAAGTGCCATGTAGCCGACGTTCACATGACACCTCTAAGGGAATCGCAACATACATATCATCAAAATATCGAACACATATCAAGTTCACATGATTACTTGCAACATGACTTCTCCCGTGACCTCAAGAACAAAAGTAACTACTCACAAATAATAATCATGCTCAAGATCAGAGGGGTATTATATAGCATGATGGATCTGAACATATAATCTTCCACCAAATAAACCATATAGTAATCAACTACAAGATGTAATCAACACTACTAGTCACCCACATGTTTCAATCTGAGGTTCCGGTACAAAGATTGAACACAAGAGATGAACTAGGGTTTGAGAGGAGATGGTGTTGTTGATGTTGATGTAGATTGCCCTCCCAAAGATGGGAGAGTTGTTGGTGATGATGATGACGATGATTTCCCCCTCCGGGAGGGAAGTTTCCCTGGCGGAATCGCTCCGTCGGAGGGCAAAAGTGCTCCTGCCCAAGTTCCGCCTCGAGACGGCGGCGCTTCGTCCCGAAAGTGCCCCTCTGATTTTTTCTAGGTCAAAATGACTTATGTACCAGAAGATGGGCACCGGAGGTGGGCCGAGGAGGGCACAACCCACCAGGGCGCGCCTAGGGGCCCAGGCGCGCCCTGGTGTCTTGTGCTCACCAGGGTGGCCCCCTTCGGTAGTTATTTGCTCCAGTCTTTTCATATATTGCAAAATAATTCTTCGTAAAATTTCAGCTCATTTGGAGATGTGCAGAATAGGTAACTCTGACGTTGCTTTTTCAGGTCTAGAATTCCAGCTACCAGTATTCTCCCTCTTTTGTGCAAACCTTGCATATTATGAGAGAAAAGGCATTAGAATTACTCCAAAAAGCATTATTATGGATAAAAACATTATAAATAACAGTAGGTAAACATGATGCAAAATGGACGTATCAAGTATATCGACCAGAGGGGGTGAATAAGAGATTTAAAATTTCTTTCAAAACTTCAAATCTCTCGAGACAAAACAACGGAAGTAGAATTGGAACATGAACACTGAAAATAAATAAGCACAGCCACATGAAGAGAAATGAACTAAATAGAAAGAACTATGCAAAGCTTTCGATAAAAGCAATGATAATATTTCGAGTGTAGTAACAGAGAACTTCCACGATGACAATGGTGACACAGAAGGAAGACAAGATAAACACATAAACTGAAAAATATGAACTAGACAGAATACTATAAACACTAACTCTACTAAGATGTTCATGAGAGAATAACTTAGTTGAATAACAAAGTAACACTAGAGGATAAACAAATGAGCATACAGACAGACAACTTTGAGAGCAACAAATTGAAATGCACTATACAACATAGTCATGGCACAGATAATGAACAGAGGCACTGATAAATGATCAGAGGAATGTCTATCGAGACAGAGCACTGAAGATAAACTACGAAAAGTAATGTAGTAGAATAGAATTGACCGGTGGTGCTCGATGGCGACATATGATTTGGTAGATCAGTTCACTCTTCTGCAAAAAGCTACGTCTGGTTGGAGGGACTTGTGATTGAACACATGAGCAAACCTCTCTCTGTCCTATTGTCCTTCAACACGAAGCTGATCAGACTTAGGTTGATTTCACTCGGGGTAGATACTTATCGACTATCTCCAAACCTTCGACAGACTTGCTTCGCGAACCACAATTACTCTTGGTTGTTGAAGACTTTACTTGGTGGATAAAATTACTCTTCAACACTCAAGCCAACACCCATCCGTCTAGAGAGTATGCAACTCTCAAGAGTAAAAGGTACAAGAACTCTCAACTCAGATCTACTGTGATGCTCAACCACTATCTAAATTTCGGCTCTTGATTTTCTCTCAGTGGGTCTTAAACTCAAATCTCCCGAGAGGGGTGCTCAATCAATCTTCTCAGAATCTCAAGTGGAGCAGCCAACGAAAAATGTTGGAGCAGGGTGGCTATTTATAGCCACAGCCCTCCCAGATGAGAAATGACCATTTAGGACACGCGGTCCAGCCAATGGCCAACCGATACGTTTCCAACGATCGAATTTTGATCACAACACAAATTTACTTGAGGAACAAGTAAATCTGACTCCTCGGCCCAAAAGATATCTCTTGTAGTCCAAAAGAACAACATCTCTAACTGGCGAGTAAAACTTTGGAGCACAAAGAGATTTCTCTCAGTCTTCCATAGGTTTCGGCTAAGCATCACATCAGACTTAAATCTCGAATATGCCCCTCTGAAAGCACATTTGCTCCCTTGGTGGTTTTGGTAATTAATGTTAACATACATATCGTTGGACTAACACTCTTATCTAATGTATTTCAGATAAGTTCAACAGTGGCATGGCAAGGACATGAGGATGTGGACCCCTTCAAAATGCTAAGACAAGGATTGACAAAGCTCCAAGACTCTACATTTTTGGTTAAGTGATCCAAGATCACATTGAGTCCATAGGAAAGCCAATACTATTAAAAGGGGATGAGGTTTTGATCATGATTCAATTGCTCAAGTACTTAGTGGTATTGCTCCAAAATCCTCAACCACTTCTCCACATCACTTTCATCCAAAACCCTAAAAGTCCATCTCGGTCCCACCGAAAAGTTCTCATTTGGACCCATCGAGATGATCCTATACATTGCCACATGTCAAACCCTAATGTTTCGGTAGAGCCGATGTGGATCTCGGTCTCACCGAGATCGCTTGACCAAGTTTCTGTGATGAAGTCGCTTCATTTCGGAATCACCGAGATGAACCGATTGGAACTTCCGAAACGAGGTCTTACCCTAGCCATTGCACTTCGATCACACAGAGTCATTCAGTTCGGTCTCACCGAAAAGCCTAACGGTCAAGTCTTTTACACTAGTCGGTCTCACTGAGATTTTCATATCGGCGTCACCGAGTTGGGTCAAAGACTTGTAACAGTTGGATTTTTGGTGCTGCCTATTTATAGCCCTCCACCACCACCATACTCTTTAAGAGAGCCATCAGAACGAACCACTACTTCCATTACTCATTTTCCGAGAGAGAATCACCTACTCATGTGTTGAGATCAAGAGATTCCAATCCAACCATTTGAACCTTGATTTCTAGCCTTTCCCAAGTTTCTTTCCATTCAGTCATGTCTTCTACCAAAGCCAAATCTATGAGAGAGTGTTTGAGTGTTGGGGAGACTATCATTTGAAGCACAAGAGCAAGGAGTTCATCATCAACAACACCGTTTATTAGCTTTTGGAGAGTGGTGTCTCCTAGATTGGTTAGGTGTCACTTGGGAGCCTCCAAGAGATTGTGGAGTTGAACCAAGGAGTTTGTAAGGGCAAGGAGATCGCCTACTTCATGAAGATCTATCCGAGTGAGGCTAGTCCTTCGTGGGCGTGAGCCATGATGGAATATACAAGGTTGCTTCTTCGTGGACTCTTCGTGGGTGGAGCCCTCCGTGGAATCACGTAACTATTACCCTTCGTGGGTTGAAGCCTCCATCCACGTGGATGTACGATAGCACCACCTATCAGAACCACGACAAAAATCATCGTGTATTCATTGTGTTTGATCCTCCATCTCTACCTGTACTTTCCACACAATTACATGCTTTACTATTTCCGCTGCTCTATCTCTAGATATGCATGTGTAGGAAGTCTTGGTGTTATCTTAACTAGTGCCAAAATCTGCCTAAATTTCAAGAGAACTAAAAACTGCACCTTTGGTTGGTTAAGAGTCTATTCACCCACCCCCTCTAGACCTATCTTCTCTGATCCTACACCCTATTAATAATACGGTGGTCCTATGAATCAAATACGAGAAAGAAGAACAAAGAAACTAATACTACGTCTTCGCTTTGCCTTCAATCTTCTCGACTGCAGTCATTCTTCTTCGGACAGACCGAACAAAAATTGCTTTGCGTCAGCAATATAATAAGGGGTCAACTCAGTCGCAGAATCTTCTCGGTATGTTTCTTCTCAAAACATAGCTCTCTCTTCTCTACAATGCAGGTACTTCTCGGTGAAGTTCTTCAAATTTCTCGTCAGAATGTAGCATTCTTCTAGATACATTAGGGACTATTTCTCTCTATGTGCACTAGCAAACAAATCAGCCCCTTACACTTTCTGACAACGATCTCCAAAACCCAAGGGGGCAAGTCATTACACCAACATAAGTGTAAGTAAAAAATGTTGGAAGTGTTTTCTTATGCTATAAACCATACCGGGGTTCATAGGTTCACTAAGAGTAACCCTGCATAAGTTAAAAGTGTGCAAATAACATAGAAATAGAAAAAGAAGTGAAATATCTCGTGCCGATGGTATTGTATCTAATATGTTGATTTTATACAGACAATGTGTCCATAAATCTATAGATTGAGACCCTCACTGCATCTATAGCTAATAATCCACTTTTCGATTGAGATTCTCTACGCATCATCCAAGTTGTAAGTGCATCTATTACCTCCTTTGTGAGTTTTGGGTGATTAATGACAATTAAGAGACTAATATGTATGCGAGTATACACACATGAAAGGCCGTGATGATTTGGTTTAACCAGTGGGTGATGACCCCTAAAAATGTTGTGAGAGCATTGAAGTCTCCAGAATGCCACAAGAAGAATTGAAGCTTGAAGAATAGTTTGTTAGTTTCTTTTATTCTTCACTGAGTCATAGGGAGGGGGGATATAAGTGAAGCAAGATTGAAATCTTCAAGTGTGTGTTGAATCATAACCTATTACTTCAGCGAGTGAATACTTGAAGATCTCGTTGCAAGCGATTCTTTTAGCTCTAATGTCAAAGTTCAGACTTCGGGACACTCGGGTTAAATTGCTGGCTAAGGAGTGGGATGACTTGCGCCTCAAGTCAATATAGGTGCACTGGTGTTTTAAATTTTGATAGTTTCCACATGTCAACACGCCTGTGAGTGCCCCCTTGATACGTCTCCAATGTATCTATAATTTTTTATTGTTCCATACTATTATATTATCAATCTTGGATGTTTTATATACACTTACAACCAATTATATATCATTTTTTGGGACTAACCTATTAACTTAGTGCCTAGTGCCAGTTGCTGTTTTTTGCTTATTTTTGGTTTCGCAGAATATCAGTACCAAACGAAAAATCCAAATGCCATGAAACTTTTTAGAGATTTTTTTCTGGACAAAAGAGACACTAGAAGCTTCGGGAGAAGACCAAAGGATTCACCATGGGCCCACAAGGCACCAGGGCGCGCCCTGGTGGGTGGTAGGGCCCACGTGGTTCCGTTTGACCTAACCTCGCCTCTATAAATTCTCTAAAATCATGAAACCAATAGAGGAGTCTACGAAATACTTTTTTCGCCGCCGCAAGTTCCAGAACCACGAGATCCCATCTAGAGGCCTTTTCTGGCACTCTGCCAGAGGGGGAATCGATCACGGAGGGGTTCTTCATCATCCTTGCTGCCCCTCAGATGATGCGTGAGTAGTTTACCATGGACCTATGGGTCCATAGTTAGTATCTAGATGGCTTATTCTCTCTTTTTGATCTTCAATACAATGTTCTCCTCGGTGTTCTTGGAGATCTATTTGATGTAATGACTTTTTGCGATGTGTTTGTTGGGATCCGATGAAATGCGAGTTTATGAGAAGATCTATCCATGAATATTATTTGAGTTTTCTCTGAACTCTTTTATGCATGATTAATATATCTTCGTATTTCTTCTCCGATTTATTGGTTTGGTTTGGCCAACTAGATTGATTTATCTTGCCATGGGAAGAGGTGCTTTGTAATGGGTTCGATCTTGCGGTGCTCAATCCCAGTGACAGAAAGGGACATGGCACATATGTATCGTTGCTATTAAGGGTATAAAGATGGGGTTTATTCATACGTGAGTTTATCTTGTCTACATCATGTCATCTTGCTTAAGGCGTTACTCCGTTTTTCCATGAACTGAATACAATAGATGCCTGCTGGATAGCGGTCGATGTGTGGAGTAATAATAGTAGATGCAGAATCGTTTCGGTCTACTTGTCTCGGACGTGATGCCTATGTATGATCATTGCCTTAGATATCGTCATAATTATTTGCTTTTCTATCAATTACCCAACAGTAATTAGTTTACCCACCGTATGCTATTTTCTTGAGAGAAGCCTCTAGTGAAAACTATGGGCCCCGGGTCTATCTTTTATCATATATTAAAACTAAAAATACCTTGCTGTAATTTTATTTTATTTATTTTGTATTTTTGTCCGATCTATCTATAAAAAACTATACAATTTAATCTTGCTCATAACCGTTGAGGGATTGACAACCCCTCTACGCGTTGGGTTGCAAGTATTTGTTGTTTGTGTGCGGGTGATGTTTACATAGTGTTGCTTGGTTCTCCTACTGGATTGATAACCTTGGTTTCATAACTGAGGGAAATACTTATCTCTACTGTACTGCATCATCCTCTCCTCTTCAAGGAAATCCCAACGCAGCTCACAAGTAGCACCCCTCCGAACGATGGCCCTAACGGGTTTTTGTTCTAGCTATAAATATCCCCCTACCCCAACCATTTGTGGTTGGCTGCCCTGCATGAATTGAGACAAGTGTTTATCTGAGCAACCCTCTCGCACCGGAGTGAACTAACCCCGGGTGAGGAAAAACAACCAGAGCCTAAAAACCGAATTATGATTGAGCATCACCGAAGAATTTGATTAAGCTTAGCTCAGACCCGTTACTCTTGAGAATTGTGCATCCTCTAGATGGCCAAGCGTCGTTTAGGCATCCGAAGTGTGGATTTACCAAAGAACAACATGTTCGATTAGCAGCTTTGGCTAGCATTGGGGAACTCATTCGCCGATCAGGGTCTAGTTTGGGTGCCGCCCCTGTCAACATATCGCGGTGTCCAGATCGATTGCCACATCGGGTGCTAGGCCTCACTGCCTTGATGCCAAATGGAGGCTAGACCCTTTGCCTCTTCCCAAGGAGGGTTTGCTATGAAGGTAGAGCGGGTGTCACCCCCTCTGAAGCCGTGCACCCGCCTCGAGTACTATCTCGACGACACTGGGTGCGTAACACATTATCCTCCTCGTCGGGGGCTCGCAACACCTCACCGAGGTGGAGCAGCACCGGGCGCGGCGCTCAGCGGTGTTTGCCAAGACTTAGGTGCCACCACCGCACATCCTCGCGGACCTTTGCTCATGGAGGCCTGACCCCCATTTGGTCCATGACCACAAAGAAGACCGACGCTCACCCGGTCGAAGACCACCAAGGAGACCAACATAGTTGGTATGTATTGTCAAAATCGCGATTCTATTGTACGATTCCATGACTTTACGATCCAAACTAACCACTCTAATTCTATGATATTGGTTAGTAGAATCTACGTTTTTACGATTCTGATAGTTAAGATTCCACGATTTGCGATCCTACCATCGGAGCTCTAATCCGATTCAGAATCAAGATTCTGACAATCGTGAGGGCACCGCCACCTGCATGATGGGCCACCAGCACCCACATGACGGCCCCCGTCGCAAGGGCACCACCATGCCCATCCCCCGAAGCCGCCGCTGCGGAGCCTGAAAGGCCAAATCCTGCCCGCCTCCCACCAAGAGATGGGTCGCCGATGCGCGGCCGGGCAGCCCCGCAGCCGCACCAGCGCTCCACCACAACCCGTACCGCAACCTCCCGCCAGCGGCCAACCAAATTAAATCACGCTTGAGCACCGCAACCCAGATCCACGCGCAATGTCGAAGGTCCGCGCGCGAGGTAGCCTGGCGGCGGTCGGCCGAGTCCATGGACTGACACCCTGTTAGATCCATTGGAACAATGATGTCCTCTAGAGCCTATGGCTAGGCAGGCACCAACGCCCACCACTATGGGAGGAGCGGCGCCACCAAGACCCGATCAGACCAGCCGCCAGCCATGACGAAGGAGCTTCGAGATGCAGCTGCTGATGATGAGATCATGATTGGGGAGGAACCACCGGGAGGGGTGAGAGCAGGTAAGGGAGAGAAGGAGCGGGGGAGGCCTCGCCACCGCCGTAAGCCAGCCGGTTTGTAACACCCTGTATTTTGGGCCTTTTCTTTTTCTTTTGGATTTATTTAAATTTTTCTTTGGATTTCTTTTTCTGTGGCTCTCTGGTCTGGAAACCTGGGAAGATCATCTCTTCTCCGTCTCCCAAGTGGCTTGTCATCCTCAAATCCTTCTCAATACCATGTCATTTCCATCTTTGACCCATCCCAAGATTCTTTTTCTTGGGAATATTCCTTTTTCTATTAAAAGAATAATCCTTTTTACCCTAGGTTGTGAAGCAACCTATATTTCTGTCTTTCCTAAAATTCCCCCAAAATTCTCAAAATTCATTTGGGCCATATGAAGCTTGGATATGTAAAAATATTGAAGATTTCGTGCTCATGGTGAGCACACCATCTAATCTTTGTTTTTGGTCAGATTTTCAAGTTGTGAAGCAACTATATTTTATATTGCTCCATAATTCCTGAAAATTTACCAGGACCTTCTCTTACCTATATAACCATCCTCCACCAAATTTGGCTCATTTAATTCATCCAATATTTCTCTAGAATTTTTCTAAGTTTCTGTTCAGATAGATACATTGTGAAGCAAGTACCATTTTGGTATTTCCAATTAGTATGAAACTTTTACAGTGTATTAATATGCCCATATGATTCATCTCCTCCAAGTTTCAACTCAATACAGTGATCTATGCTAGTGCCACTTCATGATCTAGTTTCTGGACCAGATTGGTCAATTGTGAAGCAACTGTATTAAATCTTGGTCCAAAGCATCTCCAAATTCATAGTACTATAGTCCTTCATACCCTAAGCATCCCTGACATCTTTTAATCTCTAATGGCCATGTCTTTTTGCCCCAGCATCTGTCCCAAGTTTGCTACAGCAAACTTCACCTGATCCCTCCCATCAACCCAGGGCCTCTTTCATCGAACCTTCACCTCAGTGGGGACCTAGCTATGATGTACTACGCTGTAGACAACATTGTGCATGTCAGAGCGCACCGCGTGCGCCTGTTCATGCGGTGACTACGCGGCTGGCATGCCAAAACCCGCGCTCTGACAGTTGGACCCCCCCTGGTTTGTCCGTTCTCTCGCGCCCTCGACACCTAGCCATGTCTAGGAGCTTCCCCTCGTCGTCGCCCTTCCTATGGACCCCGCTCCCCCTCCTCTCTCTTCGTCTTGATGCGCCGGCAAGCTTGGCCGCGGCACTGTGCCCGACCGGACTTCTCCCGCACCGCGTCTGCCCCTCTGCGCCTCCGCTCCTCTGCTCCTCTGGTGACCCTCTGCCCTCTCTCGTCACCTCCACACCATCCCGTGAACCCTATCCTCGCCAGAGCTCCGGCCGGATTCTCGCGGCGGCATCCGGTCATGGGCGCCATGCCCCGGCTATTTAAGCCCATGCCCGAGCCCTCCCGAGCTCACGACCTGCATCGCCACACTCCTCTAGCCCTCTCCGACCACTCCACCGAGCTCGAGGAGCTCCCATTCCCCTCCATTGCCGCCATGGCCGCCGCCACTGCCCTCTCCAATTCGCGGCGTGTGGAGCTCCTCCCCTCTTCCTTTCCACTCCAAAACTCCTCCTCGACCCTCGCAAGACCGCTCCGACCCCCAGCTCCGCCGTTCCATCACCACAGCCCTGAGCCCGACTCCGGCCGAAGCCGCCGTCCGCCACGACCGAAGCCCCGCCCTCTCCCGCGCTCCCTGGAGAGCTTGACACCCCCAGGCAGGCACGCCTCATCGCCCTGAATGCGCCGATGGCCGGAGCTCGGTCGGAGGTGGTCCGAGCCGCCGGGCCGGCACCGGCGAGCGCGCACCCCTCCTCTGCATCATGGGCGAGCGGGAGGTTGAAGGAGAAGATGAAGGGCAGACGGGCCCCACCGCCTAGCGGACCCCGCATGTCAGCCGCACACGCGTTGACCCGGCCTGATGACGTGGATAAGTGAAAGCGTAGTTTGTGTTTTACGTTTCCTGTTGATGAAAGCGTATTTCCCCGCGGTTTATAAAGGAAATACGTTTTGTCTTCAGGAAAGCGTATTTTCTCAGAAGGAGCTTTCTGTTTAAACAGCCAGGGGCTTGTTTGTGAACATTTATTTTACAGATTGGTCCCTGGCATTCAACTGACGATATCTCCACGACCGTAACTCCGAATCAGGTGATTCCAAAGCCCACATCTTCGTCTTGTTGAGCCTGTTCTGTTGGTACCATTTTCACTATGTTGCCACATACTAAAAATGACCATTTTGCCCTTGCCCCTAATCAGCCCCCTCCGAGAGAGAAACTTTTCTGGCGAATCTTTTTGCGAGTTCATCGCACTTCTTCCCGGAGAATCCTTCATCCCCAGGCAAGCCACGATAGCCACTTGCATGATGGTCTTGCAATAGTCTTGGTTTTCCACTTGAATATTTAAATAAGTTGTGCATGTTAACGTATTTTGTGAATGCTTTATATGCTTGTGAATCTATGCTCATTACTATGCCGTGATCATTTTGCACCTGTTGGTTAAATGATTACTTGCTAGTGTGATATCATGTTTATTTCTGGTAATTATTTCCGATGCTAGTGATCATGCTTTGGTTCGTATGTAGTGTTATGCTACTGTTATTCTTAATCATCGCTATGCCATGTTCATTTGCATCTAGTAGAAGAAATGATTTGTTATTGATATTCATATGGTTATGCTTCCCATCCATGTTCATGTTGTTATCATGTTCATATGCATCATGCTATTTTTTTATGACTCAGCATCATTCAAGTTTAACTGGACTTTAACCAAACTTGAACATCTGTTAGCTGAGTCATAATGCCATCGAATCGAGCTGACCAGTGCAGCCACACTTGTCTTATGGGAGGCCCTAATGCGGTCTATTGTCATGCCTCTCGCCGGTGCCTCCAACTAGGAAAGGTTATGCGCGCGCGCTATCCTGGCCCGGTAGGCGGCGATAACCTTGTGTGCCTGTAGTTGTAAGGATATCCGTAGTCCCCGTTTGGGACCGTTTTTGTTTTGCCACGACGGTGGCCGTTTGATGTCGAGAGTGGCATCCGAGGCCACCCATGACTTAGCCCAAAGGGGAGTTGGTCGGAGTGGCCGGGAGAGTGCCATGCAATAGCTCGGTTTTGTCGGAACGCCGTTGGTCCACGTGAATGGGAGCACGAGGCCATGGGTTCCGTGGTGTGGGTACAGTGTATTAACCTCTGCAGAGTGTATAATCTATCGATAGCTGCGCCCGCGGATATGGGCCCAGTTCGTAGTAGGTCACACTATGGGTCAACAGTAATAATAACCTGACTAATAAACAACCCTGGTTCGATGAGGAAAGAAGTTGGTTGATCTTTATGTGATCATGAGAGGATCACAGTGGTATCGTGGATACCGAAGTTGGTTGATGTTTATAGTGTCATGTGATGATCCCGGGTAAAGATCAAGCTCCTTGTGGTCAGGTGATCACTACGGTATTGTTAATACCAAGCTTGGTTGGTCCTGAGGTGATCGTGTGATGCCCAAGAGGGTAAGCTGATACATGTGGTGGTTACGAGATAACCCCCGAGCAGAGTAAGTTGAATCATGAGAGTTTAAGTATGCTGCATCCTAGCACCATCCGGTTCACATCATGAGTAGCATGCCATGTTCATTTCATATGGTTCTAGTTATGTGATGTTCAACATGCTCATGTTCATGCCATGCTTATGTTGTTCTAGTGGTACCATGTTCATCTCTAATGTTTAACCTATAAATGCCATACTGTTGTTTGTCTTGATTGCTTTTGGTTGCTGTGAGCTTGCGAGTACATTCAAAGTACTCATCTGGCGTGTCATTCCAGTTTGCAGGTCATGCCGTGATTGCTTGTTTGTCGAGGACCCCGAGGTTGCGAGCTAGGATAAACGTTCCAGCCAGAGTCCCTGCGGTGTGGAGTCCATCGCTTTATCGTCGTTCCGCTGCTAGAAGTTATTCCGCTGCTTCGAGTTGTTCCGCTGCTAGCATAGATCTACCCCGGGCAGGCGTAGTGTCGCTGTGCCAATGTAATCCGTTGTATTACCAGGACCCTTGTATCCCCGAATACTTGTAATAGAGAGCTGATTTGTTCTATGCCAAGCAGTGCCGTATTCCAGAAGACTTGATTTCTGGGCTGGAATACGGGGTGTTCTGGTTCCTCTGAGTCGGGGTGCCACACGGTGGCCGCCAATAACGGCGATGAGGGGGGCACTCGAAGAAGGTGGCGGCTGAAGGGAAACCATAATTGCCCCCCTCCCCACGAGCCAGGGGGGTGGGGGGAGTCAGTGATCCTGCTCTACACTCTCATTCCCCTTCCCAAACGCGTTGCAATTGTTGGTAGAGTATAAACCATGAAACCACGAATATCCAATTCGGTGCCCAGGTCTAGATGAACCTGGCGAACAGTAGCGCGATAAAAAATAGAAAAAAATTTCAAAAACAAATCGATTTTTTTTAATGGAAGATGTTCGAGTGCATGATGTGCGTGCAAATTTTTATCCCGTTTGAACATCTGTGGAGCTCGTGGCAAAAAAAAAAGAAAACCGACTAGAACAATAACCTTACTCACAGAGCCGAATATTGTCTTTTTTGTCGCATGCTTCTAGAATGTCAAAACTCTACCAAAATTTGCACGAAGATCACGCACACAGGCATCTTGCTTGCAAAAAAAAAATCGATTTTTTTTAAATTTATTTTCTATTTTCTGCGAATTTTTGATTTTGCCAGCTCGGGCGCTGAAACGCCGCTCTCATGAAACCATTGCTACTCACTACAAAACAATTTTTTTTAGGGATACTACAAAACATTTAAATACCACCTGAGGGTTTTTTTTTTGAAAGCCCACCTGAGGCTAATTACATACTGAATCAAACGAAATTTCAGAAGAAAGAGGGGGAACCGGTGCTGCAAAACAGGAAAAGGCAACGGACAGGTCGGAAAAAGAAAACAAAAGGAAGTGGGAGAAGGAGGAGGGAAGGAAGCAAAGCAAATATACTAACAGTTTTGCTAGAACTCATCTAGCTGAGTTTTAGTTATGTCTCATTCATTTTTATAGCCATTGGATGTATACTATAAGATGCGTGTGTGCTGACGTGGGTTATAGTACTACTTTAATATATTTTTGTTTTTCAGGTGAATGAGACCAAATTATATGTCATCTAGATGGGTCCCAGCTACTCACATATACTAAACCGATCGAGAGGATACTTAAGATGGGAGCCCATCCTTCCATCGACCCGCGCCTCCTTTTGCCACGGCCCGCGCGCACCGGTCACACATGGCTGAGACCCCCCGTGCCCCGCCGCCACTGAGGCCTCCGCCGCCCGTTCCGCTGCCCGACACGCCGCCTCGGCCGGATTCGTCGCCTTCGACGCCCGGCGAGGATTACCACACGCCGACGCCCTCGCTGGACGAGGCGCGCGAAGAAACGCCACCGTGGCCACAAGAAACCAACGGCAACGGGAGAGCGGCCAGCAAGAGCCCCACCCTCTCGCCCGTGCGCCTCCCCTCGCCGCACCGCTTGCTGCCGCCCAACTCTCCCACCGGCAACGGCGAAGACGGTGCCGCCGCCGGGCATGCGCCGGTGCCGGGCCGCCGGCCGCAGCTCCGCCTTGCGCCCGGCCTCGTCCGGACGCCGTCGCAAGGGTCCGTCGCCAAGTCTCCCTCGCCATCGCCCTCTTCGTCGCTGACGCCGCCATCGCCTCTAACCCCGGGTCCCACAATCACAACCAACAACAAGAGCGCCCAGAGCACGCCGAAGCGCACGGAGGCATGGAAGCCGCCGGCCACGGGGATCGCGGTGCAGTTCGACCCTGTCGAGGAAGCCGTCACGTCGCCGCTGCAACTCGGCAAGCCCCGAATCGACCGCCATCGCGGCACTACGATGGCGGCAGCAGAGAACGGAGGCGCGCCCAACACGGTGCCTCGCGACGTGGCGGCGGTGGCCGCGGTCGGGGAGAGGAGGACGCTGTCGGTGGCGCTGCGGCTGGCCACGGCGGTGCTCAGCCTGGCGTCCTTCGCGGTGATGGCCAGCGCCCGGACGTCCGGTTGGGACGGCGATCACTTCGATCGCTACGATCAGTACAGGTTAGTTATCACCTGCTTACAATACATCATTCTTTTTCCCCTGCATTTAGTTCGGTTATGTCCGGCCGGGTTTTGACGGTTTTAGAGTGAGTTCTTTGATCTTTCTTTTAACGAAGCAGTTACCTTGGAGTAACTATCTGGCTCCTTTAATTTCTGGTTAATTTGTTCGATACATCACCACGATAAAACAGTACTAGCATCCTGCATTCCTTGATTCGAATTCAGAATTCACCTTGGATTTTATTTGTTGATGAAATACACCACGACAAATGTTAAGTTTAATCATGGTCCTGAAAGCAGAGGACGCGCTCACAGAGCAGTGTAGTATTTCACTCTTGGCATGCTAAAACTAGAACGCAGTGCCATTCCTGGTACTGTAGGTTCAGAACAACACCCAAATAAGCGAGGCGGGGCAATTGCTCAGCAACCACAGTACCACCGCAGTCCCTGGACCTGAATTCGTTATCCTGGCTTTCGCAAGCAGAGTTCTTGGCTTCTTTCATCCTCTTGGGAGGAAAAATAACCTCTGTTCTTCCCAATTGCATGGCATGTCAGGTACGGCCTGGCGGTGAACGTGATCGTCTGCGCCTACTCAATCGCGCAATCGCTCGGTGAGATCCGCCGTCTGGTCGCGGCGAGGTTTATTTACAGGAGCATGTCAAGCTACTACTTCAGCCTGTTCCTTGATCAGGCAAGCGAAACGTTCACGCCCAACAATCGAGTTGCTCTGCGATTTCTTGCCTCATCGTCTTCCCTGGCTCTGCTGCAGGTCCTGGCCTATCTCCTCATGTCCGCGTCGTCGGCTGCCGCGTCGCGCAACGATCTGTGGGTGTCGAGGTTCAGCCAGGATGCCTTCAACAGGAAGATCACTAGCTCGGTGTGGCTGTCCTTCCTTGCCTTCATAGCGCTCGCCGCAAGCTCGCTCATCTCCACGGCTAATCTCTTCAGCATGGTCTAATTATGAGATACGGTTCATCCCTTTCCCTCTGGGGTCTGGGGATGAGTAACTGCCTGCGTTCTTCCTGTAAATTTTGCATTTTATATTGCCAGAAATCATACGATCGACTGATACCGTACGTTGTTCTCGGTCCTGACCTCTGACTCGTCAGAAATCCCTTGTAAAGAGGTTCATATAGTGCTCTAATTAAGCTTTTCAATGTCAAGTAGAATAGTCATTGTGCTACTCCACTTGTACTACTCGAGTACTTCCTTAATCTAAACGCTCTTGTATTAGTTTACAGAGGGAGTACTTGTCAGTAGTCACCGTGCACTCAATGGTGACAGAGGCTTACAACTTGAATGTACACATTTTTCTTTTTCATTCAAAACCGCCATCTTACATGTAAAATCTCAGTGCCATACAAATACATGGACATGATCTTTTTTCAGTCGTCAAGTTGAACATGGTTCACTCTGCTGAGCCAAATGGAGTGCAGGATCATGTGGAAGAGATCATACCTGAGGGGCCTGGCGTGCCACAAGAAGTGCCTTTGGAGCCGCTTGACACAGTCGTGCATGGCCACGTACCTCCGGAGCGAGATCCCCTGGAGTATCCTCTTGAGATCCGGTATGTCCTTCTCCGCCACCACCACCGAGAAGGCGCTCCAGTCGAGCACGTTGCTGAAGGGGAGCACGAAGTTGTCGGCGATGATCACCGGCACGCACTCGTAGTACAGGGCCTCCACGATCCTGGGGCTGTTCACCTCGTACCCCATGGGGCACAGGCAGAACCTGCTGTTCTTCATGTGCTCGATGTAGGTCATCGTCCTGGACACCCTGCCGGGGAGGAGAGCGTACACCCTCATGTCCTCGTCCTGCCCCTTGCCCCAGTGCTGGAGGAGGACCGGCCTGACCCTGCCGTGCACGTTGCCCGCGAAGAAGGCGAGGATGCGCCGCCGGGAGATGGGGAGCCCGCCGACGTACCGGAGGGGCCGCTTGGGCGTCCTGATGGTCGTCTCCGGGAGAGACACGTCCTTCCCGGGCGTGAAGATCCCCTCCGAGCTGTCAGCGTTGCACAGCGCCTTGATGCTGTTCTTGGACAGGTCGCGGTGCGCCGTGGTCGTGTATGGTCCCTGCAACCAAATTCAGAATCACTCCCGTAAAATCGTACTGCGATACGAAAATGTTAGAATCATTTGATTACCCAATCGTGGCAGGCGACGAGGAAATGGTCGGCGCCTCTGGTGCGGTTCCAGAAGGGGTACTTGGCGGCGAGGCCCTTGACGAAATCTCTGAGGTAGACGGCCAGGGGGCGCAGGTTATGGGAGTCCGGCACGTAGAGCGAGAGCCTGAGATTCTGCGAGCTGTAGGGCAGGTAGAAGAGGTGCGCCTTGGCGGCGTCGGCGACGACGAACCGCCTGCTCTCCTTGAGGAGCTTCATGAACCAGCCCTCGGACGCGTAGATGCCGCTGAGGGGAGGGGTGTGGAAGATGGGCCGCCGACCGTCCTGGTAAATGTAAACTTTGAGTATCCGTTCCATCAGTTGGTAGCTCCTGGATGATGATCACATTTTCGCTACAATTAAATTATGATGCGTTTAGTCACTCACTGAATTATACTAGGAAAATGCAGAGATTATAATGTTGAGCATGTCTGTGCTAGTAAGTACCTCTTGAACTGGGAGACGTTCTTGAAGAGGGGCGCGTACAGGTCGGGGTCGGCGGCGACGACCGGCTCGGCGGCCATTATCTCCTTCTTGGCGTACCTCAGCGCCTCCTCAGGCGCCATCCTCCAATACGACGGCTGATCACCAACACAGAAAGAAAATAGACAACACTGTTACTACTTCCGATCCCCAACCTGCATGCAGACACGTAGTAGTGCCGTACGTACCTCTCGTTTTCGAGGCCTCGCCGCGGACGTAGCTGGTTTTGCAGGCGGCGGGGAAGGCAGTGGAGGTGACACCGTAGCTAATGTTGGATGTGGCGGCGGCGTCGAGCTCGCGCCGGACAATTCTCCCGTGTGCTTGGTGGTGGACACGCTGGGGGACGATGGCAGCGAGAAGGTGAGGAACGCGGTGGCCGCGGCGGCGGCGAGGGCCGCGGCGCGACAGCTGGAGGCGGATATCATCGCGCCGCCATGGCGGGGACGCCGACCTCGCGATGAGGCGGGAGATTGTGCCGCGGCGGCGGCGAGGTGCGATGGCGGCATTGGGGGAATGTAACGGAGGGCATGGAGGGAAGTCAGGGAAGGCCCCGCAGCAGGAAATGGGAGGCAGAGACAAATCTATAGGGGCGAGACACCTCTAATTTAGCCGCAAAATCTGCATGCCAATTTACACATGCGCGCATGGAGTTAATTAGCGTAAACCTTTTTTTAAAAGATCCTTGTATTATGATAGGCAGGTAGCAAAATTTACATGTGCTCCCCGAGGGGAGAGAGGGGCGGCAAAAGAACCAAACCAAGAGTGGAAAAATAGAGGTTTTGCCTCATGGAGAGACTCCTCACGTTGGATCCCAAAAGGGCGACATCAAACACTTGGCTCCTGCCAGTCTCCAGTTGTCCATCTGGGGTCTAATTGTGCCCATGATGCACGTCATCGGGGATATCTTGGCGTTGAAAATTCTCTTGTTCCGTTCTAGCCACAGAGTCCACACGATCGGGACCATTAGCGATCTAATATCCCCTTGGAGTTGGGCGCTGTAGTCGCAGAGACAATGTCGTCCCAGAAGGCCAGGGAGGAGTCTCTGGGGCTCCAAGATGCAGGGTTTAGCGTACCGCAACCATGCCAGCGTGAGGCCCTCAAATATACTCGTTTTCACATCCACGCCGGAGCAGACGATCAGCGCACCGTATCCTGTCCTTGAGCATGATCCATATGAAGAATTTGCACCTATGTTTTCCAATACAAGCCGGGGAATGGGGAGTAAGATCTTCCCATGAATTGCAGCCGATAAGCCGCGGCAGTGTAGTAGGTTGCCCGAGGCCGTTTTTTTTCCATATGATTTCGTCGGGGATTTCCGGTTTCATGCTGATGTTTGCGCCTCTGATAAGGTTTCAAACCAGCAGAAATTCAGCAATCGTTCTGTCAGAGGGTGGTTGCTACCCATTTGTTGTCTGTCAGGGCCATATCTCACCCCATCAAAACACACACACACGCCATATCTCACATTAAGATTGTATATGTAGGGATAGGCACTAGAAAAAACATGGGTCATTATCTCCTTGGCGCCATCCTCCAAATCCAATACCAGCCTTACCTTCCGTCTGTACTGCCAAATCTACACGGAATGCAAACCCAGCAACAGCGATGCATGCAACTAGCCTTTTTCGACGAAATATTTGCGACTGGCTAGCTAACCATTT
Source organism: Thinopyrum elongatum (assembly GCA_011799875.1). Lineage (NCBI taxonomy): Eukaryota > Viridiplantae > Streptophyta > Magnoliopsida > Poales > Poaceae > Thinopyrum > Thinopyrum elongatum. The sequence goes on along the minus strand of CM022299.1, from coordinate 334,829,126 downwards.
CTGCACTACTTGACTTCAGGCATTCCACGTTTCAAAGCTTCCGCGGACGAAGTCATAGCAGGCACCAATCAGATTCAGTGTGCCCTTGCTCAATCTATCCTTGACGAACGGGTACGACTTCAAATTTCTGAGGGACACGTTGACGGCCTCCTGCACACACACCATTCGGAAATGCAAGATGAGCATTTATCTAACTACTATGGAACGTTACTAAAGATGAAAGGTGCCCCAAGGATAGTTCGTAAGTAGAGGGAAACCAGTGGTGCACAATTGGCCCACTATTCTGCTCAAGAGGAAATTAAAATGTTTTAAGCAATCGTACCTTCTCCAGCACGGTGCATTGGTCGTCAAAAGGCAACAACCTGTTTTCTCTCTGGACCTTCTTCTTGGCCTCCATACCGATCTTCACCCAGTCCTCAATGAAGTGGCTAAGTAACCAAACAAACAGTGAGCTCAAATAAAAATTAGTGAGAGGACAAACTAATACTGAAGCCATGTTTTAGTTCACTCTAGGACTCGTTTGGGTAGGATAGGATAGGGTCCATCCTTGCCCATCCAGTAATTCCTTATTTGGACCCCTTGTGTATATATGACTTTTTTCAGTACTCCCTCCGTTCCTAAATATTTGTCTTTTTAGAGATTTCAACAAGTGACTACGTACGGAGCAAAATGAGTGAATCTAAACTCTAAAATATGTCTATATACATCCGTATGTGGTAGTCCATTTGAAATCTCTAAAAAGACAAATATTTAGGAACGGAGGGAGTACATAGTAAGTACGGAGACCTTTACTTACTAGGTGTTAGGCCCTTCGTCCTTCAGTGAGAGTAGTTCCCTAATTCCACCACAGCGGCTGTGACCAATCACAACAATGCACTCAACCTGCGAAATTGATGTCTATCAAGTCCTTCCGATGGAGAATATACCAATTTCCATAATTGGTAGTAAGCGCAAGTTTAGGTCAGTTTATTGCTTGCCGAAACTATCCAGGGTATCTCCTTCGACACTTTAAGTGAGTGCAATATAACTAACGGAGTTCTACAGACCATACCAACTCCAAACGACATACTATGATCTGAAACAATACTTTTCCATATTACAATCATTTGACAAATGATTAAATTTATAAACTGTCCTGGTGATACTTATGGCTGGGTAGAATGGCTATAGCCACACATTGATTCGAGCGTTGCTATAAGAGAACGTACATTTTTTATACCTTAATGAGAGAGATAATGTTTTTTCCCTAAGGAGAGTTTTCTTCTCTGGGCCCATCATACTCACGGTTTCACCTTTCTAGACTGGACCCGGCAGAACACAAATGTTAAACAACATTTGCAATTGACAAGATATATGCCCGTGAAAGAGAGCCTATTTTGCTTAAAGAGAAGAGCACACATATACCTATGGAGAGAGGCAAAATTCTTCTTTATTTTATTGGATCACATCTAGGGAAAATTAGAGATGCTACATGAAACAGAAACGGTCTCCTTTTCAAATCGAAAGGCACAAGGCATGATGAAGTCATTACCAGATTGACTAATTATCTATTTATCAATGTACTAAGCTACCTTGACACATGGGCATAAATAAAATTACTGCAAAATTGTATGAGACAGTTGTATTCCTGAATAAAAGTACACTTTGGTGCCTCAAAGATAATTAAAAACCAGAAGGAAGAAGCAACCTTGAGGACAACCACAGCAAACTCAATGGCTGACCCGACGCTGCAGTGCCTTGTCTGCAACCAATATGCAAGTGCAGCTCAGTATGCATCTCAAATACACAAGCTAGAGTTACTAAATAGTCCACAGTAATATAGAATGAAACAATGTACATAATAAAGAACCTTCTGGTAGGCAGGAACCATTCCGGCAATGTTTCGAACAGTGAAGGCCTCTCCTGGATTCAGGCCGAGGGTTATTGTTGGAGACACACGCAAGTCAGCACATGCAAACACCATGTACTGCAAGTAGGAATGAATTAAGAGTGTTGTCGGCAACAAGCACAAATATACTACCTCTGTACTTTAATATAAGACGGTTTTTCCAGTTCAAATTGCTACCTCTGTACCTTAATATAAGACGTTTTTGCAGTTCAAATGCCTTACCTTAATATAAGACGTAAGGCATTTGAACTGCAAAAACGTCTTATATTAAGGTACAGAGGTACTCCCTCTGTCCCTCTGTCTTATATGAAGAGACAGAGGTAGTAGTATATCAGAAGCACATTAGCTGCAGTAAGTGATAATTGCTCAATTGCCCAGAGGCGGGAAGCTGTTGCCATCACGCATCCCTTCATGTAATTTAACCTTCAACCAAAACATAGGTACCGGCAAGTGAATCATGAAGGTCAGCCATACCCTGGGCCCAAAAAGCAATCTTGCAAATGAGAAATTGCTATTTTCTAGCAACTAAATAATTGTGCTTCGTAGCCGATGTTTCTTATCATACTGGTTTATGTAATATGTTTGAGTTCCATGTAGACAGCCACATTCTGCAAAGCTAGCCTAGGCAGGAAATTACTGGGATATTAACAATACAGCTTTGGTTTAAGGTTCCAAATTTACTACTCCCTCCGATCCGAATTAATTGACGCAACCTCTCTACAACATAAGAGGGAGTAACAAACTTCACAAGTTGCAGAGCAAACAGAATGCTCAGTGGAGCCAACATGTAGAGTACACTCAGTGTGCCCTTCGAAGACAAAGGAATTGTTTTATCACGGAACAGTCGAATGGCACATACCTTGGGGGACTGGTCCTTCTTAAGCGATTCAAAAAGCTTCGGATTCTTGCTGCCAAGTACCAATTGCCACCACAGAATAACAAATTCAATTCAGCACAAATCCATATTGAACAAAGACACATAATTCTTTGGGCTTCAAGACATACTTGTACACATTCGTTCTGAAACGCTCGAAGCCGGTCTTCAGGCGCATGACAGCGTTCATACCCTGCAAGAATATGACCAGCCAACGCACGACGATCAGAAGTCACCGGCAACCACGGTCGTACGCTTGATGCATCAAGCAGATCCAAGGAGCAAAAGAAGAGAGAGAGTTCGACCTTGTGAGCATGGGTGATCACCGGGGCCCTTTGATGGTAGGGAGGGGTGTGATTGAGCTTCCGCTGGATGAGCGGCTCTGCGGTTGGGTGCATTGGGTTCTCCCTTGGGGGTTTGGAGGGGAAACAGCAGCAGCAGCCACCCATCTTGGATCGTCTCCGCGTGGTTTACTAGAGGAGAAAGGGAGGAGGGGACCGAAGAACACGAGGAATCAATGGAGATCCGCCGTCAGCTCGCCGACTAAACCAGCCGCCGCCCGCCGGGACCGGAAGAGTTCGACAGATTTGGGAACGATGGAATTATTACTCGTGGGATGACATGGATTCTGGCCCTGTTTGTTTCAGCTACGAAACAAACAGCTATTTTAGAACAGTTGTGGAACCACAACCCAAAACTGTTTCGGGGTATTTTCAGTGTAACAGCCCAAAGCACGTCTCGGGGTACTTTACAGCCAAAGCTGTTTTCCTAGACTCTCTGTTTTTGGCGTTTGGTCGTAATTATGTCATAAATGTCGCCGCAGGCACGACCTATCTCTCTCTTCGTCCCTGCTCCTGAAACATAGCGTTTTCACCAGCCCACAGTCATTTTCACAGTTACGTTGCCAAACAGCTAACCTTCACTGCAGCTGTTTCCTCAGCACAGCAGTTTTGCCAGCACAACAAGTTCACAGCTGAATCTGTCAAAACTAAAGCCCAAACAAACACAGCCTCTATCTCTTCGTTTTTAGTACCAGATGGCTATCCGATTCTTGCTTTAATCTGATGGAGATTAACATCCATCAGATTTAAACGGGTTCGGATAAATTTCAAGACCAAACTTTTTTTCTTGAAAGATCCAGTGTCCACTGACTTTTCATTGATTTAGCAGAACAGAGATTATGTACAAAAGAAAGCATCGAGAATGTTTTTATGATCCAATTGGGAAACTCTAAAGAGCGAGAGGATCAGGCCTCGCCCTGGTTTTCTAAAGAGAAAAATCCAATGGAGGCCAATTTAGTCCTTATAGTTAGAAATACAGTCACTAAACTTGTCTCAGGGATTCACATACGGTTCAATGTATGATTTCTTATAAGTACACGCTGATTTGGCAGTTGACTGGCTTGCTCACGCCTGCGTTGACAGCCAACTCATCAGCACCTGGTCTCGTCCAATCGATTCGGGTTTTTTTTGGGGTGCAAAATCTCCGTATTTAACATTTCTCCCCCCACCTGGTCGCCCCCGCTACTCGCCCCTGGTCGGACCGCTCTCCTCTCCTCTCCCATCTCGAACCCTAGTTCCCAAAATTCCCTCGTCACCGCCGGCCTCCACCGCCGCCGCCGCAGCCACTACCGCCGCCTGGCTGCCATAGGTGTGCCGCCGCCGCCGCAGCCACTACCGCCTAAGCTGCCGCCGCCTGGCTGCCATAGAAGTGTCGCCGCCTGGATCTACTGCCCCCTCGCCGACGGCGTCGTCGACATGTCATCTGCGAGCTCCGTTCGCTCTGGGCTGTGTGGCCGCTCTGTTGATGTGCCATTGATTGGTTGCCCCGATTGTGGCGACCCTGTGAAGTGCTACCGCTCTAGCACCGATGAGCACGATGGTTGGGTTTTCTACAAGTGCAGCCACCACAATGTAAAGCTATCTTGATCTGTTCGATTCATGCTTGATCTGTTTCCTCTGACGATGATGCTGCCCTACTTGCTGTGATAGTTGGCATGATATATGTTCTGCTTAGTAGCCATGAATCTGCCCTGCTTACTTAGTTTACTGAAAACATTCAGTTAACTGAACCTGTAGTAGTTAACTGAATTTTAGTAGTTAACTTGCACTGGTACAGCGAGGTGCTATACAAACGGTTTTTAACTCCTTTCCGCGATGGCGTTTTGAACCGTCGTCTAATGAGTGACTGCGATAGGGGGGTCCTTTCCACACGACCCAGAAACCATCGGGGATAGGCCCTTCGGTCACACACGCTCGGCAAAATGAGGTCGTGTGCGACGGACGAGCGATCAAATACGGTTATACAGGCCCAACCAGTTCCGGACATAAGTACATCCCACACAGTCAGTCTCAAACAAACGTTTCCGTTTGTTATGTACATTCCACACAGTCAATCCAAGGAATACGTTTCCGTTCTTATGTACATCCCACATAGTCAATCCAGAGAAAATGTTTTCGTTTGTATGTACATCCCACACAGTCCATCCAGGGAAAACGTTTCCGTTCGTATATACATCCCACACAGTTTTATGTATAGCCTCGTGTGTGATAGGTGTAACTATCACACACGCTCTGCCTCGGTTAACCGTTTGCTTTTATTCAACTACATCACACACGATTTGATGAAGAAAACTGTATGGCATTGGACTATCCATCAAAAGCGCTTTTACTGCTAGAACCGTTTGCAAAGTACCATGGCCCATTTAGCAGGTTTATTAGTTTACAATTAATAATTCCAGTATTACGCAAATTCACATTTCATATCGAACAGCTGTTTGCCAATTTCATATCAGGTACATAAATATATTTTAACATCACAGTACGATAGCTACCTGAAAACATCACAGTACAACATATAGCTAGTTCACCTTCATAAGAACAATATTAGAATAATATTAGAACAATATATTCATTTCCCTAATCTAGATCATCCAGGCTCGTCTTATCCACCTCTGCTGTCAGTTCAGTAAGAACCTGTTTTGCACTGGCCAACTGGGAAAGTGCCTTCTCCTTCGCCAACACCATCTTAGCAAAGTCTAATTTAAAAAATCTGAGCTCATTCTCCATCTTCCTCTTTTTATCCCGCATCTTCAAATATTCTTCAGCGTTGACAACACTTTCTCTAAGCCTACCTCTATTCTCTTCCTCATACATACTCCAGAGCTTTGCTAGGCACATCTTCAAAGACTGTGGCCACTCTTGATCAACCCACTCCAGGTAAGAACACTTCTGTTCATCCTATAATATTTAAAACTATATCAGTAACAATTATAGGGGAAATGGGTTCCTAGCAATATAGAAAATCACCAAATACATATTTTGAAAAACCTGAAGAAACAGGTTAGTTATGACATATCTTCTCAAAAGATCAATGTGCAAATGAATTAATTGCTACTGAGACAACAACCAAATTCTGAAACATCAGAAGCTATAATTAACTACAACAACGCTACAAGTTCTTAGTCATGTACTATAAATAACAAATTGAACATTTTATGAGAAAGCTAAATATAACTGCAACAGCATAGCGACAGTGTTTGGATGACAACAAATTGATACTAACAGGTGTGTACATACACAAATTTAGTAACATAGAACTAATAGCACTAAGGCCGTCCACTATATATGCCAAAACCGGTGTAAAGACAACTGTTGCTACATTTGGCACCGGTGCCCTACACTGGCGAGTCGATGCAGCGGGAAAAATCAGGGACCCGGACTCCGGAGCACCTAGTTGCTCCGATGCCCAGTTCCTTCGTGCCATAAAGATTTAGTATTTTACTGTTTGGCTGCTCGGATATGTGGACCAAAGTTGGCTGCACAAACTGCTGAAGCGGTGCCAAATAATTTTCTAATGGCACCGCTGATGAGATGGCAATATTTTTAGATACTACGTACAAACTATGACACTGTCTTAACATTCAGAATAACATAGCACAGTGACAGTGTCTGAATCACATCTAACAAATGATTTGTAACAACGAAAGTGGGGCTAACCTTCTCTGCACATGCCAGAAACTTCCTCCCACTGTCCACAGATTCAAACGTAGCTAGCTTCACGCATGAAGATTGATGGTGACAACGAGCAGGCAGATCTTTAGCCACCCCGCTCCATTCGTTGCAACCGATGGTCTTAGGGAGCTACAAGAGGAAGAAATGACTCAAATCGACCACCGGGTTAAAATCCTTCATTCCAAGTCATAACCCGAGAAAGAAGAGAGGCATACCCGGGTGCTGAAAAATTCGTCGTCGGAGGAGGAACCGCTGGAGAGGTCATTGAAGAAGACCATGGCGACCCCGGCGGTAGGATGCGAGACGGCGAGAGCGAGGAAGCAAGCGAGGAAGCGGCTATAGCTTCGGAAGGAAGGAAGGAGGAAACAGGGGAAATGTGACTTGTGGTCGGGGAGAAAAGGGGGGTGGGGAGAGGGGAGTAGATATTTCGGCGTTAGGCCAAAAATTTCAAAATGTGGAGGGAAACTTTGCGCGCGGTGCCGCCGGACACCATTCACTTTGAACGATGTGTGCATCGCAAACGATTCTTCTGCTTTACGCGCATGGGATGAGTTTGATAATTCAAATTTTGGTGGAAATTTCCCTGGGTACTGTCCTCATCCACGTCAATGCATTAATTTAACATCGCTTGCTAATTTGGGCACACAAAAGAGCGTACAGCACACCGACCACACTTACTGAATCGAGCAATTTTAGTAATTAAACAGAGCCAGTTGACCTGAACATTGCTCAAACAAAAGACCAGCATTAAAAACAAAGCCTAAGTACGCATAATTTTAACAAAGCCGCCGCCGCGCCGGCCTATGCATCGCCGGTGTGAGATGAGACGTCGATGACTTGTCCTGGAGACATGCCGTCGTTGGTGGACTCCGCGCCCCCCTGCTGAAGTCGACCGCATCCTCGTCCTCGTCCTTGTCCTCGTCCTCGGCGCCGCCCTCAAGGTTGTACTACTCGTAGTAGTGGCTGCGCCAGAGCTCGCGTTGGTACTCCACCGTCGATTCCTCGACGGACAGACTCTTCTCTACCTCGACCTCGGCCACGCGCAACTCCTCCTCCCGGCGCTCCTCGATCTCCGCCGCCTCCTCGATCTCCAGCTCCCGTTCGGCGATCTCATGAGGAAGCAGGTGCTCCATGGCCAGCGCCGCCTTTTCAAAGGTGGGTTGCATGCTGGATTCTGAGGTGGCCTGGAATATCTATGCGTGGATGGCCTCGACCCGGGCCAGGGCGACATCGGCGGCACGGACGGCAGCTCGAGCGCTCTCGGTGTTTGCAGCCGCCGTCGCAGCAGCTGCTGTAGCCATCTCGGCTGCCGCAGACGCCCTCTAGGCGGATGCGGCCGCGCTCAATGCGGATGCGGCGGCACTCTCGGCGTAGGCGACCGCGCTCTCCGCGTAGGCGGCCGCGCTCGGGGAGGACGCGGCCACCGTACGGGCCCTCACGAAACATTTCCACGGCGTCATCTTTCCAAGAAGGGGTCGTGGGAATGGGGATCGGGATTCGTGGATTCGAGGGTTGCCGGCACTGGAGCAGACGAGCCGGTGAAGCTTAAGGAGGAAGACTTAAATAGACCCACAAATTTTCATCGCAAACGGTTCATACAAAAAAACTGTGTGTGATGTTATTGATATTTTTTATTAGCCGTGAAAGACGAATTTGGAGTAAAGTGGCAACGGATGGTGTTTTAAATGTACGAGAAAATTTGTAGTACTAATACAACTGTCATGTCAAAAATTGTAAAATTTCAGGGGTCATTTGACCTTTTAAGACATTTTAAGTGATTTTCTAGCCATTTAATGACCGTAATTCAAATTTGAACTACATCTACATGCAACGGCTAACCATAACGGTTTGAAAAATCATATTTGTGTACTTGTGTGCGAGTTAATTCCATGTGCAGTAAATTGGAAGGAATTTTCAAACATATTGGTGTCACGGCCTGGACACATGCATGGAGTGCCATGGCATTTAAATTCCAATTTTTTTAAAAAAGACCAGAAACACATGAAACCTTGCTTGATGTAATGTCATGCCACCAAGATGATGTGGTAAAAAATTTGGCATGTTTGACGAAAGTTTGGACACACACCCCTCACAAACCGAAGCAACTCACTAGAAGGCTCGTGGTTCCGAGAGGGAACATTGCATGTTTGATGACGAACGTGAGATAGCTTCCTCTTACGGCCTTCAAATTTTTTCTACATTTAACATGCACTAATACAACTGTCATGTGAAAAATTAAAAAATTCTAGTGGTCATTTGACCTTTTAAAGACATTTAAGTGATTTTCTAGCCATTTAATGACCGTAATTCAAATTTGAACTACATCTACATGCAACGGCTAACCATAACTGTTTGAAAAATCATGTTTTTGTGTACTTATGTGCAAGTTAATTCCATGTGCAGTAAATTGGAAGGAATTTTCAAACATATTGGTGTCACGGCCTGGACACATGCATGGAGTGCCATGCCATTTAAATTCAAAAAAAACAAAAAATAATCAGAAACACATGAAACCTTGCTTGACGTAATGTCATGCTACCAAGATGATGTGGTTAAAAAATTAGCCTGTTTGATGAAAGTTTGGATAGATACCCCTCACAAACCGGAGCAACTCACTAGAAGGCTCGTGCTTTCGAGAGGAAACAATGCATGTTTGATGACGAATCGACGATAGCTTCCTCTTATGGGGTTCAAAAAATTTCTACAGTTAACGTGCACTAATACAATTATCATGTAAAAATTTGGAAATTTCCAGGGGTCATTTGACCTTTTTAAGACATTTAAGTGATTTTTTAGCCATTTAATGAGCGTAATTCAAATTTGAACTACATCTACATGCAACGGCTAGCCATAACAGTTTGAAAAATCATATTTTTATGTACTTGTGTGCGAGTTAATTCCATGTGCAGTAAATTGGAAGGAATTTTCAAACATATTAGTGTCACGCTCTGGACACATGCATGGAGTGCCATGCCATTTAAATTCTAAAATATTAAAAAAATTATCAGAAATACATAAAACCTTACTTGACGTAATGTCATGCCACCAAGATGATGTTGTAAAAAAATTGGCCTGTTTGACGAAAGTTTGGACACACACCCCTCATAAACCGGAGCAACTCACTAGAAGGCTCGTGGTTTCGAGAGGGAATAATGCATGTTTGATGACGAATCGACGATAGCTTCCTCTTATGGGCTTCAAAAAATTTCTACAGTTAACGTGCACTAATACAACTGTCATGTCAAAATTTGGAAAATTACAGGGGTCATTTGACCTTTTTAAGACATTTAAGTGATTTTCTAGCCATTTAATGACCGTAATCCAAATTTGAACTACATCTACATGCAGCGGCTAACCATAACGGTTTGAAAAAAAATTATGTACTTGTGTGCGAGTTAATTCCATGTGCAGTAAATTGGAACGAAGTTTCAAACATATTGGTGTCACGGCTTGGACACATGCATGGAGTGCCATGGCATTTAAATTCCAAAAAAATAAAAAAATGATCAGACGATGTAAATATCTAGTGTTCAAAAAAGAAAATGTAAAGATCTGGCAAGACAACCAGGCCCCACACGATTGGCACTGGTTATTAATCAGACACGGTTCTGTATTAGAAACCGTTAGCTATTAAGTTCACACACGGCTTTTGCTGCGGGAATCGTGTGTAATTCAAACTACAGTACTCGTAAATTCCGGCGACCGGCGTGTGTACTGTTCCCGTCGATCTAGATTACGGCCGCCAATAAATACTACCTTCCTCACGTCGTCCCGCCTGCATTCTCATCTACATCCTCCCCTCGCTCGCCCTCTCTCTCTCTCTCTCTCTCTCTCTATCAAATCTCTGCCATGGCGCCGCCGATCTGCCCACGCGCCGACAAGGAGGCGCCACCCCCCCGAGGACGCTCAGTCGAAGAGCAGCGGCGAGGGGGGACCCCTACGCGCCGTCGGACGAGGTTGCGCCGGACCCCCCAACTTTGGAGTGGTTTTGGGGCCAGTACAATCTTTGCCTGTGGAAGTCGCTGCCGCCGGTTGAGAAAGCCAGGCAAGTGGCGTTCAAGAAGGAGATGGCGAAGGAGGAAGCGAGGTACCATGCGGCCTGTGAAGCCCGTGATGCCGCGTGGAAAAAGGAGGCTGTGGAGCTTTGGTGGCGGGCGCGTCATCGTGCGGAGGAGGTGTACGAAGAGGGGTACTTCGCGAGGAAGGTCAAAGGCGCTAGGCGCCTCATCGCTGCGTGGAGGTGGGCCGATAAGCTCCAGCGTGCCACCGACGAGGAGCTCCGGTGGGCGCCCAACGAAATGGCAAGATCGTTCGCGCTTGTGCGCCAGCAAGAGGCAGATCGGTACGTCAAGCGCTGCGAGGCGGAGGAGGCGGAGTACTGCCTCCGCGCTGGGAAGACGCCACGCACCAGGGAGCTGCTGGCGAGGGGCTGCCGGAATACTGCCCCTAGGAGGGATTATTAGTTTTAGTATTGTTAGTTTTCAATTTTATGCATTGTACCTAGTAGTTAAGTATCATCACATATATGTGATGATATTATATATATTCTGTGATGAACTAATGAACAATTAATATATATATTATGAATCCCATTTTCTATCTGTTTTCGTATACTAATTTGTATCTGGTTGTTATCATCCACATATACAGAATGGAAAGCATATACACACATATTGAAACAGAACATATAAGAAAGGAAAACAGAGTACACACATTGAAACATAGCAATAAACAGAGCAATATTATGATTGCTGTGAATACATAGCGATACAAGTCGAAATGACTCAACAAAATAAAACGCGTCCATGAGACCATGACCAGCAGCCCTTGCCTACGGTAGTTCTTGGCTCTGCCTGAACTCGTGCAGTCGTTCGTCCAAACGGTCGACACGCTCGCGGTACATCTGGAGCGCGATCTCGAGCTCCAAGTTGGCTATTTCATCGGAGATCACCAGCTCAAGGATGCGATGGCCATGTTCCTCTACTGCGCCCAGGTGGACAACTGGGCTAAGGAGGTGGTCGAGCCTAGCGACCAACGTGTTGGCATCGAGCGGGCCGCGGACAAGGCGAACGGCGCGACCCATGCGAACGGCGCGGCGGGCGTCCGGTGCAAGTACGGCGCGGCTGGCCTCTGGTGCAAGTACGACGCAGACGGCCTCTGCCCACTCTTGGCGAGGAATGGGGGTACTGACAGGATGTGTACCCAGCTGCGACGCCCTGTCGACAGCAGGCAAGCGCCGATGGATCTGCTCTTGCTGTGTGGCACGCCGCGCCTCTCGCTCTTCGGCGCTCCAACGGTCTCGCTGTGCGGCGAGCCGCAGCCTATCGGCGCGGACACGCCTAGCTTGCTCTGCGGCGCGCCATCGATCATGTTGTGCGGCGAGCTGCAGCCTCTCGGCGCTGACATGCCTATCTTGATCCGCGACGCTAAAGCGCCATGCGCCAAGGGTCTGCTCAACCCTGGCGATGACACGCATCACGACGTCGTCCATCGCGTTGCCGGGGAGTGCCTCGGCGGCCGTGGCGCCTTCTCGTTTTCCTCGTTGAGGAGGTTGATGGCAGAGGCGATGCTTTGGTGGGTTGGCATGCTTGGAAAAGGTGGATGTTCTACAGGCTGCGTTTGTTGCCTCCGTGCGTCGCGTGCCGCCTAGGTTTATGCGTAATATCGCTGGGTGGTGGCGGGAAACCGGTGAGGAAATGGCGGGAAACGATGGCGTGTTCATAAAACGCCATCAATTAATGGAAACTTTAGCATAGAAGGAACATCGAGCTAGCACGACGCGTGCGGGCACATTGCTCGCCCAAGGCTATGATCCATATACTTGTGTGCCCAACAGAGCACACTATTCATAGTAAAGAATACTATTCCGTTTACTCTAGTAGAGCAGTGGCGCCAAGCGTCACAAGAAGTAGATGATGATCAGATGATCGTTTATCCTAGTTAATTATTCATGTAATAGTTTACTTTGGTGTGTGGAAATGTCATGTGTGTACTAGCCACCTATGTAATTGAATGTTTTCCGCGTATCACACACATCTTGTTTATGTGAAACATTTCGGTTCTCTTGGCTCAACACAAACAGTTTATCGGAATGAAGTGTATGCCCTCCATTGCACACACCTTCATCTGGCTGAACCGTTTCTGTTGCATTGCCTAATCGAAAACAGTTCATCCGAGTGAACCGTATGCCGTATATCACACACATCTTGATCTGGCTGACCGTTTCTTTTGTTTTGCCTAATCACAAACAGTTCATCTGAGTGAACCGTATGCCGTGTATCGCACACCTTCATCTGGCTGCCCGTTTCTGTTGTTCCGCCTCATCACAAACAGTTTATTCGAGTGAACTGTATGCCGTATATCGCACACGCCTCCATCTGGCTACCCATTTCTTTTGTTCTGCCTCATCACAAATAGTTCATTGAACTGAACCGTATGCCCCGCAACGCACACGCAACTAAATTCTGAACCACGTTTGATGTATCCGCCATCGCAAATGTTTTGCATCTTTTTTGATGGTTTTTTTACATCACCGTTTGCGATTAATGCATCGCACACAGTTTCGTCGAAGGGTCTCTGATCGTAGTGTCGCGTTAGCAGCATCCTGCAGTAGTGTTGTTTTGTTTAGTTACTAGGTAGATGTTATGATTATTTCACAAAACTTGCTATGATTCATTGACAGTAGTCTTGACTGAACTATTGGAGTTAACTGAACTAGTTGTGACTACTGCAAATTTACTAGTTAACTGAACATTTTCATGTTAACTGAAGTTTTTCAGTCATCCTGGACACATTTTCGGTGGTTGATATGTTCCAAGTTAACTGAACTTTAGTTTTCTGTGGTTCATTTAGAATAACCAGGTTGCCTGAACTTTTACAATTAATAGAGCTATTTCAGTCATTTTCACACATGGCATTGCTTTGGTTCTTCTAAAATAAAGAGGTATCTTTCTTATTTCGTAGGTCACCTGTGATTTCTGGCGCTGGGAGCTGGAATATGTGCAGCATCTGGTTGAAACTAGGTTCTTGTTGGTAATGCTGCTGTAGATGCAATAGGTGCAGCTGAGGACAGAAGGGAAGAGCTTGAGAGGAAGAGGACTGACTCAATGGCAGGAAGAAACTTAGCTGGAAGGGGCTTGGCTGGAAGAGGCATTGCAGGCAGAGTTAATTTTGGCAGCCCTACTGAGAAGAACTTTGCTACCAAGTAGCAAGTTGCTATGCTGCTTGGATTAGGTAGAGAGATCCTACTACTGCTAAAGCTTGTTATGGCTAGTGTTGTGGTGCTTTGTGTGATGTCTTTCATCTTAATTATGAAGTGAGATGTTGTTAAATGAGTAGGTGTCTCAGATGAAGGTGTTCTTAATTGAGTAGACATGATGTTATTTTGGCTGTATGGTTGTAATGGATAATCTATCAAGTAATATGAAGACTGCAGTGTCAACGTTTATTCTTCCAATTTGTTGTCATTTGAAATTTTTATGTTGATACCTTAGCTCTGTTTCAAATATGGACAATCATATAGCCAAAATGTAACTGAACTTAACTGAAAAAGATTCAGTTAACTTAGCTTAAATGAAATGAAATGTAACTGAACTTAACTGGAAAAAATTCAGTTAACTGAGCCATGCACAGATACTTTGTCTTTTCTGAACTAAAATGAACTAAAGAGCATCCATGTACATGCACACTAGCACCCTACAGCTTGCACTCTACGTGTGGCTTTGGTCCACCACCACCAGATCCATCTTTTCTTCCTCCACACATGCCACAAGCTTCATCTTCATCTCTTTTCTTCCACCACCAGTTCCACCACCACTTGTTCCCCTTCTTCTCTTATTACTCCTCTGGTCTCCAGCGGCAACCATGGTGTCGCGGGATGATCTCCCTAGCTCTTCTGAAGACGACTCGGTGACTAGCAAGGTTGGTCATCTCCTCCACACATCTAGGGTTAACAAGCAGCTAGGATTTCTCTTCTCCATATGAATTGAATACAATTTGTATTTGTTTTAGCCTCCTGCCACAATCTTCTGTGAGGAATGGAGAGGCCTGGCGACAGATCTGCCTAGCTTTACATGTGAGCATGGATCTTTGTGTGAGAAGCTTGGGCATTTGAATCAGTTGATACTGGTAGGAGGTTTCTAGCCTGTGCCCAGAAGGTTAGTACAAATTCAGTCACAGTGTCAAAAGTTCAGAAAATTCAGATAAAGCAAAAGGTCCAGTTAAGTTTAAAATTTAGTTATTTCTTGAGTAGTGGACATTTTGTATGCCATTCATGTGCTATGTGTAGTGGCACCACCCATTTTATATTTTCTATAAGTTATCTGATGTTTTGCAGATAACTGAATACTGTGAGATAACTGAATTTCTTGAGTAGTTAACTAAATTTCTGTTTGTTTTAAATTGATAGGAAGTACCTAGATGCAACTATGTGGAGTGGGTTGACCCTGAGTGGCCTGATGCTATGAAGATGAGCCTAGCTAGGATACGGAGCATGTATGAAGAGGAGACAAAACAAAGGCTCAGACAAAATGTTCTGAATGCTGAACAAAACTTGAAGATTCTGGAAGAGAAGAAAAAGATGGAAAAAGAGCTGAGAAATTTCAAGCTTGATTTTGCTAAGATGGTGGCTGAGAAGGAGCAGACAATTAGCCAATTAGGTAGCACACAACTTGCTCTGACTGATCTTAAGGAAGAGCTTGAGAAGAAGAAGATGAATGACAAAATAGTAACAAGCATTCATCAGGTATTTAGGGCTAAGGCAGAAAAAGAGAGAGACCAAGTCATGCAGGAGAGGGACCAAGTCATTGGAGAGAGGGATCAATTAAAGCAAGAGAAGAGGAATCTTGAGTACATGATTGGTGACTTGTTCAAACACAAAGAATACACCAAGGAGAAGATAAGAAAGCTTAAGGGGATGCTGGATGATTTTGATTGAACTGATGTTGTTCTGAAATGAATTTCTAGTTAGTTGAATTTGTGTCAGTGTTGAAATTGAACTTAATTTGTAACTGAATTTGTTTATCCAGCAGCTAACCACACATGCATTTTTACAATGCTAACAGTTTACTCACAAAAGACATAGAAAATGGATAACTGAATTTTGACTGACATAGATAACTCTCAAAATTCATTTAATTGACAAAATTCAGTTATGTGACAAAATTGCAGACAAAATTTAGTTAAACAGCAACACCAGATCTCTTGCAACAACGACAACACATCAGAAACAGAGCATCAACATAGTAGCAACAATGACAGCAACACTTTAGCACTTCATAGTACTTGTCCACAAATAGATAGGTCATGATTTCATAGTACTACTCCATATATAGATAGTTCAACAACAACAGCCATCGCATCACATTACCAAAAGAAGACCGCAAGTGTTGGGAAACATTGCATGGAAAAAAAAATTCTACGCGCACACAAGATCTATCCATGGAGATGCATAGCAACGAGAGGGCAGAGTGTGTCTACGTACCATCATAGACCATAAGCGGAAACGTTTATTAACGCGGTTGATGTAGTCGAACTTCTTCTCGATCCAACCGATCAAGTACCGAACGTACGGCACCTCCGCGTTCAACACACGTTTAGCTCGGTGACGTCCTCGCCTTATTGATCCAGCAAGACGGGCGAAGTAGTGGATGAGTTTCGGCAGCACGACGACGTGGTGACGGTGGTGGTGATGCTATCTTCCCAGGGCTTCGCCTAAGCACTCCGAAAATATGACCGAGGGACGAAACTGTGGAGAGGGGCGCCGCACACGGCTAAGAGATTGTCGTGGCCTTTGTGTGGTGCCCCCTCCCACATATATATAGGTGGGGGGGGGGGGGGAAGGGGAGGCAGCCAAGAGGCGCCCCAAGGGTGGCCACCGGCCCCCTTGGGCTCCTACCCTGTGGCGCCCCCTTACCTTGTTTGCACAAGGGGGGAAGGAAAGGGGAGGAGAGGGAAGGAAGGGGGAGGCCGACTCCCCCCTTTCCTTTTCTCCCCAAGGGCTGCGGCCTTAGGAGGGGCGCGCCAGCCCCTTGTGGGCTGGTGTGTTCCCCCTTTGGCCCATATGGCCCATTAACCTCCCGGGGGTTCCCGGAACCCCTTCTGGTGATCCGATGACTACCCGGTACCTCCCGAAACTCTTCCGGTGTCCAAATATCATCGTCCTATATATTGATATTTACCTCCGGACCATTCCGGAGCTGCTCGTCATGTCCGTGATCTCATCTGGGACTCCGAACAACATTCGGTCACCAAATCATATAACTCATATAACACTATATCGTCAACGAACGTTAAGCGTGCGGACCCTACGGGTTCGAGAACTATGTAGACATGACCGAGACACCTCTCCGGTCAATAACCAATAGCGGAACCTGGATGTCCATATTTGTTCCTAGATAATCTACGAAGATCTTTATCGGTCGAACCTTATGACAACATACGTAATTCCCTTTGTCTGTCGCATGTTACTTGCCCGAGATTCGATCGTCGGTATCTTCATACCTAGTTCAATCTCGTTTCTGGCAAGTCTCTTTACTTGTTCCGTAATACATCATCTCGTAACTAACTCCTTAGTTATTTTGCTTGCAAGCTTCTTGTGATGTGTATTACCGAGAGGGCCCAGAGATACCTCTCTGATACACGGAGTGACAGATCCTAATCTCGATCCATGCCAACTCAACAGACACCTTCGGAGATACCTGTAGAGCACCTTTATGATCACCCAGTTATGTTGTGACGTTTGATAGCACACAAGGGATTCCTCCGGTATCCGGGAGTTGCATGATCTCATAGTCGAAGGAATATGTATTTGACATTTGAGAAGGCACTAGCAATAAACTGAACGATCATATGCTAAGCTAACGGATGGGTCTTGTCCATCACATCATTCTCCTAATGATGTGATCCCGTTATCAAGTGACAACACATGTCTATGGTTAGGAAACCTTAACCATCTTTGATCAATGAGCTAGTCTAGTAGAGGCTTACTAGGGACACGGTATTTGTTTATGTATCCACACATGTATTTAAGTTTCCGATCAATACAATTCTAGCATGAATAATAAACCTTTATCATGAATAAGGAAATATAAAAATAACAACTTTATTATTGCCTCTAGGGCATATTTCCTTCAGTCTCCCACTTGCACTAGAGTCAATAATCTAGATTACATTGTAATGAATCTAACACCCACGGAGTCTTGGTGCTGATCATGTTTTGCTCGCAAAAGAGGCTTAGTCAACGGGTCTGCTACATTCAGATCCGTATGTATTTTGCAAATCTCTATGTCTTCATCCTTGACCTTTTCATGAATGGAGTTGAAGCGTCTCTTGATGTGTTTGGTTCTGTTGTGAAACCTAGATTCCTTCGATAAGGCTATTGCTCCAGTGTTGTCACAAAAGATTTTCATTGGACCCGATGCACTGGGTATTACACCCATATTGGATATGAACTCCTTCATCCAGACTCCTTCATGTGCTGCTTCCGAAGCAGCTATGTACTCCGCTTCACACGTAGATCTTGCCACGACGCTCTGCTTGGAACTGCACCAACTGACAGCTCCACCATTCAATATAAATACGTATCCGGTTTGTGACTTAGAGTCATCCGGATCAGTGTCGAAGCTAGCATCGACGTAACCATTTACGACGAGCTCTTCGTCACCTCCATAAACAAGAAACATATCCTTGGTCCTTTTCAGGTACTTTAGGATGTTCTTGACCGCTGTCTAGTGATCCACTCCTGGATTACTTTGGTACCTCCCTGCCAAACTTATGGCAAGGCACACATCAGGTCTGGTACACAGCATAGCATACATGATAGAACCTATGGCTGAGGCATAGGGAATGACTTTCATTTTCTCTCTATCTTCTGTAGAGGTCGGGCTTTGAGTCTGATTCAACTTCACACCTTGTAACACAAGCAAGCACCCTTTCTTTGACTGATCCATTTTGAACTTCTTCAAAACTTTGTCAAGGTATGTGCTTTGTGAAAGTCCTATTAAGTGTCTCGATCTATCCCTATAGATCTTGATGCCCAATATATAAGCAGCTTCACCGAGGTCTTTCATTGAAAAATTCTTATTCAAGTATCCTTTTATGCTATCCAGAAATTCTATATCATTTCCAATCAACAATATGTCATTCACATATAATATTAGAAATGCTACAGAGCTCCCACTCACTTCCTTGTAAATACAGGCTTCACCGTAAGTCTGTATAAAACCATATGCTTTGATCACCTCATCAAAGCATATATTCCAACTCCGAGATGCTTGCACCAGTCCATAGATGGATCGCTGGAGCTTACACACTTTGTCAGCACCTTTAGGATCGACAAAACCTTCTGGTTGCATCATATACAACTCTTCTTTAAGAAATCCATTAAGGAATGCAGTTTTGACGTCCATTTGCCAGATTTCATAATTATAAAATGCGGCAATTCCTAACATGATTCGGACAGACTTAAGCATCGCTACGGGTGAGAAAGTCTCATCGTAGTCAACTCCTTGAACTTGTCGAAAACCTTTCGCGACAAGCCAAGCTTTGTAGACAGTAACATTACCATCAGCGTGAGTCTTCTTCTTGAAGTTCCATTTATTCTCTATGGCTTGACGATCATCGGGCAAGTCCACCAAAGTCCATACTTTGTTCTCATACATGGATCCTATCTCAGATTTCATGGCCTCAAGCCATTTATCGGAATCTGGGCTCATCATAGCTTCTTCATAGTTTGTAGGTTCGCCATGGTCTAATAACATAACTTCCAGGACAGGATTACCGTACCACTCTGGTGCGGATCATGCTCTGGTAGACCTACGAGGTTCAGTAGTAACTTGATCTGAAGTTTCATGATCATCATCATTTGCTTCCTCTCTAGTTGGTGTAGGCATCACGGGAACGGTTTTCTGTGATGTGCTACTTTCCAATTCGAGAGAAGGTACAATTACCTCATCAAGTTCTACTTTCCTCCCACTCACTTCTTTCGAGAGAAACTCCTTCTCTAGAAAGGACCCATTCTTGGCAACAAAGATCTTGCCTTCAGATCTGTGGTAGAAGGTGTACCCAATGGTTTCCTTAGGGTATCCTATGAAGACGCACTTCTCCGATTTAGGTTCGAGCTTATCAGGCTGTAGCCTTTTGACATAAGCATCGCATCCCCAAACTTTAAGAAACGACAGCTTAGGTTTCTTGCCAAACCATAGTTCATACGGTGTCACCTCAACGGATTTAGACGGTGCCCTATTTAACGTGAATGCGGCTGTCTCTAATGCATAACCCAAAAACGATAGTGGTAAATCGGTAAGAGACATCATAGAGCTCACCATATCTAATAAAGTACGGTTACGACGTTCGGACACACCATTATGTTGTGGTGTTCCAGGTGGCGTGAGTTGTGAAACAATTCCACATTGTTTTAAATGAAGGCCAAACTCATAACTCAAATATTCACCTCCATGATCAGATCGTCGAAACTTTACTTTCTTGTTACGATGATTCTCTACTTCACTCTGAAATTCTTTGAACTTTTCAAATGTTTCAGATTTGTGTTTCATTAAGTAGATATACCCATACCTACTCAAATCATCTGTAAAGGTTAGAAAATAACGATACCCGCCGCGTGCTACAACACTTATCGGACCGCATACATCGGTATGTATTATTTCCAATAAGTCATTAGCTCGCTCCATTGTTCCAGAGAACTGAGTTTTAGTCATCTTGCCCATGAGGCATGGTTCGCAAGTATCAAATGATTCATAATCAAGTGACTCCAAAAGTCCATCTGCATGGAGTTTCTTCATGCGCTTTACACCAATATGACCTAAACGGCAGTGCCACAAGTATGTTGCACTATCATTATCAACTTTGTATCTTTTGGCATCAATATTATGAATATGTGTATCACTACGATCGAGATTCAACAAGAATAGACCATTCATCAAGGGTGCATGACCATAAAAGATATTACTCATATAAATAGAACAACCATTATTCTCTGACTTAAATGAATAACCGTCTCGCAATAAACAAGATCCTGATATAATGTCCATGCTCAACGCTGGCACCAAATAACAATTATTGAGGTATAAAATTAATCTCGAAGGTAGATGTAGAGGTAGCGTGCCGACGGCGATCACATCGACCTTGGAACCATTCCCGACACGCATCGTCACCTCGTCCTTAGCCAATCTTCATTTATTCCACAGCTCCTGTTTCGAGTTACAAATATGAGCAACCGAACCAGTATCAAATACCCAGGCGCTACTACGAGCATTAGTAAGGTACACATCAATAACATGTATATCAAATATACCTTTGTTCACTTTGCCATCCTTCTTATCCGCCAAATATTTGGGGCAGTTCCGCTTCCAGTGACCATTCCCTTTGCAGTAGAAGCACTCAGTTTCAGGCTTGGGTCCAGCTTTGGGCTTCTTCACGGGAGCGGCAACTTGCTTGCCATTCTTCTTGAAGTTCCCTTTCTTTCCCTTGGCCTTTTTCTTAAAACTAGTGGTCTTCTTAACCATCAACACTTGATGCTTCTTCTTGATTTCTACCTCCGCGGCCTTAAGCATTGCGAAGAGCTCGGGAATCGCTTTTGTCATCCCTTGCATATTATAGTTCATCACGAAGCCTTTGTAGCTTGGTGGCAGTGACTGAAGAACTCTGTCAATAACACTATCAACTGGAAGATCAACTCCCAGCTGAGTCAAGTGGTTATGATACCCAGACATTTTGAGTATGTGTTCACTGACAGAACTGTTCTCCTCCATCTTGCAGCTATAGAACTTGTTGGAGACTTCATATCTCTCAACCCAGGCATTTGCTTGAAATATCAACTTCAACTCTTGGAACATCTCATATGCTCCATGACGTTCAAAACGTCTTTGAAGTCCCGGTTCTAAGCCGTGAAGCATGGCACACTGAACTATTGAGTAGTCATCAGACCGCGTTTGCCAGGCGTTCACAACGTCTAGATTAGCGGGAGCGGGCTTTTCACCTAGCGGTGCATCAAGGACATAATTCTTCTGTGCAGCAATGAGGATAATCCTCAAGTTACGGACCCAGTCCGTGTAGTTGCTACCATCATCTTTCAACTTAGCTTTCTCTAGGAACCATTAAAATTCAGGGGAACGGTAGCACGGGCCATTGATCTACAACATAGATATGCAAAACTATTAAGACTAAGTTCATGATAAATTAAGTTCAATTAATCAAATTACTAATGAACTTCCACTTAAATTAACATCCCTCAAGTTATCTAAGTGATACATGATCCAAATCAACTAACCCATGTCTGATCATCACGTGAGATGGGGTAGTCATCAATGGTGAACATCTCTGTGTTGATCATATCTACTATATGACTCACGTTCGACCTTTTGGTCTCCAGTGTTCCGAGACCATGTCTGTACATGCTAGGCTCGTCAAGTTTAACCCAAGTATTCTGCATGTGCAAAACTGTCTTACACCCGTTGTATGTGAACGTAGAGTCTATTACACCCGATCATCACGAGGTGCTTTGAAATGACGAACTTTGGCAACGGTGCATACTCGGGGAGAACACTTTTTATCTTGAAATTTAGTGAACGGATCATCTTATAATGCTACCGCCGTACTAAGCAAAATAAGATGCATAAAGGATAAACATCACATGCAATCAAAATATGTGACATGATATGGCCATCATCATCTTGTGCTTTTGATCTCCATCTCCAAAGCATCGTCGTGATCTCCATCATCACCGGCTCGACACCTTGATCTCTATCGTTGCGTCGGGGTCGTCTCATCATCTATTGCTACTACAACTATTGCTAACGCATAGTGATAAAGTAAAGCAATTACATGGCGCTTGCATTTCATACAATAATTAAGAGAAAACCCTAAGGCTCCTGCCTGTTGTTGATATTACAAAACATGATCATCTCATACAACAACGTATATCACATCACGTCTTGACCATATCACATCACAACATGCCCTGCAAAAACAAGTTAGATGTCCTCTACTTTGTTGTTGCAAGTTTTACGTGGCTGCTACGGGCTTCTAGCAAGAACCGTTCTTAACTACGCAAAAACCACAACAGTGATTATCAAGTTTGCTGTTTTAACCTTCTTCAAGGACCGGCCATAGTCAAATTTGATTCAACTAAAGTAGGAGAAACAGACACCCGCTAGCCACCTTTATGCAAAACAAGTTGCATGTCTGTCGGTGGAACCGGTCTCATGTACATGGACATGTAAGGTTGCTCCGGGCCGCTTCATCCCACAATACCGCCGAATCAAAATAAGACGTTGGTGGTAAGCAGTATGACCATCACTGCCCACAACTCTTTGTGTTCTACTCGTGCATATCATCTACGCATAGACCTGGCTCGGATGGCACTATTGGGAAACGTTGCATGGAAAACAAAAAAGTTTCTACGCACACGCAAGATCTATCCATGGATATGCATAGCAACGAGAGGGGAGAGTGTGTCTACGTACCCTCGTAGACCGTAAGCGGAAGCGTTTATTAACGCGGTTGATGTAGTCGAACTTCTTCGCGATCCAACCGATCAAGTACCGAACCTACGACACCTCCACGTTCAGCTCGGTGATGTCCTCGCCTTCTTGATCCAGCAAGACGGGCGAAGTAGTGGATGAGTTCCGGCAGCACGATGACGTGGTGATGGTGGTGGTGACGCTATCTCCGCGGGGCTTCGCCTAAGCACTCCGAAAATATGACCGAGGGACGAAACTGTGGAGAGGGGCGCCGCACACGGCTAAGAGATTGTCGTGGCCTTTTGTGTGGCGCCCCTCCCACATATATATAGGTGGGGGGGAGGGGAGGCAGCCAGGAGGCGCCCCAAGGGTGGCCGCTGGCCCCCTTGGGCTCCTGCCCTCCGGCGCCCCCCTTACCTTGTTTGCACAAGGGGGAAGGAAAGGAGAAGAGAGGGAAGGAAGGGGGAAGCCGACTCCTTCCTTTCCTTCTCTCCCCAAGGGCTGTGGCCTTAGGAGGGGCGCGCCAGCCCCTTGTGGGCTGGTGTGTTCCCCCTTTGGCCCATATGGCCCATTAACCTACCGAGAGTTCCCGAAACCCCTTCCGGTGATCCGATGACTACCCAGTACCTCCCGAAACTCTTCCGGTGTCCAAATATCATCGTCCTATATATCAATCTTTACCTTCGGACCATTTCAAAGCTCCTCGTCATGTCCGTGATCTCATTCGAGACTCCGAACAACATTCGGTCACCAAATCATATAACTCATATAACACTATATCGTCAACGAACGTTAAGCGTGCGGACCCTACGGGTTCGAGAACAATGTAGACATGACCGAGACACCTCTTCGGTCAATAACCAATAGCGGAACCTGGATGTCCATATTGGTTCCTAGATATTCAACGAAGATCTTTATCGGTCGAACCTTATGACAACATACGTAATTCCCTTTGTCTGTCGTATGTTACTTGCCTGAGATTCGATCGTCGGTATCTTCATACCTAGTTCAATCTCATTATCGGAAAGTCTCTTTACTCGTTCCGTAATACATCATCTCATAACTAACTCCTTAGTTATTTTGCTTGCAAGCTTCCTGTGATGTGTATTACCGAGAGGGCCCAGAGATACCTCTTCGATACACAGAGTGACAAATCCTAATCTCGATCCATGCCAACTCAACAGACACCTTCGGAGATACCTGTATAGCACCTTTATGATCACCCAGTTACATTGTGGCATTTGATAGCACACAAGGTATTCCTCCGATATCTGGGAGTTGCATGATCTCATAGTTGAAGGAATATGTATTTGACATTTAAGAAAGCACTAGCAGTAAACTGAACGATCATATGCTAAGCTAACGGATGGGTCTTGTCCATCACATCATTCTCCTAATGATGTGATCCCGTTATCAAGTGACAACACATGTCTATGGTTAGGAAACCTTAACCATCTTTGATCAACGAGCTAGTCTAGTAGAGGCTTACTAGGGACACGGTATTTGTTTATGTATCCACACATATATTTAAGTTTCTGATCAATACAATTCTAGCATGAATAATAAACCTTTATCATGAATAAGGAAATATAAAAATAACAAATTTATTATTGCCTCTAGGGCATATTTCCTTCAGCAAGAAAGTACAATTAACTTATGTGCTGTCATTTTACAGGCACACCTAACCAAACATCTCTAGTTATAACTTATATGCTGAAAATATGTATACTTTCAACATACCTAACTAACCATCTTCTTCACTTCTTGGGCATCCTCAGTTGTTCATCTTCTTTAGGCGCTCAGACCGGCGAACCTCAATTGCAGCTGGGATCTTCCTCTTCTTCTTGTTCTCTGCCACCTCCGCATGTGCTTCCAATGCCAAGACCACCTCCACCTCCTGCTTGACGATGTCAGCAACATCTGGAAGCAGGTCGATGTCAATCGGGAGGTTCTTATCACCCTCCTTCGCGTTGATGACCGGCGCCACCATCTGGACCTCCTCC
Organism: Thinopyrum elongatum; assembly: GCA_011799875.1. Lineage (NCBI taxonomy): Eukaryota > Viridiplantae > Streptophyta > Magnoliopsida > Poales > Poaceae > Thinopyrum > Thinopyrum elongatum. The sequence continues at coordinate 334,803,870 of CM022299.1, read as the reverse complement.
TCCGCCACCTGGACCTCTGGCTCATCGTCAGAGATGACCACCACCTCTATCCCCTCCTCGCCAGACGACTTGGAGTCCGGCTTTGTAGCCAAAGTCGGCGTCGGAGTCAAGCTGATTGTACTCCGAGTCGGACGACTCGCCATCGGAGACGTCGTCGTACACAAGGAGCTCGGGCTGGAAGCGGTCCCAGTAGGCCGTGTTGATAGGCGCGGGGACGGCCAGGTCGACGTCCTGGATGCGCTCCATTCGCAAGGCAACGCGGAGCAGATCCGGCTGCTGTGGCGTGGTGGCGGACCGGTACATCCACCACCGGGCGCGCTACCTTGGGCCGTCTGAGCGCGTCTCCTGCATCCCAAAATGGAGGACCAACACAGGAGAGATACCTTTGGGGTCGATGATGGCGCGCAACTTCTCGTTGTCGGTCATGACCTTGAGGAGGCCACACGCATGGTGACGCAGCATCCCTATGCTAGGGAACCACTGCCTGATCTCCTTCAGGTCTGCGCGCATGGCCTTGTCATCGCCTGCCAGGTCATCGATGACTCTCTGCCAGACGGGGCTATTGTCCATGTCGTCGACGGCGGTGTGGTGCTCAACAGCGAGGGTTTTCTTGATTGGAGTGGGAGTTTGGGAGCGGGGTGACCGAGGCGACGCGGGTGGACTATGGAGGGGGCGAGTGGAGAGTGGAGAGCGGCGGTGGGCGGGCTTAAAGACAGAGGAGGAGAAACCAAATCGGCATGCACACAACGCACTGCACGCTCGCCGTACATCATCTGCAACGAACGCTGGACCTCAGGGCCGCAAGGAAATAATAAGTAGACAGTTAAGTAGCACTTGATCAAAGCACTACTACTATCCCACTGGCATTGCACGCAACACTTAATACCACATGTCCTGGGTTCGAGACCCAGGCCAAAACCTTTTTGTTATTTTGTTTTTGTTTTCTTTTCTCTAATCAAAAATTCATTTGCACTATAGTTAGTTACAATTCAGTCAAAAAATCACTTTAGCAGATAGTATCAATTCAAACAATCAAATTGCATAAAATTCAGTCAAAACATATTCAGTTAAGTGCCTGCTTGTGAATAGAGTTGAAGATTGAGTTTGCTAGGTGAGCTACTAACTTCAAAAAATTCAGCTGCAATCAAGCCACTGATTGAGCTGCTAAACTGAAGCACTAAGTTCAAAAATGCAGTTAACTGAATGAGCCAATGATTGAACTACATTTCAATAGTTTCAAACACTGAATGGCTGGTACATTTGAATAGTTTCAAACACTCAAATTGAAGTTTTTTGACAAAAAAATCAGGTAACTGCAAGTGCAACAGCACTGATTCATCTCAACTCATCAAACATATTGACTCTTTTCTGCTTCTTTGGCACATGTCCACTTGGCCGTGCTTGATTCTTCTGCTTAGCTCTTCTTCTCTTGGCCTCTTCTTGTTGTTTCTTCTTTGCTTCTTGATCTTCCTTTCTCTTCAGTGCCGCCTCTGCTCTCTTTGCTTCTTAATCTTCTTTTCTCTTTAGTGCTGCCTCTGCTTTAGCTGCAATTGCTTCAATTGCTTTTGCCTCCTCTTGTTGCAATGCATCTTTTCTTGCTGTTGTAGCTTGCTGCTTTGCTGCTGTTTCCTCAGCCTTCTTGTCTTTTGCTGCTCTTCTTCTTCTTGCTGCCTGATCTGCTTTCCTGAGAGCAATTTCTTGCCTTTTTGCTTCTGCCTCCTCCGGTCTCCTCTCTACCAACTCATTCATGGCCTCCAGTGCTGCATCTCTTCTGGCTGCCATATGCCTTTCTTTGTCCTTTTTCATCTTCAGTAGCTTCATGGTTAGGTTGCCATCATTTGTAGCTATTGTTGTATGTGCTGAAGCTTAAGAACTGGCTGCCAACGAGATAAATGTTGAATCTGGCACAATGCCTTCAGTGTATTCTCTAGGTACAGGTCTAGCCTGCTGCATCCTGTGAAGCATTGTACATCCAAAGTCCTGCACCTGTGCGAAGACAATTATCATCTGCTACCATCAGTACATTTTAATTGATTAAACACAACTGGTAAGAAATGGACAAAAGATTAGAATTTGCCTGAAATACAACTGGTGTATCATATTCATCCTCTTCTTGGTGCACTAGGCCATCATCTTGTGCAGCATGGACCTCCTCCTGTGTTACTTGGCCATCATCTTGTGTGAGATTAACCTCCTCCTGTGTGAGTTGGCCATCATTTTGTGTAGCATGGACCTCCTCCTGTGTTACTTGGCCAGCATCTTGTGTTAGATTGACCTCCTCCTGTCTGACTTGGCCATCATCTTGTGCAGCATGGACCTCCTCCTGTCTGACTTGGCCAGCAGCTTGTTGTGCCATAACTTGTTCATCAACTGACACATCATCAGGTATAGCCCTTGGCCCCCTTCTCACTTGTAGCTTTGGCAAAATGCAAGCCTTTCTCTGATTACATCCTTTGATATTATGGCCATGTTCATGGCAGTAGGAGCATGTTATTGTGCCTCCATGTCTGGTCATTATCTTGGTTCCATCTTTCTTTTCAATCTCATTAGGTTGCTTTCTCCTACTCTTGTTTGAAGGCCTCCCTACTTTTTTTCATAGACAGGTGGCTTGATTTCACACCCATTCATCTTCTCCCACTCTCTCCTATCTCTGCAAGGCTTGATAATGGGTTTGTATGCTAGCTTGAATGCTTCAATACTGTAGCAGGAATACACCAAACTCTCAGGGTCAATTCTTTCATGTCTGCAGCATGCAACTGCATGGTGACATGGAACTCCACTAAGATCCCACCTCTTGCATGTACAACTCTCTTCCTTGATGTCAACAATGTATTTCCTGTTCTTGTTGTCAACCTGGAAAATGCCATCACCAGCCCCTGAAACCATGCATGTAGCTGACAGCTCAATATTCTTTTCAACTCTTTTCCTTATTTTTGGGCACATAGAGCCAGGCCAGTTCTCTTCCTCCTTTCTTTTATTGTAGAATCTGACCATGAGCTGGGTTTTGATCTTGTCAATCATTGATCTGTTCAGCATCTCCCTAGCCTCAAGGATATATTTGTTGAAAACCTCACTGTTGTTGTTCAGAAGGATATCACACTTAGGCAATTCTCTTTGGAACCCCCTAACCCAAGTGTTTGGTGGTAGTTGCTCAAGCCTTGAGTAGGCTTCTAAGCTGATGGCCTTGAGTTCCTCCATGTTTGCAGCCCACAGTTTAGGTGTTGTGCTCCTTGCACACTTCCATAACTGGTTCTTAAGTACCTCTCCTTTGTGTGTTTGCTGAAAATTCTGCCATATATGTCTGACACAGTGTCTATGCTCTGCATCAGGAAAGTGCTGCCTCGCTCCCTTGATGAGCCCCTTTTGCTTGTCTGACATGATAGTCCATGGCTCTATATTCAGTATTCCCAAGTCACTCTTCAGATTTGACAAAAAACATTTCCATGTGTCAGTGGTCTCTACCTCCACAACTGCAAATGCTAGAGGGTAAATGCAGTCATTGGGATCCATCCCAACAGCACACAGCAAAACACCTCCATACTTGCTCTTCAAGTGGCATCCATCTAAACATATGACATGCCTGCAGGCTTGCATGAAACCCCTTTTGCAGGCATCCAGAGAGAAATAACAACTTCCAAATATGCCATCATTGACACCCACATAGAAAGAGCTGCCTGGGTTTGATGTTCTGAATTCTTGTGCATAATCCCACATGTTGTTGTACTGCTCTAACTCATCTCCTTCAAGGACTTTCTTCACTAGTCTCTTAGCCCTTCTAAGTTTGCTCCTTGTAGCTGTCATGTTCCAGTCCTTCTGAACCACCCTTGCAAAATTCTTCATGTTCATGTTTTCATCTGCTCTAAAAGGATCAAGTTATTTTCCTGCCAGGAAGGGAGCAGTGAATGACTTCACACACCATTTCTTTATGCAGGTATGCTTTGGGTTATATTTCTTGATCATTAAGCATTTGGTTCTACCATCAAATGATGCAAACAAATACCAAGGGCACCCTTCTTCACAAATGGCTTGCAGTCTTTTCCTATCATTTCTGGGGCACTTAATGTCAATTCTTTCCCTACAGATGTACTCTTTGATAGCTTTCCTCAGTAACTCAACACTTGCAAATGTCTGACCAACTTGGAACTGTGGTTTAGATAGGTCTTCTTCTCGGAAACATTTGAAATTCAGCTTAACCTTATCTTCATCAGAAGAAGGCAAACACATGTCCACATCTTCAATAGGATCATCAGGTTCTTCTTGGACTGCTAAACCTTTACCTTTATCACAATCAACATTTCTGTCAAACAGGTCATCATCATCTTGCAGATCAATATCTGAATCAACAAGCTGTGGATTTAAATCTTCATCAGAATCATGAATTGCCGAATCACCAACTCCATCTTCTGCATCCATGTTTAAAACCCTACAGGTTTTTCTTCTACCCCTGAACTCAAATTGAAATGTATGCATATACTCTCCTGGCTGAGGAGGACCTGGTATGTATTCCTCTTCTTCTAACTCTTCCTCACTTGCTGATAGTGCAGCTTCAACCTGACCTTCCTCAACCTGACCTTGCTCTGCCTCATGCTCTTGATCTTGGTCAGCCTGCTCCTGTAACACTTGCACTTGCTCAACATTTTCCTCTTGCAGTTTATGTGACTGCTCCTCTTGCACTTGCTCCTTATTAGGCCTAATGCCACTGAATTTCGCCAAAGGAGGATCCTCGTCATCAGAATGAACTGGAACAGGAGAAATATATGACCTCATGTTATTATCATGATCAAGAAATATCTGCTGGAAATGGTTCCCATTTAGAACACGATCCTTCATGTTCTCTGTCATTGTGTTGTCCCCTAACTTAAACTCTCTTAAACCATTCTTATACACCATCAATCTAGGAACACACTAGTAAGCCCTGATCCTGCCCTCAAACTCATACCCAATTTCCTCCACTAGACTGGCAACAACAGTAGGTGTCCAATTATCTATGTCACAGTTGTCATACCAAATGGAGTGGCCCTTGTGGTAATCCCTATGCTTGCTTGCACAAAGGAAATAGCCACCATGTATGACCTCAACAGAGAAGTGGTTGCTTAGGGGTCCTGCAAAACAATGGAAATGACAAAATCTTCAGACAAAAATGTTCAGACAGAGACAACACTAAATTCAGCCATTTCTGATAATTTAATACATGAAACAAACATGGTATTTGAGAGCATCTGAGCTAGGAAATAGACACAATGTAACTGCACCAATCTAACCAAAGTGTCAATGTTCAGACAGGTTCACAAATAGATACTTCACACAGGTTCAGACATTGCAAAGTTCAGACATTTTCAGAACAAAAGCATGGATTCATGGCCTCTCCACTAAACAAATTTATGATCTTTCATGTCCAAAAGCATGTTCTTTTTGGGGATCTGGCAAACAAACGGTCATCTCATGAACAAAACAACATATGATCGACGCATGTAACCTAACATTTTTGGCCAATTCAACACGGCATAGCCTTTGCCTAAGAAATCAAGCACATCAAAACCTAATTTAGCTCTGTAAAACGATAGTTCAACTATGAAGACCCTATCGAAAGCCCTCATGAAACCCTAATTTTGATCTGCCATTAACTTCACCATCCACGGCTAAAACCCTACAGGCGCACCCCATCCGTGACAAAGGGAGGGGAAAGAGCCCTAAACCCTAAACCGTATGCGTAATTGAGTCAAACATGCAAATCTTTCCCGGAGCTAAAATGGACAGATCGACTAGAGAAGGTGGTGACGACGGCAACGTACCGTACAACGTCAGCGAGGCATGCTCCTCACGCCGGGAGGGAGCGAGAGGGACGTCACACAGGCCCCTCCCAAACGGAGCGAACGGCGAAGGCTCGGCATCCGACGACGAGCTCATGGCGGCCGTCGCCACACTCGCCCACGCCGGCGAGCTCGAGGTCACACCTCGGCAGCGACGACGAACAGGGGAGCAGAGCAGATCAGGGGAGAGGAGAGTGACTCGGTCTAGTCCGACTAGGTGGATGGCTCGGTCCGACCAGGAGGATGGGGCTTTTAGTACATGACGATTTTGCAAAAAAAACCCACATTCCCTCGAATCGATTGGACGAGACCAGGTGCTGAAGAGTTGGCGGTCAACGCACGCGTGGTCAAGCCAGTCAACTGCCAAATCAGCGTATACGTATAAGAAATCGTACATTGGACCATATGTGAACCCCTGAGACAAGTTTAGTGACTGTATTTTGGGTATTTCTAACTACGAGGACTAAATTGGCCAACGTGATGAGTATGAGTACCTCCAGTGAATTTTTCTCTTTTCTAAAGGTGAGTGCTGGGCGCTGTGACGCCCCCGGCTCAATCGTGCACTAATCATACACGCAAATGCACACGATCAAGCCAAAGGACTCATGGGAAGATATCACAACACAACTCTAAAACATAAATAAAGTCATACAAGCTTTATATTACAAGCCAGGGGCCTCGAGGGCTCGAATACATAAGCTTGCGTACAAGCGTCAGCGAAAGCATCAGATATCTGAGTACAGATATAAAAGGAAGCACAGATAGGCCCTTAAAAGATGGGGCTAAAGAAAACACTACGATCGAAAGGCGTAGGCCTCCTGCCTGGGACCCTCCGAACCTACTCCTGGTCGTCGTCCAACTCGTAGTAGTATCCAACCTCGGGGTAGTAGTGGCGATCGTCAGCGGGGGCAGCCGTCTCAGGGGCTCCATCATCTGATTGCATCAAAAGGGTATGGGGGAAAAAGAAAGCAAAGCAACCATGAGTACTCATCTGAAGTACTCAGCAAGCAAGGATCTACACTACATATGCAACATTATCAAGGGGAGGCTGTATATGTGGACTGGGCTGCAGAAATGCCCGAATAGAGAGAAGGCCTAGTCCTATCGAAGACTAGCATCTTCAGCGGTCTTGCAGCATTAGAAGAGTGTAGATTAGTACAATATAAAGTAGTAGTATCATTAAGTCTCAACCTCACCCAGAGATCCTTTCTCGACTCCCTGCGAGAAAGCAATCCCAAAGCCATACTGTCATCAACCTCGTCCAGAGATCCCTTCTCGACTCCCTGCGAGAAGCAATCTCAGAGCCATAGTATCCAATTCTAGTTGTATCGATCGGGATACAACTCCGAGCGTCCGTTACTGAGGATCCAGCTATGCATAGATTAGTTCTTCCCTGCAGGGGTGCACCAACTTACCCACCACGCTCGCTTAACTCCGGCCGGACACGCTTTTCCAGGTCATGCCCGGCCTCGGCCAAACAACACACCGCAACCCTAGCTAGAGCTCAGCAGAGAGGTCCCCGCCGGTCTACAACCTAAGCGCCCAAGGGTCTTGGGCCATCGCCCTGTGCACTCCGGGTCATTGTGTGCAGGGTGGATACCAGCACCGCCTCGGATGGTCGGTACGATCCGACCGTGCCACAATGCTGAACTGGACGTCTGACAGAACTTTCGGCTGATGCCACAATGTGGAGTGCCCATAACTTTTCCCGCGTGATGGTTAGTGCTATCGGGCCAGAGGCCCACTCAAATTAAATATCCAAATCGTAGTGTGTTGGTAGTGCGGTAACGAGCAGAGACTCACGATCGATGTGACCCCGTCGCCCCGTCTCGAGGAATTGCGGCAAGGGCCAAGAATGCCCGACCATGCCTCGTATTCTCACTCGGGCACCATCCAGGTCAACCCGTCTTCACATCACACGGGGGTACCCCTCAGGGTCGACCCGCCTTCCAAGTAACAGTGTAAAGTCCAAGTATCCGTGTGTCCATAACATCAGGGGAATCCGAGGTATCACCCTCGTTGGATTCCAACTCGATGTATCCGTCAAGGTGAACTCGGAGGAATCACCCTTGATGGGTTCACACTTGAGGTGTTGCACGACAACGTCGTTATCGGAAGTGGTGAAGGAGGAATCACCCTCGATGACCACGACCGAATAGCTACTCTACAGAGTTAACATCAGAAGTGCTACACGAGGTATCACCCTCGGCACTCGATAGTAACGCTACAGTGTCGTTACAACTAAGGGGGTGATGTGCGGTGCTGGGGCCTGGTCGTCGAGTCTTCTGATGATCTAGCAGGGCAATCAGGACAAGTGGGGTCACTGATAGGTCTCTACAATTCTATACTAAGCAGTTTAGGATAAGCAGGTAAGGTTTCAATAGCAGGTTACAATAAACAGGCTATGCATCAGAATAGGTAAAGCAGTAGCAGCAGCAATTCTAATGCAAGCATGAGAGAGAAAGAATAGGCGATATCGGTATGCTGAAGGGGGGGGGGCTTGCTTGGAAGCTTTGCTGAAAAGGAAGAAGAGTCGTCGGTGACGTAGTCGATCACAGCGGCATCAGCAGCGGTCTCGGGGTCTACCGGAGAGAAGAGGGGGAAGAAACAGTAAATACAAAGCAAACAAGAGCATGACATGACAATACGCAGAGCTAGGGTGTTTGGACAAGGTGCTACATTCTAGAAAATACTAAAAATCTTTAGAAAATCATAGAAAATAATCCGTAGCTCAGATCGAAAAACTTTGTACATGAAAGTTGCTCAGAACGACGAGACGAATCCGAATTCGCGGTCCATTCGTCCACCATAAGTCCCTAGCATAGCGAACATGCAACAATCCACCTCCGTTTCATCTGTTCGAAAATGCCAAACTTCGGGAAAACATTCCCGGATGTTTTCCCTCTTCACCTATATCGTGTAGCACCGCGTCCAAACACCCTAGCTCTGCGTATTGTTATGTCATGCTCTTGTTTGCTTTATATTTACTGTTTCTTCCCCCTCTTCTCTCCGGTAGACCCCGAGACCGCTGCTGATGCCGCTGTGATCGACTACGTCACCGACGACTCTTCTTCCTTTTCAGCAGAGCTTCCAGGAAAGCACCCCTCCTTGAGCATACCGATATCGCCTATTCTTTCTCTCTCATGCTTGCATTAGAATTGCTGCTGCTACTGCTTTACCTATTCTGATGCATAGCCTGTTTATTGTAACCTGCTATTGAAACCTTACCTGCTTATCCTAAACTGATTAGTATAAACTTGCAGAGACCTATCAGTGACCCCACTTGTCCTGATTGTCCTGCTGGATCATCAGAAGACTCGACGACCAGGCCCCAGCACCGCACATCACCCCCTTAGTTGTAACGACACTGCAGCGTTACTATCGAGTGCCGAGGGTGATACCTCGTGTAGCACTTCTAATGTTAACTCTGTAGAGTAGCTATTCTATCGTGGTCATCGAGGGTGATTCCTCCTTCACCACTTCCGATAACGACGCTGTCGTGCAACACCTCAAGTGTGAACCCATCGAGGGTGATTCCTCCGAGTTCACCTTGACGGATACATCGAGTTGGAATCCAATGAGGGTGATACCTCGGATTCCCCTGATGTTATGGACACACGGATACTTGGACTTTACACTGTTACTTGGAAGGCGGGTCGACCCTGAGGGGCACCCCCGTGTGATGTGAAGACGGGTTGACCTGGATGGTACCCGAGTGAGAATACGAGGCGTGGCCGGGCATTCTTGGCCCTTGCCGCAAGTCCTCGAGACGAGGCGACGGGGTCACATCGATCGAGAGTCTCTGCTCGTTACCGCACTGCCAACACACTACGATTTGGATATTTAATCTGAGTGCGCCTCTGGCCCGATAGCACTAACCATCACGCGGGAAAAGTTATGGGAACTCCGCATCGTGGCATCAGCCGAAAGTTCTATTAGACGTCCAGTTCAGCATTGTGGCACGGTCGGATCGTACCGACCATCCGAGGCGGTGCTGGTATCCACCCTGCACACAATGACCCGGAGTGCACAGGGCGATGGCCCAAGACCCCTGGGCGCTTAGGTTGTAGACCGGCGGGGACCTCTCTGCTGAGCTCTAGGTAGGGTTGCGGCGTGTCGTTTGGCCGAGTCCGAGTGTGACCCGGAAAAGCGTGTCCGACCGGAGTTAAGCGAGCGTGGTGGGTAAGTTGGTGCACCCCTGTAGGGAAGAACTAATCTATGCATAGCCGGATCCTCGGTAACGGATGCTCGGAGTTGTATCCCAATCGATACAACTAGAATTGGATACTATGGCTCTGGGATTGCTTCTCGCAGGGAGTCGAGAAGGGATCTCTGGACGAGGTCTATGATAGTATGGCTCTGGGATTGCTTTCTCGTAGGGAGTCGAGAAAGGATCTCTGGGTGAGGTTGAGACTTAATGATACTACTACTTTATATTGTACTAATCTACACTCTTCTAATGCTGCAAGACCGCTAAAGATGCTAGTCTTCGATAGGACTAGGCCTTCTCTCTATTCTGGCATTTCTGCAGCCCAGTCCACATATACAGCCTCCCCTTGATAATGTTGCTTTGCTTTCTTTTTCCCCCATACACTTTTGATGCAATCAAATGACGGAGCCCCTGAGACGGCTGCCCCCACCAACGATCGCCACTACTATCCCGAGGGTGGATACTACTACGAGTTGGACGATGACCAGGAGTAGGTTCGGAGGGTCCCAGGCAGGAGGCCTGCGCCTTTCGATCGTAGTGTTTTCTTTAGCCCCGTCTTTTAAGGGCCTATCTGTGCTTTCTTTTATATCTGTACTCAGATATCTGATGCTTCCACTGATGCTTGTACGCAAGCTTATGTATTCGAGCCCTCGAGGCCCCTAGCTTGTAATATAAAGCTTGTATGACTTTATTTATGTTTTAGAGTTGTGTTGTGATATCTTCCCGTGAGTCCTTAGGCTTGATCGTGTGCATTTGCGTGTATGATTAGTGCACGATTGAGCCGGGGGCGTCACAGGCGCCGGGTCAACAATTTGGCCGGTCGCGCCCCAGGCGTCGGATCCAGCGAACTCCAGCTGTCTGATTTACGTGTTGACTTCCCATCTCCTTCTTCCTCTTTGTGCGCAGCGCGGGCGCTGCCCCCTATCGCTTGGATGTCATCCCGGCCGCTGACCGCCGCCCCCTCACCTGGAACTCCTCCCTCCGTCGCCCCGCGCTGCTGCATGCCGGTCGCCACCCTTGTCCGGCATCGCCTCCTAGGTTTCTCGCATCCGTGGATGCAACAGCTTGTGCCCATGGTTGCAACTCCGATAGGAACGCTCGCAGCTCCAGTGCACAATGGTTGCGCTCCGGTGGCGATGGTTCGCCAGACACAGTGCCCTAGCAGCGAGCTCACTAAAAAATGCATCTCTCCTCGGGGTGCTAGTAGTAGCAAAAATGCCACACTGTCGTAGCAAAAGAAAATGCCGGTTCCAGCAAAAAAACAATGTAGCGTATCCGACTCGCCCACCCCCGGCACCGCTTGTGGCTTTCCCCCTCACCGGTTGAAGCTTTTCACACACATGATTGAAGCATTTCTGTCAACGGTTGCAACTTTTCTGATTTGCATAGTGTCTAGTTGTAGCTTTCTCTCTCAATGGTTGGAGCTTTTTCCAACTACAGTCGATGCTTTTCTACCAATGGTTGCAGCTATTTGCTTTTTAGCAGCGCATTTCTGTGTCGTTTCGGTTGAAGCTTTTTTCATCGGAGGTTGTAGCATTTTATGTAAATGGCTGAAGCTTTCTGTATAGGGGGTTGAAGCTTTATTGTAAACGGTTGCAACATGAGGGGGTGCGGAAGTTCTGAAAAAGCCTCCAGTGCCGTCCATCGCCGTCTGGCTCATTGGCGGCGAGGCACAAGCACGAGGCGTGTGGGAGTTGCAACCGAAGGGGATGGAATTGGTCAACGGCCTTGCTGCATCCGATGGCGAGCAGGGCTGCAACCATGGCGGGAAGAATGCTACATCTACGACCGACGGCGAGCTACATGTTGGAAATATGCCCTAGAGGCAATAATAAATTGGTTATTATGATATTTCCCGTTCATGATAAATGTTTATTATTCATGCTAGAATTATATTGACCGGAAACTTAAATACATGTGTGAATACATAAACTACACCGTGTCCCTAGTAAGCCTCTACTAGAGTAGCTCGTTGATCAAAGAGGTGGTTTCCTGACCATAGACATGAGTTGTCATTTGATAATGGGATCACATCATTAGGAGAATGATGTAATGGACAGAGGCAACCATAAGCTTAGCATCAGATCGTTTAGTTATTTGCTATAACTTTCTTCATGTCAAGTATCTTTTCCTTCGACCATGAGATCATGCTACTCCCAGATGATGTCGCTTGAACTACGTCGGTATTTCCCAAAAGAGGAAGGGATGATGCAGCACAACTACGGTAGGAATTTCCCTCAGTTATGAAACCAAGGTATCAATCCAGTAGGAGAACCAAGCAACACTATGTAAACGGTACCTGCACACAAAGAACAAATACTTGCAACCCGACGCTTATGACGGGTTGTCAATCCCTCTACGGGTAACGGCGCCAGAAATTATCAAGTTGACGGGATAAAAATTATGATAGATTGGATAAATAGATCTCGATAAAACGCAAAATAAAATAAATAAAGAAAAAGTGCAGCAAGGTATTTTTGGGTTTTTGGAATAATAGATCTGAAAATAAAAGCGAATAGAAATAGATCTCAAAGCAAATATGATGGAGAATAGACCAGGGCCCGTAGATTTCACTAGTGGCTTCTCTCAAGAAAATAGCACACGGTGGGTAAACAAATTACTGTTGGGCAATTGATAGAAGATCGAATAATTATGATGATATCCAAGGCAATGATCATTATATAGGCATCACGTCCAAGATTAGTAGACCGACTCCTGCCTGCATCTACTACTATTACTCCACACATCGACCGCTATCCAGCATGCATCTAGTGTATTAAGTTCATGGAGAAACGGAGTAATGCAATAGAACGATGACATGATGTAGACGAGATCTATTCATGTAGGAATAGCCCCCATCTTGTTATCCTTAATAGCAATGATACATGCGTGTCTTGCTGCCCCTTCTGTCACTGGGAAAGAACACCGCACGATCGAACCCATCACAAAGCACCTCTTCCCATGGCAAGAAAAATCGATCTAGCTGGCCTAACTAAACCAAAGATTCGAAGAAGAAATACGAGGCTATAAGTAATCAGGCATATAAGAGATCAAAGAAAACTCAAATAACTTTCATGGATATAGATCTAATCATAAACTCAAACTTCATCGGATCCCAACAAACACACCGCAAAAAGAGTTATATCAAATAGATCTCCAAGAGACCATTGTATTGAGAATCAAAAAGAGAGAGGAAGCCATCTAGCTACTGCCTACGGACCCGTAGGTCTATGATGAAGTACTCATGCATCATCGGAGAGGCACCAATGAGGATGATGAACCCCTCCGTGATGGTGTCTAGATTGGATCTGGTGGTTCTGGAACTCGCGGCGGCTGGAATTGTGTTTCGTTGACTCACCTAGGGTTTTTGGAATATTGGGGTATTTATAGGGCGAAGAGGCGGTGTGGGAGGCCACCGAGGCGGGCACAACCCACCAGGGCACGCCTGGGCCCCCAGGCGCGCCCAGGTGGGTTGTGCTCCCCTCGGAGCCCCCCTCTGGTACTTCTTTGGCCCAAGTTGTGTCTTTTGGTCCATAAAAATTCTCCAAAAAGTTTTGCTGCGTTTGGACTCTGTTTGGTACTGATATTCCGCGAAGTAAAAAACAAGAAAAAAACAGCAACTGGCACTGGGCACTATGTCAATAGGTTAGTCCCAACAAATGATATAAAGTTGCTATAAAATGATTGTAAAACATCCAAGAATGATAACATAACAGCATGGAACAATAAAAAATTATAGATACGTTGGAGACGTATCAGCATCCCCAAGCTTAATTCCTACTCGTCCTCGAGTAGGTAAATGATAAAAACAGATTTTTTGATGTGGAATGCTGCCTATCATGATCATCACATTTTATTTTATTTTGTAGCATGGACATTTGGAATTTTATATGGTTCAAAGCAATAGTCTAGTTTTGACATGAAGATTTCAATACTCAAGCATATCAACAAGCAACCATGTCTTCCAAAATATCAACACTAAAGAAAGTTATCCCTAGCCCATCATGCTCAATCATTGATCCATTCATTAAACACACTCGCATATTAGCTACATCCAATGCTCAAGTACGATCATAGTTCCCCGTAGTTGGTGCTTTATAAGAGAAGTTGGAGACTCAAATAAAAATAAAAATTGAATAAAGTAAATAGATAGGCCCTTCGCAGAGGGAAGTAGGGATTTGTAGAGGTGCCAAAGCTCAAAGCGAAAAAGAGAGATAAAAACATTTTGGGTGGTATGCTTTTCCTGTCAATGAAAAGGATCGAGTAGTTCCCAATACTTTCCATGCTAGATATATCATAGGCGGTTCCCAAACAGAAAATAAAGTTTATTCCTTTTTCCACCATTCTTTCACAATCCATGGCTAGTCGTATCCACGGGTGCCTTCCATACCAACACTTTCCAAGGAATTTATTATTTGACAACATAAAGTAAATTCATTTTTCATTTCGGGACTGGGCATCCCTATTACCTTTGCCATACTCTCGTGCAATGATAAGTGCATAAACACTCATCTTGAGAATAACACATCTAGCATGGAAAAATATCAGCCACCCCCTACCGTTTCATGAGCGGTACGAGCACACAAAAAGGAAATTATTTTGAAATTTAGAGATGGCACATACAAATTTGCTTAGAACGACACGAGAATACTGCATATAGGTAGGTATGGTGGACTCATATGGCAAAACTGGGTTTAAGGATTTTGGATGCACAAGTAGTATTTCTACTTAGTACAAGTGAAGGCTAGCAAAAAGATTGAGAAGCAACCAACCAAGAAATGAAAAATCACATAAGCGAGCATTAAGCATAACTAACACTGAATAATGCACCACAAGTAGGATGTAATTTCATTGCATAATTATTGACTTTCGTGCTTGCATAGGGAATCACAAACCTTAACACCAATATTCTTACTAAAGCATAATTACTCACCAAGGTGACTCACATATCACTATCATCATATCTCAAAACTATTACAAAGAATCAAGTTTATTTTGTCCAATGATCTTCATGAAAGTTTTTATTATATCCCTCTTGAATATCTATCACTTTGGGACTAGTTTCATATATTGCAGTTGCTTTTGGCAAGCTCAAATAAATTTAAGTGAAGAACATGAGCATAGAAATTTTCAGCTCTGAAAATAATATAAGTGAAGCATGAGAGAATTTCTTCAAAGTTACTAACACCCAAATAAATCTAAGTGAAGCATGAGAGTATTTCTTCAAAAATATTAAAGCACACCGTGCTCAAAAAGATATAAGTGAAGCACTAGAGCAATTCCATAGATCAAAAAATTTTTAAGTGAAGCATAAAGAGCAATTCTAACAAATCATAGCATAATTTTGGATCTCTAAAATAGGTGTGTCCAACAAGGATACCTGTGACAAACTAAAAATCAAAACAAGCAAAGACTCGTATAATACAAGACGCTCCAAGCAAAACTCATGATATGTGACGAATAAAAATATAGCTCCAAGTAAAATACCGATGGTCGTTAGAAGAAAGAGGGGATGCCACTCGGGGCATCCCCAAGCTTAGTTGCTTGTTTCTCCTTGAATATTATCTTGGGGTGCAATGGGGCATCCCCAAGATTAGGCTCTTCTTACTCCTTATTCCTTCATCCATCGTGATCTCACCCAAAACTTGAAAACTTCAATCACACAAAACTTAACAAAACCTTCGTGAGATCCGTTAGTATAACAAAGAAAATCACCACTCTAAGTACTATTTAAAACCCATTCATATTTTATTTTTGCATTATATCTACTGTATTCCAACTTTTCTATGGCTTATACCCACCGATAAAGTCCATAGATTCATCAAAATAAGCACACAATGCAAAGAAAACAGAATCTGTCAAAAGCAGAATAGTCTATAGCAATCTGAAAACTTCGTATACTTCTGTAACTCAAAAACTTCTGAAAAATTAGGAAAAGGGAGGAAATTTGTATATCAATATTGTGTAAAAACTTCAGATTTTTTTGTTTCTTCTGTGAATTTCTGAAATTATTTTACTGGACGCAAAAGTTTCTGTTTTTCAACAAGATCAAATCAACTATCACCCAACATGATCCCAAAGGCTTTACTTTTCACAAACACTAATTAAAACATAAAAAACACAATAATAACAGAGGTATAATTGTGTAAAAACTTAAGAACATAAATAAAAAGGGAAAAATAAATTTTATTCATTGGGTTGCCTCCCAACAAGCGCTATCATTTCACGCCCCTAGCTAGGCATAATGCATAGATTCAAGTGTTGTCATCTTTAGTTTTTAATCCATAGGATGCCCTCATGATTGATTCATCTGGTGGCCTAATTCTTGTTATAGGGAAGTATTCCATACCCTTTCTTAGTGGAAACTGAAATTTAATATTGCCCTCTTTCATATCAATCACGGCACCAATAGTATGTAAAAACGGTCTACCAAGTATAATTGGACAAGAAGGATTGCAATCAATATCAAGAAGAATAAAATCTATGGGCACATAATTCCTATTTGCAAGAATAAGAACATCATTAATTCTTCCCAAAGGCTTTTTTATAGTAGAATCCGCCAAGTGCAAATTTAAAGAACACTCTTTAACATCGGTAAGACCAAGCACATCACATAAAGATTTCGGAATTGTGGAAACACTAGCACCCAAATCACATAAAGTAAAACACTCATAATTTTTAATCTTGACTTTAATGGTAGGTTCCCATTCATCATGTAATTTTCTAAGAATTGAAACTTCTAACTCCAATTTTTCTTCTAAAGCTTTCATCATGGCACCTACGATATGTTTAGTGAAAGCTTTATTTTGTTCATAGGCATGAGGTGAATTTATCATGGATTGCAACAAAGAAATACAATCAATCAAAGAGCAATTATCATAGTTAAAGTCTTTGTAATCCAAAAGAGTGGGCACATCACTAGTTAAAGTTTTGACCTCTCCAAACCCACTTTTATCAATTTTTTCAAGATTTTCACCCTCTGAATTATTAGGATGCCTTCTAACTAAAGTTGACTCTTCTTCAGTCGCTTTATCATCAATTTTAACTTTATTAAAAAAAGAATCAATAGAAGAGACACCAATCACTTTAAGATCTTCATCATTTTTATGAAAGCAATCACTAGAAAATGCTCTTTCTAAAAATTCTCTTTTTTCTCTAAGCATAGCGGTTCTTTTCTTACTTTCATCCATAGATACATATAATGATTTAATTGATTCATCAACCTTGGGCACAAAAAATTTCAACTTGAGATTTTCTACATCATGAGAAATTCTATCAATGCTTCTAGACATATCATCAATCTTATTCAACTTTTCTTCTATCGTAGTGTTGAAAACCTTTTGCGCATTGATAAATTCTTTAATATTATTCTCAAGATCAGAGGGGTTCCTATTATTATTGTAAGAAGAATTACCATAATTATTAGAGGAATTTCCAGGAAAAGGCCTAGGATTGGAATTACCTCTATAAGCATTGTTATTGAAATTGTTTCGCGAGATAAAATTCACATCTACGACATCACTATTTTGCTCAATCAAAGTAGACAAAGGCACATCATTAAGATCAATAGGAGAATTTTTATTAGCAACCAATTTCATAAGAGCATCAACTTTTTCACTCAACGTGCTAATTTCTTCAACCGAATTAACCTTTTTACAAGTAGGCGCTCTTTCGGTATGCCATTGTGAATAATTTACCATGATATTATCTAGCTATTTAGTTGCTTCACCCAAAGTAATTTCCATAAAAGTACCACCCGCGGCGGAATCTAAAAGATTTCTAGAAACAAAATTCAATCCCGCATAAAAAATTTGTATGATCATCCAAAGATTTAAACCATGAGTAGGACAATTTCTTAGCATCAATTTCATTCTTTCCCAAGATTGTGCAACATGTTCATGCTCAAGTTGCTTGAAATTCATGATTTGAGTTCTAAGGGAAATAATTTTCGCGGGCGGAAAATACTTAGTAATGAAAGCATCTTTGCACTTATCCCAAGAATCGATACTATTACGAGGCAAAGAAGAAAACCAATTTTTTGCACGATCCCTCAAAGAGAACGGAAATAATTTCAACTTCACAATATCATTGTCCACATCTTTTTTCTTTTGCATATCGCACAATTCTATGAATGTGTTTAGATGGGACGTGGCATCCTCATTAGGAGTACCGGAAAATTGATCTTTCATGACAAGATTCAACAAAGCGGCATTAATATCACAAGATTCTGCACTAGTGGCGGGAGGAGCAATCGGAGTGCAAATAAAATCATTATTATTGGTATTGGAAAAATCACACAACTTGGTATTTTCTTGAGTCATCGTGACTACACAAACAAGATTGCACACAAAAACAGATCTGACGAGAAAATGACGAACGAAAAAGAGGGCGAATAAAATGGCAATTTTTTGTGAAGTGGGGGAGATGAAAACGAGAGGCAAATGGCAAATAATGTAAATTGCAAGGAGATGAGATTTTTGATTAGGAACCTGATAGATGTTGATGATGTCTCCCCGGCAACAGCGCCAGAAATTCCTTTTGATGTCGCTTGAACTACGTCGGTATTTCCCCAAAGAGGAAGGGATGATGCAGCACAGCTACGGTAGGTATTTCCCTTAGTTATGAAACCAAGGTATCAATCCAGTAGGAGAACCAAGCAACACTATGTAAACGGTACCTGCACACAAAGAACAAATACTTGCAACCCGATGCTTATGAGGGGTTGTCAATCCCTCTATGGGTAACGGCGCCAAAAATTGTCAAGTTGACGGGATTAAAATTGTGATAGATTGGATAAATAGATCTTGATAAAACGCGAAATAAAATAAATAAATAAAAAGTGCAGCAAGGTATTTTTGGGTTTTTGAAATAATAGATCTAAAAATTAAAGCGAATAGAAATAGATCTCAAAGCAAATATGATGGAGAATAGACCCGGGGGCCGTAGATTTCACTAGTGGCTTCTCTCAAGAAAATAGCACACGGTGGGTAAACAAATTACTGTTGGGAAATTGATAGAAGATCGAATAATTATGACGATATCCAAGGCAATGATCATTATATAGGCATCACGTCCAAGATTAGTAGACCGACTCCTGCCTACATCTACCACTATTACTCCACACATCGACCGCTATCCAGCATGCATCTAGTGTATTAAGTTCATGGAGAAACGAAGTAATGCAATAAGAACGATGACATGATGTAGACGAGATCTATTCATGTAGGAATAGCCCCCATCTTATTATCCTTAATAGCAACGTTACATGCGTGTCTTGCTGCCCCTTCTATCACTGGGAAAGAACACCGCACGATCGAACCCATCACAAAGCACCTCTTCCCATGGCAAGAAAAATCGATCTAGTTGGCCTAACTAAACCAAAGATTCGAAGAAGAAATATGAGGCTATAAGTAATCATGCATATAAGAGATCAAAGAAAACTCAAATAACTTTCATGGATATAGATCTGATCATAAACTCAAACTTCATCGGATCCCAACAAACACACCGCAAAAAGAGTTACATCAAATAGATCTCCAAGAGACCATTGTATTGAGAATGAAAAAGAGAGTGGAAACCATCTAGCTACTGCCTACGGACCCATAGGTCTATGATGAACTACTCACACATCATCGGAGAGGCACCAATGAGGATGATGAACCCCTCCGTGATGGTGTCTAGATTGTATCTGGTGGTTCTGGAACTTGCGGCGGCTGGAATTGTGTTTCGTCGACTCCCCTAGGGTTTTTGGAATATTGGGGTATTTATAGGGCGAAGAGGCGGTGCGAGAGGCCACTGAGGTGGGCACAACCCACCAGGGCGCGCCCAGGTGGGTTGTGCTCCCCTCAGAGCCCCCCCCTCTGGTACTTCTTTGGCCCAAGTTGTGTCTTCTGGTCCATAAAAAATCTCCAAAAAGTTTCGCTGCGTTTGGACTCCGTTTGGTACTGATATTCTGCTAAGTAAAAAACAAGCAAAAAACAGCAACTGGCACTGGGCACTATGTCAATAGGTTAGTCCCAACAAATGATATAAAGTTGCTATAAAATGATTGTAAAACATCCAAGAATGATAACATAACAGCATGGAACAATAAAAAATTATAGATACGTTGGAGACGTATCACTGGATACCGAAGGAATGCCTTGTGTGCTATCAAACGTCACTTCGTAACTGGGTGATCATAAAGGTGCTCTATAGGTATCTCCGAAGGTGTCTGTTGAGTTGCATGGATCAAGACTGGGATTTGTCAATCTGTGTCACGGAGAGATATCTCTGGGCCCTCTCGGTAATACAACATCATAAGAAGCTTCATGTGACTAATGAGTTTAGTCACGGGATCTTGTATTATGTAACGAGTAAAGATACTTGCCGGTAACGAGATTGAACTAGGTATGGAGATACCGACAATCGAATCTCGGGCAAGTAACATATCGCCAGACAAAGGGAATTGCATACGGGATTAACTGAATCCTCGACATCGTGGTTCAACCGATAATGATCTTTGTTGAATATGTAGGAGCCAATATGGGCATCCAGGTCCCGCTATTGGTTATTGACCGGAGAGGAGTCTCGGTCATGTCTGCATGTTCCGAACCCGTAGGGTCGCACGCTTAACATTCGGTAGCGCTAGGGTAGTATTGAGATATTAAAATAGCAGAAAGTCCAAAGGTTGTTTGGAGTCCCAGATAGGATTCGGGATATCACGAGGAGCTCCGGAATGGTCCGGAGGTAAAGATTTATATATATAGGAAGTCATATTTTGGGTTTCGAAAAAAGTTCAATTTTGTCGGTATTGTACTGGGAAGGTTCTAGAAGGTTTCGGGGGTTCCACCGTGGGGCCCAACGACCCGGGAAGGGACCACATGGACCGAGGGGTGGGGCTACAACCCACATGGGCCGACCGCACCATTCTCCAAGGCACATGTTGTTTATATCTAGAGATAAGGTCTTATCTCTAAATTTAAAGGGTTGAATCTAGAGATAAGATGTTATCTCCAAGTTTAAAGGGATTTATCCCATGTGGCTGGCCCTAGGAGGGCCTACATATAGAGGGGGAGGCACATGGGGGCAGCCAACCCCACCCTTGCCCGTTCCCGCTCCCAATTCCTCCAGTACGTGTTTGGCGAAGCTCTGCCGGAATTCCGCTGTTGCCACCACCACCATACTGCCGTGCTGGTTCCAATCTCATCTACCTCCTCTCTCTCGCTTGCTGGACCAAGAAGGAGAGGACGCCATCGAGCTGAACGTGTGCTAATCTTGGAGGTGCCGTCCGTTCGGTACTAGATTGGATTGGATCGCGATTGGATCGTGAAGAGTACGACTACATCAACCGCGTTACGGCGCTAATGCTTTCGGTCTATAGGGGTATGTAGACACACTCCCCTCTCGTTGCTATAAATCTCCTAGAATCTGATTTGACAAAGGCGGTCCTTGTAGAAGGTTAAAAGACAATTTCATTACCATTGTTGTGGCTTTGCGTAGGTAAGAACGGTTCTTGCTAGTTGCCCATAGCATCCACGTAAAATTTACAACAACAAAGTAGAGGACGTCTGGCTTGTTTTTGCAGGGCATGTTGTGATGTGGTATGGCCAAAATTTGATGTGATATATGTTGATGTATGAGATGACCATGTTTTGTAGTAGGTTCACGACTTGCATGTCGATGAGTACGGAAACCGGCAGGAGCCATAGGGTTGTCTTTAATTTATTTTATGACCTGCGTGTCAACTAATAACGCCATGTAATTGCTTTACTTTATCGCTATGCGTTAGCAATAGTTGTAGAAGCAATAGTTGGCGAGACAACCACGTGACAACACGATGATGGAGATCATGGTGTCATGCCGGTGACGATGGGGGTCATGCCGGTGACGATGGAGGTCATGCCGGTGCTTTGGAGATGGAGATCAAAAGCAAAAGATGATAATGGCCATATCATGTCACATATATTGATTGCATGTGATGTTTATCTTTTTATGCATATTATTTTGCTTAGGACGACGGTAGCATTATAAGATGATCCCTTCACTAAATTTCAAGATAAAAGTGTTCTCCCTAAGTATGCACCGTTGCAAAAGTTTGTCGTTTCGAATCACCTCGTGATGATCGGGTGTGATAGACTCTACATTCGCATACAACTGGTGTAAGGCAGTTTTAGACATGCGGAATTCTTGGGTTAAACTTGACGAGCCTAGCATGTACAGACATGGCCTCGAAACACGGAGGACCGAAAGGTCGAACATGAGTTATATAGTAGATATGATCAACATGGAGATGTTCACCATTGATAACGACCCCATCTCACGTGACAATCGGACATGGGTAGTTGATTTGGATCATGTAACACTTGGACGACTTGAGGGATGTTGATTTAAGTGGGAGTTCATTAGTAATATGATTAATTGAACCAATTATCATGAACATAGTCTTACTGTCTTTGCAAAATTATGTTGTAGATCAATGGCTCGCGCTGTAGCTCCCCTGAATTTTAATGCGTTCATAGAGAAAGCTAAGTTGAAAGATGATGGAAGCAACTATGCAGTCTGGGTCCGTAATTTGAGGATTATCCTCACTGCTCAACAGAAGGCTTATGTCCTTGATGCACCGTTAGGTGTGCTGCCCGCTCCCTCGACTGTGGATGCTAAGAACATCTGGCAGACTCGAGTTGATGACTACTCGGTAGTTCAGTGCGCCATGATATACGGCTTAGAACCGGGGCTCCAAAGACGTTTTGAGCACCATAGAGCATATGCGATGTTCCAGGAGCTGAAATTTGTATTTCAAGCTCATGCTCGGGTCGAGAGGTATGACACCTCTGACAAGTTCTTTAGCTGCAAGATGGAGGAGAACAACTCCATTAGTGAGCATGTACTTAGAATGTCTGGGTACTACAACCGCTTGAATCAGTTGGGAGTAAATCTTCCGGATGAAGTAGCGATTGACAGAGTTCTCCAGTCACCGCCACCAAGCTACAAGGGCTTTGTGATGAACTATAATATGCAAGGGATGGAGAATATGATCCCTGAGCTCTTCGCGATGCTTAAGGCCGCGGAAGTAGAAATCAAGAAAGAACATCAAGTGTTGATGGTCAATAAGACCACCAGTTTCAAGAAGGGCAAGGGAAAGAAAGGGAACTTCAAGAAGAATGGCAAAGCAGTTGCCGCTCCCATGAAGAAACCCAAGGCTGGACCTAAATCCAAGACTGAGTGTTATATTGCAAGGGGAAAGGCCACTGGAAGCGGAAGTGCCCCAAGTACTTGGCAAATAAGAAGGATGGCAACGTCAACAAAGGTATATTTGATATACATGTTATTGATGTGTACCTTACTAGTGCTCGAAGTAGCGCCTGTGTATTTGATACTGGTTCGGTTGCTAATATTTGTAACTCAAAACAGGAGCTGCGGAATAAACGGAGACTAGCTAAGGATGAGGTGACGATGCGCATCAGAAATGGTTCCAAGGTTGATGTGATCGCCGTCGGCACGCTCCCTCTACAATTACCTTCGGGATTAGTTTTAAACCTAAATAATTGTTATTTTGTGCCTGTGTTGAGCATGAACATTATATCTGGATCTTGTTTATTGTGAGACGGTTATTCATTTAAGTCAGAGAATAATGGTTGGTCTATTTATATGGATAATATCTTTTATGGTCATGCACCCCTTGTGAATGGTTTATTCTTATTGAATCTCGATCGTAGTAATACACATATTCATAATATTGATGCCAAAAGATGCAAAGTTAATGATGATAGTAGCACATACTTGTGGCACTGCCGCTTAGGTCATATTGGTGTAAAACGCATGAAGAAACTCCATGTTGATGGACTTTTGGAATCACTTGATTATGAATCATTTGAGACATGTGAACCATGCCTCATGGGTAAGATGACTAAAACCCCATTTTCCGGAACAATGGAGCGGGCTAGTGACTTATTGGAAATAATACATACCGATGTATGCGGTCCGATGAGTGTTGAAGCACATGGTGGATATCGTTCACAGATGATTTGAGTAGATATGGATATATTTACTTAATAAAACACAAGTCTGAAACATTTGAAAAGTTCAAAGAATTTCAGAATGAAGTGGAGAATCATCGTAACAAAAAAATAAAGTTTCTACGATTCGATCATGGAGGTGAATATTTGAGTTACGAGTTTGGCGCTCATTTAAGACAATGTGGAATTGTTTCACAACTCACGCCACCTGGAACACCACAGCGTAATGGTGCGTCTAATCGTTGTAACCGTACTTTATTGGATATGGTGCATTCTATGATGTCTCTTACCGATTTGCCACTATCATTTTGGGGTTATGCATTAGAGAGAACCGCATTCACTTTAAATAGGGCATCGTCTAAATCCGCTGAGACGACAACGTATGAATTATGGTTTGGCAACAAACCTAAATTTTCATTTCTTGAAGTTTGGGGATGCGACGCTTATGTCAAGAGGCTTCAGCCTGATAAGCTCGAACCCAAATCGGAGAAGTGTCTCTTCATAGGATACCCAAAAGAGACCATTGGGTATACTTTCTGTCACAGATCTGAGGGCAAGATTTTTGTTGCTAAAAATGGATCCTTTCTAGAGAAGGAGTTTCTCTCGAAAGAAGTGAGTGGGAGGAAAGTAGTACTTGATGAGGTAACTGTACCTTCTCTCGAATTGGAAAGTAGCACATCACAGAAATCAGTTCCCGTGATGCCTACACCAATCGAAGAAGAAGCTAATGATGATGATCATGAAACTTCAGATCAAGTTACTACTGAAATTCATAGGTCGACCAAGACACATTTCACACCAGAGTGGTACAGTAATCCTGTCCTGGAAGTCATGTTGTTAGACAACGGCGAACCTATGAACTATGAAGAAGCAATGATGAGCCCGGATTCCGACAAATGGCTTGAGGCCATGAAATCCAAGATAGGATCCATGTATGAGAACAAAGTATGGACTTTGGTAGACTTACCCGATGACCGGCAGGCCATCAAGAACAAGTGGATCTTTAAGAAGAAGACGAACGTGAATGGTAATGTTACCGTCTATAAAGCTCGACTTGTCACAAAAGGTTTTCAAAAAATTCAAGGAGTTGACTACGATGAGACTTTCTCACCCGTAGCGATGTTTAAGTCTGTTAGAATTATGTTAGCAATTGCCGCATACTATGATTATGAAATCTGGCAGATGGACGTCAAAACAGCGTTCCTTAACGGTTTCCTTAAGGAAGAGTTGTATATGATGCAACCGGAGGGTTTTGTCGATCCTAAGGATGCTAACAAAGTATGCAAGCTCCAGCGATCCATCTATGGACTGGTGCAAGCATCTCGGAGTTGGAATATACGCTTTGATGAAGTGATCAAAACTTATGGTTTTATAGAAACTTGTGGAGAAGCTTGTATTTACAAGAAAGTGAGTGGGAGGTCTGTAGCATTTCTAATACTATATGTGGATGACATATTATTGATTGGAAATGATATAGAATTTCTAGAAAGCACAAAGGGTTATTTGAACAAGAGTTTTTCAATGAAAGACCTAGGTGAAGCTGCTTACATATTGGGCATTAAGATCTATAGAGATAGATCAAGACGCTTGATAGGACTTTCACAAATCACATACCTTGACACGATTTTGAAGAAGTTCAAAATGGACCAGTCAAAGAAGGGGTTCTTGCATCTGTTGCAAGGTGTGAAGTTGAGTCAGACTCAAAGCCCAACCACGGCAGAAGAAAGAGAAAGGATGGAGGTCAACCCCTATGCCTCAGCCATAGGCTCTATAATGTATGCCATGCTGTGTACCAGACCTGATGTGTGCCTTGCCATAAGTTTGGCAGGGTGGTGCCAAAGTAATCCAGGAGTGGATCACTGGACAGCGGTCAAAAATATCCTTAAGTACCTAAAGAGGACTAAGGACATGTTTCTCGTTTATGGAGGTGGCGAAGAGCTCGTCGTAAAGGGTTACGTCGATGCTAGCTTTGACACTGATCCGGATGACTCGAAGTCACAAACCGGATACATATTTATTTTAAATGGTGGAGCAGTCAGTTGGTACAGTTCCAAGCAAAGCATCGTAGTGGGATCTACATGTGAAGCGGAATACGTAGCTACTTAGGAAGAGGCGAATGAAGGAGTCTGGATGAAGGAGTTCATATCCGATCTAGGAGTTGTGCCTAGTGCATTGGATCCAATGAAAATCTTTTGTGACAACATTGGTGCAATTGCCATAGCCAAGGAGCCCAGGTTTCACAAGAAGACCAAGCACATCAAACGTTGCTTCAACTCCATTCATAATAACATTAAGGATGGAGACATAGAACTTTGCAAAGTACATATGGATCTGAATGTGGCACACCCGTTGACTAAACCTCTTCCACGAGCAAAACATGATCAACACCAGGACTCCATGGGTTTTAGATTCATTACTATATAAACTAGATTATTGACTCTAGTGCAAGTGGAAGACTGTTGGAAATATGCCCCAGAGGCAATAATAAATTGGTTATTGTCATATTACCCATTCATGCTATAATTGTATTGACTAGAAACTTAAATACATGTGTGAATACATAAACTACACCATGTTCCTAGTAAGCCTCTACTAGACTAGCTCATTGATCAAAATGGTTATGGTTTCCAGACCATAGACATGAGTTGTCATTTGATAACGGGATCACATCATTAGGAGAATGATGTGATGGACAGACCCAACTGTAAGCTTAGCATCAGAATGTTTAGTTATTTGCTATAGCTTTCTTCATGTCAAGTATCCATCCCTTCGACCTTGAGATCATGCTACTCCCGGATACCGGAGGAATGCCTTGTGTGCTATCAAACGTCACTTCTTAACTGGGTGATCATAATGGTGCTCTACAGGTATCTCCAAAGGTGTCTGTTGAGTTGCATGGATCGAGACTGGGGTTTTTCACTCCGTGTGACGGAGAGATATCTCTGGGCCCTCTCTGTAATACAACATCATAAGAAGCTTCATGTGACTAATGAGTTTAGTCACGGGATCTTGTATTACGAGTAAAGAGACTTGCCGGTAAGGAGATTGAACTAGGTATGGAGATACCGACGATCGAATCTCAGGCAAGTAACATATCGCTGGACAAAGGGAATTGCATATGGGATTGATGTCTACTACACAACTTTATTCTTGTAGACTCGTGTTGGGCCTCCAAGCGCAGAGTTTTGTAGGACAGTAGCAAATTTCCCTCAAGTGGATGGCCTAAGGTTTATCAATCCGTGGGAGGCGTAGGATGAACATGGTCTCTCTCAAATAACCCTGCAATCAAATACAAGAAATCTCTTGTGTCCCCAACACACCAAATGCAATGGTAAATTGTATAGGTGCACTAGTTCAGCGAAGAGAGGGTGATACAAGTGTAGTATCACTGGTACAGTGAGCTGCTATACAAATGGTTTTTAACCCCTTCCCGCGATGGCATTTTATATCGTCGCCAGGCGAGTGTGGGTGATAGGGGGGTCCTTCCCACATGACCCAGAAACCGCCGGGGATAGGGAGTAGCATGCATACATTTTCGATAACTAAGCATATGCGTTGCCGGCATGTATCCCAAACGTGAGTCTTCAGACAACTGTTTGTGATATCTCGCATATCCCAAACGCTCCATCCTTGCGACTCGTTTGTGCTCGCATTACCATCACAGTCGGACTTCTGTGGTTTTACCTTATACCAGGCGCAGTCCAGGCACAGTCCAGGCACGTACCAAACTGGCTCTACATTTACGATGTGCGCCACATCAGAAACAGTTCATGATTGTAAAGCGTGTACGATAAGGCGACAATCACACACATTTAGTTTTCTCGCACCGTTTGTGATATTGTGTGACATCACACACTCTTTGCAAACGGCAACTGTGTGCATGGTTACACACGTTTCCTCTTCGTGAACTGGGTCGGATTATGATGTATATCACACACGCTGTGCTTTATAGACCGTGTGCGCCGTAATGACCTGCAGAGCATATTTTCACCCTAATTTAATTGCTGCTATTTAGAATTGTACCGAATTTCAATTTGAAAGTAGGCTATAACTTCATTCATATCCATCATGTTCAACAACCAATGCATTATTCGATTCACAGGTACATATGTTCAAGAATTACATCAAAAAAAGAATTACATAAGCACCAAATAAAGAATGATGAACCAGGGTTGTATACTTGTACTATTAAAGATGGTAAAGAAAGAGGCGAGAGACATTCTGGTTGCTGAACAAGGTGAAGCGGAATGCCCCTATTGTGCTCTCCTCCATGCAGAAGGCACGCACGACTCTAGTCCAACCCCTTGTGATGGCCGGCTACCAATCATGTAGTTTGAGAGGTAATCTTAAGTAAACTGCTTCGAGAACCACTGCAAAGGAAAAAGATTCAGACATTGTCATCTAACACAACTCATTATGGGCAGTAAAAAGAAGGCTACAGAGTTCTTACTTACCATCCTGCAGTTCACTGTTGTCTTGCATAAAGTGTAAACAAATAGTTCGATTGACATCTTTTGACCCATTTTAATAACAATCTTTATCAGTTTCCTCACTTGATGCTGGTTCATGAATATCTCATTGCCCCATACGCAGAAAGGGTCGAAGCATGGATCTTTGGCAATGACATATGTACCTAAAAGCACCAAGTTAATATTAGAAGCTAAACAACAATTGCACAATGATGTAGTACAACACTCCCTCCATCCCATTATATAAGATCTTATTACATGTATATCTAGACATCATCAGAACATTAAGGCAACACTCTTCCTTGTTGCTATGTAGCCTGGGATTGCATATTTAGTCATTCAGTACAATGCATATTGCTATGTAGCCTCAGATATATTAAATATGGCCCTCGTTAACCTACTGATAAATGGGTTACAGATATATTGAGTGAAATGTCCGATTCGACGATTAATCCCTTATCAGCCCCCGGGCTATATGGTACTAGCTACCGATATCCTGAATAGTCAGTATATATAAGCAATGCGATGAAACTAACCTCGATGGAAAACAACAGCTGTTCCCAATATTGTCCTGTGTGAGTACATCTAAAGGCATGTTAAGCACAACAGGCTAAACATCAACCAAATATATCCATGGTAGACAACATAATCTCCAAATGATAGCTTCAGTGTGCAGGTTTAAGCACGCTAGTTAAGCAAAACAAGAAGTGGAAAGGTGTGTTAACTGCAACAGGCATAACATTTAAAAACAAGCAAATATAGTCATTCAAATTGGTATTATGCAGGTCCAAAGTACACTAGTTATTGTTAAAAACCATAAAGGCGTGTTAACTGCAACATCCTTAACATCAACCAAATATCGTAATTCATAGTGGTATTGTTGAAACTGTTATTGATGAAATTGAACTGCCCGGCAAATAGTTGCACATATAGAGCATCACATTGTGAATAACTGAAATAAACAAGGAATAAGGCCATCTCTAGCCGATCCCCTAAAAGTTAACGGAGTAAAACCCTTAGTGAGTATATATATACTCCAGCAATTTTTGGCCGTTTCTAGTCGATCCCCTAAACTTAATATTGTAAACTTCAATTTGATCAAGTTCAAAGCAGGTTCAACCGAAAGTAGCATGCATTCAAACATAAACATAGAAAGTTTTGCATAACCAAACATAAAACATAAATTTAAACTAAACTAGACTACGTTCGGTCGAAGTGGAGGTCGAGCCAATCCTTTCTCGTCAGGTACGGTGTGCCGTGAGCCAGGTGCGGGGCCGGTGCCGTCGTCGGGGTCGTTGGGGAAGACACTCCTCCACTCGTCGATGTCGATATCCTCGTCCTCGCCGCCCACCTCGCCGTCCTCCACGCCGCCGTCCTCGCTGCCTTCGACCTCGTCATCGGAGGAGAGCATGATAACCTCGCCACCCTGCGCATCGACAAAGATCATCCGCTCCGCCTCCACGAGCTCCGGGTGCTACCGGCGGAGCTCTTGCATGTAGGCCTCATCGGCGGCCTTGGCCTCGAGGCGCTCCCTCGCCTCGCGGTCCTCCCGCACCATAGCCGAGCTCACCACCACTGGCTCCAGCGGGACGAGGTCGACCGGACGTGTGCCGAAGGGGAAATTGAGCCTAGCCGCCGCGCCGTGGTAGCGGACCTGCCAGTGGTCGTACTCCATGGCCGCGAGCTCGGCCGTTTTGAAGCTACCGAGCCACCGGCGGGTGTGGGTCTCCTGATCTGTAATATCGGTGACCCACGCCCCCACCGCCACTGCCGGACCCCGAGGGAGGACGGGGAAGTCCTTGAACCGGCATAGGGGCACGGCAGCGGGCGGATCAGGCGACTGATGACGACGGCTCGATAAAGAGCCCGCAGAGGATGACGGGGACACCTCGTCGACCACCTCACCGACGTCGATCGAAGAGGCCGCGATAAACCTCTTTTGGGCCATTGGCTCCTCGAGCTCCCCGGCACACAGGCAGAGGTTGAGGATGGAGGCAGCGGCGGCGGTGACCTACCAATGGTTTTGAGCGAGGGAGGGGTGGTGTGTGTCTGTGTGAGCGGAGGTTTTGGGGTGTGTGTGTGGAGGGGGGGGGGCAAGGTGGTGTTTGAGGAAATACCGCAGCAACTGAAAATTTTACTAGGCGGTAGTAAAATGCTAGGCTACTGAAAATTTGGATCAAGGGCGAGCAGATATTTTTGAGATTGCGAGGGATGCAGAGGCGGGAGTAAAATGCCGGGGCTACTGAAAATTTGGATCAAGGGATAGAAGCAGAGCGGGAGTTACACACATCGCACACGGTCAAAACATACTAATCGTATGCTATCAAATAGAAAAACCTCTAGGCAAGCAGATATTTTTGAGATTGCGAGGGATGCAGGCGGGAGTAAAATGTCGGGGCTACTGAAAATTTGAATCAAGGGATTGAAGCAGAGCGGGAGTAAGAGACATCGCACACGGTCCACTGATTGCTAGTATCTGCGTTGGTATTTCCCCGAAGAGGAGAGGTTGATGCAGCACAGCAACGGTAAGTATTTCCCTCAGTTATGAAACCAAGGTTATCAATCCAGTAGGAGAACCAAGCAACACTAAGTAAATGGTACCTGCACACAAATAATAAATACTTGCAACCCAACGCGTAAGAGGGGTTGTCAATCCCTCCTCGGTATTGAGATAGATTAAATTGTATGAGATTTGATAAATAGATCTGACTAAAACACAAAATAAAATAAATAAAGAAAAAGTGCAGCAAGGTATTTTTGGGTTTTTGGAATAATAGATCTGAAAACAATATGATAGAAAATAGACCCGGGGGCCGTAGATTTCACTAGTGGCTTCTCTCGAGAAAAGGTGGGTAAACAAATTACTGTTGGGCAATTGATAGAAGAGCAAATAATTATGACAATATCCAAGGCAATGATCATGTATATAGGCATCACGTCCAAGATTAGTAGACCGACTCCTACCTGTATCTACTACTATTCCTCCACACATCGACCGCTATCCAGCATGCATCTAGTGTATTAAGTTCATGGAGAAACGGAGTAATGCAATAAGAACGATGACATGATGTAGACAAGATATATTCATGTAGGAATAGACCCCATCTTTTTATGCTTAATAGCAATGATACATGTGTGCCTCGCTACCCCTTCTGTCACTGGGTGAGAACACTGCAAGATCGAACCCATCACAAAGCACCTCTTCCGATTGCAAGAAATCTAGTTGGCCAAACCAAACCAAAGTTTTGGAGAAGAAATACGAGGCTATAATAATCATGCATATAAGAGATCAAAGAAGACTCAGATAATATCATGGATAGATCTGATCATAAACTCACAATTCATCGGATCCCAACAAACACACCGCAAAAGTCATTACATCAAATAGATCTCCAAGAACATCAAGGAGAACATTGTATTGAGAATCAAAAAGAGAGAAAAAGCCATCTAGCTACTGCCTACGGACCCGTAGGTCTGTGGTAAACTACTCACGCATCATCGGAGGAGCACCAATGAGGATGATGAACCCCTTCGTGATCGTGTTCCCCTCCGGCAAGGTGCCGAAATAGGGCTCTAGATTGGATCTCGTGGTTCTGGAACTTGCGGTGGCTGGAATTGTGTTTCGTCGACTCCCCTAGGGTTTCTGGAATATTTGGGTATTTATATAGCTGAGAAGTGGTGGAAAGGACCTCCGTGGTCCCCACCACCCATCAGGGCGCGCCAGGGGCCTCTAGTGCGCCCAGGTGGGTGGTGGGCCCCATGGGCCTTCCCTCGTGCACTTCCTTGGCTCCCAAGTTGTCTTCTGGGCAGAAAAAAATCTCCAAAAAGTTTCGCTGCGTTTGGACTCCGTTTGATATGGATATTCTGCGAAGTAAAAAAACAAGCAAAAAAACAGCAACTGGCACTAGGCACTATGTCAATAGGTTAGTCTGAAAAAATGATATAAGTTGCTATAAAATGAATGTAAAACATCCAAGAATGATAATATAACAGCATGGAACAATCAAAAATTATAGATACGTTGGAGACGTCATTCACACATACTAATTGTGTGCTATCAAACATAAAAACCTTCTAGGCGGTAGATATTTTCGAGATTGTGAGGTAGTAGATATTTTCAAGAGCGGGAGGCAAGCCTCGTGGAGCCCAATCTACTGTGCTGATGTGAGTGACAGGGGCACGGGCGTGGCACATGGGTAGTCTGAGTGAACCGTGTCTGTTGCGTCCCCAATCGCAGATGGTTGCTGCATCCAACTCGTATGCTGTTTATAAATTTGGCAAAAAGAATAACACGGGAAAGGGTCAGAACACGAACACACTTGCATGTGGACCAAATATATGTATGAAAAGGGTGGTTTGATGTTCAAATACCCAATGCACAACTTTGATGTGTCACCTGTCGCACAAAGCACACAGTATTGCTAGTCAGCCACCCCCTACGAACCCCACTTCATGTCGACAGTAAGGGAATCCTAGCTACGAATGCATGCCCCCAAATAGCTAGGTCTGAAATCTCACACTACCGTAACACAAAACCTATAGGAGTCCATCATGGTCAAACTTCCCGTCGGGGAAAATGACACCTATGGGATCGAGTGGATCCCTTCTACGGTTTGGCAGGGAAGAGGGGTGCACAAAGAGCAGATCTAACAATCAACACGATGAATTTTTACCCAGGTTCGGGCCGCTGAGAAGCGTAAAACCCTAGTCCTGCTTTGAGTGTATATTGAGTGTTCTTGAGCTTTGGCTAGCTGCTACGCATGCAAACTGGGCCGGAAAGTCCAAAAAAGTCCCTCCCTGTATCGCCTTGGGCCTCCTTTTATACCAAGGGGCTACCACAGTGGCGTACAGGCATATAGGAGGTGTAAAGTGCTAGAATGCATGTGCTTATCTCTGGCGTCTTAGGACAAGTGCATTAAATGCGCTGCTTACGTGCCCTCTAACTTTATCGGAGACGGAAATAGAGCCCGTCCCATCCGTCGCCAACTCACTCCGTCTTGACATGCATCCAAGGTGACGTGGCATGTAGTGCCAAGCTGACTGGCTAGCCGCTGCACTGGAGCGGTGGCAGGATCTTCACGAAGATCTGCATGCCACCACGCAGGTGCTTGCCTGGTTGGCTGGCTAATTGCTGTGCCGGGACGGTGGCAGGGCGGTGGAGCCTTGTCGTGTGCGAGCCTTGCCGTGGCCTCGCAATCGTCCCCGGCAAGAGTCTTGCCGGGGCCTCGTAGTCGTCCCCGGCAGGAACCTTGCTGGGAACTTCGCCTTCTGGTCTTCACGAAGATCTGCATGTCACCAGTCTTCACAAAGATCTGCTTGCTACTACGCATGTGCCCCTGAGTCTTGGTCTTGACGTTGTGGATGTGTCAGAGCTCTCAACTTCAAGGGTGGTGGTCTTGCTGAGGCTTCGCAAACCATCCCGGCAAGGATCTTGCCGGGGCTCGCAAATCACCCCGGCAAGAGACTTTGCCGGGGGCTCAACTTGTCTTCTGCTCTCTGATTACTGGCTCGGATGCTGCCTTGGTCATCTTGTATTTTGCCTACAACTGCCCCCGCCAAGCCTCGCCGCAGGTGCGGCTGCAACTGCCCGTGCACAAGTAAGGGTTACAAAAGGGCCCATACTTTAGTACACCGACCGGAGACCCCGGGCCTGGGCCATACGCGAGTGCGAAGCGTCGTTGGGCTAGGCCCAAACAGTGCACGGGCACGCGTGGCAAGGATTAACTACTGTAATCATCTCGTCTGTTGCGCTTCCCCACGATCCGCATTGAGTGCGCGACGTGGGGGTCGTGCATGGAACGGTCGCAGCATGCCTGCGAAAACGCCTTCACATCGAACAGTAAAAAGGCAGCCCCGTGCCTTCCCCATAAAAAGAGGAATCCGCAGGGGCGCTGCTCATTTACCCCCTTTGCCTTTCCCAATCTAGGAACCGCCGTCTTCTTCTTCTTCCTCGAGCCCAGACCAGAGCTTCCTCCTCCGTCCGCCGCCGCCGCGCCCTCACCGCTCTCAATCCCCCGCCCTCCCTTGGCTGCAATGGCGCCTAAAACGAGCAAGGGCAAGGGAGCGTCCAAGGCGAGCGAGGGAGAAGAGGTGCCGGAGAGTGAGATGGTGAAGATGCGGAGGGAGCACGTCGTCTTCGCCCCGATGCTCGATGCGCGCGCGCTCAGGGACCGGTACCTGTGCATGTGGGGGAGAGAGACAACGGGGCATCCTGCCACCCGCGTCATCCCTGCTTCTTGCGCTGTGCCTGCCCCAGATAAATTCCCTTTCTTCGTTGATTACTTTTACTGCGGGTTCTGCCCCCCATTTTCGGATTTCTTCATCGACATCATGTACACCTACGGCTTCCATCTTTTGGATTTCACTCCGAACGCCGTGGCGTGTATGGCCATTTTCGCCCACCTCTGCGAGAACTTCGCCGGGGTGGTCCCCAATACAGCGCTCTTCCGCCACTACTTCGTCCCTCGCATCCAGCCAGGAGGGGCTCTTTCTGGCTGCGTCACCTGGATCCCAAGGGCATTGGCCAAGCAGACGTACCTAGACGGGACCCACAAGGAAAAGTGGGACGAATGGCGGGGCAAGTGGTGCTGGATCGTGGAGAAGGACCCGTAGCCGTTCTGTATGCCCCCGCAGACGAAATTGGTCCGTGGCGGCAATTGGGGCGACCTCGATCCCCAAGACGGGAAGCTCACAGTCGCAACCACCAGAATTTATCGCCTCAAAGCCACCGGGCTCACGCTCGAGATGGTTGGGGCCAACTTCCTCCGCCGCCGCATTGCCCCTTTGCATAACAAGGGGAGGCCAGCTTGGGAGTTCCGGAATGCGGTAGACATCATGAGGCTGCGCCCCGGCCTGAATCACAACTTTACGGTGATGCAGCACGTGGCTCTTTGCCAAAAGCTGTTTAAGCTCAAGGCCGACAAGATCGGCAAGCCGTTCAGGTTGCCGGCGGGGGTGATCCCCTTGTGCAACAACTCCGCCCTGACCTCAATCATCGCCATGATGCCGGTGTTCAATGCCCATGGCCTTGATAATACCTGGGCCGAGCCAGACGAGGAGCGGGTGCAGGAGTTCTTCGATAGCTTGTCGGAGAGGGCCGTCCGGGAAGAGACGCAGCTCATCCGCCCCACCACCGACGAGGAGGTGGCGTACATCACCAGCAGAGCGGAAGAGGCAGCCCTTGCCGAGGAGGCTGGCAGCGTCGGCTTTGTGGAAGATGAAGCCAGCGCAGAGGAGGATCTTGCTGAGCGGGGGGAGCCTGCCGGGGAACACAGCGGCACCGCTGCCGGGGGCCCTTCTGCTGAGGGGACAGCCGAGGAGACGGCTGAAGAGGAAGCTGAAGAGGAGCCGCATGAGGAGCCGCCAGTCCCAGGGAAGAAGAGATGTGTCCTCCGGCGGGCCGTCTCTGGCGAGCCAGTCTAGCAGGCCTCTTCGCACAAAGAGGGCCCCAGCAAGGGAGCGGCCGGCAAGGACGTGCTGTGGCAAGAGGCCCAGCCGCCACCCGTGCGCCATACGAGACGCATGGCCGCGGCAGCAAAGGAAAAAGTGGCCGCTGCCTCCACCACGGCCAAGTGGCCCAGGCCTCCATCCCCCCCTCGCACGGACACCATACCAGAGGCGGAATTCGACCTCTCCTCTTTCAGCCCGAGGAGGGAGGAGAGGCCAGAAGAAGAAGAAGTAGATGAGTAAGCATCTTGCCGCATTCTTCATCCCCTTAGCCTTTGTTTTGATTATCTTATCTCATTTGATCTTGTTTTGGCCTGCCCCCGCAGAGACACGGAGACATTAGCGCAGAGGATGGCGAAGAAGGCCAAGACCTCGACGGGTGACGAGCCCCCGACAAGCACTTCAAGCGCGCCGGAGACGATCACGATCAGCCCGGATCCCAGCCCATGATGTAGCCCCCGACTCAGCCCCCAACATGAGCCCGTTACTCACTTTCCGCTGGTGAGTGTCGGGGTGTGTATCTTTACTGCTAACCTTGCTGGGTTCGTAGGAGAGGAACAGCGACAGGAAGAGCCGCTGAGGGCCACCCCCGACATGCCGCCCCCGTCAACCACACCACCCAGGGGCGGGTCCCCGGCAAGGGCTTCCACTGACGAGCCCACACGTGTGGAGGAGGAGCCGGTGAGCACAGGCACCGGCAGCTCCATCCCGGCAACGAATGTTGTCGGGGAGGGGACCGCCCCTCCACCGCTCGTCACAGGTAAACCGCCTACTTCCTGGCCTTTGTCACTTTTCTTGTGCGATCTTTTTCTCTTTTTCTTGTTTGCTTTGAGCTTCAATCTGGGTTTCATCTTGTTTCTTTTCCTTGGCTTTCAGATCCCCCCATGGTGGATCGAATGGATATCGACACCACCATCAAGGAGACCGCCAAGGATGCCGCCACTGAGGCCGCCAAGGTTGCTGCTAACAAGGCCGCCAAGGACGCACATGAAGAAGCCACCAAGGGGTCTGCTGGGGAGGCCGGCAAGGAGACCGGCGACCGTACTGATGGCATCCCTGCCGCAGGAGCGCCTGGCACTACATCTGTCCCGGAGTCCTCTAGTGCCGGGGAGACAGTGGTTGAAGACCAACCGTCAACTTCCAAACCCCCCACCTCAAGCAGGTACCTGAAGATAGGCGACGACCTGTTCGTCAGCATCCCGGGGACGACAAGCATCGGAGCGCCATCCGAGGGGGAGGTTTTTGACGAAGAAGTTATTGCCGCCACCGGGCTCTAGGTTGTCGACGAGCCGAGCACCAGCAGCAGCAGTTCCAAGGAGGACCAGCTCCTCCAAGCTATGAGCAGCAACTTTCAGAAGTTCCAGGCGCTTCACCGTGCCCGCAAGGAGAAACTGGACTCCAGGACGGCGGTTGTTGACGTGGCAGAGGCGAACTTCCAGAAGCGCGTCGAGCAGATGCAGATCTAGTTTGCCGAGGCCCGGCAGGAGCTGAAGAATAGCCAGGAGTAGCTGAGCGAGCGTTGGAACAAGCTTCTCCTAAAGCAGTCCGATGTTGAGAAGGCCCAGGAGGAGGCCGCCGTACAGGCCGCCAAGGACGACGCCAATCTAAGGGAGCGCCGCGTCCTGCTCGACGCCCAAGAAGAGGACCTTGCCACTCGTGAAGAGGCACTTACTGCCAAGCTCCGCGGCAAGGATGAAGAAATTGAGAAGCTTGTTGCGCAGCGGACCCAGGAGCTGGAGCAGAAGCACAAGGACACACTCGACGCCGAGATCCTAGACCACGCCGGCAAGTTGAAGGAGGCCGTCGACGCCGCCGAAGCCGCGGAGGCCGCCAAGAATGAGTTGGCTAGGAAGGTGGAGAAGTTGGAGGCGGAGCTGGAGAAGCACCGCAAGGAGGTCTCGACGCTGAAGAGCGACATAGACAAAACTGTCTACACCTTGGCGAAGCTACAGGTCACCATATCTAACAAGATCAAACTGCTCTCCAAAGCCAATGACTCTATTGCCGATCTGAATCTGAAGCTGACCACGCTGAAGGAGTCCCTTGAGAGCAGCAGGACTTGTGAGAAGACCCTGGCTAAGGACCTCCAAGAGGAGAAGCAACTGCTTGAGAGCGCCGCTGCCACCTATAATGACTATGAGAAAGGCGTGAAGATCTGGACTGAGTGCCTTGTCGATGTCGCAGAGAGGCTCACAGCACAACTGTCCACCATGGGCCTGTCGAATTTCAGGTATTCCCACGAGGAGAGGGTGACTACGAGCGCCAGACTGACCATGTTCTTCGAGGCTGTCCTTGATGCCCTGAAGCTGCTCCACTCTAGCCGAGCAACCCAGCCGGTCAATGAATCCCGCAAGCTTTCCTGGGGCGTCCTTCTCAAGGTGCTCACCAAGGTGGCGTACAGGAACCCTGGCCTCAACCTCACCAATGTGCTTGACAGCCTACCGGAGGATGCAGACCGCAAGGCACTTGAAGAGCTCGTCGCGCCCATCGTCGACATGGTTGACCATGTCAAGAGGGTGGAAGGCCAGCGCTGGGACTAGCCGCTTCGCTTCTCCTTGCCGCTATGAACTCGCGCCCAAGATAATTTATCTTAAGTTAGAACTGCGACAACCATTGATGTAATATAACTTGCTGTGTTTTGGATCGAATGTATGCTATCTTCCTTGTTTGATCCCTCCTTGTATGGCATACACCCTACGCTTTTTTGGAAGGGCTTGCCGGTGCGCGCACCCTTGCCACGAGCGCTTTGAGGAACGGATCCTTAGCAGCCTGCTGGGGGTGCTGCTGCCGGCAAGACACCTTGCCGCTCTTAGTGCAGCCACTTGAATTGCTGAGCGGACTCGAAACAGAGCAAGGGCGCAACCAATTGCGACGAGGTTCCTTCGCGTGCAGGTTTTCCATACAAGAAATGAAACCATTCGAGGGAAATAACTTTACATTTAAAAGAAAATCACTCAAGGTTTCACAACTTAGCTTTTTTTCTGTTGTACTCTTTCCCGCAAGATGCCACTTCGAATGTCGCCTGCTAGCGCCCACACTCCCTATCCCCCCGGCAAACTTGTATGCGAGGGAACCTTCTGTCCTTTGAGAAAAAGAAAGAAGAGAAAATAGGAGCATGGAACCTTGGCGGTTCATCAGTACTTGCTGGAAACGAATGTAGTACAGTGGCGTACAGGCATACAGGAGGTGTAAAGTGCTACAGTGCATGTGCTTATCTCTGGCGTCTTAGGACAAGTGCATTAAATGCGCTGCTTACGTGCCCTCTAACTTTATCGGGGACGGAAATAGAGCCCGTCCCATTCGTCGCCGCCTCACTCCGTCTTGACACGCATCCAAGGTGACGCGGCATGCAGCGCCAAGCTGACTGGCTAGCCGCTGCGCTGGAGCGGTGGCAGGATCTTCACGAAGATCTGCATGCCACCACGCAGGTGCTTGCCTGGTTGGCTAGCTAATTGCTGTGCCGGGACGGTGGCAGGACGGCGAAGCCTTGTCGTGCGCAAGCCTTGCCGTGGCCTCGCAATCGTCCCTGGCAAAAGTCTTGCCAGGGCCTCGCAGTCGTCCCCGGCAGGAACCTTGCTGGGAACTTCGCCTTCTGGTCTTCACGAAGATCTGCATGCCACCAGTCTTCACAAAGATCTACTTGCTACTACGCATGTGCCCCTGAGTCTTGGTCTTGATGTTGTCGATGTGTTAGAGCTCTCAACCTCAAGGGTGGTGGTCTTGCTGAGGCTTCGCAAACCATCCCGGCAAGGATCTTGCCGGGGCTCTCAAATCACCCCGACAAGAATCTTTGTCAGGGGCTCAGCTTGTCTTCTGCTCTCTGATTACTGGCTAAGATGCCGCCTTGGTCGTCTTGTATTTTGCCTCCAACTGCCCCCACCAAGCCTCGCCGCAGGTGCGGCTGCAACTGCCCGTGCACAAGTAAGGGGTACAAAAGGGCCCAAACTTTAGTACACCGACACTTCCCCTTTCGCTTCCGGATAAAGGTGGACCGTGTGCCGACCCACAAATGTGTGCTTGTGGCACGAGATGGGTGAGACCACATACGAACCACCCGTGGGTGGCCCTACTATATGTATGAAAATGGTGCGGTGTGATATTTAACTACCATTCACAACTTTGATGTGGCACATGTGCCTCGCAAATTAACCGGACTTCCCCGACCCCACGGAGGTTGCAAGTAGTGCGAAGTACCCCCCCCACACACACATCGGGGGGGGGGGAGGGCATCTCACCAAGACGTATTGTAACACGGACCAAGCAGAATCCAACTTGGTCGTATAACCTCTCTCGCTCGTTGTCGGTCAAAGTGATGGACGTCCACACGGCCCCACAAAATGGGCTAGCTTTTGTCGCCGATAACCTCGCGAGGGAGTGCCTGAAAACAAAACCCACTCTGTGCATGTGGCCCAAACATATGTATATGGAAGTGGTGTGTGGTGTTTGAATACCCAATGCACAAATTTGATGTGGCACCATGCTTTGAAACCGTAAAATCCCCACAGTGAGCGAGGTTTCACGATGCGTAACATGCGCTCAAACTTAATTAATTAGGCTTGGAATGATCGACCTACTATAAGGTAACAAGAACCAAAGAAGAAGAATCCACCCTGGTAACCTTTCTCGTCGTCGGTCAAAATGATGGACGTCCACGCGGGCCCACGAATATATAGGCTTGCCGCTGATAACGAAGCGAGTGAGAGTGTCCAAAGACAACCATTGCATGCATGTGTCCCAAACATATTTATGGAGGTGTGTGATGCATGCATATGAGTTGAATACCCAATTCACAACATTGATGTGGTGCATGCATTGAAAATCGCACGGTCCCCACACAGAGCAAGAGGTTCATGACATGTCGTGTGCTCGCCCCCCCCCCCCCCCCACTTCGATCCAGTGAGATCGATTCATGTGCACACATGCGCTATTATGTAATCTCACATCATGACGTATACCCGTGAGGCAAACAAAAAATTAATCCCCTCCTAAGTCAAATTAATTAACCTCTCTCGCTGTCGGTGAAAGTGATGGACCAAGCGGGCCCATAGATGGAAGCATCGCCAATAACCGCGTGAGTGAGTGCCAGAGGACAACCACCATCGCTTGCATCTGTGCCAAACATATATATGGAGAGTTGTGTGGTTGTGATGTTTTGAATACCTAATGCACAACTTTGATGTGGCATCTGCCTCGAAATCCATAAAGTCCCCACACAGAGTGAGGTTGATGACACCTAGTATATGCTGGTACCATCCCCCCTTTGACACGTACTATATACTCCTACCATAACACAGCCCTTAAAGAATTAATCCTCCTTGTTCGTCAAACTATACCTCTCTCGTTGGGTCAAAGTGATGGGCGATGACCTCGCGGGCCCACAGGAGCGAAGCGTACGTCGCACGCGAGTGAGCGTCCTATATAGGACAACCACCGTCTGCATGTGGCCCAAAGAGGTGTTTGTGTGACGTTTGAATACGCAATGCAAAACTCTGATGTGGCACCTATACCTCGGAAACCAAAAAGTCCCCACAGAGAGCGAGGTTCATGATGCATGGTATGTGCTACCCTCCCATTCGACGTGTGGTATATATATACTCCTACTGTAGCACAACCAAAAAGAATCATTCCTTGATGGTCAAATTAACCTCTCTCTTGTTGGGTCAAAGTGATGGAGGAAAACCTCGCGAGCCCACAGATGGAAGTGCCACACACGAGTGAGTTCCTATAGGGCAACCACCGCCTGCATGGTGTTGCGTGATGTTTGAATACCAATGCACAACTTTGATGTGGCACTTGCCTCGGGAACTGGAATGTCCCCACTTGGAGCGAGGTTATGACACATATATAGTATACATGTTGCCCCATCTTTGACATGTACTACATACTCCTACCGTGCATATACGTAACACAAACCAAAAAAGAACCATCCTTGTTGTTCAAATTAACCTCTCTCTCGTTGTAGGTTCAACTGATCGACGACAACCTCGCGGGCCCATAGATAGAGTCACACGCGAGTGAGTGTCATAGGACAACCACCACATGCATGTGCCCAAAAGAGGTGGTTGTGTGATGTTTGAATACCCAATGCACAACTTTAATGTGGCACATGCTTCGCAAACCGGAAACGCACTACACAGAGGTTCACGATGCGTAGCCCCCTCACTTCGAGCCGGTGGGAGGAACTCATGTGTACGCACGTGCCAGAACTTTGATATGGAATCTCACCATGATCCATACCGTAACACACATGCCAAGATGAATCCACCTTTGGTCAGATGCCTCTCGTTGTTGGTGGAAACTGAAAAACCTTTGCGGGCTAACGAATGGGCATATTGCTGATAACCGTACGAGGGAGTGTCCGAGAGGACCACCTATATATATATATATGCACGTGGCCCGAACATGTATGTATGAAAGGGCCGTGTAATGTTTTAAATAACCAATTCACGACTTTGATGTGGCATATATGACTCACAAAATGATCAATATCCCACACGGAGTCTCACGACTCATAGTGTACTGCCGGACCCCCCCCCCCCTACACACAGACACACACATCCCGCACCACCACCGCCACTTTGAGGCATGTAAAACTATATCTGTAGTGAACATGTGACCAAAGGAGTGTCGTGTTAAAATTTAAAAAAAAAACAGAGATCATTCGACCGTTTTTATACATTGATTGATTTCCTAGGGACTTAATGTGCAAAAATCAAATTTGAGCTACATGTGCACCAAAATGGATTGCAAAATCATATGTGTGTCCCTGGGTGCATGTTTCCGTGTGCAAGAGATTTCAAAACATTGAGAATATTTATTTTTAAAATTCAGTAAATCCAAAACTTAGTTGAAATTCATGAAACTTATCGTGGTGTCATATGGACACCAGTAGACTGTGATATTGTATTTTTTTGTCAAATTTGAGACAAGTTTTGATATAATCTTCTTACAAACGGGAGATTGTTAATAATTGGCAACCAATATCGCATACGGATTATTTATTCGGACCCTGTGCGTTAGACCAACAATGTATACGTCCCATGCTTCGGTTAAGCAATAAAGCGGTAGAATTAATCATCAAAAAG
The DNA here is from genome assembly GCA_011799875.1 of Thinopyrum elongatum. Lineage (NCBI taxonomy): Eukaryota > Viridiplantae > Streptophyta > Magnoliopsida > Poales > Poaceae > Thinopyrum > Thinopyrum elongatum. The sequence goes on along the minus strand of CM022299.1, from coordinate 334,760,853 downwards.
AAAAACAATATACGTGCCGCCACGCGCCCCATGTATTGTGCGAGCAGGCGTGAGTTGACGGGACGCATGCAAGCATTCCGCCGTGCAGGCAGACCGGGAGGCATGCGTGCAGGTGTGTGAATTGATGGGAGGCATTTTCGCTGCGCAGTGTCATCCAGAGGTGTGCGAGTAGCTATGTGAAATGATGGTAGGCATGCCAGAAGTCCGCCGTGCAGGCTCACCGGGAGGCGAGACAGCCTTTGACCGCCGCCCGCCTCGCTCCCACTGCTCCATATTAATGGCGCGCCCGAGCCGCTGGCCATAATAGGCGGCCGCACCCCCGGTCCACAGTGGTCACCGCCGTCTGGAGTGTATGAGGATGCCGCCGAAGCGCACCATCGGAGGGAGTCGCGACGGGGCTGATGAAGCACCCGTGCAACACGTGAAGCTGGGCGCAGAGGTTGCCGTCACCGCTGATGAGGTCTCGCGCGGGCAGCAACATGACCTTTACTTCATCGGCGTCGTCGTGCCCCCCCAGCCGGAGCCGGAGGTCCACAGCAACTCCGGCAACGACTGCGACTCCGACGGAAAACCGGTTAGTCATCTATACCCATTTGTGCAGCAAACATATCATGTGTTTTCTCTGGTTACTCCCCCCACCCCCTCTAATTTTTTCGGAATACAAATCCTATGGTTATGTTATCTCAGTCCATGAAATCAGAGTAATTAAGATCCGTTAGAGGCATGTAGTATATTGATTGTTTGAATGGTATCCGTATAGGGTTAATGATTAATTGTTTGTTCTGTAGAAATGATTTTTGCTAATAATCCGACTAGGGTTAGTGTGCGTGCTAATAATTCATGGCCAGATCTTGAGAATTGATTTTGAATATCCTACATATATGTTTGTGCCTTTTTTCCTTCCAGATCTTGAGAATTGATTTTGAATGTCCTACATGTATGTTTATGCCATTTTTTCAGATTGGTATGTACACAGATGAGGCTCCGGCCAGCGGCGCCGCCAGTTGTAGATCTTGCACCCGGCAGCGTGGCCAGAAGCGGCCATAGCCCACCTGTATCTGAGGAACCAGTAGAATCTCCGGTGGACAGCATCAGCGATCTCTCGGATGCCATCCTTGAGGAGATCATCTCCCTTCTCCCCACCAAGGATGGATGCCGCACAAAAGTCCTCGCATCTCGGTGGCGCACTCAGTGGCGCCTCTTAATCTCGACTGTCATCAGCTATCTGTCAATGATGATTCTGAACTTGATACATCTCCAACGTATCTATAATTTTTGATTGTTACATGCTGTTATACTATCATTCTTGGATGTTTTACAATCATTTCATAGCACCTTTATATCATTTTTTGGGACTAACCTATTGACATAGTGCCCAGTGCCAATTGCTGTTTTTTGCTTGTTTTTTTACTTCACAGAATATCCGTACCAAACGGAGTCCAACTGCCATGAAACTTTTTGGAGATTTTTTTTGCACCAAAAGACAACTTGGGAGCCAAGGAAGCACCTGGGGTGGCCCGTGGGGACCACAACCCTCCAGGGTGCACTAGAGGCCCCTAGCGCGCCCTGATGGGTTGTGGGGCCCATGGGGGTCTCCTCCACCACCTCTTCGCTATATAAATCCCCAGAAATTCCAGAAACCCTAGGGGAGCAGACGAAACACAATTCCAGCCGCCGCAAGTTCCAGAACTACGAGCTCCAATCTACACCATCACGGAGGGGTTCATCATCCTCATTGGTGCCTCTACGATGATGCATGAGTAGTTCACCATAGACCTACGGGTCCGTACACAGTAGCTAGATGGCTTCCTCTCTCTTTTTGCTTGTCAATACAATGGTCTCTTGGAGATCTATTTGATGTAATGACTTTTTGCGGTGTTTTTGTTGGGATCCGATGAAGTTTGAGTTTATGATCAGATCTATATCCATGAAAGTTATTTGAGTTTTCTTTGATCTCTTATATGCATGATTAATTATAGCCTCGTATTTTTTCTTCGAATCTTTGGTTTAGTTAGGCCAACTAGATCGATTTTTTTTGCCATGGGAAGAGGTGCTTTGTGATGGGTTCGATCTTACGGTATCCTCACCCAGTGACAGAAAGGGTAGCGAGGCACATATGTATCTTTGCTATTAAGGATAACAAGAGGGGGTCTATTCCCACATGAATAGATCTTGTCTACATCATGTCACCGTTCTTATTGCATTACTCCGTTTCTCCATGAACTTAATACACTAGATGCATGATGGATAGCAGTCGATGTGTGGAGTAATAGTGGTAGATGCAGAATCGTTTCGGTCTACTAATCTTGGATGTGATGCCTATATAATGATCATTGCCTGGATATTGTCATAATTATTTGATCTTCTATCAATTGCCCAACAGTAATTTGTTTACCCACCGTATGCTATTTTCTTGAGAGAAGCCACTAGTGAAATCTATGGCCCCTGGGTCTATCTTTTATCATATTGCTTTCCGATCTATTTTTCACCGCATTTGTTTTCAGATCTATTATTCCAAAAACCCAAAAATACCTTGCTTCACTTTTTCTTTATTTATTTTATTTCGTGTTTTACTTAGATCTATTTATCCAATATCATACAAACCAATCTATCTTTTTACCGAGGGATTGACAACCCCTCTTACGCGTCGGGTAGCAAGTTTTTAATCTTTGTGTGCAGGTACCGTTTACATAGCTTGGCTTGGCCTCCTACTGGATTGATACCTTGCTTTCATAATTGAGGGAAATACTTACCGTAGCTGTGCTGCATCATCCCTTCCTCTTTGGGGAAATACCGACGCAGTCTCAAGCATAGATTGAATACAAGAGATGAACTAGGGTTTGAGAGGAGATGGTGCTGGTAAAGATGTTGATGAAGATTGACCCTCCCACGATGAGAGGATCGTTGGTGATGACAATGGCTTCGATTTCCCCCTCCCGGAGGGAAGTTTCCCCTGCAAAATTGCTTTGCCGGAGCTCTAGATTGCTTCTGCCCAGGTTCGGCCTCGAGACGGCGGCGCTTCGTCCCGAAAGCTATCTTCTTATTTTTTCTTGGTCAAAACCCTCCATATAGCAGAAGAAGGGCACCAGATGGCCAGGGTGTGACGCCCCCGGCTCAATCATGCACTAATCATACAAATGCACACAATCAAGCCTAAGGACTCACGGGAAGATATCACAACACAACTCTAAAACATGAATAAAGTCATACAAGCTTTATATTACAAGCCAGGGGCCTCGAGGGCTCGAATACATAAGCTCGCATACAAGCATCAGTGGAAGCATCAGATATCTGAGTACATATATGAAACAGAAACAGATAAGCCTCTAGAAAGGCGGGGCAAAACGAAAGCTACGATCGAAAGGCGCAGGCCTCCTGCCTGGGACCCTCCGAACCTACTCCTGGTCATCGGCCAACTCATAGTAGTATCCACCCTCGGGGTAGTAGCAGCGATCATCGGCGGGGGCAGCTGTATTCGGGGCTCCGTCATCTGATTGCATCAAAAGGATATGGGGGAAAAAGAAAGCAAAGCAACCGTGAGTACTCATCCGAAGTACTCAGCAAGCAAAGATCTACACTACATATGCAACATTATCAAAGGAAGGCTGTATATGTGGACTGGGCTGCAGAAATGCCAGAATAGAGAGGATAGCCTAGTCCTATCGAAGACTAGCATCCTCATCATCTTCAGCGATCTTGCAGCAATAGAAGAGAGTAGATAGCATAGTATAAAGTAGTAGTAATGTTATCAACCTCACCCAGAGATCCTTTCTCGACTCCCTGCGAGAAAGCAATCCCAGAGCCATACAGTCATCAACCTCGTCCTGAGATCCCTTCTCGACTCCCTGTGAGAAGCAATCCCAGAGCCACATATCTAGGTATCATCACAGGTATCCAGTTCTAGTTGTATCGATCGGGATACAACTCCGAGTGTCCTTTACCATAGGACCGGCTATCGATAGATGTTTTCTTCCCTGCAGGGGTGCACCAACTTACCCACCACGCTCGCTTAACTCTGGCTGGACACACTTTCATGGGTCATGCCCAGCCTCGGCCAAACGACACACCGCAACCCTACCTAGAGCTCAGCAGAGAGGTCCCCGTCGGTCTACATCCTAAGCGTAAGGGGGTCTTGGGCCATCGCCCCTCGCCCTCCGGGTCGTTGCGCACATGGCTCAGATCCAAGCACCACCTCTGTCGTGGATGGTGCCAATCACTCCATGCCGCACTGCTGAACTGGATGTCTTACAGAGCTTTCGGCTGATGCTATGATGCAGAGTGCCCATAACTGTTCCCACGTGATGGTTGGTGCTATCAGGCCAGAGGCCTGCTCGGATCAAATATCCAAATCGTTAGTGGACTAGGGGCTTGCGGAAACGAGCAGAGACTCACGATCGATGTGACCCCGTCGCCCCGTCTCGAGGACTTGCGGCAAGGGCCAAGAATGCCCGGCCACGCCTCGTATTCATCACTCGGGTAACCTCCAGGTCAACCCGTCATCCCATCATTCGCGGGTACCCCTCAGGGTCGACCCGCCTTTCCAAGTATCAGTCATACAGTCCAAATATCCGTGTGTCCATAACATCAGAGGAATCCGAGGTATCACCCTCATTGGATTCCCACTCGATGTATCTGTCAAGGTGAACTCGGAGGAATCACCCTCGATGGGTTCACACTTGATGTGTTGCACGGCAACGTCGTTATCGGAAGCGGTGAAGGAGGAATCACCCTTGTTAACCACAACCGATGAACTAACCTACCAGATTAACATCAGAAGTGCTGACGAGGTATCACCCTCGGCACTCGATAGTAACCCAGTAGCGGCGTACAACTAAGGGGGGGTGATGTGCGGTGCCGGGGCCTGGTCTTCAATCCCGTTAACCGGGTCTTCTGATAATCCAGCGGGGCATTCGGGACGAGTGGGGTCACTGATAGGTCTCTACCCAGCCTATACTAGACAGTTTAGGATAAGCAGGTAAGGTATCAATAGCAGGTTACAATAAACATGCTATGCATCAGAATAGGTAACGCAGTAGCAGCAGCATTTCTAATGCAAGCATGAGAGAGAAAGAATAGGCGATATCGGTATGCTCAAGGGGGGGGGGGGGTGCTTGCCTGGTTGCTCGGCGGCAAGGGCAAGGTCGTCAACGGTGTCATCGGGCTCCTGAGCTGCGTCGGTCTCGGGAATTGCGTCTATATCGGGGTTTACCGTCTCAAGCCACGTCAAAGGAATTTCTGACGCCATTGCCGGGGAGGATCAAGTCAAGATCTATCAGGTTCCTAATCACAAATCTCATCTCCTTGCAATTTACATTATTTTCCATTTGCCTCTCATTTTCATCTCCCCCACTTCACAAAAATTTGCCTTTTTATTCACCTTCTTTTTCGTTCGTCTTTTTCTCGTCAGATCTCTTTTTGTTTGCAATCTTGTTTGCCTAGTCACAATGTCTCAAGAAAATACCAAATTGTGTGAATTTTCTAATACCAATAATAATGATTTTATTAGTACTCTGATTGCTCCTCCCGCCACTAGTGCGGAGTCTTGTGATATTAATGTCGCTTTGTTGAATCTTGTTATGAAAGAGCAATTTGCCGGTACTCCTAATGAGGATGCCGCGTCCCATCTAAACACATTCGTAGAATTGTGTGATATGCAAAAGAAAAACGATGTGGACAATTATATTGTGAAGTTGAAATTATTTCCTTTCTCCCTGCGGGATCGTGCAAAAATTTGGTTTTCTTCTTTGCCTCACAATAGTATCGATTCTTGGGATAAGTGCAAAGATGCGTTTATTACTAAGTATTTTTCGCCCGCGAAAATTATTTCCCTTAGGACTCAAATCATGAATTTTAAGCAACTTGAGCATGAACATGTTGCACAATCTTTGGAAAGAATGAAATTGATGGTAAGAAATTGCACTACTCATGGTTTAAATCTTTGGATGATTATACAAAAAATTTATGGGGGATTGAATTTTGTTTCTAGAAATCTTTTAGATTCTGCTGCGGGTGGTACTTTTATGGAAATTACTTTGGGTGAAGCAACTAAATTTCTAGATAATATCATGGCAAATTATTCACAATGGCATATCGAAAGAGCACCTACTAGTAAAAAAGTTAATTCGGTTGAAGAAATTAATTCCTTGAGTGAAAAAGTTGATGGTCTTATTAAATTGGTTGTTAGTAAAAATGCTCCTATTGATCTTAATGATGTGCCTTTGTCTACTTTGATTGAGCAAAATAGTGATCCCGTAGATGTGAATTTTATCTCGTGAAATAATTTCAATAACAATGCTTATAGAGGTAATTTTAATCCTAGGCCTTTTCCTGGAAATTCCTCTAATAATTATGGCAATTCCTATGGTAATTCTTCTTAAAATAATAATAGGAACCCCTCTGATCTTGAGAATAATATTAAAGAATTTATCAATTCTCAAAAAGTTTTCAACACTATGATAGAAGAAAAGTTGAATAAGATTGATGATATGTCTAGAAGAATTGATAGAATTTCTCTTAATGTAGAAAATCTCAAGTTGAAAACTTTTTCACCCAAGGTTGATGAATCAATTAAAGCTTTATATGTTGATAACCCACAAGTATAGGGGATCGTTTGTAGCCTTTTTCGATAAATAAGAGTGTCGAACCCAACAAGGAGCTAAAGGCAGAACAAATATTCCCTCAAGTTCTATCGACCACCGATACAACTCTACGCACACTTAACGTTTGCTTTACCTAGAACAAGTATAAAACAAGAAGTACTTTGCGAGAATAAAACTGAGAATAAATTGCAAGATAATAAAAGTAGATAGCTTTTGTCACAAAAGAAAATCATTTGTCCCTAGCAAATCGATAACTAGACCGGTAATCATTCTTGCAATTTTATATGAGGGAGAGGCATGAGCTAACATACTTTCTCTACTTGGATCATATGCACTTATGATTGGAACTCTAACAAGCATCCGCAACTACCAAAGATCATTAAGGTAAAACCCAACCATAGCATGAAGTATCAAGCCCTCTTTACTCCCATACGCAATGACCCCCAAACTCGGGTCTGTGCTTCTGTCACTCACGCCACCCACCATAAGCGAACCATGAACATATTGCAACACCATACAATGGGGACCCCTCATGTTTGCGCGACACGGAGGGCACCGTAGGACAACACCATAATAAAATATACACTCATACCAACCAAGATGACGATTAGCCCATAGGACAAAATGAATCTACTCAAGCATCATAAGATAGCCAAAGATCATTGGGAAATAATATATAGCATTGAGAACCATGTTTAAGTAGAGATTACAGCGGGGAGAAGGGGTGTTACACCGCTGCATAGAGGGGGAGAAAGTTGGTGTTGACGGTAGCAAGATTGTTGATGTAGATCGCCGTCACGATCCTTGCCCCGGCGGCGCTTCGGCGCCACCGGGAGAGAGGGGGAGAGAGCCCCCCTCCTCCTTCTTCTTCCTTGGCCTCCCCCCTAGATGGGAGGAGAGTTCTTGTCGGTGTTCTGGGATCGGGGGAACCCAGACCTGCCTGCCTGTGGCCCATGACGTGGCCCACTTGATGGCCTGGTACGGCCTTGCGGCTAGGGCCTCAAGTCAAGACCCTCGCGAGGGCCCCTGGCCTCGCGAGGAGGATGACACCAAGACCTCCAGAGGGAGCGGCCTCCCCAGGTCGCCTCCCGAGGAGCAGAGATTTCTATGCAGGTACCCAGCCTCACGAGGCTGCGATGACATGAGCCATGACGACCAAGGCCAGGCGGGCGCCAGCGGACACAGAGGGGGCAGTTTCCTCTTTGGTGCTAAGGAGGCAAGGACATACGTGGGTTCCCAAGGAATCCCCCAAAGCTTTCCTCTTCGGTGCAACGAGACCAAGACCACAAGCTCGGCAGGACATATGTCATCGCGGAGCCCACCTTCGCGTCACGACCAGAAGCTTTGCAGGCGAAGACCGCCTTTTGTCAGGATAGGATGTACCTCTTGTCCCCTTTCAAAATGGCCATCGTGGAATCCCTTCCTGCCTAAGTTGAGAGGGAAGAGGACCAAGGCCACTATAAATATAGGCTAGCCACCACCATAGAAGGAGAGAATCGACCGATCCCCCGACCGGATCCTGAGACCTCTCGAGCCCTAGCGAGGTTGCTCAGCCACTGTACTTGTTCATCCTGAGCCTCCTCGGGAGGCCACTCCACCACAAAGCTGGAGTAGGGTTTTACACCGCAAGGTGGCCCGAACCTGGGTAAACTGCTCGTGTTCATCTTCTTCCCCGCTCGCGCGCGCTTGACGTGGCTAGGCTGTAGGGTGGCGAGCAGGAGACTTGAGGGGTTGAGATCTTCGCACACGCCCTAGAGTTCAAACCTTCTTGGGTCTGCGGAGCCCTGAATCCGACATTTGGTGCGCCAAGTAGGGGCGTGTCGGAGTTCTTCTTCTACACCCGCTTCGTCTCCGCCTCGTCCCTGCTTCGCCGCTCTCATGGCCGATGCATGTCGAGCCCGCGTCGAGCGCCGGGCTGCTCGTGTAGCCCAGACGGCACCGGTGGGCCGCGGTGTCCCCCGTCGTCCGGCCTCCCCCGTGGCCAACGCCGCCACTGACCCTGCTACTCACGAGCAGCAGGATTCGTCATTGCCACCCTCTGTGCGGCACGACGGCCGCACCACAACTCCGTCTGTCACCCCCGCCATGGCGTCGTCCTCCCACATCCGCCGCGGGCCGGCGAACGCGCAGGCTACGCTGCTTATGGTGCGCGAGCTCCTGCGCTACCGCCCCGCCAATGACCGCTATGACGACTGGCTTTGTCGCATCGCCGAGCTCGTCAACGCCGCTGGTAAGGTCCCTGCACCATCTCGCTCGCTCCACCCCCCGCCGTCCCGGACGGGCAACATAGCCCATGGCGCGCCTCCTCCTCCACCTCTGCGCGGTGCCGACAACGAGCCCAGGCGTGATGCGCTCCCACGCGACCCGCCGCGTGGGGCGCCCGTGCGGGATGAGGCAAGCTGTCAGATGGTGTAGCGGTCCCATGGTCTCCCAGCACCGCCGCGTCAGCATCAAGACTACGCGCGCATCGGAGGCTGCGGCGCGTGAACATCAAGATCGGGCTCCTCCCCAGCAGGCTGCGCCCGTGAGCGCGGCAGGCTGCCACGCCTTCACCCTAGAGCTGCGCCGCGTCGTCTGGCCCGGCAAGTTCAAGCCGGACCTTCCTCCTCGCTACAACGGCACCCCCGACCCTGCGGAGTTCCTTCAGCTCTACGCGCTGAGCATCGAAGCGGCGAGTGGAGATGAGAAAGTCATGGTAAACTGGTTCCCCATGGCTCTCAAGGACGGCGCGCGTTCTTGGCTCCTGAACCTCCCGGAGGGGTCGATCTCCTCCTAGGGTGAGCTTCGCGAACGCTTCATCGCCAACTTCCAAGGCACCCGTGACCGCGCTCCTGCAGTGGGCGAACTGTGGCGCGTGAAGCAGCAGCCGGGCGAGACTCTGCACAAGTATATATAGCACTTCACGAATGTCCGTCTCAAGATCCCGAAGGCATCGGACGAGGCCATCATCTCGGCGTTCATTGATGGCATCCGGGATGTCAAGATGAAGGAAGAGCTCGCCATCCATGAGGATCTGTGCTCGGCCTTGGAGATGTTCAACCTGGTGAACAAGTGCGCAAGGGCTGAGGAAGGCCGCCTCTCCCTCCTTGAGCTTCCAGAGGCCGAACCAGAAGGCAAGAAGGCCAAGGCTAAGGAGGCGAAGCGCAAGGGCCCCGCCGTGCTAGCAGCTGAGCCGGAGATGAAGCGCGGACGGGACCATGATGAGCCTCCCAGGAGCAACCGCCCATTCTGCGCCTTCCATAACATGCACAGCCACAACACCAACGACTGTCAGGAGCTCAGGGCCCTCCGTGATGGGCGCCTCGGCCGCCGCCCTGAGCACGGTGACCGTGGCTATGGCCGTGGAGGAGGCCGCGGTGGAGGCCACTGGGACAACCGCGACCCTCGTCAGGATTGGCGCGACCAGCCTCGTGAGGATCGCTGGCAGGACCAGCCTCGCGACGGGCCCTGGCGAGACCAACCTCGCGAGGACCGCCCTCAGGGCAACACCAGGCTCCATCCGCTGCCGCCAAGAAGAAATGACGACAACCGGCAGGACGATGGGGCTGGGGGCTTCCAGGAACCTCGCGCGATCGCCTGCATCTTGGGCGGCGCTCAGGCCCACACATCACACCGCATCTTCAAGCAGTTCTCTCGTGAGGTGAACGCGACCCTCCCGAAGCTCGAGGCTGCGTGTCCCCTCAGGTGGTCACAGTACGCCATCACCTTCGACTCCAAGGACCACCTCAGGTGCTCGGCCGCCTCGGGCGCGCTCGCCATGCTCTGCATGCCCACCATCAGCAATGTCCTCGTCACCAAGACCCTCATCGACGGTGGCGCCGAGCGCAATGTTCTCTCCGTCGAGACATTTGAGATGCTTCAAGTGCCCTATGACCAGCTCACGCCCACCAAGCCATTCTCTGGAGTGACCGACGGCTTGACCGTCCCCTTGGGCCAAGTGCACCTCCCCGTTACCTTCGACAAGCGCGACAACTACCACACCGAGCTCATCGATTTCGACGTCGCTCACATCGGCCTCCCATACAGTGCCATCCTTGGGTACCCGGCCCTCGCCAAGTTCATGGCGGTGACCCACCATGGCTACAACGTCCTCAAGATGCCAGGGTGCAGCGGCATCATCACGGTCGCTTGCGATGAGAAGGACGCAGTCTGCTCTCTTGAGCGCGCCTACCAGGCTGCGGCGGCCGAAAACTCCGACGACGAGGGCGGCGTCCTGCCTCATGAGGTCACCCCCAAGAAGAAGAAGCAGCTCCTCCCCAAGAGCCGTCAGGAGGCTGGGACGCCCGCTGGCGGCGCCCAGGCTCTGCGCCCACTGCCGGGGCACCCCTTCCTCCCGCATAGGAAGGAGCGCCCGACGCTACCCTCAGGACGGGTCCGGGGGCTTCCATCTGGAGAGCCTCTGACCTGGCCGGCGCGACGAGGGAGGTGCTCGGGCACCACTTGGAGGCGTGCTTCGATGCATGCCCCCTCACGCAAGGAGCAAGGCGTGAGGCGCCAGGCGCAAGGGAATTCATCACCAAGGCAATCGAGGAACTTCAGGAGGCGCAAGCCATGCGTGGCGAGCGTCGCCCCGCACCACCTAGTGCAGCTGCCACCCCTGATGCGGGTGGCGAGCTGCATGTCTGCGTTAACATCCCGGGCCTCAACAGGGCCGCTTCTCAGGAGCTCTTCTGGCCGTCGCACGTCGGTCGGAGTGGGGGCTACCCCTGCAACTACGTCCGCATGCCGTTTGGCTTGCTGAATGCGGGCACCACATACCAGTGCCTCGTGCAACATGCTATGGCGTCTCACGAAGCCAGGCGCGTGGCGGGCATGTCTCAGGATGTCCTGGATCCTCGTGAGCCCCCCGGGCCTTGCGAGCTTCCCAGGTCTCCAGAGCTTTAAGGATCATGAGGAGCGATCTCCACAGCACGCGTCTTCAGCCACCTCGACATTCCTACAACACTGGTGCCAGGTGACTTTTTGGTTGTTCAGTTGAGGGCGCCCCTCGGGCTACATTATCCCCAAGCTATCAGGGCATGCCCCTACGGCTGTATCGTTTTGCGCATGTATCTGAATTGGCTTAGCCTTTTATGAATTTCCTAAGTATTGCAACCTGCCTGCCCGGTGCTTCGTCACCATGAATGTCGTGCGCCCTCACGACCCCGCCCGCGACCGCCTTATGATTAAGGACTGGCACGGCGCCTGTGCTCGGGTCCGTCCTTGCAGCGTTGATAAACCCAAGCGACCGAGCTCTGTCTTGCGGGCCAGCTCCCGTGCAGGTCACCTCCCGGGGTCCTTGGTGCCTTGTTCTTGCATGAGCAAATCGAGAGTGGGTGAGTAAGGGCGTGCGGCCCGGTGCCTCGCCGCCGCGGGAACCACGCGCCGGTTGTCTTTCCTTAGGTTTGTTGCATGAGAAGACTGGGCACGGCCTCTGTGCTCGGGTCCATCCCTGCAGCGTCGCTAAACCCAACGGCTAAGCTCTGTCTCGCGGGCCGGCCCCGTTCATGTCACCTCCTGGGGTCATTGGAGTTTGGCCTTATCATGCGATGGCCTCCGGAGATTCATTCGGCGTAGGCCTCCCCCCGCCTCACATGTTTCTTACATGCGCTTCGCGCCAAAAATCCAGGTGCAACCCGCCTTGAGGTAGGGCCTCCTGAGTCCCACGCTAGCTCACGAGTGCCCAAATACACCTCCTCCATGTTCTGTCGTGCCAGCCACGTGTACGAATGATGTGGGGCTGTACATGCCTCGGAGTCTCCCCCCGAGGGAACTCCCACCCACGCACCAGTGGAAGCCCCATGCTCCGCGCTGGCGGACGACACGGTCGAGGAGCGATTATGCCCACGCACCAGTGGATGCCCCATGCTCCGCACTGGCGGACGACACGGTCGAGGAGTGGCTATGCCCACGCCAAAGTGGAAGCCCCATGCTCCGCGCTGGGGATAAACAACTGAGGGCGCCCTAGTGGCCGCACCAACCTCAGGATAGCCTTTCGGCTCTTCGCACAGTCCTGTCTTGCAGCTTTCCCCGGGAGGTACACGCGAGGGGGCTGGACACGGGGGCTGTGATCTGGCCAGGCCTGGCACACGCCACCCTACCAGGTCTGGGTACCTGGTCTTCTCGCGTCCCTCGCAGGCTAAAGCTGACGAGGAAAGGTATGGGGGCTCCGGATTAACCTCGCCGCTGCCTACGTTCCCTTCATGAGGGCTGCTCGCACGTCAAGGGGGGCCTCCTGAGCATCGCGACTCAGGGGCCTCACTTGTCACGTAGCCCCTCGCCCCTTGGTGTCATCCTGGCGATCCGGACGCCCCAACGGCGGTCGAGGTATGCACGGGGCTGGGCCCTGCCGACGCAGAGCGCAAAAGCAAACAAGAAGGAACAAAGCACGAAAGGAAATCGCGGAGCCCTAACAGTTATTACAAGCACAAATTGTTCCACAAATTCTAACAAAAGTCTTACGCCTCCACGAGGCACGGTAAATGTTGCAGGATAAAATTAGGAGGAAGTGCCACCATCGCCTTGTTCGTCGCCGCCACTTTTGGGGAGCCCGTCGTCGACATCGCTGCCACCATCGTCGCCACCGCCGGCGGCCTCGGGGTCGGGGATGCAGAGGAATTTCTTCAGCAGCACGTCCACATGACCCCTCACCGCCTCCGCAGCAGCAGAGCGGGACTCAAGAGCCATCGAGCGGATCACAGCATCGAAGTCGAAGCCTGGATCCTAGAGGTAGAGCTGGCTGAAGACACGCATCATAGCCACAATGAAGAGCGAGCGGCACTCCTCCTCCAAGATGGAGTCCACCTTAGCGGCGACGGTCTCGAGCACCTCGGCGAGCTAGGAGGAGAGCCCCGCAAAACTTCCTTCCGCGGCCGCCAGCGGTTCCTCGTATCCTCCCCTGCAGATGGAGCATAGCGCCTCGCGAGATCTGAGCTCAAGAGAAGGGAAAATGTCGCGCTCTGTGGCCGCCTTCTCCTTGGCAGCGGCGAGGGCCTTGTCGCAGGCGTTCAGCCGGTCCGTTGCCTCGGAGACGTGCTGCGCATGGGATGCTTGGGCTTTCTCTAGCTCCTCCTCCGTCTTGGCCAGGCGCTCGTGCTCCACGGCCTGGTTGGTGCTCACCTGGGCCAGCTCGGCGTCGCGATCAGCGAGCTTCACCTCACGGGCCTTGAGGTCCTTCTCCTGCTGGCGGAGCCGCTGGGCAAGCACGGCCTGCTCCTCCTGAAGGGCCTTCAGCTTGGCCTCCGCCTCATTGTGACGCTCCTCGGCAGACGTTGCCCTGGCTCGTGCCGCGTCGCGGGCTTCCTTGGCCTCGGTGGCCTCCTTCCTACTCTCCGCGCCGGCAGCTTCGGCCCGACCCCAGGCCATCTCGACGGCAGTGTTGGCCTAGAGCCACCCCAAGATGAGCCCCATGCGCTCTCTCGCGAGGCACCTGTCGGCGTTCTCGAGGTCGGCCCGGACCTGGCCGAGTGCGACAAAGGCTTCCTCCAGGGCCCCGGGCCTAACAAGGGGGCCGCAGTTCACCAGCGCGAGGGACTGGCGAGGAGGCGCCACAGGCGCGTCGGCAGATGCCACGGCCAAGGAAGCGGCTGCACGAATGGCTCGGGGTGCCAGAGGCTCTGAGCCCCCTTCAGGCGTGACGAGGGCGGACGGCTTCGCAGCCTGCTGGCCTGCGAAGGCTGGCTCCTCCAGAGGCTGCATCACCACGTCCTCAGGGGCGCGCTCCGTCACGAGGGGGTGGGAGACTGCCTCCTCCACCCGCGCAGGGGCCGCTGTGGCCGCGGCGAGGGGGGATGCCTCTTGAGCCCCAGCACCTTCGGCGGACACCCCTTCGGGCAGCGCCAGCGACGCACCAGGAGCAGGTGGAATGCTCGAGCGCTCGGGCGTGGCGCTGCCCGAACGCCTGGGGGCTGTGTCGGGCCGGTCCGAGGTGCTTCTGCACCCGCCGCGACGGCGATCAAGGGTCGATGGCACCCTCAGGCTTGGGGGCTCCGTTGGCCCTGTGCCCTCCTTCCTCTTCTCCGATGCGGTGCCCAGCCTGGACATCAGGAAGGGAGTGGAGTTGCGATTGGATTTGAGGCAACTTGAATGAAGAAAGGGGATCTGGAGCAAGGCGAGGGAAGCAATGAAGGCTCTCTAGTGGGCGCCAGCTTTTTGTCAGCCTGGGCGGTTGCCAAGGCAACATGGGGAAGTGGAGGCGCCTGCGTCTCGTCGAGCGCCATGCGTCAAGCTTGGCCCACAGGTGATTGGGGCCCACGATGCTTCGCCCTTGCCCCTTGGCTTTGCCTCAAAGCCAGCCCGAGCACGCCTTGGGCTCGGGGGCTACTGTCGGCGTTCTGGGATCGGGGGTACCCAGACCTGCCTGCCTACGGCCCATGATGTGGCCCACTTGATGGCCTCGTACAGCCTTGCGGCTAGGCCCTCAAGTCAAGACCCTCGTGAGGGCCCCTGGCCTCGCGAGGAGGACAACACCAAGACCTCCAGAGGGAGCGGCCTCCCTAGGTTGCCTCCCGAGGAGCGGAGATTTCTATGCAGGTACCCAGCCTCACGAGGCTGCGATGACGTGAGCCATGACGACCAAGGCCAGGCAGGTGCCAGCGGGCGCAGAGGGGGTAGTTTCCTCTTTGGTGCTAAGGAGGCAAGGACATACACGGGTTCCCAAGGAATCCCCCAAAGCTTTCCTCTTCGGTGCAACGAGACCAAGACCACAAGCTCGGCAGGACGGATGTCATCGCCGAGCCCACCTTCGTGTCACGACTAGAAGCTTTGCAGGCAAATATCACCTTTTGTCAGGGTAGGATGTACCTCTTGTCCCCTTTCAAAATGGCCGTTGTGGAATCCCTTCCTGCCTAAGTTGAGAGGGAAGAGGACCAAGGCCACTATAAATATAGGCTAGCCACCACCATAGAAGGAGAGAATCGACCGATCCCCCGGCCGGATCATGAGACCTCTCGAGCCCTCACGAGGTTGCTTAGCCACTGTACTTGTTCATCCTCAGCCTCCTCGGGAGGCCAATCCACCACAAAGCAGGAGTAGGGTTTTACACCGCAAGGTGGCCCGAACCTGGGTAAACTGCTCGTGTTCATCTTCTTCCCCGCTCACGCGCGCTTTACATAGCTAGGCTGTAGGGTGGCGAGCAGGAGACTTGTGGGGTTGAGATCTTCGCACACGCCCCAGAGTTTGAACCTTCTTGGGTCCGTGGAGCCCTGAATTCGACAGTTCCCCCTCTGGTCCATGGCCTGCATGGTGGCGGAGGGGCAGGAGCCCCTCCGAGATTGGATCTCCCTCTCTGTTCTCTTCTGTTTCGCGCTCCCCAGATCTGGCCGAAAACCGTTTCTTAAATATCTGGAGATCCGTAATTTTGATTGCGCTGAGATTTTAACATGATTTTTTTTGGATATAAGCTTCCTTGCGCCCGAAGTAGAGCTCCAACCGACTTACGAGGAGGGCACAAGACACCTGGGCGCGCCTGGGGCCTAGGGCGCGCCCTGGTGTATCTTGGGAGCTGTGGGCCCCCGTTTGCGTTGATTCCACCTCCCAAAAATCACAATTATTCCAAAATAATTCTCCGTAAATTCTTATCATGTTTGGACTTCATTTGATATGGATATTCTGCGAAGCAAAAAACATGCAGAAAACATAAACTGGCACTGGGCACTGGATCAATTGGTTAGTCCAATAAATCATATAAAATGTTGCCAAAAATATGTAAAAGTTGTATAATATTGGCATGGAACAATCAAAAATTATAGATACGATGGAGACGTATCAGCATCCCCAAGCTTAATTCCTGCTCGTCCTCGAGTAGGTAAATGATAAAAAAGATAATTTTTGATGTGGAATGCTACCTAGCATAATCTTGATCATATGTCTAATCATGGCATGAATATTAAGACACAAGTGATTCAAATCAATAGTCTAAAATTTGACATAAAAACATTAATACTCAGGCATCCCAACAAACAATCGTGTCTTTCAAAATATCAACGCTAAATAAAGCTATGCCTACAAAATCATATAGTCTTGTCATGCTCTGTCTTCTTAACACAAAGTATTTATCATGCACAACCCAGTTGACAAGCCGAGCAATTGGTTCATACTTTTTAACGCGCTTCAGCTTTTTCATCCCCCACGCAATACATGAGCGCAAGCCATGGATATAGCACTATGGGTGGAATAGAGTATGATGATAGGGGTAAACATTGAGAAGACAAAAAATGTAAGAAAGTCTCACATCAACGCGGCTAATCAACGAGCTATGGAGATGCCCATCAATTGATATCAACATGAGGAGTAGGGATTGCCATGCAACGGATGCACTAAGAGCTATCAGTATATGAAAGCTCAACATGAAAACTAAGTGGGTGTGCAATCTAACTCTATAATGAAAAATTCCCACTTGTATATGAAAGTGACAACATCGGAGACTCTCTATATGAAAAACATGGTGCTACTTTAAAGCACAAGTGTGGTATTTGCATGCCCCTTCTCTCCTTGTCTCTTTTTTTCTTTTTTTCTTTCTCTTTTTGTCCGGAGTCTCATCCCGACTTGTGGGGGAATCATAGTCTCCATCATCCTTTCCTCACTGGGACAATGCTCTAATAATGAATAATGATGATCATCACACTTCTATTTACTTATAACTCAATATTTCAACTCGATATTACAACTCGATACCTAGAACAAAGTATGACTATATGAATGCCTCTAGCAGTGTACCAGGATGTGCAATGATCTAGCGTAACATGTATAAAAAATGATGAGCGGTGGCTGAGCCACAAATGCTATGTCAGCTGTATATGATCATGCAAAGCAATATGACAATGAATGCTCAAGTCATCAAAATGGAAGCGGTGGAAGTTGCATGGCAATATATCTCGGAATGGCTATGGAAAGGCCATAATAGGTGGGTATGGTGGCTGTTTTGAGGAAGATATAATGAGGCTTATGTGTGATAGAGTGTATCATATCACGGGGTTTGGATGCACCGGCGAAGTTTGCACCGACTCTTGAGGTGAGAAAGGGCAACGCACGTACCGTAGAGGCTAGCAAATTGCGGAAAGGTAAGAGTGCATATAATCCATGGACTCACATTAGTCATACAGAACTCATATACTTATTGCAAAAGTTTATTAGCCCTCGAAGCAAAGTACTACTACGCATGCCCCTAGGGGGATAGATTGGTAGGAAAAGACCATCGCTCGTCCCCGACCGCCACTCATAAGGAAGATAATCAATAATAAATCATGCTCCAACTTCATAGCAGAACGAGAGACTATACGTTCATGCTTCGAGAATCACAAACCTTAACACAAATATTCCTACTAACCACCACAACCATTTACTAGTACCTCTCACATATTATGATCTCTATATTGCAAAACTATTGCAAGGAATCAAACATATCATATTCAGTGATCCATAAGTTTTATGTAGGATTTTGTGACTAACCATGCAATTGACCAATTCCTGTTGACTCTCTAAATAGATATAAGTGAAGCAAGAGAGTTTAATTCTTTCTATAGAAGACCATGCTCTAACAAATATAAGTGAAGCAAAAGAGCATTATTCAAATAACGGTTTTCTATGTGAAGAGAAACAGGCAATCCAAACTTCAAATGATATAAGTGAAGCACATGAAGCATTCTATAAAGCCATACTCAAAAGATATACATGAAGTGCAATGAGCATTCTATAAATCAACCATGGACTATCTCATACCAGCATGGTGCATAAAAGAAAAGTGAAAACTAAACACAAAAGACGCTCCAAGATTTACACATATCACATGAACGAAACGAAAACGAAACATACCGATACTTGTTGAAGAAAGATGGGATGCCTTCCAGGGCATCCCCAAGCTTAGACGCTTGAGTCTCCTTGGATATTTACTTGGGGTGCCTTGGGCATCCCCAAGCTTGAACACTTGCCTTTCCTCCTCCTCATATCGAGACCTCCTCGATCTTTGAACACTTCATCCACACAAAACTTAACAGAAAACTGGTGAGATCCATTAGTATAATAATGCAAATCACTACTTTAAGTACTTTTGCAAACCCATTCATATTTTGTTTTTGCATTTTAGCTACTGTATTATAACTTCTACTTGTCTTATACCACCGATACAATCGGTAGTTTCATCAAAACAAGCAAAACAATGCATCAAAAATAGAATCTGTCTTAAACAGGACAGTCTATAGTAATCTGAACATTCACCGTACTTCTGTTACTCCAAAAATTCTGAAAAATTAGGAGAAAATAAACAATTTGCATAGCAGTACTGTGTAAAATTTCAGAAATTTTTTGTGCTACAGTAAAAAAATGTAAAATCATGCACTACGGCAAAAGTTTCTGTTTTTGCACCGCACATACCAACAAGCAATCTAATCATCCTAAAGGCAAATCTTGGCACATTGTTTTTATAATACAATGGATTTGTACAAGGGGATAATTATTTTTGTTGAGAAGTTTCTGTAATCGAGATTCACAAAGTTTCCACAGGCATGAACAAAGTTCAAGGATATCCCCCACTTCCACGGTGCTCGTCCTTCTCACTTTCACTTTTCCTTTTGTGAAGTTTTAAGTTCCCCTGTATATTTTTTTGTTTTTAAACTTCATAAAAGTACACAACAGAATAATATAACTTCCTAAAACTTCCGGGTTGTCTCCCTGGCAGTGCTTTCTTTAAAGCCATTAAGCTAGGCATAAAGTGCTCAAGTAAAGGATCCACCCGGATCCCAAGGTATATCAAAGCCAATTTTAATTAGCAATGATTTGTAATTTAGTAGTGAGCACAAAGCAACATATATCATGCAATAACGAAGTCTAAATCTCTTCCTATGCATCGGCATGTCATACAAGAACAATTCATGCACATCAAGTAAAGGCCAATACATAGCATAAGCAGTTTCTTGCAATTTTATCGTATTAGAAACATACAGAAGTGGAGATGTAGTTCCTCTCTCATAATAATTGCAAGTAGGAGCAGCAAGCATATGCTTATTATATTCATCAAAATTATCATGTGAAATAGTAAAATGCAACCCATCAATATAATCCTTAATAAAAGCAAACTTCTCTGATATAGTGTAGTTGGGAGAATTCAAAAAGATAATAGGACTATCATGTGTGGGTGCAATAGCAACAATTTCATTCTTAACATAAGGAACTATAGCAAGTTCATCTCCATAAGCATAATTCATATTGGCATCTTGGCCACAAGCATAGCAAGCATCAAGTTCATCAAAAAGGGATATTTCAAAAGAATCAATGGGGTCATAGCAATTATCATAGCATTTGTAACACCCCCAGTGGTTAGCCACAGTAATCCCATTTTGATAATGCCAAGTCAGCATGATTAACAGTGCATGATCATCATTTGCATCATAATGCATTTCAACTCCTAACTCAAAATTCAAATTTAGATGAAAGTGAAATATAAAAGTTGTGCAACATAAAAACTAAATTGTTCATTAAATAGCAAATAAATCAGAGACCATTCTAAAATTGAAACCAACATTATTGAAAATGGGTAGGTGGCTTGAACATCCTCAAACAGTGGCTGAAAATAACATTTAGTAACCTTTTAATTTATTTAAAACAAATATGAAATGATGTTTTGCCCAAACTAATTTTAGGTGTTAGGGAATAAAGCACTGGTATTTGTGGACTAGGTCTCCCTTTTTACAAAAATCATTTGGGGCCTAAACAATTAACAGAATAGAAATAAGAAAAGAGAAATAGAAAAAGAAAAAGGAAAATAGAAAGATGCTACTGTGCACTTACCTCGGCCTGAAGCAACAGTGCCGGCCTAGCCCAACACCCCGCTCGTCCCCCGCCTCTGTTCACCACCGCGTGCCGGTGTCGTCTCGTCCGCACCCGCCGCATCGCCCCCCCCCTCGCTACGCTCGACAGCGAGCCCCGCGCCTGCTGTGGAGGGATAAGGCCACCCCCTGCCCCCCCTCGAGCCCCCTCTGGCCTCGCTTTCTCCTTTCTCCCTCTCCCACATTCGTTCCCCGCCTCCTCCCGACGCCGCCATGAGTACGCCGTCGCCATAGCCGTCACTGCCGTCCTCCCCTCGCCGTTCTGAGCCCACCGGCAGCTTCCCGGGGCTCGACCGCGTCGACCTCGCCCCTGGCTCAAGCCGTGGGAGCCTCTCCGACGCCGCCTCAACCCCTTCTTCCCTGACACCGTCCACCGCTGCCGCCGTTGATTCGATCGTCTCCGACCACCACCGGCTTCCCCGAGCGCTCCCCGTCAACGATGTGAGCACCGCCGTCTGCTCCCCTCCCTCTCTACGCTCCCCGGGGCCCCTTGCTAACTGCTGCCGTGCACGTGCTCCGCCGTCCGCCATTGCCGTCGGTGCAGAGCTTCCGAGCCGTTACGGCCTCGTCCGACCGCCTCGGCGAGCTACTAGCGCCCCGCAGACCCTGCCTAGCCCCTCGCATAGCTCACGCACGCGCCGTAACGCCGCCGCCGCCCTGCTCATCACCGGTGCCGCTCCCGACCTCCCCCGGACCAGCTACCACCATGGATGGGTGCGGAACACTGCGCCCGTTCGAATCATGCTCGCGGCGTCCGTTTTGGTCGCCGGACGGCTAAATCCGACCCCTCCCGTGCGCGCCGCCGTCGTTTTGGGCGCCGGCGGCAAGTCGCCGGCCGGCGCCGACGTGGCGCCGTGGGCCCCGCCCCTGTGCCACTGACCGCTGGGCCCCGCGGGCCCATTTGACCCGGTCAGCGCTGCTGACTGGGCACAGTGGCCCACTGACATGTGGGTCCCGCTCGTTTAATTCAATTTTAAAAATAAATAAAAATGTTAATTAATTAATTAGTAAATTAAACCCTAATTAGACACTGACTAAGGGGTCCACCCCTAATTAATCCTGCTTAGTTTAAACTAAACACTGGATTAACTAATGTGACACTGACATGTGGGCCCCACTGTCAGGTTTGACTTTGGTCAACCCCCTGTTGACTGCTGACGTCAGCACTGCGTCATGATGACGTCACCCCCGCACTATTTTGGATAATTCGAATTTAACTAATTAAATAAATTCCAGAAAATCAATAAAACTTTAGAAAATCATATCTTTTAATCCGTAACTCCGATCGAAAAACTTTGTACATGAAAATTGCTCAGAACGACGAGACGAATCTGAATACGCGGTCCGTTCGTCTGCCACACGTCTCTAACTATCCGAACATGCAACCATTCCCCTCCGGTCATCTGTGTGACAAATGTCCGGAACCGGGAAAACATTCCCGGATGAATTCCCCCTTCGCCAGTATCACCCGGCACTGCGTTAGATCACCTTCGTCACCGCGTATTGCCATGTTATGCTTTGTGCTGCACTTGTTTGCTCTATATTTATACTGTTTCCTCCCCCTCTTCTCTCTCGTTAGACCCCGACGCAGTTCCCGGTACCGACGCGGTTCAGGAGCCCGACGCCACCATTGATGACCTTGCCCTTGTCATCGAGCAACCAGGCAAGCCCCCCCCCTTTGATCATCCCGATATCGCCCATTCTATTTCTCATGCTTGCATTAGAATTGCTGCTGCTACTGCTTTACCTATTCTGATGCATAGCCTCTTTATTGTAACCTGCTATTGATAATTACCTGCATACCCTAAACCGTTTAGTATAGGCTGGGTAGAGACCTATCAGTGACCCCACTTATCCCGACTGCCACGCTGGATCGTCAGAAGACCCGATCAACGGGATTGAAGACCAGGACCCGACACCGCACATCACCCCCCTTAGTTGTAACGACACTGCAGCTTTACTATCGAGTGCCGAGGGTGAAACCTCATGTAGCACTTCTGATGTTAACTCTGTAGAGTAGCTATTCGGTCGTGGTCATCGAGGGTGATTCCTCCTTCGCCACTTCCGGTAACGACGCTGTCGTGCAACACATCAAGTGTGAACCCATCGAGGGTGAATCCTCCGAGTTCACCTTGACAGACACATCGAGTAGGAATCCAACGAAGGTGATACTTCGGATTCCCCTGATGTTATGGACACACGGATACTTGGACTTTACAATGTTCCTTGGATAGGCGGGTCGGCCCTGAGGGGTATCCGCGTGCGCCTGAGAGGCGAGTGTTGTGAAGACGGGTGCCTGTGTGGTGCCCGAGTGGTGAATACGAGGCGCGGCCGGGCATTCTTAACCCTTGCAGCAAGTCCTTGAGACGGGGCGACGGGGTCACATCTTTCGTGAGTCTCTGCTCGTTACCGCAAGCCCCTAGTCCTAACGATTTGGATATTTGATCTGAGCAGGCCTCTGGTCTGATAGCACTAACCATCACGTGGGCATAGTATGGGCGTTCTGCATCGTAGCATCAGCCTAAAGTTCTGTCAGACGTCCAGTTCAGCATTGTGGCACGGTCGGATCGTACCGACCCTCCGAGGCGGTGCTGGTATCCACCCTGCACACAACGACCCGGAGTGCACAGGGCGATGGCCCAAGACCCCTGAGTGCTTAGGATGTAGACCGGCGGGGACCTCTCTGCTGAGCTTTAGGTAGGGCTGTGGTGTGTCGTTTGGCCGAGGCCGGGCATGACCCAGGAAAGTGTGTCCGGCCGGAGTTAATCGAGCGTGTTGGGTAAGTTGGTGCACCCCTGCAGGGAAGAATACTTCTATCGATAGCCGGTCCTACGGTAAAGGACACTCGGAGTTGTATCCTGATTGATACAATTTTAGAACTGGATACTTGGATACTATGGCTCTGGGATTGCTTCTCGCAGGGAGTCGAGAAGGGATCTCAGGACGAGGTTGATGACTGTATGGCTCTGGGATTGCTTTCTCGCAGGGAGTCGAGAAAGGATCTCTGGGTGAGGTTGAGACTTAATGATACTGCTACATTATATTGTATTGTTCTACCCTCTTCTATTTCTGCAAGACCGCTAAAGATGCTAGTCTTCGATAGGACTAGGCCTTCTCTCTATTCTTGCATTTCTGCAGCCCAGTCCACATATACAGCCTCCCTTTGACAATGTTGCATATCTAGTGTAGATCCTTGCTTGCTGAGTACTTCTGAGTACTCACGGTTGCTTTGTTTTCCTTTTTCTCCCCATGTCAGTTTGTCGTAACAAGATGACGGAGCCCCTGAGACAGCTGTCCTCGCCGACGATCGCTACTACTACCCAGAGGATGGATTCTTCTACGAGTTGACTGACGACCAGGAGTAGGATCGGAGGGTCCCAGGCAGGAGGCCTACGCCTTTCGATCGTAGTGTTTATGTTTGCCTCGCCTTTTTGAAGGCCTTTCTGTTTCTCTTTTAATATCTGTACTCAGATATCTGATGCTTTCGCTGACGCTTGTACGCAAGCTTATGTATTCGAGCCCTCGAGGCACCTGGCTTGTAATATAAAGCTTGTATGACTTTATTTATGTTTTAGAGTTGTGTTGTGATATCTTCCCGTGAGTCCTTAGGTTTGATCGTGTGCATTTGCGTGTATGATTAGTGCACGATTAGGCCGGGGGCGTCACAAGTTGGTATCAGAGCCGACTGACTGTAGGAACCCCCCTTTCCAACTCCTTGGCCAAAGTTGAGTCTAGTAACCGAAAATTGTTTTACTAACTTGGCTGTGTGGCTTACGGGCCCACGTCGCCAATTGGGTCTTTTACTCCTCGACCATTACTCTGGGCCTCTGATCTCTCTTCTACTCGGGTTAAAATTTTACTAACTCCAACATTAGGCTCTCGTGCTCACATCCACCCGGAGTTCTGAAAATATTCCCCCTTGCTTCAAGATTGTGGGCCAGGTTCTGCTTACAGGATCCTTTTATCGAGGGCACCCTGTGTTGTCACTTGCAGATTCCTCGCTCCAATAGTTTTCTCCGACGTTGATGTAGCCTTTGCTATGTCTCGTTGTGTACTTCCCTACCGTGTGCCTGCGCGCCGCCTAGTTGTCTAGCCCTCCCTTTTCTACTGTCGTAATGCCGGATTCTAACCGGGACTAGGTGTGGATTTGAATGTCTGGTGTGACTATGATGAAGTGTCTATCTACTACACCTCCTTCTGTCGTGCGTGTTACTTCATGGATCATTCCATACACCTGCAGTTCTTCTTGCTAAACTGCCCCTGTTGATTTGGCAGGATGGCTGACGATCCTCCACCTCCACCTTATATTGCCGCAATGATGCAGCAGTTTGAACTCAACCGTCAGCAGTTTGAGCTCAACCGTCATTTTATGACCGGAGTATTGGCTCAATTCCCAACTCAGAATGCTCAGCAACAGAATGCTCCAATAACTCTGCCAGAATTTGTGCGCCTCAATCCGTCCGTTTTCCGCAACTCCACCAATCCTATGGATGCTGATGATTGGCTTCGTGACATCCTGTTTGAGATGGAGTCAGCTAATGTTGCCCCTGACAGTTACATCACCTTTGCGACATTCCACTTGAAGGGTCCAGCTGCTCAATGGTGGGAAAGCCACAAGGCTATGTTGCCTGCAGAAACTGTAACCACTTGGCAGGAATTTCAGTCAGCTTTTCATGCACGTTACATTCCTCAAGGTCTGATGGACCAGAAGAAGCAGGAGTTCCGTAAACTCTCACTGGGCACCATGACTGTGGATGAATATCAGAGGAAATTCCTTGAGTTATCCCGCTATGCTGCGGATGACGTCGACACTGACACTCACAAGCAGGAGAAATTCCGTGGAGGACTACGTACTGATATAAAACTTGCACTTGCTGTCCATGATTGCACAGAGTTCGCAACGCTTGTCAGCAAATCTTTCCAAATTGAAACAGCTCTGACTGAGTACCAGGAGTCGCTCAAGCGCACTCATGGAGCTGGCTCATCCTCGGGTCAGCCTGTTCAGAAACGTCGAGTCTGGATCCCACACAATGTTCATCACCGACCTGCTCCAACACCAAGACCGTCTTATGTTGCACCTCGTCTGCCTTCACCGCCGAGACAGCTTACGGTTCATGATGAACCGCCTAATGCTATGGATTCTCATCAAGTTGCGCCACGTCCTCCTAATGGTCGTAAGAAGGGTTGTCGAAACCGCCGATTCAGAAACCGTAATACCATACCGTCTGCTGTTGTGCTTGGCTATGCCAATCACGTTAATGCTCAAAAGGCTCAGAAGGAACCGACTATCGTGCTGGGAACACTCCATGTGAATTCAGTACCAGCCTCTGTTCTCTTCGATTCAGGAGCATCGCATGCTTTTGTGTCCCAACAATTTGCTCAGTCACATGAGTTATACTTGGAAGAATTACCCACTCCTCTAATGGTTCAGTCCCCGAGATCCAAGTGGCAAACCACAATGCTAAGCCCTCACAACCACATCGAGATTGGAGGTCTACTTTTTCCGGTTTCTCTCATTGTACTTGGACCTTCCGACATAGACATTATTCTCGGTATGGACTGGTTGACAGCCCATAATGCTTTGATTGACTGTGCTACTAAGACAGTCCAGCTCACACACCCTTCTGGCCAGATAGTCAAATACTCAGCCCGAATAGCTCAAGATGCTGAGAGCCAGATATATGTTCTGAATGCATTGAACGCTTCACCTCTTGAAGGCATCGACAATGTTCCAGTTGTTCGTGATTTTCAAGATGTATTTCCAGAAGAACTTCCAGGGATACCCCCTGCTAGAGCTGTTGAGTTTGTCATCGACTTGAAACCTGGCACTACCCCTATTGCGAAGCGTCCTTATAAGATGCCTCCGCATCATCTTCTTGAACTTAAGGAGGAAATCGACACGTCACTTAAGAAAGGTTTCATCCGCCCCAGTTCCTCTGCTTGGGGAGCACCTTCACTCTTCGTTAAGAAGAAGGATGGAACTAACCGGTTGGTTCAGGATTACCGACCTATCAACCAAGCAACAATCCAGAACAAATATCCGCTTCCCCGGATCAATGATTTGTATGATCAACTTGCCGGTTCCTCAGTATTCTCTAAGCTTGATTTGAGATTGGGATACCATCAGATCCGTGTTCGTGAAGAGGATATTCCCAAGACTGCATTTGTTACTCGTTATGGCTCCTACGATTACACCGTCATGTCATTTGGCTTAACAAATGCTCCAGCCACATTCTCCCGTCTGATGAATTATATTTTCATGGATTACCTCGACAAGTTCATCGTAGTTTATCTAGATGATATTCTGGTCTATTCAAAGAATAAGGAAGAACATGCCGAACACCTCCGTCTTGTACTGGAAAGGCTCCGAGAACACCAGCTGTATGCCAAATACTCCAAATGTGAATTCTGGCTTTCTGAAGTAACGTACCTTGGTCATGTAATTTCCAAAGATGGCATTGCCGTTAACCCAGAATGAGTTCAGGCTATTCTGGACTGGACTCCTCCGAAGAACGTCAAGCAAGTGAGAAGTTTTCTTGGCCTTGCAAGCTATTGCTGTCGATTTGTCGAGAACTTTTCCAAGATTGCTAAGCCCCTGACTGATCTGCTTCACAAGGGCGTTAAATTTGAATGGATAAAAAAATGTCAGGAAAGTTTTCAAACACTCAAAGACAAGCTAACATCTGCCCCAGTACTATCTCCTCCAGATTCTCGCAAAGACTTTGTGATTTATTGTGACGCATCCCGTGAAGGATTAGGCTGTGTCCTAATGCAAGAGCGTAAAGTGATTGCTTATGGCTCTCGTCAGTTGCGCCCACATGAAGAGAATTATCCGGTACATGATCTAGAACTAGTGCTGTGATCTATGCATTGCAGTTGTGGCGACATTACCTTCTCGGTAATCGTTGCGAGATCTACACGGATCATAAAAGTCTGAAGTACTTGTTTACTCAACCATCTCTAAACCTCCGTCAGCAAAGATGGATGGAGGCCATTGCGGACTATGATTTGGGTATTTCCTATACCCCTGGCAAGGCTAACGTGATGGCTGATGCCTTAAGCCGCAAGTCCTATTGCGACAACCTCATGGTTAGGCGAGCTCAACCTCGTATTTTTGAAGAACTATGCAAGCTGAATCTACGTATTGTTCCACAGGGTTCTCTTAATAACCTTGTGATACAACCAGATCTTGAGCAAACTGTTAAGGATGCGCAAGCTAAAGATGCTGAAATTGATCTCATGAAGAAAGATCTTCACCTTCAAAAGTACAGGGATTTCTCGCTGTCTGAAGATGGAACCTTGGATTTCAGAGACCGCATTGTCGTACCTCGCTTCGAACTCATGACTGACAAAGTCATGAAGGAGGCACATGATACACTGCTGTCTATTCATCTGGGTAGCACCAAGATGTATCGTGATCTCCGTCAAAGGTACTGGTGGTCTAAAATGAAGCAGGACATTGCTCGTTATGTTGCTGAATGTGATGTGTGTCGTCGCATTAAAGCAGAACATCAGAAGCCTGCTGGAATTCTGCAACCACTTCCTATTCCTCTATGGAAATGGGATAAGGTTCAGATGGATTTTGTTACAGGACTTCCCAGGTCACAGAAGGGTCACGATGCTATTCTTGTCGTCGTCGACCAACTCTCTAAAGTTGCACACTTTCTGCCTGTCAAAGAAACTATCACTGCTAGTCAGTTAGCAGAGTTGTATATCTCTAGAATTGTGTCACTCCACGGTATTCCGAAGGAGATTAGTTCGGACCGTGGCGGCCTTTTCACTTCCAAATTCTGGGAAAGTTTCCAAACAGCTATGGGAACTCATATTACTTGGAGTTCAGCTTATCACCCTCAATCTCAAGGCCAAGTCGAACGAGTCAATCAAGTGCTTGAAGACATGCTTCGGGCTTGTGTTATTTCTTTCGGCAAGAAGTGGGAAGAATCTCTTCCGTATGCCGAGTTCTCTTATAACAACAGCTATCAAGCCAACTTGAAAATGGCCCCCTTTGAAGTACTCTATGGACGTAAGTGTTGAACCCTCTGAATTGGTCAGAAACTGGGGAACGACCGCTCGTGGGTCCGGATATTGTTCAACACGCCGAAGAACAAGTTCGTATTGTCCGGGAAAATCTCAAGGCGGCTCAGGACCGCCAGAAGAGCAACTATGATCGCAAACGATGGGGTTTGACTTATCAACCTGGTGATCAAGCTTACCTTCGCGTCACTCCTATGAAAGGCACTCACCGTTTTGGAATCAAGGGCAAGCTAGCTCCACGCTACATTGGTCCTTTCCGCATTATTGCTAGACGTGGTCAGCTGGCATATAAATTGGAGTTGCCACCGCAATTCTCTCATATCCACGACGTCTTCCATGTGTCGCAGCTTCGTCAATGCTTCAAGGAATCTCCGCACCGAGCAGTGGATCACGAGGTGCTCGAATTGCAAGATGACCTATCTTATAAGGAGCATCCGATCCGCATTCTCGATGAAGCTGAACGTCGAACCCGCCAGAAAGTTACCAAGTTCCTCAAAGTGCAGTGGTCAAATCATACGGAAGATGAAGCCACTTGGGAACGCGAGGATAATCTTCGTGCGGAATACCCCGAACTTTTTCCATCTACCTCTTAATTCTCGGGACGAGAATTCTTATTAGTGGAGGAGATTTGTAACACCCCCAGTGGTTAGCCACAGTAATCCCATTTTGATAATGCCAAGTCAGCATGATTAACAGTGCATGATCATCATTTGCATCATAATGCATTTCAACTCCTAACTCAAAATTCAAATTTAGATGAAAGTGAAATATAAAAGTTGTGCAACATAAAAACTAAATTGTTCATTAAATAGCAAATAAATCAGAGACCATTCTAAAATTCAAACCAACATTATTGAAAATGGGTAGGTGGCTTGAACATCCTCAAACAGTGGCTGAAAATAACATTTAGTAACCTTTTAATTTATTTAAAACAAATATGAAATGATGTTTTGCCCAAACTAATTTTAGGTGTTAGGGAATAAAGCACTGGTATTTGTGGACTAGGTCTCCCTTTTTACAAAAATCATTTGGGGCCTAAACAATTAACAGAATAGAAATAAGAAAAGAGAAACAGAAAAAGAAAAAGGAAAATAGAAAGATGCTACTGTGCACTTACCTCGGCCTGAAGCAATAGTGTCGGCCTAGCCCAACACCCCGCTCGTCCCCCGCCTCTCTTCACCACCGCGCGCCGGTGTCGTCTCGTCCGCACCCGCCGCACCGCCCCCCCCCTCGCTACGCTCGACAGCGAGCCCCGCACCTGCTATGGAGGGATAAGGCCACCCCTGCCCCCCCCCCCCGAGCCCCCTCTGGCCTCGCTTTCTCCTTTCTCCCTCTCCCACATTCATTCCCCGCCTCCTCCCGACGCCGCCATGAGTACGCCGTCGCCATAGCCGTCACTGCCGTCCTCCCCTCGCCGTTCTGAGCCCACCGGCAGCTTCCCGGGGCTCGACCGCGTCGACCTCGCCCCTGGCTCAAGCCGTGGGAGCCTCTCCGACGCCGCCTCAACCCCTTCTTCCCCGACACCATCCACCGCTGCCGCCGTCGATTCGGTCGTCTCCGACCACCACCGGCTTCCCCGAGCGCTCCCCGTCAACGATGTGAGCACCGCCGTCTGCTCCCCTCCCTCTCTACGCTCCCCGGGGCCCCTTGCTAACTGCTGCCGCGCGCGTGCTCTGCCGTCCGCCATTGCCGTCGGTGCAGAGCTTCCGAGCCGTTACGGCCTCGTCCGACCGCCTCGACGAGCTACTAGCGCCCCGCAGACCCTACCTAGCCCCTCGCATAGCTCACGCACGCACCGTAACGCTGTCTTCGCCGAACACCCGAACGCCGCCGCCGCCCTGCTCATCACCGGCGCCGCTCCCGACCTCCCCCGGACCAGCTACCACCATGGATGGGTGCGGAACGCTGCGCCCGTTCGAATCATGCTCGCGGCGTCCGTTTTGGTCGCCGGACGGCTAAATCCGACCCCTCCCGTGCGCGCCGCCGTCGTTTTGGGCGCCGGCGGCAAGTCGCCGGCCGGCGCCGACGTGACGCCGTGGGCCCCGCCCCTGTGCCACTGACCACTGGGCCCCGCGGGCCCATTTGACCCGGTCAGCGCTGCTGACTGGGCACAGTGGCCCACTGACATGTGGGTCCCGTTCGTTTAATTCAAATTTAAAAATAAATAAAATGTTAATTAATTAATTAGTTAATTAAACCCTAATTAGACACTGACTAACAGGCCCACCCCTAATTAATCCTGCTTAGTTTAAACTAAACACTGGATTAACTAATGTGACACTGACATGTGGGCCCCACTGTCAGGTTTGACTTTGGTCAACCCCCTGTTGACTGCTGACGTCAGCACTGCGTCATGATGACGTCACCCCCGCACTGTTTTGGATAATTCGAATTTAACTAATTAAATAAATTCCAGAAAATCAATAAAAATTTAGAAAATCATATCTTTTAATCTGTAACTCCGATCGAAAAACTTTGTACATGAAAATTGCTCAGAACGACGAGACGAATCTGAATACGCGGTCCGTTCGTCTGCCACACGTCTCTAACTATCCAAACATGCAACCGTTCCCCTCCGGTCATCTATCTGACAAATGTCCGGAACCGGGAAAACATTCCCGGATGAATTCCCCCTTCGCCAGTATCACCCGGCACTGCGTTAGATCACCTCCGTCACCGCGTATTGCCATGTTATGCTTTGTGCTGCACTTGTTTGCTCTATATTTATACTGTTTCCTCCCCCTCTTCTCTCTCATTAGACCCCGACGCAGTTCCCGGTACCGACGCGGTTCAGGAGCCCGACGCCACCATTGACGACCTTGCCCTTGTCGTCGAGCAACCAGGCAAGCCCCCCCCCTTTGATCATCCCGATATCGCCCATTTTATTTCTCATGCTTGCATTAGAATTGCTGTTGCTACTGCTTTACCTATTCTGATGCATAGCCTGTTTATTGTAACCTGCTGTTGATAATTACCTGCATACCCTAAACCGTTTAGTACAGGCTGGGTAGAGACCTATCAGTGACCCCACTTATCCCGACTGCCACGCTGGATCGTCAGAAGACCCGATCAACGGGATTGAAGACCAGGACCCGACACCGCACATCACCCCCCCTTAGTTGTAACGACACTGCAGCGTTACTATCGAGTGCCGAGGGTGAAACCTCATGTAGCACTTCTGATGTTAACTCTGTAGAGTAGCTATTCGGTCGTGGTCATCGAGGGTGATTCCTCCTTCGCCACTTCCGGTAATGACGCTGTCGTGCAACACATCAAGTGTGAACCCATCGAGGGTGAATCCTCCGAGTTCACCTTGACAGACACATCGAGTAGGAATCCAACGAGGGTGATACCTCGGATTCCCCTGATGTTATGGACACACGGATACTTGGACTTTACACTGTTCCTTGGATAGGCGGGTCGGCCCTGAGGGGTACCCGCGTGTGCCTGAGAGGCGAGTGTTGTGAAGACGGGTGCCTGTGTGGTGCCCGAGTGGTGAATATGAGGCGCGGCCGGGCATTCTTAACCCTTGCAGCAAGTCCTCGAGACGGGGCGACGGGGTCACATCTTTCGTGAGTCTCTGCTCGTTACCGCAAGCCCCTAGTCCTAACGATTTGGATATTTGATCCGAGCAGGCCTCTGGTCTGATAGCACTAACCATCACGTGGGCATAGTATGGGCGTTCTACATCGTAGCATCAGCCGAAAGTTCTGTCAGACGTCCAGTTCAGCATTGTGGCACGGTCGGATCGTACCGACCCTCCGAGGCGGTGCTGGTATCCACCCTGCACACAACGACCCGGAGTGCACAGGGCGATGGCCCAAGACCCCTGAGTGCTTAGGATGTAGACCGGCGGGGACCTCTCTGCTGAGCTTTAGGTAGGGCTGCGGTGTGTCGTTTGGCCGAGGCCGGGCATGACCCAGGAAAGTGTGTCCGGCCGGAGTTAATCGAGCGTGTTGGGTAAGTTGGTGCACCCCTGCAGGGAAGAATACTTCTATCGATAGCCGGTCCTATGGTAAAGGACACTCGGAGTTGTATCCTGATTGATACAATTTTAGAAATGGATACTTGGATACTATGGCTCTGGGATTGCTTCTCGCAGGGAGTCGAGAAGGGATCTCAGGATGAGGTTGATGACTGTATGGCTCTGGGATTGCTTTCTCGCAGGGAGTCGAGAAAGGATCTCTGGGAGAGGTTGAGACTTAATGATACTACTACATTATATTGTATTGTTCTACCCTCTTCTATTTCTGCAAGACCGCTGAAGATGCTAGTCTTCGATAGGACTAGGCCTTCTCTCTATTCTTGCATTTCTGCAGCCCAGTCCACATATACAGCCTCCCTTTGACAATGTTGCATATCTAGTGTAGATCCTTGCTTGCTGAGTACTTCTGAGTACTCACGGTTGCTTTGTTTTCCTTTTTCTCCCCATATCAGTTTGTCGTAACAAGATGACGGAGCCCCTGAGACAGCTGTCCTCGCCGACGATCGCTACTACTACCCAGAGGATGGATTCTTCTACGAGTTGACTGACGACCAGGAGTAGGATCGGAGGGTCCCAGGCAGGAGGCCTACGCCTTTCGATCGTAGTGTTTATGCTTGCCCCGCCTTTTTGAAGGCCTTTCTGTTTCTCTTTTAATATCTGTACTCAGATATCTGATGCTTCCGCTGACGCTTGTACGCAAGCTTATGTATTCGAGCCCTCGAGGCCCCTAGCTTGTAATATAAAGCTTGTATGACTTTATTTATGTTTTAGAGTTGTGTTGTGATATCTTCCCGTGAGTCCTTAGGCTTGATCGTGTGCATTTGCGTGTATGATTAGTGCACGATTAGGCCGGGGGCGTCACAGCATTCATCCTTCGGTAAGCACGAAGGGAAATTAAACAATGTATGAGTTGAAGAGTTACTCTCATTAGAAGGTGTGCACGGGTAGCTAATCCGTTCTTCCTCCATTTGTTCTTCGCTCTCCTCATCATCTTTTTCATCCAGTGAGCTCATAGTTTCATCAATTTCTTCTTCCATAGACTCCAGCAAAATATTAGTCTCTTCTTGGATAGCGGAGACTTTCTCAATAAATACATCAATAACAGAATTGTATTTATAATTATCATAGCAATATTTAAGTATAGCAAAATTTTCAGGTCTATAAACATCATCATCATAATTTTCATACTTTTCAAACAAAGATTAAATTTCATAATCTCCCTTAAAAGCAACAAATTCTTCTATTCGTTCCACATCATAGTAATCATATCTACCATTAGCATAAGAAGCTAAGGTTTCATTATCGTTAAGTTTGCACGAAAAGGGAAGGTGTGGAGCCTTCATCCTAGAGTAACAAGTATAATCATATCTCAAGCATAAATTCCAAGCATACCAATGCAACATATGAATTTGATCCTATAACAATTTCCCTTTTTGAGTCAAGCGATAATCCCTAAAGTATTCACGTTGATCCAATGTGCCTCCCATTATCAAGTTGAATGGGGTTTTCCCAGGATTATCAAAGTAGTGTTTATTATTTTTCACAAAACGAGCATCCAGGTTTTTAGGAGGTTCCCCATCTCCATGAGTAGCAAGTATAACTAATTTTTTTGGTATTTCGTGTTCCATATCCATAACTAAAGATAGAGAACAACTTAGAACAGAAAATAAAAACTACTTAGTGATAAAGCAAACAAGCACACACAAGAATATTCACCCCACGCTATTGCTCCTCGGTAACGGCGCCAGAAAAAGGTCTTGATAACCCACAAGTATAGGGGATCGTTTGTAGCCTTTTTCGATAAATAAGAGTGTCGAACCCAACGAAGAGCTAAAGGCAGAACAAATATTTCCTCAAGTTCTATCGACCACCGATACAACTCTATGCACACTTAAAGTTTGCTTTACCTAGAACAAGTATAAAAATAGAAGTACTTTGCGAGAATAAAACAGAGAATAAATTGCAAGATAAAAAAGTAGATAGCTTTTGTCACAAAATAAAGTCATTTGTCCCTAGGCAATCGATAACTAGACCGGTAATCATTCTTGCAATTTTATATGAGGGAGAGGCATGAGCTAACATACTTTCTCTACTTGGATCATATGCACTTATGATTGGAACTCTAGCAAGCATGCGCAACTACCAAAGATCATTAAGGTAAAACCCAACCATAGCATTAAGTATCAAGTCCTCTTTACTCCCATACGCAATGACCCCCAAACTCGGGTCTGTGCTTCTGTCACTCACGCCACCCACCATAAGCGAACCATGAACATATTGCAACACCCTACAGCGGGGACCCCTCACATTTGTGAGACACGGAGGGCACCGTAGGAGAGCACCATAATAAAATATACACTCATACCAACCAAGATCACGATTAGCCCATAGGACCAAACGAATATACTCAAACATCATAAGATAGCCATAGATCATTGGGAAATAATATATAGCATTGAGCACCATGTTTAAGTAGAGATTATAGCAGGGAGAAGGGGTGTTACACTGCTGCATAGAGGTGGAGAAAGTTGGTGTTGACGGTAGCAAAATTGTTGATGTAGATCGCCATCACGATCCTTGCCCCGACGACGCTCCGGCGGCAATGGGAGAGAGGGGGAGAGAGCCCGCCTCCTTATTCTTCTTCCTTGGCCTCCCCCCTAAATGGGAGGAGAGTTCCCCCTCTGGTCCATGGCCTCCATGGCGGCGAAGGGGCAGGAGCCCCACCGAGATTGGATCTCCCTCTCTGTTCTCTTCTGTTTCGCGCTCCCTAGATCTGGCCGAAAATCGTTTCTTAAATATCCGGAGATCCGTAACTCCGATTGCGCTGAGATTTTAACATGATTTTTTTCAGATATAAGCTTCCTTGCGCCCGAAGTAGAGCTCCAACCGACTTACGAGGAGGGCACAAGTCACCTGGGCGCGCCTGGGCCTGGGGCGCACCCTGGTGTATCTTGGGAGTTGTGGGCCCCCGTTTGCGTTGATTCCACCTCCCAAAAATCAAAAATATTCCAAAATAATTCTCCGTAAATTTTTATCGTGTTTGGACTTCGTTTGATATGAATATTCTGCAAAAAAAACATGCAGAAAACAGGAACTGGCACTGGGCACTGGATCAATTGGTTAGTCCAATAAATCATATAAAATGTTGCTAAAAATATGTAAAAGTTGTATAATATTGCCATGCAACAATAAAAAATTATAGATACGATGGAGACATATCATATGTTTCTGTGGATGAAAGTATGAAAAGAACCGCTATGCTTAGAGCTAAAAGTGAATTTTTAGAAAGAGTGTTTTCTAGTGATTGCTTTCATAAAGATGATGAAGATCTTAAAGTAATTGGTGTTTCTTCTATTGATTCCTTCTTTAGTAAGATTAAAATTGATGATAAAGAGACTGGACAAGAGTCAACTTTAGCTAGAGGGCGTCCCAATGATTCGGAGGGTGAAAATCTTAATGAAAAAATTGATAAAAGTGGGTTTGGAGAGGTCAAAACTTTAACTAGCGATGTGCCCACTCATTTGGATTACAAAGACTTTAATTATGGTAGTTGCTCTTTGATTGAGTGTATTTCTTTATTGCAATCCATGATAAATTCAGCCCATGCTTATGAACAAAATAAAGCTTTTACTAAACATATTGTTGATGCCATGATGAAAGCTTTTGAAGAAAAGTTGGAATTAGAGATTTCAATTCCTAGAAAATTACATGATGAATGGGAACCTACCATTAAAGTCAAGATTAAAAATTATGAGTGCTTTGCTTAATGTGATTTGGGTGCTACTGTTTCCACAATTCTGAAATCTTTATGTGATGTGCTTGGTCTTACCAATATTGAAGAGTGTTCTTTAAATTTACACTTGGCGGATTCTACTATTAAAAAGCCTTTGAGAAGAATTAATGACGTTCTTATTCTTGCAAATAGGAATTATGTGACCATAGATTTTATTTTTGTTAATATTGATTGCAATCCGTCTTGTCCAATTATACTTGGTAGACCGTTTTTACGCACTATAGGTGCCGTGATTGATATGAAAGAAGGCAACATTAAGTTTCAATTTCCACTAAGAAAGGGTATGGAACACTTCCCTAGAAACAAGAATTAAGCCACCATATGAATCAATCATGAGGGCATCCTATGGATCAAAAACTAAAGATGACAATACTTGAATCTATGCATTATGCCTAGCTAGAGGCATAAAACGATAGCGCTTGTTGGGAGGCAGCCCAATGAATAAAATTTATTTTTGCCTTTTTCTTTCTGTTCTTGAGTGTTTGCACAATTATTCTACTGTTATGATTGTTTTTTGGTATTTTAATTAGTTTTTGTGCCAAGTAAAGCCTTTGGGATCA
Organism: Thinopyrum elongatum; assembly: GCA_011799875.1. Lineage (NCBI taxonomy): Eukaryota > Viridiplantae > Streptophyta > Magnoliopsida > Poales > Poaceae > Thinopyrum > Thinopyrum elongatum. The sequence goes on along the minus strand of CM022299.1, from coordinate 334,724,083 downwards.
TGTTGGGTGATAGTTGATTTGATCTTGTTGGAAAACAGAAACTTTTGCGCCCAGTAGCAGAATTGTTAAATATCATAGAAGCGTAATAAAATTCTGAATTTTTTACAAAAGATTGATATACGCATTGCCTATGTTGTCCTAATTTTCCAAAAAAATTGGAGTTACAGAAGTATGGTTAAAGTCCAGATTACTACAGATTGTTCTGTTTTTGACAGATTCTGTTTTCTTTGCATTGTTTGCTTATTTTGATGACTCTATGGATTGTATTGGAGGGTATAAGCCATAGTAAAGTTGGAATACAGTAGGTATAATTCAATAATAAAATATGAATGGGTTTGCAATAGTACTTAGAGTGGTGATTTTCTTTATTATACTAACGGATCTCACGAAGATTTTGTTAAGTTTTGTGTGAGTGAAGTTTTCAAGTTTTGGGTGAGATCACGTTGGATGAAGGAATAAGGAGTAAAAGAGCCTAAGCTTGGGGATGCCCAAGGCATCCCAAGTTAATATTCAAAGAGAACCAAGCAACTAAGCTTGGGGATGCCCCGGAAGGCATCCCCTCTTTCTTCTAACGACCATCGGTAATTTTACTTGGAGCTATATTTTTATTCGTCACATATCATGAGTTTTGCTTGGAGCGTCTTGTATCATATGAGTCTTTGCTTATTTTTCTTTTTAGTTTGTCAAAATTATCCTTGCTGGACACACCTATTTGAGAGAGCGAAAATTATGCTATGATTTGTTAGAATTGCTCTATGTGCTTCACTTAAATTTTTTGAGCTATGGTATTGCTCTAGTGCTTCACTTATATCTTTTTGAGCATGGTGTGCTTTAATATTTTTTGAAGAAATACTCTCAAGATTCACTTAGATTAATTTGAGAGTTAGTAATTTTGAAGAAATTCTCTCATGCTTCACTTATATTATTTTGAGAGATGAAAATCTTTATGCTCATGTTCTTCACTTAAATTTATTTGAGCTTGTCAAAAGCAATGGCAATATATGAAACTAGTCCCAAAGTGATAGATATTCAAGAGGGATATAATAAAAACTTTCATGAAGATCATTGGACAGAATAAACTTGATTCCTTGTAATAGTTTTGAGATATCATGTTAGTAATATGTGAGTCATGTTGGTGAGTAATTATGCTTTAGTAAGAATATTGGTGTTAAGGTTCGTGATTCCCTATGCAAGCACGAAAGTCAATAGTTATGCAATGAAATCACATCCTACTTGTGGTGCATTATTCGGTGTTAGTTATGCTTAATGCTCGTTTATGAGAATTTTTGTTTCTTGGTTGGTTGCTTCTCAATCTTTTTGCTAGCCTCCGCTTGTACTAAGTAGAAATACTACTTGTGCATCCAAAATCCTTAAACCTAGTTTTGCCATATGAGTCCACCATACCTACCTATATGCGGTATTTTCGTGCCGTTCTAAGCAAATTTGAATGTGCCAACTCTAATTTTCAAAATGAATTTCCTTTTTATGTGCTCGTACCGCTCATGAAGCGGCAGGGGGTGGCAAATATTTTTCCATGATAGATGTGTTATTCTCAAGATGAGTGTTTATTCACTTGTCATTGCACAAGAGTAAGGCAGTAATAGGGATGCCCAGTCCCGAAATGAAAAAGAAATTTACTTTATGTTGTCAAATAATAAATTCCTTGGAAAGTGTTGGTATGGACGGTACCCGTGGATACGACTAGCCGTGGAATGTGAAAGAATGGTGGAAAAAGGAATAAACTTTATTTTCTGTTTGGGAACCGCCTATGATATATCTAGCATGGAAAGTATTGGAACTTCTCGGCCGTTTTCGTTGACAGGAAAAGCATGCCTCTCAAAATGTTTTTATCTCCCAATTTTTTTCTTTGAGCTCTGGCACCTCTACAAATCCCTACTTCCCTCTGCGAAGGGCCTATCCATTTACTTTATGCAATTTTTATTTTTATTTGAGTCTCCATCTTCTCTTATAAAACACCAACTAGGGGGCAGTATGATCATACTTGAGCATTGGATATAGCTAATATTCGAGTGTGTTTCGTGAATGGATCAATGATTTAGCATGATGGGCTAGGGATAATTTTCTTTAGTGTTGATATTTTGAAAGACATGGTCGCTTGTTGATATGCTTGAGTATTGAAGTCTTCATTTCAATTATAGATTATTGCTTTGAACCATCTAAAAGTCCAAATGTCCATGCTACAAAAGAAAAAGAATATGTGATGAACATGTTAGGCAGCATTCCACATCAAAAATTCTGTTTTTATCATTTACCTACTCGAGGCCGAGCAGGAATTAAGCTTGGCGATGCTGATACGTCTCCAACGTATCTATAATTTTTGATTGTTCCATACTGTTATATTATCATTCTTGGATGTTTTACAATCCTTTTATAGCAACTTTAAATCATTTTTTGGGACTAACCTATTGACATAGTGCCCAGTGCCAGTTGATGTTTTTTGCTTTTTTTTACTTCACAGAATATCAGTACCAAACGGAGTCCAAATGCCACGAAACTTTTTGGAGATTTTTTTTGGACCAGAAGACAACTTGGGAGCCAAGGAAGCACCTGGGGGTGGCTTGTGGGGACCACAACCCACCAGGGCGCGCTAGAGGCCCCTGGCGCGCCCTGATGGGTTGTGGAGCCCATGGGGGTCTCCACCACCGCCTCTTCACTCTATAAATCCTCAAAAATTCCAGAAACCCTAGGAGAGTAGACAAAACACAATTACAGCCACCGCAAGTTCTAGAACCATGATATCCAATCTACACCATCACAGATGGGTTCATCATCCTCATTGGTGCCTCTCCGATGATGCGTGAGTAGTTCACCATAGACCGACAGGTCCGTAGGCAGTAGCTAGATGGCTTCCTCTCTCTTTTTGCTTCTCAATACAATGGTCTCTTGGAGATCTATTTGATGTAATGCCTTTTTGCGGTGTGTTTGTTGGGATCCGATGAAGTTTATGATCAGATCTATATCCATGAAAGTTATTTGAGTTTTCTTTGATCTCTTATATGCATGATTACTTATAGCCTCGTATTTATTCTTTGAATCTTTGGTTTAGTTAGGCCAACTAGATCGATTTTTCTTGCCATGGGAAGAGGTGCTTTGTGATGGGTTCGATCTTACGGTGTCCTCACCCAGTGACAGAAAGGGTAGCGAGGCACGTATGTATCATTGCTATTAAGGATAACAAGATGGGGTCTATTCCTACATGAATAGATCTTGTCTAATCATGTCACCGTTCTTATTGCATTACTCCATTTCTCCATGAACTTAATACACTAGATGCATGCTGGATAGCGGTCGATGTGTGGAGTAATAGTAGTAGATGCAGAATCATTTCGGTCTACTAATCTTGGATGTGATGCCTAAATAATGATCATTGCCTGGATATCATCATAATTATTTGATCTTCTATCAATTGCCCAACAGTAATTTGTTTACCCACCGTATGCTATTTTCTCGAGAGAAGCCACTAGTGAAATCTACGGCCCCCGGGTCTATCTTTTATCATATTGCTTTCCGATCTATTTTTCACCACATTTGTTTTTAGATCTGTTATTCCAAAAACCCAAAAATACCTTGCTGCACTTTTTCTTTATTTATTTTATTTCGTGTTTTACTCAAATCTATTTATCCAATATCATACAAACTAATCTATCTTTTTACCGAGGAGGGATTGACAACCCCTCTTATGCGTCGGGTTGCAAGTTTTTGTTCTTTGTGTGCAGGTACTGTTTACATAGCTTGGCTTGGCCTCCTACTGGATTGATACCTTGGTTTCATAACTGAGGGAAATACTTACCATAGCCGTGCTGCATCATCCCTTCCTCTTTGGGGAAATACCGACGCAGTCTCAAGCATAGATTGAATACAAGAGATGAACTAGGGTTTGAGAGGAGATGGTGCTGGTGAAGATGTTGATGAAGATTGACCCTCCCACAATGAGAGGATCGTTGGTGATGACGATGGCTTCGATTTCCCCCTCCCGGAGGGAAGTTTCCCCTGCAAAATTGCTTTGCCGGAGCTCTAGATTGCTTCTGCCCAGGTTCCGCCTCGAGGCGGCGGCGCTTTGTCCCGAAAGCTATCTTCTTATTTTTTATTGGTCAAAACCCTCCATATAGCAGAAGAAGGGCACTAGATGGCCAGGGTGTGACGCCCCCGGCTCAATCATGCACTAATCATACAAATGCACACAATCAAGCCTAAGGACTCACGGGAAGATATCACAACACAACTCTAAAACATGAATAAAGTCATACAAGCTTTATATTACAAGCCAGGGGCCTCGAGGGCTCGAATACATAAGCTCGCATACAAGCGTCAGCGGAAGCATCAGATATCTGAGTACATATATGAAACAGAAACAGATAAGCCTCTAGAAAGGCGGGGCAAAACGAAAGCTACGATCGAAAGGCGCAAGCCTCCTGCCTGGGACCCTCCGAACCTACTCCTGGTCGTCGGCCAACTCATAGTAGTATCCACCCTCGGGGTAGTAGCAGCGATCGTCGGCGGGGGCAGCTGTATTTGTTGTTTGCAATATTGTGAACAATTTGGATTTGTTGTTTGAAGAAATAATTATTTGACTTGCATTTCAAATTTGAATTTGAGTTTGATTTTGGACAAGTGGCAGATTGACTGAGTGATCATGGTAACATGGCCACTGTTAGAGAGAGATCACTGTGGTTACCTACATGGGGTGTTACACAGGGGGCCCACAAGCCCTGGGGGGTAGGGCGCGCCCCCTAGGCTTGTGGCCACCTGGTGGGTCCCCTTCAGTAGCTTCTTCGCCCAATATTTTTTATATATTCCAAAACAATTCTCCATAAAGTTTCAGGACATTTGGAGTTGTGCAGAATAGGTATCTCAGATTTGCTCCTTTCCGGTCCAGAATTCCAGCTGCCGGCATTCTCCCTCTTCATGTTAATCTTGTAAAATAAGAGAGAAAAGGCATAAGTATTGTACCATAATGTGAAATAACAGTCCATAATGCAATAAATATGAACATAAAAACATGATGCAAAATGGACGTATCAACTCCACCAAGCTTAGACCTCGCTTGTCCTCAAGCGAAAGCCGAGATCGATAATCATGTCCACATGTTTAGAGATAGAGGTGTCGATAAAATAAAATACGGACATGAGGGCATTATGATCATCTTTTAGAACAGCAATATATTTTCATGTAACTTCTTATGCTAAAGTGACAATTCGTTCACAAGATAAAGTATGAACCAAAAACTTTATTGAAAACTAACAAACTATGATCTCGGTCATTGAAGCAATTGCAATTTATCATAACATCGGAAAGAGTCAATATAAGAGCTTTGTCTAGCATGTCCACATACTCAATCATCTTTTAGTCTTTCATAATTGCTAACACTCACGCGACACTTATGAGATCAAAGCTTCAATCAGACACATAGAAAGATAGGGGCTTATAGTTTTGCCTCCCAATTGTTTACCTCAAGAGTAATGTCAACAATAATAGTTTATGATTACTTATATCCAAGTGGATATATTTGTCTGGATCTTTCCCAACACATAGTGCTTGCCAAAAAGAAAAATAAAAAGGAAAGGTGAAGATCACCATGACTCTTGTATTAAGGTAGAAAAATAAAATAAAAGATAGGCCCTTCGCAGAGGGAAGCAGAGGTTGTCATGCGCTTTTTGGTTGGATGCACGAAATCTTAGTGCAACAGAACGTCACTTTATATTGCCGCTTGTGATAGAAAACTTTATTATGCAGTTCGTCTCTTTTATTTCTTCCCCATCACAAGTTCGTATAAAGCTTATTTTCCTCACACTAATAAATCATAGATATTTAAAGAGCAATTTTTATTTCTTGCACCGATGACAACTTACTTGAAGGATCTTACTCAATCCATAGGTAGATATAGTGGACTCTCATGGCAAAACTGGGTTTAGGGTTTATGGATGCACAAGTAGTATATCTACTTGGTGCGGAAGTTTTTTTGGCTAGCATAGGATGAGGAGCAAGCTCAACATGTTGAAGGATCCACGACAATATAACTTTTTTCGAATATAAGGGAACATAAAGCATCACGTTATCTTCCTTGTCCAACATCAACTTCTTAGCATATAGTATTTTAATGAGTGCTCATAACCATAAAAGATGTCCAAGATAATATATTTATATGTGAAACCTCCCTTTCTTTATTACTTCCTATTAATTGCAGCAATGACCAATACTATGTTTGTCAACCTTCAACAAATTTTAATCATCATACTTCTTATATGTGAAGTCATAACTCTCCATAAGATTGTTATATAATCTTTTTACTTCTTTATTCTTTTTTCCGAGATCAAAGCAAGAAAGCAAAGCCCTTAACTCAAAACTAATCTTTATTATATAACTCCCACACTCGATTACATAAATAGATCACGAAGCAAAACTAAAGGACTAGATCATACTAAACTTTTATTCTACTAGATCAAGATATAACCAAAAGGATCAAACTAAGATAAACAATAATGATAAAGAAGTGATGGTGATACGATACCGGGGCACCTCCCCCAATCTTGGCATGAGCCAACGGGAGTGCCCATACCCATGTACTCAAGTCTCCTTCTTCGGAGGTGGTGGTGCAATATTCTTGGCAATGATGCCCCTTAGGATGCGATTTTCCTCCTCGAGCTTATCGATTTGCTGTTTGAGATCCATAATCTCCTTACATAGCTTTCCAGTGACAGTTAGAGCACCGTCTAGCCATGGATGCATCCTGGCTGCGGGAGAAAAAGCAACACTCTTTTTCGTGTTATTATAAGAGACAAATTTAGCACCGGGAGGTTTGACCGACTCAGGCAGGACTGAGCTCGTGAATTCCTCATGCCAGCCATCAGGTTGGGGAAGAGAAGTGACTTCTTGATCCTCCTCCATGGTGTCCACTCTTTTCAGGTCAGCCTGCATCTCTTCCTCCATTGACCACCCAAAGGGGTCAGCTTCGCTGTATGCTCTCGGATCCGGTGTCGGGTGAGAGACATGACTCTCCTCGACTGACTCTTGCGAAGAAATCTTGCTCTAAATCTGCTGCAGAAAAAGCTCGAAATAAGAACAGAGGATATTTCCGTGGTATGGTGGTAAAAACCTTCGGGAGATTATATAATGATTTTTTTGTGCAAAAGAAGTAATCTGCAAGAAAACAGAGTCCGGGAGGCGCACGAGCTGGCCACAAGCTCGAGAGGTGCGCCTAGGGGGGTAGGGCGCGCCCCCCAGGCTTGTCACCTGCTCGTGCACTCCTCAGACTACTTTTTATTTTTCTAATTTTTTAAATATTCCAAAACAAAATAAAATTGTCTTTGTGAAACTTTTGGAGTCGGTTTACTTACCGTATCACATACCTATTCCTTTTCAGGGTTCTGGCGTGCTTTGGAAGGTTTCCTTTATGTACTCGTCCGGCATTATGGTATGGATAATATTAGTTTCAACATTTATGGGTGTACCTAAGATATAATGTTTGATTCTTTGCCCATTCACCACCTTCGGCATTGTTGATATCGATGGCACCGGAACGATACACTTCTTTGATGATGTAAGGACCTTCCCATTTGGAGAGAAGTTTTCCTGCAAAAAATCTTAAACGAAAATTGTATAGCAAGACTTGGTCACCTACATTGAATTCACACTTTTTTATCCTTTTGTCATGCCATCTTTTAACCTTTTCTTTAAACAACTTGGCATTTTCATAGGCTTGGGTTCTCCATTCATCAAGTGAGCTAATGTCAAACAACCTCTTTTCACCGGCAAGTTTGAAATCATAGTTGAGTTCTTTAATTGCCCAATAAGCTTTGTGTTCTAATTCGAGAGGTAAGTGGCATGCTTTCCCATAAACCATTTTATACAGAGACATACCCATAGGATTTTTATAAGCAGTTCTATAAGCCCATGATGCATCATCAAGTTTCTTAGACCAATTCTTTCGAGATCTATTAACAGTCTTTTGCAAGATCAATTTTATTTCCGTATTACTTAATTCTACTTGACCACTAGACTGAGGATGGTATGGAGATGCAATTCTATGGTTAACATCATACTTAGCAAGCAATTTACGGAAAGCACCATGAATAAAATGTGAACCACCATCAGTCATTAAATATCTAGGGACTCCAAACCTCGGGAAAATAACTTCTTTAAGCATTTTAATAGAAGTGTTGTGATCATCACTATTAGTTGGGATAGCTTCTACCCACTTAGTAATGTAATCAACAGCAACTAAAATATGTGTATACCCATTGGAGGAAGGAAAAGGTCCCATATAATCAAATCCCCAAACTCAAATGGTTCAATAACAAGTGAATAATTCATAGGCATTTCCTGATGTCTACTAATGTTACCAATTCTCTGACATTCATCACAAGAAAAGACAAACTTACGAGCATCTTTGAAAAGAGTAGGCCAATAAAAATCATATTGTAATACCTTGTGTGTTATTCGGTCTCCTGCATGGTGTGCTCTGTATGATTCGGAGTGACACTTCCGTAGGATCTGTTCCTGTTCATGCTCAGGTATACAATGTCTAATAACACCACCTACTCCTTCTTTATAAAGGTGTGGTTCATCCCAGAAGTAATGTCTTAAATCATAGATTTTTTTTTCTTTTGTTGGTATGTGAAACTAGGTGGTATAAATATAGCAACAATATAATTAGCATAGTCTGCATACCATGGGGTACTACGAGAAGAATTTATGACAGCTAATTGTTCATCAGGAAAACTATCATCAATAGGTAGTGGGTCATCAAGAATATTTTCTAACCTAGACAAGTTGTCTGCCACGGGGTTCTCAGCTCCCTTCCTATCAATAATGTGTAAATCAAATGCTTGTAGCAAGAGAACCCACCTAATGAGTCTAGGTTTAGCATATTTCTTTTCCATAAGGTATTTAATAGTAGCATGATCAGTGTGAATAATTACTTTGGAATCAACAATGTAAGATCTGAATTTATCACAAGCAAACACAACCGCTAAAAATTCCTTTTCAGTAGTAGCATAATTTCTTTGAGCACTGTCTATAGTTTTACTAGCATAATGGATAACATTTAATTTCTTATCAACTCTTTGTCCTAGAACAGCATCAACAGCATAATCACTAGCAGCACACATAATTTCAAAGGGTAGGTTCCAATCAGGTGGTTGAACAATAGGTGCAGAGATTAAGGCTTTCTTAAGTATTTCAAAGGCTTCTAAACAATCATCATTAAAAACAAATGGAATATCTTTTTGCAAAAGATTAGTGAGAGGCCTAGAAATTTTGGAGAAGTCTTTAATAAATCTCCTAAAGAAACCAGCATGACCAAGGAAACTTCTTATACCTTTGATATCTGTAGGACACGGCATTTTTTCAATTGCATCAACTTTAGCTTTATCAACTTCAATACCTCTTTCGGAGATTTTATGCCCCAAGACAATACCCTCATTAACCATAAAGTGGCACTTCTCCCAATTCAAGACAAGATTAGTTTCTTCACATCTCTGCAAAACTCAATCAAGGTTGCTTAAGCAATCATCAAAAGAAGTCCCGTAAATGGAAAAATCATCCATGGAAACTTCCACAATCTTTTCACAAAAGTCAGAGAATATAGCAGTCATACATCATTTAAAGGTAGCAGGTGCATTGCATAAACCAAAAGGCATGCGTCTATAAGCAAAAGTACCAAAAGGGCATGTAAAAGTAGTTTTTTCTTCATCCTCTTGTGACACAGGTATTTGAGAAAAACCAGAGTATCCATCTAGAAAGCAGAAATGTGTTTGTTTTGATAGTATTTCAAGCATTTGATTAGTAAAAGGCAAAGGATAATGATCTTTCCTAGTAGCTTTGTTTAATTTTCTAAAATCAATTACCATTCTATAACCTGTGATAATTCTTTTTGGGGTAAGTTCATTTTTACCATTAGGGACAACAGTAATACCTCCCTTCTTAGGGACACAATGAACATGACTTACCCATCTACTATCAGCAATAGGATAGATTATACCTGCTTCCAGAAGCTTTACTATTTCATTTCTTACCACTTCTTTCATTTTTAGATTCAACCGTCGCTGGTGATCAACAACTGGTTTAGCATCAGGTTCCATATTAATTTTATGCTGACATAGAGTGGGACTAATGCCCTTAAGGTCATCAAGAGTATATCCAATAGCGACACGATGCTTCCTTAGAGTTTTCAATAATCTCTTTTCTTCATGCTCTGAAAGATTAGCACTAATAATAACAGGATATATCTTCTTTTCATCAAGATAGGCATATTTCAAAGTATCAGGCAGTTGCTTAAGCTCAAATACGGGATCACTCTTGGGTGGTAGAGGATCTCCAAGAATCTCAACAGGCAAGTTGTGTTTCAAAATAGGCATTTGTTTAAAGAATATCTCATCTATTTGATTTCTTTCATCCATATGCATATCATTTTCGTGGTCTAGCAAATATTGTTCTAAAGGATCAGTAGGAGGCACGGCAATAGAAGCAAGACCAATAATCTCATCCTTACTAGTTGACTCTTTATCACGAGGTTGTCTACGAAATTTGGAGAACTTAAACTCATGAGACACATCACCGAAGCTTACACTAACAGTTTCTTTCTCACAGTCTATCTTAGCATTAACCGTATTCAAGAAAGGTCTGCCAAATATTATGGGACAAAAATCATCTTGTGGGGAACAAAGAACGAGAAAATCAGTAGGGTATTTTATTTTCCCACACAAGACTTCAACATCTCTAACAATCCCAAGTGGTGTAATAGTATCTCTATTCACAAGTTTAATAGTAACATGAATATCTTCTATCTCAGCAGGTGCAATCTCATTCATAATTTCTTGATATAAAGTAAACAGGATAGCACTAACACTAGCACCCAAATCACATAAGCCATGATAACAATGATCTCCTATTTTAACAGAGACAACAGGCATGCTAACAACAGGTCTATGTTTATCTTTTTCATTGGGTTTGGCAGTCCTAGTAGCTTCATTATAGAAATAAATAACATGCCCATCAATATTTTCAACCAAGAGATCCTTAACCATAACAACATTAGGTTCAACTTTAATTTGTTCGGAGGGTATAGGTGTTCTTGTATAACTCTTACGAACCATAGTTGAAGCTTTAGCATGTTCTTTTATCCTAACAGGAAAAGGTGGTTTCTCGATATAAGCAGTAGGAATAACTAGATCAACATTATAAGTAGTGGTTTCGTCCCTAGCTTCAATGGGTTCTACTACTTTTACTTCAATGGGGAGATGATATTTAAACCACTTCTCCTTAGGGAGATCAACATGATTAGCAAATGATTCACGGAAAGAACCTACTATCTCAGAGTCAAGTCCATATTTTGTGCTAAATTCACGAAAAGCATCGTTATCCATAAAAGTTTTGACACAATAAAATTCAAGCTTTATACCTGACTCCTTACCTTCGTCGAGCTCCCAATCTTTAGAGTTGCATTTAATTCTTTCCAAGAGATCCCATTTTAATTCAATAGTCTTCTTCATAAAAGAGCCGGTACAAGAGGTATCGAGCATGGATTGATCATTACGAGAAAGCCGAGCATAAAAATTCTGAATAATAATTTGTCTCGAGAGCTCATGATTGGGGCATGAATATAACATTGACTTAAGCCTCCCCCAAGACTGAGCGATACTTTCTCCTTCACGAGGCCAAAAATTATATATATAATTCCGATCACGATGAACCAGATGCATAGGATAAAACTTCTGATGAAATTCCAGTTTCAATCGGTTGTAATTACAAGATCCAATATCATCACATAGCCTATACCATGTCAATGCCTTTCCCCTCAAAGATAAAGGGAAGACCTTCCTCTTGACTTCATCTCCGGGCAAACCTGCAAGCTTAAATAATCCACAAACTTCATCCACAAAGATTAGATGCATATCAGGATGTACTGTTCCATCTCCTGCATAAGGATTAGATAGCAGTTTCTCTATCATACTCGAAGGAATTTCATAATAAATATTTTTAGTAGGTTCAGTAATTTGAGAAGCAACTCTTTGTTCTTCTGGTCGAGGTGAATATACCCCGAACAAGCCCCTCAAAGGATTATTTTCCATAGTGACAAGTGATAGTAAATTTCAGCACGTAATATAAATTTTTTCCTTACCAAATTCCACTCACCAGAGGCGCTTTACTCCCCGGCAACAGCGCTAGAAAAGAGTCTTGATGACCCACAAGTGTAGGGGATCTATCGTAGTCCTTTCGATAAGTAAGAGTGTCGAGCCCAACGAGGAGCAAAAGGAAATGACAAGCGGTTTTCAGCAAGGTATTTTCTGCAGGCACTGAAATTATCGATAACAGATAGTTTTGTGATAAGATAATTCATAAAGGGTAACAAGTGACAAGTGTAACAAAGGTGTAGCAAGGTTGCCCAATCCTTTTATAGCAAAGGATAAGCCTGGACAAACTCTTATATAAAGCAAAGCGCTCCCGAGGACACATGGGAATTGTCGTCAAGTTAGTTTTCGTCACGCTCATATGATTCGCATTCGTTACTTTGATAATTTGATATGTGGGTGGACCGTTGCTTGGGTGTTGTCCTTACTTGGACAAGCCTCCCACTTATGATTAACCCCTCTCGCAAGCATCCGCAACTACGAAAGAAGAATTAAGATAAATCTAAGCATAGCATGAAACATGTGGATCCAAATCAGCCCCTTACGAAGCAACGAATAAAATAGGGTTTAAGCTTCTGTCACTCTAGCAACCCATCATCTCCTTGCTACTCCCCAATGCCTTCCCCTAGGCCCAAATCATGGTGAAGTATCATGTAGTCGACGTTCACATAACACCACTAGAGGAAAGACAACATACATCTCATCAAAATATCGAACGAATACCAAATTCACATGATTACTTATAACAAGACTTCTCCCATGTCCTCAGGAACAAACGTAACTACTCACAAAGCATGTTCATGTTCAAGATCAGAGGGGTAATAAATATCATTAAGGATCTGAACATATGATCTTCCACCAAGTAAACCAACTAGCATCAACTACAAGGAGTAATCAACACTACTAGCAACCCACAGGTACCAATCTGAGGTTCTGAGGCAAAGATTGAATACAAGAGATGAACTAGGGTTTGAGAGGAGATGGTGCTGGTGAAGATGTTGATGAAGATTGACCCTCTCACGATGGGAGAATCATTGGTGATGACGATGGCTTTGATTTCCCCCTCCCGGAGGGAAGTTTCCCCGGCAGAATCGCTCTACCGAAGCTCTAGATTGCTTCTACCCAGTTTCCACCTCGAGACGGCGGCGCTTCATCCCGAAAGCTCTCTTCTTATTTTTCTAGGTCAAAACCCTCCATATAGCAGAAGATGGGCACCAGAAGATGGCCAGGGGGCCCACAAGCCCTGGGGGCGCGCCCCCAGGCTTGTTGCCACCTGGTGGGTCCCCTTCTGTAGCTTCTTCACCCAATATTTTTTATATATTCCAAAACAATTCTCTGTAAAGTTTCAGGACATTTGGAGTTGTGCAGAATAGGTATCTTAGATTTGCTCCTTTCCGGTCCAGAATTCTAGTTGCCGGCATTCTCCCTCTTCATGTAAATCTTGTAAAATAAGAGAGAAAAGGCATAAGTATTGTACCATAATGTGAAATAACAGTCCATAATGCAATACATATGAACATAAAAACATGATGCAAAATGGATGTATCAGCATGCTACCTGCTGGACATACCCTGCACGGTGGCCGCCTGGCTGACATCCCATCAATTCAAAAAACTCCAGCAGCTTGAGTTCTGATGACCCACAAGTATAGGGGATCAATCGTAGTCCTTTTGATAAGTAAGAGTGTTGAACCCAACGAGGAGCAGAAGGATATGACAAGTGGTTTTCAGCAAGGTATTCTCTGCAAGCACTGAAATTACAAGTAACGAGTAGTTTGATAGCAAGATAATTTGTAACGAGCAAGTAACGGTAATGGTAACGGTAACAAAAGTGCAGAAAGGTAGCCCAATCCTTTTGAGGCAAAGGATAGGCCAAAAAGGTCTCTTATAATAAGCAAAGCGTTCTTGAGGGTGCACGGGAATTTCATCTAGTCACTTTCATCATGTTGGATTGATTTGTGTTCGCTACTTTGATAATTTGATATGTGGGTGGACCAGTGCTTAGGTGATGCTCTTACTTGAACAAACCTCCTACTTATGATTAACCCCCTTGCAAGCATCCGCAACTACGAGAAAAGTATTAAGATAAAATCTAACCATAACATTAAACTTTTGGATCCAAATCGGTCCCTTACGAAGTAGCGCATAAACTAGGGTTTAAGCTTCTGTCACTCTCGCAACCCATCATCTAATAACTACTCCACAATGCATTCCCTTAGGCCCTAATAAGGTGAAGTGCCATGTAGTCGACGTTCACATGACACCACTAAGGGAATCACAACATACATATCATCAAAATATCGAACACAAATCAAGTTCACATGATTACTTGCAACAAGATTTCTCCCGTGACCTCAAGAACAAAAGTAACTACTCACAAATGATAATCATGCTCAAGATCAGAGGGGTATTAAATAGCATAATGGATCTGAACATATAATCTTCCACAAAATAAACCATATAGTAATCAACTACAAGATGTAATCAACACTACTAGTCACCCACAAGCACCAATCTAAGGTTCTGGTACAAAGATTGAACACAAGAGATGAACTAGGGTTTGAGAGGAGATGGTGCTGTTGAAGATGTTGATGGAGATAGCCCTCCCAAAGATGGGAGAGTTGTTGGTGATGATTATGACGATGATTTACCCCTCCGGGAGGGAAGTTCCCCCGACGGAATCGCTCCGCCGGAGGGCAAAAGTGCTCCTGCCCAAGTTCCGCCTCGACACGGCGGCGCTTCGTCCCGAAAGTCCTCCCTTATTTTTTCTAGGTCAAAATGACTTATATACCAGAAGATGGGCACCGGAGGTGGGCCGAGGAGGGCACAACCCACCAGGGCACGCCTGGGGGCCCTGGCGCGCCCAGGTGGGTTGTGCCCACTTGGTAGGCCCCCTCTGATAGTTATTTGCTCCAATAATTCTTATATATTCCATAAAAAATCTCCATGAAGTTTCAGCTCATTTGGAGTTGTGCAGAATAGGTGGCCTGACATAGCTTTTTCAGGTCCAGAATTCCAGCTGCGGTATTCTCCCTCCTTGTGTGAACCTTTCATATTATGAGAGAAAAGGCATTAGAATTACTCCATAAAGCATTATTATGCATAAAAACATTATAAATAATAGTAGGAAAACATGATGCAAAATGGACGTATCAACTCCCCCAAGCTTAGACCTCGCTTGTCCTCAAGCGAAAACCGAAATCGAAAACATGTCCGCATGCTTAGAGAGAGAGGTGTCGATAAAAACAAAATATGGACATAGAAGCATCATGTATATTATTATAACAGCAACAAACTTTAACGTAAAACTTTTATCATAGAATTTCTCATGAACAAGTAACAATTCATCACAATATCGAAGTATAAAGCATAAACTCTATTGAAAACTAACAAAATATGTTCTCAGTCAGCTTTGCAACTACAATTCATCATCTTTTCAGGAAGGGTCACGTATTAGAGCCTTTTGGCAAGTCCACATACTCAACCATCATATAGTCTTCTATAATTGCTAACACTCACCGCATACACATGAGCAAAAAGTTTCAACCGGACACACAGAAAGATAGGGGCTTATAGTTTCGCCTCCCAACGCACTCACCTCAAGAGTGATGTCAACAATAATAACTCATGCCCACCCATATCCAGCTGGATATATGTGCCTAGATCTTTCTTCACCACATGGTGCTTGCCAAAAGAGAAAATAAAAAGGAATAGAGAGAAGTACTTTGACTCTTGCATAAAAGTAAATACATAAAAGTAAAGGATAGGCCCTTCGCAGAGGGAAGCGGAGGTTGCCATGCGCTTTTTGGTTGTATGTCAAATCCCTTAATGCAAAAGAACATCATGTTGTATTTCCCCTTATGATAGCAACCTTTATTATGAAGTCTGTCGCTTTTATTCTTTGCCATCACAAGTTCATACAACGCTCAATTTTCTCTTACACTAAATGATCCAACACTTTTAGAAGCAATTTTTATTGCCTTTTTGCACCGATGACAACTTACTTGAAGGATATTACTCAATCCATAGGTAGGTATGGTGGACTCTCAAAACAAGAATTGGGTTTAAGGGTTTTGGATGCACAAGTAGTATCTCTACTTAGTGCGGAATTTTTGGCTAGCAAAGATGGGGGCAAACACCACATGTTAAAGGATCTATGACAATATAAATTCTATGTGAATATGAACAAACATAAATCATTACGTTGTCGTCCTTGTCCAACGTCAACAATTTTGGCATATAATATTTTGATGAGGACTCACAATCATAAAAGATGTCCAAGATAGTGTATTTGTATGTGAATCTTCTCTTCCCTTATTAATTCTTTCATGAGTTGCATCATTGACCAATGCTATGTTTGTCAATCTCCAACAAATTTTACCACTTATACTTTTCCTTATGTGATGTCATTACTTACCATAAGATTAGCATATGATCTTTTCATTTATTTATTTTCCTTTCTTTTTATTGAAACATTAAAGTAAAGAAAGCAAAACTTGAACTAATCTTTATTATATATCTCGAACACGATTACATAGATAGACCACTAAGCAAACACTCAAAAAGAAAGGATCGAACTAAACTTTTATTCAACTAAATCAAAGGAAAACTAATGATCGAACTAGAATAGATAAAAGCAAATATAGTGGTGATGATACGATACCGGGGCACCTCCCCCAAGCTTGGCACAAGCCAAGGGGAGTGCCCATACCATGAACTCAAGTCTCCTTTGGTGATGATGAAGGTGGTGGTGGTGAAGAAGTAGTCGCGATCCCATCCTTCAAGCTCAAAAGATACTCCAATCTCCAGATGACACTCCGAAGGGCAATGATATGCTCTTGCAATAAAAAAATTCACGAGTGAGATATTTGTTTTGAACACGAACCGTTTCAATGGTCCTAAAGCCTTCAATCTCAGTGGGAGTGAAATATTCATAGTATGGTTGAAGGACATCTTCTTCCTCTTCCTCCGCAGGCAAGGCTTGCCCTACAGCTGGAGCTTGATTTCCTATAGCTTCCTTGCTCTTGTCCTCCTTGCAGGTTTCTTTGGGTTCTTCTCTCTTCAATTCCATCTTCATCAATCAAGCATCCTCTTCTACGTTGTTGGAGGGAGAGGAAGACATGATGCCTGGCTTGACAGATCTGAAAAAAAATAGCAAGAAACAAGAACAAAAGATTTCTCCGTGATACGGTGGTTAATAGGTTCGGGGGGTATATAAAGATTTTTTATCTTGGGAAACAAGCAAACGGAAGAAAAATGGAGTACGGAAGGTAACCGAGGTGGGCACAACCCACCTGGGCGCGCCAGGGGGGCCTGGCGCGCCCTGGTGTCTTGTGCCCACCAGGGTTGCCTTCCCGGTTGTTTCTTATTTTCCTAATTTTTGTTATATTCCAAAACTAACAAAAAATATTTTTGTTGATTTTTCGGAGTCCGTTTACTTACCGTATCACGTACCTCCTCTTTTTTAATTATTCTGGAGTGTTCCGGAAGGTCTCCTTTATGTGTTCCTCGGGTGTTATGGTTTGGATAATATTGCTTTCAACGTTAATAGGTGTACCTGAGATGTAGTGTTTAATTCTTTGACCATTGACCACCTTCGGGTTGGTACCTTCGGCATTATTTATTTTGATGGCTCCAGAGCGATAAACCTCTTCGATAACATACGGTCCTTCCAATTTGGAGAGAAGTTTTCCTGCAAAGAATCTGAAATGAGAGTTGTACAAAAGAACATATTCTCCAACTTTGAATTCCCGCTTTTGGATTCTTTTATCATGTCATCTTTTAACCTTTTCTTTAAATAGTTTGGCATTTTCATAGGCTTGGGTTCTCCATTCATCTAATGAGCTAATATCAAATAACCTCTTTTCATCGGCAAGTTTGAAATCGTAGTTGAGTTCTTTAATTGCCCAATATGCTTTATGTTCTAACTCAAGAGGCAAATGACATGCTTTTCCATAAACCATTTT
The DNA here is from genome assembly GCA_011799875.1 of Thinopyrum elongatum. Lineage (NCBI taxonomy): Eukaryota > Viridiplantae > Streptophyta > Magnoliopsida > Poales > Poaceae > Thinopyrum > Thinopyrum elongatum. The sequence goes on along the minus strand of CM022299.1, from coordinate 334,705,969 downwards.
ATACGGAGACATACCCATGGTATTTTTATATGCTGTTCGGTAGGCCCAAAGTGCATCATCCAATTTCTTAGACCAATTTTTTCGGGACCTATTGACAGTTTTTTGCAAAATTAATTTTATTTCTCTATTGCTAAGTTCAACTTGACCACTAGATTGAGAGTGATAGGGTGATGCAATTCTATGGTTAACATCATACTTAGCAAGCATTTTGCAGAAAGCACCATGAATAAAGTGTGAACCACCATCAGTCATTAAATATCTAGGGACTCCAAACCTTGGGACAATAACTTCTTTAAGCATTTTAATGGAGGTGTGGTGATCAGCACTGCTGGTTGGAATAGCTTCTACCCACTTAGTGACATAATCAACAACAACCAAAATATGTGTATACCCATTAGAGGAACGAAAAGGTCCCATATAATCAAAACCCCAAACATCAAATGGTTCAACAGCAAATGAATAATTCATAGGCATTTCATGACGCTTACCGATATTACTGAATCGTTGACATTCATCACAAGATAAAACAAACTTACGGGCATCCTTGAAGAGAGTAGGCCAATAGAAACCAGATTGCAATACCTTATGAGCAGTTCTATCTCCCGCATGATGCCCTCCATAAGCTTCGGAGTGACATTTCCATAGGATTTGTCCCTGTTCATGCTCAGGTACACAACGTCTAATAATACCATCTACTCCTTCTTTATACAGATGTGGGTCATCCCAAAAGTAATGTCTTAAATCATAGAAGAATTTTTTCTTTTGTTGATATGTAAAGCTAGGTGGTATATATTTAGCAACAATATAATTAGCATAGTCAGCATACCAAGGGGTGTTATGAGAAACATTTATTGCAGCTAATTGTTTGTCAGGAAAACTATCATTAATAGGTTGTGGGTCATCAAGAATATTTTCTAACCTAGACAAGTTGTCAGCTACGGGGCTCTCAGCTCCTTTCCTATCAGTGATATGTAAATCAAATTCGTGCAGCAAGAGAACCCATCTAATGAGTCTAGGTTTAGCATCTTTCTTTTCCATAAGATATTTAATAGCAGCATGATCGATGTGAACAATAACCTTAGAATAAACAATGTAAGATCTGAATTTGTCACAAGCAAACACAACCACTAAAAATTCCTTTTCAGTGGTAGCTGAAAGTGCAACTAATCCCTGGGTGGTTTTGGTAATTCTTAACAACATATAGCTCATTGAACTAATACTCTTTCAAGATGATCATTTCAGAAAGTTCAATGATTGGCATGGCATGGACTAGAGATGTGGACCCCTCAAAATGCTAAGGACATATATTGGCTCAAGCTCAAGACTCTACTCTTTTCATTTTAGTGATCCAAGATCACATTGAGTCCATAGGAAAGCCAATACTATTAAAAGGGGATGAGGTGTTGCTTAATGGCTTCCTTGCTCAAAATGCTTAGTGATATGCTCCAAAACCCTCAACCACTTTCTCATATCCACATATGTCCCAAACCAAAAGTCAAACTCGGCCCCACCGATTTGATCTATCCGGCGCCACCGAGTTCATTTGACATAGCCACTGCCAGAAACCCTAATCAGTTCGGTCTCACCGATAGGGATCTCGGTCTCACCGAGATGGGATTGCTAACTCTCAGTTTCCCTTTGTAATGTTTCGGTCTAACCGAGATGAGCGATCGGTCCCACCGAGTTCGCAATGCAAACTCTTTGTTTCCTCTTCGTAACGTTTCGGTCTCACCGAAATGAGCGATCGGTCTCACTGAGTTTGCCTGACCAACTCTTTGTTTGCCTATTACAGAAATCGGTCTCACCGAGTTCATGTGATCGGTCTCACCGAGATTACGTTATGCCCTAACCCTAACGAAATCGGTCTCACTGAGTTGACATGTCGGTCCCACCGAAAATCCTAACGTTCACATTTTGAACTAAATCGGTCTGACCGAGTTTCAATATTCGGTCCCACCGAGTTTGGTAAATTGTGTGCAATGGTTAGATTTTGTGTGGAGGCTATATATACCCCTCCACCCTTCCTCCACTCGAGAGGAGAGCCATCAGAACGTGCCTACACTTCCAGCATTCATTTTCTGAGAGAGAACCACCTACTCATGTGTTAAAACCAAGATATTCCAATCCAACCATAAGAATCTTGATCTCTATCCTTCCCCAAGTTGCTTTCCACTCACATCATCTTTCCACCAAATCCAAATCTGTGAGAGAGAGTTGAGTGTTGGGGAGACTATCATTTGAATCACAAGAGCAAGGAGTTCATCATCAACACACCATCTATTACCTTTTGGAGAGTGGTGTCTCCTAGATTGGTTAGGTGTCACTTGGGAGCCTCCATCAAGATTGTGGAGTTGAACCAAGGAGTTTGTACGGGCAAGGAGATCGCCTACTTCGTGAAGATCTACCCTAGTGAGGCAAGTCCTTCGTGGGCGATGGCCATGGTGGGATAGACAAGGTTGCTTCTTCGTGGACCCTTCGTGGGTGGAGCCCTCCGTGGACTCGCGCAACCGTTACCCTTCGTGGGTTGAAGTCTCCATCAACGTGGACGTACGATAGCACCACCTATCGCAACCACACCAAAAATCTCCGTGTCTACATTGTGTTTGCTCCCTCCAAACTCCTCCCCTTTACCTTCATGTGCAATGATTTACATTCCGCTGCTATACAGTTAGAATTGCATGTGTAGGTTGATTGCTTGACTTGTGCTAAGTTGCTAAAATCTACCAAGACTAAAAATTTGGAAAAGGCTAGATTTTTATTTGGTCAAGTAGTCTAATCACCCCCTCTAGACATACTTTCGATCCTACAAGTGGTATCAGAGTTTTGGTCTCCATTTGCCTTGATTTCCATAGCTTTGGTGATCATAGCCTTGGTTTCACAACCTAGGAGAGTATGGCATCTAGTGAGGGAAATTACCACCGTAGAGGTCCTTACTTTGATGGTACTAATTTTGCTAGTTGGAAGCATAAGATGAAAATGCATATTCTTGGACATAACCCCGCCGTTTGGGCTATTGTGTGTATTGGCTTGCAAGGTGAATTCTTCGATGGGAAAGAACCGAATCGTGAAGCTACCGCGGAAGAATTGAAGATGTTGCAATACAATGCTCAAGCTTGCGATATCCTCTTCAACGGATTGTGCCCCGAAGAATTCAACAAAATCAGCCGTCTTGAGAATGCAAAGGAAATTTGGGATACTTTAATTGATATGCATGAAGGTACCAACTCCGTCAAGGAATCCAAATTGGATGTGCTTCAAAGTCAGCTGGATAAGTTCAAAATGAAGAATGGTGAAGGTGTCGCTGAAATGTACTCTAGGCTTGCTCTCATCACAAATGAGATTGCCGGCTTAGGAAGTGAAGAGATGACCGACAGATTCATCATCAAGAAGATCCTAAGAGCCTTGGATGGAAAATATGATACCATGTGCACATTGATCCAAATGATGCCAAATTACAAAGATCTCAAGCCAACCGAAGTCATTGGAAGAATTATTGCTCATGAGATGTCACTCAAGGATAAAGAAGAGCTTCACAACAAGTCTAGTGGTGCTTACAAAGCCTCATGTGATGCTCCTACATCATCAAGTGAAAAACAAGCCTTCAATGAGGAATTGAGCCTAATGGTGAAGAACTTTAACAAGTTCTACAAGAGTAGAAGCAAGGAAAGAAGTTCCAAGTCAAGGTCATACAATGACAAAAGATCTTCTAGTCGTGAGCGTAATTGCTACAATTGTGGAAGACCCGGACACTACTCCAATGAGTGTACGGCTCCCTACAAAAGAAGAGAAGACTCACCTAAAAGAAGAAGCAAAAGAGAAGAATCACCTCCAAGTGAGAGAAGGAGTAGAGATGATCGTTATGAACGAAGAACCTCTCGCAGAAGCAAGGATTCGGAAAGGAAGGACAAGTCATCAAGGAGCTATACAAAACGAAGACATCAAGCTCATGTTGGTGAATGGGTATCCGGCTCCGACTCCGACCACCACTCCGAGAGAAGTTATCACTCCGACTCCGAATATACTCAAGATGAAGGTGGTGCCGGTCTAGCACTTGTGTCAACCAACTCCTATGACATATTTGACTCACCAAATGAAGGAATTGGAAGATGCTTCATGGCTAAAGGCCCAAAGGTATCACACCCCGAGTATGTTGATTTCAATAGTGATGAAGATGATTTGCTAGGTGATGATGATTTACTTGTTGACAACTCTAGTGATGAAAACTATGATGAACTTGCTATTAATCATGTTAAACAAGACAAAACGAATGATGATGATAAGAAGGAGGTTGAGCGTCTAACTAAAGAACTAAACACTCTTAAGTTAGCCCATGAAACTACCTTAGAAGATCATCGAGAGCTTTTAAAGACTCATGAGAAACTACGCTTTGAAAAGCTCAACCTAGAGCAAGAGCATGGGTTCTTAAAAGCAACCAATGATGATCTTCGTAAGAAAAGTTCTTCTTACATTGCCATGCGTTTACTCTTGTCTACTTACATGCCACAAGTAAAATCTAGCAACAAGAGTAAGAAAGATTCTTCTTCTAGTAGTATCAATAATCATGCTAAATCCAATATTGTTGCTTCTAGTAGTTCTCTTGATTCCACTAATGATTCTCTTAGCCAAGTTACACTTGAGCAAGAAAATAGCTTATTGAAGGGAATTATAGAGAAAGGTGTTTACAAGAGCCTTGCCGGAAGTAAGCAATTTGATGAAATGGTACGCAAGCAAGGAAGGCATCGGAAGAATCAAGGTGTTGGTTTTGAACGAAAGTTCAATGCTAATGGAGTTGAGTGGGAAGAAGATCAATACCCCAAGACGAAGTTTGTTCCTCAACAAGAGAAGTATGATCCTACTTCCTTCAAGGGGACACAAGCTCAAGATGATCTTCCACCACAAGACCTCAAGCAAAAAGGCAAGGACAAGCTTCAACAGGAGATTGATGCATTTGAAGAAGCTCCTAAGGCCTTGGTCAAGTGGGTTCCCAAGACTACATCAAGTTCTACTTCATCAAGTATGACTACAACTCCAAGGATTCCCATCAAGATAATGTGGATCCCGAAGAAGAAGAACTAGAGAATTCTTGAGGGTGACTCCGCCAACATATTTCACTCATATCATTTTGGCAAGAACAAGTGCAATCATCTTCCACATCTTGCACTAGTTCAAGGAGTCACAAACCCTCTTGTTGGTAAGACAAGGGACAAGGTAACCTAATGCTTTCGTGGACATCATCTTGTGTGTACTTCACTCTATGTCTATGGATATCCTTGTTTGTTCCTTGTGGGACTAACCCATGTAGGTATTGAAAGTGCAACTCACTCCAATGGATTGCTCCAAATGATCTACATCAAAATTGAGCATCCACATCTTCAACATCTACATGAAGGCATCATCGACAAGACCCAAGGTTAGTTCATCCCTCTTAGGGGGGATATCACATCTAGGGGGAGCTTTACTCTAAGAATTGAGCTAATGCAACTCTAATGGTGTGAACACAACAATGCTTTATGTAAAAGTGGTAACCCCACTTGTGCTTAAACGATGAGTATGACCTATGATCAAATGTTCTCATTTGACTCCTCAGTCAATATACTCATATATAGATGATCTAGTCATCGCCAATTGCTTGATAGATGCTAGAGTGTTTGTGCATGCTTTGTCACATATTTCATTTGCCATTTTATTGTGTGAGCATGTTGGTTGCATATTTTTCTCATTCGAGGACATCCATTTGTTGCTTTGATTGTTTGATTTGTTTCTTTTGTCAAATGGATGGACAAGAATGCCTAAGAACTTCCTTTAACTATCTATGCTTTTCTTGTCTCAGACTCTATTCATGCTACATCACAAAGTTTGATCAAGTCAGATTCGAACCCTCTGGGTGAGGAGCACTCGGAGTCACCGATTCATCATAGACTTAAACTTCCAAAACCTCTCTGTGCATTTCGGTCTGACCGATTCGTCCTTTTTGGTCATACCAAGTTCACTGAGTTGATCTAGGTTTTCAATCTCGGTGCAACCGATTAGAACCATTCGGTCACACCGAGTTGTAGTAACCGCTTGCGATTCTGCATCTTGGTGCCACCGAGTTGTTCCACTCGGTCACACCGACAGGGTCAGGAAATATATACCGACGGGTCAAATGTTGGAAATTTCTCCGAAACCTTTTCGCCCGTGCGTGTCCTGCTCTGCCGACTCGGGTCTCCGGATCGTCCTCTCATCGCCAGCGACCCCCTGCCGTTGGTCTCCGCCGCCGTCAACGGAAATCTACACCGCCGTTGCCACCGTAGCGAGCTCATCGCCAAGTTAGGGTATGAGTTCGACCCTTTGTGCAATCTTTACCTCCGATTCTTAGCACAATGACAATGCCAAGATTCTTACCATGTATGAGATTAATCTATCCAACGAAAACTTCCTTTAGATTAGATTTGATTCAAAAATTTAGCGTTAGGTTTCCGCCGAACTCATCTCGGACCGACCGAGTTGTAGAAATCGGTCTCACCGATTTGGCTTAGGCCATTGCACTTGTAACTTTCGGTCTAACCGAAAGTTGCAAATCGGTGTGACCGAGTTCAACTCTCAGTGAAACCCTAGCAATCTCGAACTCACCAAACTGTGTCTCGGTCTGACCGATCTCACTAGTTCAGACTCCAACATTGCTTCGGTGGCACCGAGTTTAACAAATCGGTAGCTCCGAAATGCTTTCTGTGGAAAACTAAAACTAAATTTTTGACTCAATTGTTTTGCAAAATCTCTGCACTTTGTGATGCTCATCCACTCTATTTCATCTATAACTATTCACAGGGTCAGCTTTCAGTTTGCAGTGCCATAATGTCTGATCAGAGTGATAGCCAGAACAGGTCTGAGGAGCAAGTGAATCTAAGTGAGGGCACTAGTCCCTCTGACAGCTATGAGGATGGCAGCAGAAGTACTCCTAGCAACCTGCCTAAGGCTGCTACTAGGCAGAGGAGAAAGAGAAATTCTGATTCTGAAGATGAAGACTATATTGCTGCTGAGGAGGAAGTCAGCTCCAAGAAGAAGGTGCTGAAAAAGGAATATGCTGCTGCTGCAACCAAGCTTGTGTTGCACAAGAAAGCTCCTGCCAAGAGAGTGCCCATGTCTAAGGCCAGAGCCTCAACTCTTGAAGCCTCCAAATCAACTATTGAGGAGACTAGTGAGGGCAAGAAGAGAAAGGAAAGGGTCAAGAAGACAATAGCCAGAGTAATTGGCAGACCCTCTATGATGAGAGACCCAGCTGAGGATGAAGAAGAAGATGAAGAAGAGGACAGCTGCAGACCAGAAGAGATCATGTGGGTATGCTCCACACATCCAGATGCTCATCAACTCCAAGATGGGCACAGACACATATTTGTTGGATAAAGAACACCTTCCCTTGAGACCTGAATTTGAGGACAACACAGTTGTCATGGATGCTGAAGATCCTACATCAGTAGAGGCTCAAGAGAAGAGGGAGAAAGCAAAGGCAGAGAAGGCAGCCAAGATGCCAAGTGTTGAAGAGGCATCTCAAGTCAAAACAAGATCAACTTAGCTATCTCATTCAAGCAACTTTGAGGATTGAGAACGGTTTGGCCACCCTGACTCAGAATCAAGAGAGCCTGGAGAGGATCATTGAAACAAAGTTTTATGATCTGGACTTGAAGGTGACAGAGATCCAGACAGCTGTTGAACAGCTCCAGGAAGAAGCTGAAGAGAGGAAAGGGAAAGCTACCACAGATGCTTTTCAGAGAGTGCCTAGGGCACAGAGATCTGCAGCAATGCCTGTGACAGATACAAGAGCTACTGCGTCAGCACCTGTAGCTACAGCTTCAGTTGCCCCTCTGGTTGCAACTCCACCAGCTCCAACAACCTCAACAGATGCATTTGTTCTTGGAGTCCTCTCTACACCGCCTCCCTAAGATCAAGCCTAGAGAGACGCATAGCACTATGCATTTTCAAGCTTTTTGGTAACTTGTTGCCAAAGGGGGAGAAAGTGTATAGATCATAGGCTTCGAGAGAGAGTACTTGCTTCTTTTTGCCATTCTCTTTGCTACTTTTTGTGTGCTTGCTTGGTTGATATTCTATGATTATGTGTGTGAGATACTTATGGTCATGTGTTTGATATGATGACATTATTTATCTCTCTTGTATGATCATTCACTTTGCCTTGGTGATGAGTGCATATTTTTCATATTCCATCATTTTGAGCGCTCCACCAAGATGAATGTGACATGGAAGAGTAACCCATGATCCTAATCGATTATGCATTTGCATTCAAAAGCAAATTTTAAATAATGCACAAATTTAGGGGGAGCTCTTGCTTCTCACATACTTCTCAAAGCGACGATATACTTCATTCTTATTATCATGTGTTGAAGCTTTGATCTATATGTTGTCATCAATTACCAAAAAGGGGGAGATTGAAAGTGAACTAATCCCTGGGTGGTTTTGGTAATTCTTAACAACATATAGCTCATTGAACTAATATTCTTTCGAGATGATCATTTCAGAAATTTCAATGATTGGCATGGCATGGACTAGAGATGTGGACCCCTCAAAATGCTAAGGACATATATTGGCTCTAGCTCAAGACTCTACTCTTTTCATTTTAGTGATCCAAGATCACATTGAGTCCATAGGAAAGCCAATACTATTAAAAGGGGATGAGGTGTTGCTTAATGGCTTCCTTGCTCAAAATGCTTAGTGATATGCTCCAAAACCCTCAACCACTTTCTCATATCCACATATGTCCCAAACCAAAAGTCAAACTCGGCCCCACCGATTTGATCTATCCGGCGCCACCAAGTTCATTTGACATAGCCACTGCCAGAAACCGTAATCAGTTCGGTCTCACCGATAGGGATCTCGGTCTCACCGAGATGGGATTGCTAACTCTCTGTTTCCCTTTGTAATGTTTTGGTCTAACCGAGATGAGCGATCGGTCCCACCGAGTTCGCAATGCAAACTCTCTGTTTCCTCTTCGTAACATTTCGGTCTCACCGAAATGAGTGATCGGTCCCACCGAGTTTGCTTGACCATCTCTCTGTTTGCCTATTACAGAAATCGGTCTCACCGAGTTCATGTGATCGGTCTCACCGATATTACGTTATGCCCTAACCCTAACGAAATTGGTCTCTCCGAGTTGACATGTCGGTCCCACCGAAAATCCTAACATTCACATTTTGAACTAAATCGGTCTGACTGAGTTTCACTATTCGGTCCCACCGAGTTTGGTAAATTGTGTGTAACGGTTAGATTTTGTGTGGAGGCTATATATATCCCTCCACCCTTCCTCCATTCGTGAGGAGAGCCAGCAGAACATGCCTACACTTCCAGCATTCATTTTCTGAGAGAGAACCACCTGCTCATGTGTTGAGACCAAGATATTCCAATCCAACCATAAGAATCTTGATCTCTAGCCTTCCCCAAGTTGCTTTCCACTCAAATCATCTTTCCACCAAATCCAAATCTATGAGAGAGAGTTGAGTGTTGGGGAGACTATCATTTGAAGCACAAGAGCAAGGAGTTCATCATCAACACACCATCTATTACCTTTTGGAGAGTGGTGTCTCCTAGATTGGTTAGGTGTCACTTGGGAGCCTCCGTCAAGATTGTGGAGTTGAACCAAGGAGTTTGTACAGGCAAGGAGATCGCCTACTTCATGAAGATCTACCCTAGTGAGGCAAGTCCTTCATGGGCGATGGCCATGGTGGGATAGACAAGGTTGCTTCTTCGTGGACCCGTCGTGGGTGGAGCCCTCCGTGGACTCACGCAACCGTTACCCTTCGTGGGTTGAAGTCTCCATCAACGTGGACGTACGATAGCACCACCTATCGGAACCACGCCAAAAATCTCTGTGTCTACATTGCGTTTGCTCCCTCTAAACTCCTCCCCTTTACCTTCATATGCAATGATTTACATTCCACTGCTATACTCTTAGAATTGCATGTGTAGGTTGATTGCTTGACTTGTGCTAAGTTGCTAAAATCTGCCAAGACTTAAAATTTGGAAAAGGCTAGATTTTTATTTGGTCAAGTAGTCTAATCACCCCCCTCTATACATACTTTCGATCCTACAGTAGCATAATTTCTTTGAGCACTGTCTAGAGTTTTGCTTGCATAATGGATAGCATTTAGTTACTTATCAACTCTTTATCCTAGAACAGACCAACAACATAATCACTAGCATCACACATAATTTCAAAAGGCAAGTTCCAATCAGGTGGTTGAACAATAGGTGCAGAAATTAAGGCTTTCTTAAGTGTTTCAAAGGCTTCTACACAATCATCATCAAAAACAAATGGAACATCCTTTTGTAAAAGATTTGTAAGAGGCATATAAATTTTAGAGAAGTCTTTAATAAATCTCCTATAGAAACCAACATGACCGAGGAAACTACGAATACCTTTGATATCTCTGGGACATGGCATTTTCTCAATTGCATCAACTTTAGCTTTATCCACTTCAATACCTCGTTCAGAAATTTTATGCCCCAAGACAATACCTTCATTAACCATAAAGTGGCATTTCTCCCAATTCAAGACAAGATTAGTTTGCTCACATCTTTGCAAAACTCGATCAAGGTTGCTTAAGCCATCATCAAAAGAAGTTCCGTAAACAGAAAAATCATCCATGAAAACTTCAACAATCTTTTCACAAAAATCAGAGAATATGGTAGTCATACATCTATGAAAGGTAGCAGGTGCATTGCATAAACCAAAAGGCATGAGTCTATAAGCATAAGTTCCAAAGGGGCAAGTAAAGGTGGTTTTCTCTTGGTCAGGTTGTGAAACAGGTATTTGAGAAAAACCAGAATATCCATCAAGAAAACAAAAGTGTGTGTGCTTAGATAGTCTTTCTAGGATTTGATCAATAAAAGGCAAAGGGTAATGATCTTTCCTAGTTGCTTTGTTTAATTTTCTAAAATCAATTACCATTCTATAGCAAGTAACAATTCTTTGTGGAATAAGTTCATTCTTATCGTTTGGAAAAACGGTAATACCTCCTTTCTTAGGGACACAATGAACGGGACTTACCCATCTACTATCAGCTATGGGATAAATTATACCTGCTTCTAGAAGCTTTAATATTTCAGTTCTTACCACTTCTTTCATTTTAGGATTCAAACGTCATTGATGATCAACGACGGGTTTAGCATCAGGTTCCATATTGATCTTTTGCTGACAGAGAGTGGGACTAATGCCCTTAAGATCATCAAGAGTATATCCAATAGCAGCACGGTGCTTCTTCAGAATTTTGAATAATCTTTCTTCTTCATGTTCTGAAAGGTTAGCACTAATAATAATAGGATATATCTTTTTCTCATCAAGATAAGCATATTTCAAAGTGTCTGGTAATTGTTTTAATTCAAACATAGGATCACCTTTAGGTGGAGGAGGACCTCCTAGAGTTTCAATAGGCAAATTGTGTTTAAGCAGAGATCGTTGTTCAAAGAAACTTTTATCTATTTCATTTCTTTCATGCATATGCATATCATTTTCATGGTCTAGCAAATATTGTTCTAGTGGATCAGTAGGAGGTACGGCAATAGAAGCAAGACCAATTATTTCATCCTTACTAGGCAATTCTTTCTTATGATGTTTTCTACTAAACTTGGAAAAATTAAACTCATGAGATTCATCACCAAAACTAACACCGACGATTTGTTTCTCGCAATCTATTTTAGCATTAACGGTGTTCAAGAAAGGTCTACCAAAGATAATGGGACAAAAATCATCTTGTGGGGAACCAAGAACTAGAAAATTAGTAGGATATTTTATTTTCCCACACAAGACTTCAACATCTCTAACAATCCCAAGTGGTGTGATGGTGTCTCTATTAGCAAGCTTAATTGTAACATCTATGTCTTCTATTTCAGCGGGTGCTATGTTATTCATAATTTCTTGATATAAGGTAAAGGGAATAGCACTCACGCTAGCACCTAAGTCACATAAACCATGATAACAATGATCTCTTATTTTAACTGAGACAACAGGCATGCCAACAACAGGTCTATGTTTATCCTTTTCATCTGGTTTGGCAATTCTAGCAGCTTCATCACAGAAGTAAATAACATGCCCATCTATATTTTCTACTAGGAGATCTTTAACCATAGCAACACTAGGTTCTACCTTGATTTGTTCAGCAGGTTTAGGTGCTCTAATATAGCTTTTATTGACCACGGTTGAGACCTTAGCATGTTCCTTTATCCTAATAGGGAAAGGTGGTTTTTCAATGTAAGCAGTAGGAACAACTGGGTCAACATTATAAATAATAGTTTCATCTTTAACTACAACCGGTTCTTTAATTTCTTCTTTAATAGGTGGATGATATTTAAACCACTTCTCCTTAGGGAGATCAACATGAGTAGCAAATGATTCACAGAAAGAAGCTACTATCTCAGAGTCAAGTCCATATTTAGTGCTAAACTTTTGAAAAGCATCGGTATTCATAAAAGATTTAACACAATCAAACTCAAGATTAATACCTGACTCTTTACCTTCGTCGAGTTCCCAATCTTCAGAGTTGTGTTTAATTCTTTCTAAAAGATCCCACCTGAATTCAATAGTCTTCTTCATAAAAGAACCAGTACAAGAAGTATCGAGCATGGATCGATCATCATGAGAAAGCCGAGCATAAAAATTCTGAATGATAATTTCCCTTGAGAGCTCATGATTGGGGCATGAATATAACATTGACTTAAGCCTCCCCCAAGCTAGAGCGATACTTTCTCCTTCACGAGGCCAAAAATTATATATATAATTCCGATTACGATGAACTAGATGCATAGGATAATTTTTTTGGTGAAATTCCAATTTCAATCGATTCCAATTCCAAGATCCAATATCATCGCATAGCCTATACCATGCCAATGATTTTCCCTTCAAAGATAAAGGGAAAACCTTCTTCTTAGCTTCATCTCCGGGTAAACATGCAAGCTTAAATAATCCATAAATTTCATCCACATATATCAAGTGCATATCAGGATGTTCGGTTCCATCTCCTGCATAAGGATTAGCTAACAGTTGTTCTATCATACCAGAAGGAATTTCATAACCAATATTTTTAGTAGGTGCAGTAGGTTGAGGGGCAACAAATTGTGGTTCTGGTCGAGGTGAAGATACCCCAAACAATCCCCTCAAAGTATTGTTCTCCATAGTAGCAAGTGATAATAAATTTCAGCACGTAGTAATAATTTTTCCTTACCGATTTCCACTTACCAAGAGCGCTTCACTCCCCGGCAACGGTGCTAGAAAAGAGCCTTGATGACCCACAAGTATAGGGGATCAATCATAGTCCTTTCGATAAGTAAGAGTGTCGAACCCAACGAGGAGCAGAAGGAAATGACAAGTGGTTTTCAACAAGGTATTCTCTGCAAGCACTGAAATTACAAGTAACGAGTAGTTTGATAGCAAGATAATTTGTAACGAGCAAGTAACGGTAACAGTAACAAAAGTGCAGCAAGGTAGCCCAATCCTTTTGAGGCAAAGGACAGGCCAAAACGGTCTCTTATAATAAGCAAAGCGTTCTTGAGGGTGCATGGGAATTTCGTATAGTCACTTTCATCATGTTGGATTGATTTGTGTTCGCTACTTTGATAATTTGATATGTGGGTGGACCGGTGCTTAGGTGCTGTTCTTACTTGAACAAACCTCCTACTTATGATTAACCCCCTCGCAAGCATCCGCAACTAAGAGAAAAGTATTAAGATAAAATCTAACCATAGCATTAAACTTTTGGATCCAAATCGGTACCTTACGAAGTAGCGCATAAACTAGGGTTTAAGCTTCTGTCACTTTCGCAACCCATCATCTAATAACTACTCCACAATGCATTCCCTTAGGCCCTAATAATGTGAAGTGCCATGTAGTCGACATTCACATGACACCACTAAGGGAATCACAACATACATATCATCAAAATATCGATCATATATCAAGTTCACATGATTACTTGCAACAAGATTTCTCCCGTGACCTCAAGAACAAAAGTAACTACTCACAAATGATAATCATGCTCAAGATCAGAGGGGTATTAAATAGCATAATGGATCTGAACATATAATCTTCCACCAAATAAACCATATAGTAATCAACTACAAGATGTAATCAACACTACTAGTCACCCACAAGCACCAATCTAAGGTTTCGGTACAAAGATTGAACACAAGAGATGAACTAGGGTTTGAGAGGAGATGGTGTTGTTGAAGATGTGATGGAGATTGCCCTCCCAAAGATGGGAGAGTTGTTGGTGATGATGATGACGTGATTTCCCCCTCCGGGGGGGGGGGGGGGGAGTTCCCCGAGCGAAATCGCTCCGCCGGAGGGCAAAAGTGCTCCTGCCCAAGTTCCACCTTGAGACTGCGGTGCTTCATCCCAAAAGTTCTCCCTTATTTTTTCTACGTCAAAATGACTTATATTCCAGAAGATGGGCACCGGAGATGGGCCGAGGAGGGCACAACCCACCAGGGCGCGCCTGGGGGCCCTGGCGCGCCCAGGTGGGTTGTGCGCACCTGGTGGGCCCCCTCTGGTAGTTATTTGCTCGAATAATTCTTATATATTCCATAAAAAATCTCAGTGAAGTTTCAGCTCATTTGGAGTTGTACCGAATAGGTGGCCTGACGTAGCTTTTTCAGGTCTAGAATTCCAGCTGCCGATATTCTCCCTCCTTGTGTGAACCTTGCATATTATGAGAGAAAAGGCATTAGAATTACTCCATAAAGCATTATTATGCATAAAAACATTATAAATAACAGTAGGAAAACATGACGCAAAATGGACGTATCAAGTTCTACCATTACTACAGCGATAGGTTACCACCAATCGCTGCATCTGTGCCCCCACCAATGATGTCCATCTCATAGTTTTCCTCCTCTGTCCACACCACCACATTGACTCGGTGCCATCTAGCAGACAATCTGGTACAAATGCTTCGACTCCCACTGCTGAAAAAACTTGCGCTTGTGTTGGTTGATCTGTCGGAGGCCTCACTACACAGCATCATCCACTCCAGCTGCCCTGCCCTGGAGCGTTTGGTGCTTGTTTTTGGAAACGGAATCCATATCCCTTGTCTCAAAATAAAGTTGCCTCACCTTGTAAGCATTGGAATTTGTTTGAAGGATAGGAGCTCATCCTCGAAGATGCCCCTTGATACGTCTCTAACGTATCTATAATTTTTTATTGTTCCATGCTGTTAAATTATCATTCTTGGATGTTTTACAATCATTTTATAGCAACTTTATATCATTTTTTGGGACTAACCTATTGACATAGTGCCCAGTGCCGGTTGCTATTTTTTGCTTGTTTTTTACTTCGCAGAATATCAGTACCAAACGGAGTCCAAATGCAGCAAAACTTTTTGGAGAATTTTTTTGGACCAGAAGACACAAGATGGGCCAAATAAGTACCAGAGGGGAGGCCCGAGGGGAGCACAACCCCCCAGGGCGCACCCAGGAGCCCAGGCGTGACCTGGTGGGTTGTGCCCACCTCTGTGGCCTCCCGCACAGCCTCTTCGCCCTATAAATACCCCAATATTCCAAAAACTCTAGGGGAGTCGACAAAACACAATTCCAGCGGCCGCAAGTTCCAGAACCACCAGATCCAATCTAGACACCATCACAGAGGGGTTCATCAGCCTTATTGGTGCCTCTCCGATGATGCGTGAGTAGTTCATCATAGACCTACGGGTCCGTAGGCAGTAGCTAGATGGCTTCTTCTCTCTTTTTGATTCTCAATACAATGGTCTCTTGGAGATCTATTTGATGTAACTATTTTTATGGTGTGTTTGTTGGGATCTGATGAACTTTGAGTTTATGATCAGATCTATATCCATGAATATTATTTGAGTTTTGTTTGATCTCTTATATGCATGACTACTTATAGCCTCATATTTCTTCTTCAAATCTTTGGTTTAGTTAGGCCAACTAGATCGATTTTTCTTGCCATGGGAAGAGGTGCTTTGTGATGGGTTCGATCATGCGGTGTTCTTTCCCAGTGACAGAAGGGGCAGCAAGACACGCATGTATCATTGCTATTAAGGATAATAAGATGGGGGCTATTCCTACATGAATAGATCTCGTCTACATCATATCATCGTTTTTATTGCATTACTCCGTTTCTCCATGAACTTAATACACTAGATGCATGCTGGATAGCGGTCGATGTGTGGAGTAATAGTAGTAGATGCAGGCAGGAGTCGGTCTACTAATCTTGGACGTGATGCCTATACAATGATCATTGCCTTGGATATCATCATAATTATTCGATCTTCTATCAATTGCCCAACAGTAATTTGTTTACCCACCGTGTGCTATTTTCTCGAGAGAAGCCACTAGTGAAATCTACGGCCCCCGTGTCTATTCTTTATCATATTTGCTTTGAGATCTATTTTTATTCGCTTTTATTTTCAGATCTATTATTCCATAAGCCCCAAAATACCTTGCTGCACTTTTTTATTACTTATTTTATTTCGCGTTTTATCGAGATCTATTTATCCAATCTATCACAATTTTTATCCCGTCAACTTGACAATTTCTGGCACCGTTACCCGTAGAGGGATTGACAACCCCTCATAAGCGTCGGGTTGCAAGTATTTGTTCTTTGTGTGCATGTACCATTTACATAGTGTTGCTTGATTCTCCTACTTGATTGATACCTTGGTTTCATAACTGAGGGAAATACCTACCGTAGTTGTGCTGCATCATCCCTTCCTCTTTGGGGAAATACCGATGTAGTTCAAGTGACATCAAAAGGAATTTCTGGCGCCGTTGCCGGGGAGACATCATCAACATCTATCAGGTTCCTAATCACAAATCTCATCTCCTTGCAATTTACATTATTTGCCATTTGCCTCTCGTTTTCATCTCCCCCACTTCACAAAAATTTGCCGTTTTTATTTGCCTTCTTTCCGTTTGCCTTTTTCTCGTCAGATCTTTTGTTTGCTTGTGTTACCATGTGCCTTCTATTTGCTTGCATCTTCGCTTGCTAAAAATCTATTAATGTGGATCCTTATCCACTTGCTAATCTTTTTAAAAGATCCAATTATGATGAACCGATCTCAAGTGAGTTGAGTGCACTAGATTATCTTTATGAAGTTTTGCTTGAAATTCGTGAATCTGAAAATTGTGATGAAGTGCTAAAAGAAGAAATTTATGAAGTGATTCACGATAGCTCCATGAATGAAAAGCATGATTGCGATGATGTTATTATAAATTCTATTAATGTCAATTGTGCTAATAACATGCAAAACCCTAAGCTTGGGGATGCTAATTTTGCTATGTCCACTACTTATTGTAATGATCATGACTGGGGTGATAATACTTCTTATGATCTTGAAAATTTATTTATGCCGCATGGTGAATATGTTTGCGATAATATTGAAAGTGGGTTTGGAAGAGTGTTAACTCTAGGTAGTATTGATCCCACTACTTTGGAGAATGATCAATCTTATGAAATTTTTGATAAAAGTGGGCTTGGAGAGGTCATGACTTTATTTGATGATCCCACTATTTTGGACGAGTGTCAACTTTGCATGCATGTGGATCATAAAAAGAAAGTTTTATTTGATAGCTATATTGTTGAATTTGATTATGATCCTACATGTAATTATTACGAGAGAGGAAAATATGGTTGTAGAAATTTTCATGTTACTAAATTACCTCTCTTTATGTTGAGATTTTCAATGTTTTATTCCTCTCCTTTGCATATGCTAGATATTTCTTGTCTTGATAATTTGTTTGCTTATAAAATTCCTATGCATATGAAGTATGTTATACTTAAATGTGTTTGTCACATGTTTTATTATTCTCTCTTTGTGTTTCAATTATTATCTTTCATGTGAGCATCAATGAAATATCAATGCCTAGCTAAAAGGCTTTAAAGAAAAGCGCTTGTTGGGAGGCAACCCAATGAATAAAATTTATTTTTTGCCTTTTTCCTACTTTTATTGAGTGTTTGAACAATTATTCCTCTGTTATTATTGTATTTTTTATGTTTTAATTAGTGTTTGTGCCAAGTAAAGCCTTTGGGATCAAGTTGGGTGATAGTTGATTTGATCTTGTTGAAAAACAGAAACTTTTGCATCCAGTAGCAGAATTTTGTAAAATCACGAAAGCGACGTAAAATTCTGAATTTTTTACACAAGATTTATATATAAATTTCCTACGTTTTTATAATTTTTCAGAATTTTTGGAGTTACAGAAGTATGGTTAGAGTACAGATTATTACAGACCATTCTGTTTTTGACAGATTCTGTTTACGTTGCATTGTGTGCTTATTTTGATAAATCTATGGATTGTATCGGGGGGTATAAGCCATGGTAAAGTTGGAATACAGTAGGTATAATGCAATAATAAAATATGAATGGCTTTGCAACAGTACTTAGAGTGGTTATTTGCTTTATTATACTAACGGATCTCACGAAGGTTAAGTTTTGTGTGAATGAAGTTTTCAAGTTTTGGGTGAGATCACGATGGACGAAGGAATAAGGAGTAAGAAGAGCCTAAGCTTGGGGATGCCCCATGGCACCCCAAGATAATATTCAAGGAGAAACAAGCAACTAAGCTTGGGGATGCCCCGAGCTGAATCCCCTGTTTCTTCTAACAACCATCGGTATTTTACTTGTGTGAATGAAGTTTTCAAGTTTTGGGTGAGATCACGATGGACGAAGGAATAAGGAGTAAGAAGAGCCTAAGCTTGGGGATGCCCCATGGCACCCCAAGATAATATTCAAGGAGAAACAAGCAACTAAGCTTGGGGATGCCCCGAGCTGAATCCCCTGTTTCTTCTAACAACCATCGGTATTTTACTTGGAGCTATATTTTTATTTGTCACATATCATTAGTTATGCTTGGAGCGACTTGTATTATATGAGTCTTTGCTTGTTTTGCTTTTTAGTTTGTCACAAGTATCCTTGCTAGACACACCTATTTGAGAGAGCCAAATTTATGTTATGTTTTGATAGAATTGCTCTTTATGCTTCACTTAAATTTTTTGAGCTATGGAATTGCTCTAGTGCTTCACTTATATCTTTTTGAGCACGGTGTGCTTTGTTATTTTTTAAGAAATGATCTCTTGCTTCACTTAGATTAATTTGAGAGTTAGTAAATGTGACGCCCCCGGCCCAATCGTGCACTAATCATACACGCAAATGCACACGATCAAGCCAAAGGACTCACGGGAAGATATCACAACACAACTCTAAAACATAAATAAAGTCATACAAGCTTTATATTACAAGCCAGGGGCCTCGAGGGCTCGAATACATAAGCTTGCGTACAAGCGTCAGCGGAAGCATCAGATATCTGAGTACAGATATTAAAAGAGAAAAAGAAAGGCCTTTAGAAAGGCGGGGAAAAATAAAACACTACGATCGAAAGGCGAAGGCCTCCTGCCTGGGACCCTCCGATCCTACTCCTGGTCGACAGTCAACTCGTAGCAGTATCCATCCTCTGGGTAGTAGTAGTAGTAGTCGATCGACGGGGCATCTGTCTCAGGGGCTCCGTCATCTTGGTCACGACAAACTGATATGGGGAGAAAAAGGAAAACAAAGCAACCGTGAGTACTCAGAAGTACTCAGCAAGCAAGGATCTACACTACGTATGCAACATTTTCAAAGGGAGGCTGTATATGTGGACTGGGCTGTAGAAATGCCAGAATAGAGAGAAAGCCTAGTCCTATCGAAGACTAGCATCTTCAGAGGTCTTGCAGCAATAGAAGAGAGTAGCACAGTACAATATAATGTAGCAGTATCATAAGTCTCATCCTCACCCAGAGATCCTTTCTCGACTCCCTGCGAGAAAGCAATCCCAGAGCCATAAAGTCATCAACCTCGTCCGGAGATCCCTTCTCGACTCCCTGCGAGAAGCAATCCCAGAGCCATAGTATCCAAGTATCCAGTTCTAAATTGTATCAATCAGGATACAACTCCGAGTGTCCGTTACCATAGGACAGGCTATCGATAGAAGTATTCTTCCCTGCAGGGGTGCACCAACTTACCCAACACGCTCGATTAACTCCGGCCGGACACACTTTCCTGGGTCATGCCCGACCTCGGTCAAACGACACATCGCAACCCTACCTATAGCTCAGCAGAGAGGTCCCCGCCGGTCTACATCCTAAGCGCAAGGGGGTCTTGGCCATCGCCCCTCGCCCTCCGGGTCGTTGTGAGCAGGGTGGATACCAGCGCCAACGGCACGATCCGACCCGGCCACAATGCTGAACTGGACGTCTGACAAAGCTTTCGGCTGATGCATACGATGCAGAACGCCCATACTATGCCCACGTGATGGTTAGTGCTATCAGGCCAGAGGCCTGCTCAGATCAAATATCCAAATCGTTAGGACTAGGGGCTTGCGGTAACGGGCAGAGACTCACGAAAGATGTGACCCCGTCGCCCCGTCTCGAGGACTTGCTGCAAGGGTTAAGAATGCCCGGCCGCGCCTCGTATTCACCACTCGGGCACCACACTGGCACCCATCTTCACAACACTCGCCTCTCAGGCGCACGCGGGTACCCCTCAGGGCCGACCCGCCTATCCAAGGAACAGTGTAAAGTCCAAGTATCTGTGTGTCCATAACATCAGGGGAATCCGAGGTATCACCCTCGTTGGATTCCTACTCGATGTGTCTGTCAAGGTGAACTCGGAGGATTCACCCTCGATGGGTTCACACTTGATGTGTTGCACGACAGCGTCGTTACCGAAAGTGGCGAAGGAGGAATCACCCTCGATGACCACGACCGAATAGCTACTCTACAGAGTTAACATCAGAAGTGCTACATGAGGTTTCACCCTCGGCACTCGATAGTAACGCTGCAGTGTCGTTACAACTAAGGGGGGGGGTGATGTGCGGTGTCGGGGCCTGGTCTTCAATTCCCGTTGATCGGGTCTTCTGACGATCCAGCGCGGCAGTCGGGATAAGTGGGGTCACTGATAGGTCTCTACCCAGCCTATACTAAGCAGTTTAGGTTATGCAGGTAATTATCAACAGCAGGCTACAGTAAACAGGCTATGCATCAGAATAGGTAAAGCAGTAGCAGCAGCAATTCTAATGCAAGCATGAGAAATTAGAATGGGCGATATCGGGATGATCAAGGGGGGGGCTTGCCTGCTTGCTCGGCGGCAAGGGCAAGGTCGTCAATGGTGTCTTCGGGCTCCGGAGCTGCGTCGGTACCGAGGTCTATCGAGAGAGAAGAAGGGGAGGGGACACAAATAAATATACAGCAAGGGTGCAAACAAATAGCATGACATGCTTAAATGACAAGCAGAGGTGTTCTACGGCCTAACTAAATGATTTAGTTATTTTAGGAATTTATTTGGAATTATTATATTAAAGTCAAGCACTATTTATTTATCAGATACGGGTAAAAAGTTCCATGTTCAGATAGTTAGAGGCACCTAACAGGTATGTGGGTAGCGTATTCGGATTTGTGGGATTTTTCTGATCAACTTTCATATATAAATTATTTTAATCCGAGTTACGGATTAAAAGATATGATTTTCTAAAGTTTAAAAGATTTTCTGGAATTTCTGAATTTAATTAAATCAACATTATCTAGAATAGTGCATGATGACGTCAGCATGACGTCACCATGACGTCAGCAGGTCAAACCCGGCTGACCAGGGTCAAACCTGACCTATGGGTCCAGTGGGACCCACACGTCAGTCTCTGATTAATTTAAACAGAGTTAATTTAAGTTAAACAGGGTTAATTAGTGGGTGGGGCCTACTGTCAGCGACTGTTAACTTAATTAATTAACTAATTAACTTAATTAGCATTTTAATTAGTAGTATTATTATTATTTTTCTTTTAAAAAACGTTTAATGGGGCGGGACCCACATGTCATAGACTGGGCCTGCCCAGTCAGCGTGGACTAGGTCAACGGGACCCAATGGGGCCCAGTGTCAGTGGCTGGGCCGTGGGGCCCGCGGCGCCACGTCGGACCGGCCGCCGGAGTGCCCAAACGCGGTGGCGAGCTCCGGCGAGCTCGGGTTTCGCCCTCAGGGCGTCTCCGGGGCCGTGGCTTGGCCTGTTCGAACGGCCGGACCACGCCGCGTGCGATGGTGGCGGTGGCTGAGTCGAGGGTCGCCGGAAACGGCGCCGGCAACGACGGAGGCGGACGGCGGCGTTCGGGTGCGGTGGCAAACGGCGTTGCAGCATGACAGCGAGCGAAGCGAGGGGCTAGGCGGGGTCTACGGGGCGCGGTGAGCGCGATAGTGGCTCGTACGGGACCCAAGGGTCGCCGTGGCCACGCCGGTGACGAGGCCAGGCGGCGGCGCGTTCGGGTGAGCGTGGAATGGGCGCTACAGGCGATCAGAGGAGGGTGGGAGGGCGCATCCGGCGCAGAGGCTCACTGGGGGGGCGTGGGGTCTGGGCAGAGGGCTCGGGGAGGACCGGCGTCGTAGATCAACGGTGAGGACGATGTGGTGGCCGAGCCGGAGAAGAAGAAGAATGCGGCGATGCGAGGGGCTCCGGGGCTTGATCCAGCGGTGTAGGGGAAGCAGAGGACCACGGCGGAGCTGTTGGACTTGCCGGGGCGACGAACGGAAGACGGTGGCCACGGCTACGGTGATCGACGGCGATGGGGGCGCTCGGGTGAGGGGGAAGCAGAGAGGGAAAGAGGTGGGGAGTGGCCAGGGGGGCCGGGGAAGCGCTGGGCGCTGCCCTTTATCCACGGCGAGCGAGAGCGCGCGCTGTCGAGCGGGAGAGAGGGGGGGCCGAGGTGCGGGCGTGCGTGCGTGCTGTGTGTTCGACAGCGGGCACGCGTGAGCAGTGCGGGAGGAGGGAGACGGCGCGGGGTGGGCTGGGCCGCGGCTGTAGCAGTAGGCTTAGTGCACAGTAGTTCTTTAGGCCTTTTCCCTTTTTCCTTTTTCTGTTTCTTTTTCTTTTCTGTCTTGGCTAATTGTTTGGCACACAAATGACTTTTGTAAAAAGGGAGACCTAGTCCATAAATACCAGTGCTTTATTTCCTAACACCTAAAATTAGTTTGGGCAAAACATCATTTCTTATTTGTTTTAAATAAATTAAAAGGTTACTAAATATTATTTTCAGCCACTGTTTGAGGATGACTGAGTCACTTATCCAACTCCAATGATGTTGGTTTCAATTTTTGAGTTGCCTCTGATTTATTTGCTATTTAATGAACAATTTAGTTTCTATGTTGGACAACTTTTATTTTCCACTTTCATTTAAATTTGAATTTGAGGTTAGGAGTTGAAATGCAATATGATGTTAATGATGATCATGCATAAAAATCATGCTGACTTGGCATTATCAAAATGGGATTACTGTGGCTAACCACTGGGGGTGTTACAGTAAATTTTTGAAGAAATTCTCTCATGCTTCACTTATATTATTTTGAGAGACGAAAAAATTGATGCTCATGTTCTTCACTTAGGTTTGTTTGAGATTGTCAAAAGCAATTGCAATATATGAAACTAGTTCCAAAGTGATAGATATTCAAGAGGGATATAATAAAAAAAATTGTGAAGATCATTGGACAAAATAAACTTGATTCTTTGTAATAGTTTTGAGATATGATGATAGTGATATGTGAGTCATGTTGGTGAGTAAGTATGCTTTAGTAAGAATATTGGTGTTAAGGTTTGTGATTCCCTATGCAAGCACGAAAGTGAATAGTTATGCAATGAAATTACATCCTACTTGTGGTGCATTATTCGGTGTTAGTTATGCTTAATGCTCGCTTATGTGATTTTTCGTTTCTTCTCAACCTTTTTGCTAGCCTCCACTTGTACTAAGTAGAAATACTACTTGTATATCCAAACTCTTTAAACCTAGTTTTGCCACATGAGTCCACCATACCTACCCATATGCGGTATTTCCGTGCCGTTCTAAGCAAATTTGTATGTGCCATCTCTAATTTTCAAAATAAATTTCCTTTTTGTGTGCTCGTACCGCTCATGAAGCGACAGGGGGTGGCCAATTTTTTCCATGCTAGATGTGCTATTCTCAAGATGAGTGTTTATTCACTTGTCATTGCACGAGAGTACGGCGGTAATAGGGATGCCCAGTCCCGAAATGAAAAATGAACTTACTTTATGTTGTCAAATAATAAATTCCTTGGAAAGTGTTGGTATGGAAGGCTCCCGTGGATACGGCTAGCCAAGGATTGTGAATGAATGGTGGAAAAAGGAATAAACTTTATTTTCTGAACCACCTATTATATATCTAGCATGGAAAATGTTGGGAATTACTCGATCATTTTCATTTACGGGAAATGTATGCCTCTCAAAAAAAATTATCTCTCAATTTAAGCTTTGAGCTCTGGCACCTCTACAAATCCCTATTCCCCTCTGCGAAGGTCCTATCTATTTACTTTATGCAATTTTTATTTTTATTTGAGTCTCCATCTTCTCTTATAAAGCACCAACTAAGGGGCACTATGATCGTACTTGAGCAGTGGATGTAGCTAATATGCGAGTGTGTTTCATGAATGGATCAATGATTGAGCATGATGGGCTAGGGATAACTTTCTTTAGTGTTGACATTTTGAAAGACATGGTTGCTTGTTGATATGCTTGAGTATTGAAATCTTCATGTCAAAACTAGACTATTGCTTTGAACCATATAAAAATCCAAATGTCCATGCTACAAAAGAAAAGAATATGTGATGAACATGTTAGGCAGCATTCCACATCAAAAATTCTATTTTATCATTTACCTACTCGAGGACGAGCAAGAATTAAGCTTGGGGATGCTGATACGTCTCCAACGTATCTATAATTTTTTATTGTTCCATGCTGTTAAATTATCATTCTTGGATGTTTTACAATCATTTTATAGCAACTTTATATCATTTTTTGGGACTAACCTATTGACATAGTGCCCAGTGCCAGTTGCTGTTTTTTGCTTGTTTTTTACTTCGCAGAATATCAGTACCAAATGGAGTCCAAACGCAGCTAAACTTTTTGGAAAAAAAAATTGGACCAGAAGACACAACATGGGCCAAAGAAGTACCAGAGGGGAGGCCCGAGGTGGGCACAACCCACCAGGGCATGCCCAGGAGCCTAGGCGCGTCCTGGGGGGTTGTGCTCCCTTCGGTGACCTCCCACGCCGCCTCTTCGCCCTATAAATACCCAAATATTCCAGAAACCCTAGGGGAGTCGACGAAACACAATTCCAGCCGCCGCAAGTTCCAGAACCACGAGATCCAATCTAGACACCATCACGGAGGGGTTCATCATCCTCATTGGTGCCTCTCCGATGATGTGTGAGTAGTTCATCATAGACCTACTGGTCCATAGGCAGTAGCTAGATGGCTTCTTCTCTCTTTTTGATTCTCAATACAATGGTCTCTTGGAGATCTATTTGATGTAACTCTTTTTGCAGTGTGTTTGTTGGGATCCGATGAACTTTGAGTTTATGATCAGATCTATATCCATGAATATTATTTGAGTCTTCTTTGATCTCTTATATGCATGATTACTTATAGCCTCGTATTTCTTCTTTGAATCTTTGGTTTAGTTAGGAGAACTAGATCGATTTTTCTTGCCATGGGAAGAGGTGCTTTGTGATGGGTTCGATCATGCGGTGTTCTTTCCCAGTGACAGAAGGGGCAGCAAGACACGCATGTATCATTGCTATTAAGGATAACAAGATGGGGGCTATTCCTACATGAATAGATCTCGTCTACATCATGTCATCGTTCTTATTGCATTACTCCGTTTCTCCATGAACTTAATACACTAGATGCATGCTAGATAGCGGTCGATGTGTGGAGTAATAGTAGTAGATGCAGGCAGGAGTCGGTCTACTAATCTTGGACGTGATGCCTATATAATGATCATTGCCTTGGATATCGTCATAATTATTCAATCTTCTATCAATTGCCCAACAGTAATTTGTTTTCCCACCGTATGCTATTTTCTCGAGAGAAGCCACTAGTGAAATCTACGGCCCCCGGGTCTATTCTTTATCATATTTGCTTTGAGATCTATTTTTATTCGCTTTTATTTTCAGATCTATTATTCCAAAAACCCAAAAATACCTTGCTGCACTTTTTTTATCACTTATTTTATTTCGCGTTTTATCGAGATCTATTTATCCAATCTATCACAATTTTTATCCCGTCAACTTGACAATTTCTAGCGCCATTACCCATAGAGGGATTGACAACCCCTCATAAGCGTCGGGTTGCAAGTATTTGTTCTTTGTGTGCAGGTACCATTTATATAGTGTTGCTTGGTTCTCCTACTGGATTGATACCTTGGTTTCATAACTGAGGGAAATACCTACCGTAGCTCTGCTGCATCATCCCTTCCTCTTTGGGGAAATACCGACGTAGTTCAAGCGACATCACCCCTTCACTTCAAAGGTTTCTCCTTGATTGTTGTTATAAACCTACGCAAATAACTGTGGTCTCTGCGCCTAAACTAGAGACCTTGGGTGTAATTCCTGATCCGTTTAAAGGTTACAAGATGGTGGTTGGCTCCACACTTATTCAGGTACTGTATATTATCCATGTACACTTTTGTAATCTGCATTTTCATTTGTGCACATAAGTTAAATACCATCTTGGAGTACACTTTCGGTGCTAATATTATGTTCTATGCTGAATGAAGAGCTTGTCCATGGATGGCCTATCAGGGGTGCTGGATTCTGTCAAGACCTTATATATCAGTATGTGGTGTCTTGATCTGAACACGAGTATTGGCTTGCTGCGATGCTTTCCATGTCTGGAGAAATTGTATATAAAGGTGATGATTTCACGCACATTGAAAGCCCATATATAATGTACTAGAATTAACCGTCCAGCTATCGCTCCTTCGACATACTCTATTTTAGACATTAATTGCTTTCAATCTTCATGTCTATTTAGGTACTAGCACTTGGAGAAAAAGGTATAACCAATCGATGGGTGAGGAAGCACGAGGATTTTCTCAGATCTCATGACATTTGTTTGAAGATAATAACGTTGGAAGGATATGCATCCAACCCTGCAAACACTAGCTTTGTCACATTCTTCATGTTGAATGCGAGGTTACTATTGTCTGTGAGGATTAAGTTTTTCAACAAAAAATTTCTCATGGATGGATATGTTGAATAGCAAAAAAAGAAGTTTCAGGGGGACCTAAGGGCTTCTGAGCGTGCTCGGCTTCTATTTACAACTTGTCGTCATCATGGACCAGTAGAATTTTTGTACGGGGATCTTGATTTTATGGATCAGACCGGTCCATTTGATTGTGACTGCCGAAAACTTTGGCGTAGTTAGATGTTATTGCCTGATGAGCAATTAATCCTCGTGCTTTTGGACCGTTTGTAAGCTGGAGTTAGATATTGTTTCCCTTTTCAACTCGGCTTTGACCCATATTTTCTTTCATACTGGGCCAATGGCTTGCCATTTCTTTAATTAAGACATAAATATTATAAGCAACACAACATAGGGAAAGAACATCACTCTCGCGGGATCCTTGAGATCATTGTTCATTACAGAACACGCAAGTTCTAAGCGCCCGCCAGCACCCACAAACTTATTTTCAGCTAGCACACCAAATGGGATGTAATTCTTAATAAGAAAAGCTGCATGATAGTGACAGATTTGGATTCTGACGTTTGGGACCCATGAGGAAAAAGCCTATCTAGGGAGGTGTCGACTCGACAGTAAACATTGAGAAACCTGGTTTTAAAATTACTGTAAATCCAAAACTCGCCTCAAAATCATGAAACTTGGCATGGTGTTATGACATCGCACCAACATGCTGTGGTAAAAAATTAGTCCAATTTGGGACAAGTTTTGGTATAAACTTCTTACAAACCGGAGCTTTTCTCAAGAAGCCTCATGGTTCCGGGAGGGAACTTGTCACCTATGTGTGCGAAATGACATACGTTGTCTCTTCCCGCCTTGATTTATTTTACAGAGGCAACATGCAACTATAGGAGTGTCGTCCTAAAAAATATGAAATTATTCAGCATTCGTTTTGCTTTTTTATACATTATTTGAGTTTTCTAGGCATTTTGGTACATACTTTGGTGTGTGCAAAGGTCATATGTGTACTAGCCACCTATGGAATTGGATGTTCAATTTGGTTATGGAATCAAGTCCTTCTAAGTTATAAGTACATATATTGTTGTTCTGTATGCAATGGCTTTGCACACGGACCATACTAGGGAACCCGTCGGTGATGAATTCATCAATCGCTGACAATTGTATACCAGCAAGCGTTTGCCCACAACACACACAGCTTATTAGTAGAAATTGTCTGTGTTATTATGGGTCTTCGCACACATTTCTGATTAGGAACCTGTTTGCCGCATATCACACACATCTTGTTAAGTTGAGTCGTTCCTGTTGTGTTGCCTAATCGAAAACAGTTCATCTGAGTGAACTGTATGCCGTACATCCCACACACCTTGAACTGGGTGACTGTTTCTGTAGTGTTCCCTAATCGCAAACAGTTCATTCGAGTAAACTGTATGCCCTATATCGCACACACCTTCATCTGGCTGCCCGTTTCTGTTGTTCTGCCTCATCGCAAACAGTTCATTGGACTGAACCGTATGCCACACATTGCACACGCAACACTAACCTAAATCGTGTTTGATGTCTCCGCCATCGCAAACGTTTCGTATCATTTTTGACCGTTTTTTTACATCACCGTTTGCGATTAAATGCATCGCACACAGTTTCCTCAAAGGGTCTCTGATTGTAGTGTTGCATTAGCAGCATCCTGCAGTAGTGTATGGATAGTAGATATAGGTTTTTGTAATCTAAAAATATAAAAACAGCAAGGTAGCAAGTGATAAAATGGAGCACAAACGGTATAGCAATGCTTGAAAACAAGACCTAGGGTTCATACTTTCACTAGTGCAATCTCTCAATAGTGCTAACATAATTGAATCATATAACAATCCCTCAACATGCGACAAAGAGTCACACCAAAGTTCTTATCAAGCAGAACATAAGATGAAATTGTTGTAGGTAGCAAACCACCTCAAAGTTATCCTTTCCGATCAATCTATTGAGACGTCCCTATAAGTGTCACAAACATCCCTAAAGTTCGTACTAAAATAACACCATATGAAAACACATCAATGGGTCAATTATACAATATGCATCCAACAACTTCAGATTCATAATATTCAATCCAACACAAAGAACCTCAAAGAGTGCCCCAAGATTTCTACTGGAGAAACAAGGACGAAAACATGCAGCAACCCCTATGCATAGATTACCCCAATGTCACCTCGGGAACACGCAAGTTGAGTGCCAAAACATACATCAAGTGAATCAATAGAACACCCCCATTGTCACCACGGGTATTCATATGCAAGACATACATCAAGTGTTTTCAAATCCATAAAAGTATTCAATCAGATAATAGTGAAACCTCAAAGGTAAAAACTCAATTAACCACAACAAGATAGAGAGGGAGAAACACCATATGATCCAACTATATTAACAAAGATCACAGTACATCAAGATTGTGCCAAATCAAGAACACGAGAGAGAGAGAGAGAGAGAGAGAGAGAGATCAAACACACAGCTACTTGTACATACCCCTAGCCTCGAGGGTGAACTACTCCCTCCTCATCATGGTGGCCGTCGGGATGATGAAGATGGCCTCCGATGATGATTTCCCCCTCCGTTAGGGTGCCAGAACAGGGCTTCAGATGGTATTTTGAAGGTACAGAGGCGTGCGACGGCCGAGTTGAAGTTCTAGGGTTATTTCTGGTGGTTTCTCTATTTATAGGATTTTTGGCGTTAGTCTCACGCTAAGATGGGCCATAGGGAGCCCACCACCCACCAGCACACCACCTCCCCCCAGGCGCACCCTGGTGGGTGATGGCCACCTCGTGACTCGTCTGGCCTTCCCACGAAGCTTCTAGTGTCTCTTTTCTTCCAAAATAAATCATCAAAAAGTATCACTGCATTTGGAGAACTTTGATTTCTGCACAAAAAACAACACCATGGTAGTTCTGCTGAAAACAACGTCAGTCTAGGTTAGTTCCACTTAAATCATATAAAATTGCACCCAAACCATATAAAATTGTTGTAAACATGGCATGGATACTTCATAAATTATAGATACATTGGAGACGTATTAGCATCCCCAAGCTTAATTCCTGCTCGTCCTCGAGTAGGTAAATGATAAAAGAAATAATTTATGAAGTGTGCATGCTAGCATAGTGCATAAGTTTGATCAATGATAATTTCAATCACTTTTCCTAGCATCATAACAACAGCTCTTTCTCATAAAACTCATCATGGTAAAGTAGCAATCAATTCACATGTTATGGTTCAAACAATGCATTCTCTTGAAACTTAACAACCTATGTTCTTCATCACCAAACAATTGCAATTCAACTTATTCAACAAAGTCTAAGTAAGAGCTCCACAAACTCAATTATCATATAGTCTTCTATGATTGCTAGTACTCAAAGCATATTTCTAGAACAAACGACATCCATCGAACACAGAGAAAGATAGGGGCTTAATGTTTCGCCTCCCAACTCATTTATCATATAGATAATTGTCAACCATAATAATTCATGATCAAATATATTTGACTGGCCATATGTGCTTGGATCTTTCCCCACCACATGATGCTTACCAACTAGAGAATAATTGAGGTTGAAATGAGAATGCATACTATTGACTCTTGCATAAAAGTAAATACTGAAAAGTAAAAGATAGGCCCTTCGCAGAGGGAAGCAGAGGTTGTCATGCGCTTTTTATTTTTGGATATACAAACTCTTAATGCAAAGGAACGTCACGTTATATTGCCCCTTGTGATAGCAACCTTTATGATGAAGTCCGTCGCTTTTATTTCTTTACCATCACAAGTTCGTACAACGCTTATTTTCCCTTGCAATAAAAGATCATATATTTTTAGGAGCAATTTTTATTGCTTTTTGCACCGATGACAACTTACTTGAAGGATCTTATTCAATCCATAGGTAGATATGGTGGACTCTCATGGCAAGAAACTGGGTTTAAGGGTTTTTGGATGCACAAGTAGTATCTCTACTTAGTACAAATTTTTGGCTAGCAAAAGATCCTAAGCAAGCACCCCATGTTGGAGGATCCATAACAATATAACTTCTATGCAAATATACCCAAACATAACTCATTATGTTGTCTTCCTTGTACAATTTCAACTAATTTTCTCAAGTTTGAAAATAATTAATGGGTATTCACAATCATGAAAGATGTCCAAGATAATATATTTATATGTGAAAGTTCTCTTCCTTATACTAATCATTCATGAATTGCTGGTATGACCAATATTGTGATTGTTAAACTTCAATATATTTTGCCTTCTAAACCCAATGTGAAGCTACTACTAGGTATGATACAAGCATATGAAGCATATTTAATTTCAACTTTATGATATTCAATTCATTCAACAATTTACTCATAGGATATAAGTGAAGCACAAGAGTAAATGACAAACTACTCCAAAAAGATATAAGTGAAGATCGAATGAGTAGTTAAGTAAATAGGTAGCTATGTGAGGACTCTCTCTCATTTAAAAATTTCAGATCTTAAGTATTTTATTCAAACAACAAAGAAAACAAAATAAAATGACATTCCAAGAATAGCACAACCCATGTGAATAAGCAAAAACTTAGGCTCAACCGATACTAACCGATAATTGTTGATGAAGAAAGGTGGGATGCCTACGGGGACATCCCCAAGCTTAGATGCTTGAGACTTCTTGGAATATTATCTTGGGATTCCTTGGGCATCCCCAAGCTTGAGCTCTTGTGTCTCCTTAGTTCCTCTCATACCACGGTTTCCCTAAATCTCAAAAACTTTATCCACACGAAACTCAACAAGAACTCGTGAGATAAGTTAGTATAAATCAATGCAAAACCTTATCATTCTCTACTGTAGCAAATCACTAACATTATAATTTAACATTTTATACTAAATTCCTCTACATATTTAATACTTCTATCCTCAAATAGAATCATTAAACAAGCAAACATATGCAAACAATGCAAACATAATAGCAATCTGTCTAAACAGGATAGTCTGTAAAGGATGCAAGAAGATTCATACTTCTTTAACTCCAAAAATTCTGGAAAATTACCACACTGTAGTAAATTTGTTATATCTTCCTTTGTAAAAATTTCAAGATTTTATCATGTTCTGACTTTTCTGAAGAATTCAGACAATGATAGAAAACTTTCTGTTTTCAAACAGTAACATATAGACTTGCAAAATAAGCATGGTAAAGGCTATACTTGACATTTTTATTGAAATGAAAGATACAAAATATTATTCTAAATAACAGCAAGCAAATACTAATAAAATAAAATGACGCTCCAAGCAAAACACATATAATGTGATGAATAAAAATATAGCTCCAAGTGAGGTTACCGATAATGTTGGAGACGAAAGAGGGGATGCCTTCCGGGCCATCCCCAAGCTTAGGTGCTTGGGTGTTCCTTGAATATTACGTTGGGGTGCCTTGGGCATCCCCAAGATTATGGTCTTGCCACTCCTTATTCTCCTCATATCGATATCTCACCCAAAACTTGAAAACTTCAATCACACAAAACTTAACGGAACTTCGTGAGATGGGTTACTATGACAAAGAACAAATCATTCACTTTGGTACTGTCAAGACAAGGTCCATAATTTTTCTCACACAATTCCTACTGTAACCTACAATTTCTACAATTTATATTGACCAATATAAGCCACAGAAACCATAAAACAAGCAAACTATGCATTGAAAACAAAATCTGTCAAAAACAGAACAGTCTGTAATAATATGAACAATGACCATACTTCTGTAAATCCAAAAATTCTGAAAAATTAGGAAAACATAGGCAATTTGTATATCAATCATGTGTAATTCAGAATTTTTGGACGCTCCAGTGATTTTAAACAATTCTGTTACTGGACGCAAAAGTTTCTGTTTTTTCACAGAATCAAGTCAACTATCATCCACACTATCCCAAAGGCTCTACTTGGCACTTTATTGAAACAAAAGCTATAAAACATGATTACTAAAGTAGCTTAATCATGTGAACACACAAAAACAGTAGGTAATAATGTTGGGTTGTCTCCCAACAAGCGCTTTTCTTTAATGCCTTTTTAGCTAGGCATGATGATTTCAATGATCCTCACATAAAGTAAAGAATTGAAACATAACGGGAGCATCATGAAGCATATGACTATCACATTTTAAGCCTAACCCACTTCCTATGCATAGGGATTTTGTGAGCAAACAACTTATGGGAGCAACAATTAACTAGAATAGGAAGGCAAAACAAGCATAACTTCAAAATTTTCAACACATAGAGAGGAAACTTGATATTAGTGAGATATGTAAAAGCATATGTTCCTCTCTCATAATAACTTTTAGTAGCATCATGAATGAATTCAACAATATAGCTATCACATAAAGCATTCTTTTCATGATACATAAGCATAGAACTTTTATTTCTCTCACATATGCAAATTTATTCTCATCAATAGTAGTGGGAGCAAACTCAACAAAATAACTATCATGAGATACTTGATTGACATAATTAAATTGAACATTAAAATCATGATGACAAATTTCATGGTTATCATTATTTTTTATAGTATACATGTCATCACAATAATCATCATAGATAGCAACTTTGTTCTCGTAATAATCAATTGAAACCTCTTCCAGAATAGTGGAATCATTATTAAATAAAGTCATGACCTCTCCAAATCCACTTTTATCAATATTGTAAAAATATTCAACACCCTCCAAAATAGTGGGATCATTACCTAGAGTTGACACTATTCCAAACCCACTTTTATCAATATAATCATCATATATAGGAGGCATGTTATCATCATAATAAATTTGCTCATCAAAGCTTGGAGGACAAAAAATATCATCTTCATCAAATATAGCATCCCCAAGCTTAGGGCTTTGCATATCATTAGCATCATGGATATTCAAAGAATTCATACTAGCAACATTGCAACCATGCTCATCATTCAAAGATTTTATGCCAAACATTTTATTGAATTCTTCCTCTATCAATTGAGCACAATTTTCCGCTCCATCATTTTCAAGAAAGACATGATAAAGATGAATAATATGAGGAAACCTCAATTCAATTTTTCTGTAGTTTTCTTTTATAAACCAAACTAGTGATAAAATAAGAAACTAAAAGAATCAATTGCAAGAACTAAAGATATACCTTCAAGCACTCACCTCCCCGGCAATGGCGCCAGAAAATAGCTTGATGTGTACTACGCAACTTTATTCTTGTAGACTCGTGTTGGGCCTCCAAGCGCAGAGTTTTGTAGGACAATAGCAAATTTCCCTCAAGTGGATGACCTAAGGTTTATCAATCCGTGGGAGGCGTAGGATGAAGATGGCCTCTCTCAAACAATCCTACAATCAAATACAAGAAATCTCTTGTGTCCCCAACACACCAAATACAATGGTAAATTATATAGGTGCACTAGTTCGGCGAAGATATGGTGATACAAGTGTAGTATGGATAGTAGATATAGGTTTTTGTAATCTAAAAATATAAAACAGCAAGGTAGCAAGTGATAAAATAGTTTGTAATCTAAAAATATAAAACAGCAAGGTAGCAAGTGATAAAACAGAGCACAAATGGTATAGCAATGCTTGAAAACAAGGCCTATGGTTCATACTTTCACTAGTGCAATCTCTCAACAGTGCTAACATAATTGAATCATATAACGATCCCTCAACGTGCGACAAAGAGTCACTTCAAAGTTCTTGTCAAGCGGAGAACATAAGATGAAATTGTTGTAGGTAGCATACCACCTCAAAGTTATCCTTTCCGATCAATCTATTGAGCCATCCCTATAAGTGTCACAAACAGCCCTAGAGTTCATACTAAAATAACACCATATGAAAACACATCAATGGGTCAATTATACGATATGCATCAAACAACTTCAGATTCATAATATTCAATCCAACACAAAGAACCTCAAAGAGTGCCCCAAGATTTCTACCAGAGAAACAAGGACGAAAACATGCATCAACCCCTATGCATAGATTACCCCAATATCACCTCGGGAATCCGTGAGTTGAGTGCCAAAACATACATCAAGTGAATCAATAGAACACCCCATTGTCACCACGGGTATCCATATGCAAGATATACATCAAGTGTTCTCAAATCCATAAAAGTATTCAATCCGAAAATAGTGAAACCTCAAAGGTAAAAACTCAATTCGTCACAACAAGATAGAGAGGGAGAAACACCATATGATCCAACTATATTAACAAAGCTCGCGGTACATCAAGATCGTGCCAAATCAAGAACACGAGAGAGAGAGAGATCAAACACACAGCTACTTGTACATACCCCTAGCCTCGAGGGTGAACTACTCCCTCCTCATCATGGTGGCCGCCGGGATGATGAAAATGGCCTCTGGTGATGATTTCCCCCTCCGGCAGGGTGCCGGAACAGGGCTCCAGATGGTATTTCAAAGGTACAGAGGCGTGCGGCGGCGGAGTTGAAGTTCTAGGGTTATTTCTGGTGGTTTCTCTATTTATAGGATTTTTTGGCGTCGGTCTCACGCTAAGATGGGCCACAGCGAGCCCACCACCCACCAACACACCACCTCCCTCTAGGCGTGCCCTAGTGGGTGGTGGCCACCTCGTGACTCTTCTAGCCTTCCCATGAAGCTTCTAGTGTCTCTTTTCTTCCAAAACAAATCGTCAAAAAGTTTTGCTGCATTTGGAGAACTTTGATTTCTGAACAAAAACAACACCATGGTAGTTCTGCTGAAAACAGCGTCAATCCAGGTTAGTTCCATTTAAATCATATAAAATTGCACCCAAACCATATAAAATTGTTGTAAACATAGCATGAATACTTCATAAATTATAGATACATTGGAGACGTATCAGGGATTAACCGAATCCAAGACATCGTGGTTCAACCGATAAAGATCTTTGTTGAATATGTAGGAGCCAATATGGGCATCCATGTCCTGCTATTGGTTATTGGCCGGAGAGGAGTCTCGGTCATGTCTGCATGTTCTGAACCCGTAGGGTCGCACGTTTAACGTTCGGTAGCGCTAGGGTAGTATTGAGATATTAAATAGCAAAAAGTCCGAAGGTTGTTTGGAGTTCCAGATGGGATCCGAGATATCACGAGGAGCTCCGGAATGGTCTGGAGGTAAAGATTTATATGAGAAGTCATATTTTGGGTTCCGGAAAAAGTTTGTTTTTTTGGTATTGTACCGGGAAGGTTCTAGGGGTTCCATCGTGGGGCCCAACGACCCGGGAAGGGCCCACATGGACCAAGGGGTGGGGCTACAACCCACATGGGCTGACCGCACCATTCCCCAAGGCACATGTTGTTTAAATCTAGAGATAAGGTCTTATCTCTAAATTTAAAGGGTTGAATCTAAAGATAAGATGTTATCTCCAAGTTTAAAGGGATTTCTCCCATGTGGCCGGTCCTAGGAGGGTTTTGGATGCCCTCCCCTGCCCCCTAGCCTATATACAGAGGGGGGAGGCGCATGGGGGCAGCCAACCCCTTCACGCTTGCCCATTCCCGCTCCCAATTCCTCCCATATTCCTCCGGTACGCTCTTGGCGAAGCTCTGCCGAAATTCCGCTGCTGCCACCACCACCATACCGCCGTGCTGGTTCCGATCTCATCTACCTCCTCTCTCTTGCTTGTTGGATCAAGAAGGAGAGGAAGTCATCGAGCTGAACGTGTGCTAATCTGGGAGGTGCCGTCCGTTCGGCACTAGATCGGATTGGATCGTGAAGAGTACGACTACATCAACCGCGTTATGTCGCTAACGCTTTCGGTCTACAAGGGTATGTAGACACACTCCCCTCTCCTAGATTAGATCTTGGGTGTTCGTAGGAATTTTTTTGATTTTCATGCTTCGTTCCCCATCACTACTCACGCGCTGCAACGAT
Organism: Thinopyrum elongatum; assembly: GCA_011799875.1. Lineage (NCBI taxonomy): Eukaryota > Viridiplantae > Streptophyta > Magnoliopsida > Poales > Poaceae > Thinopyrum > Thinopyrum elongatum. Next base: position 334,669,085 of record CM022299.1, on the reverse strand, counting down.
GGAGGCGGGAGATGCGGGCGTCGGCGCTGCGCGCTACAACGATGGAGGCGGGAGATGGGGATGGGGCGAGATCTGCGGGAGGTTGAAGAAAAGCAGCGATGGCAGCGTGGATGGCCCGCATCCTACATGTCGCTTGGTGGATGGCTGGGGCGGAGCGCACGTGGACGCAGCCGGGGCAAAGTTCGGCCGGCGCTCCGTTCCCAAACGTTTTCCTTTTCTAAAAGCCCATCTCTCATATCACATCCCCAAATGGGGACTCTATGAATTTTGCTCTAGCTAGCCGCTATTGTTCCAGATTGCTTCTGCTCACGCTGATCACGTCGCCGATGTTTGGTGTTTTCCTCCTGAAAGTGTAGTTGTTTCTTTCCAGCCAGATATGCCACAAGATCAAGTCATGGTATTCCTATGCATCCATCCATCCGGGTGCAATGCCTCACATCCTTGCCATGTCACTGCCTTCGACCAGATCGCCTTGGACATGCTGCACTTCCAGAAGAGGTGCACCGATGATTCGAATTTCCGGGTTGCGGAGTGAGCAGAAGTATATGTTCTCCCATCCCCTTCTCTGAAGGCGGTCATTGCACCATATCCTGTTGTGATGAAGAAGCCAACAGAAGAATTCGACTTGTCTCGGCGCCCAGACCCTCTGTATGTGTGATTTGAATGTTGTGTGCAGTCTGTCAGAGAACTGCCTGATGTATGTCGATCAGGCAGTGTACTCAGCAGCCCCCCTGCCGTCCAGGTAATCTCATCCTCCATTCTCTCGACCAAGATGATGCCGACCCTTCTGACAAGCCGTAGTAACTGAATTAATTGAGGCAGGCTGTTGTAGACGTTGCCGTGGCGAAGGTCAAGCACCCAGCGGTCTTCGTGCAACGCCGCCGCGAAGGTCGTGTTCGTTTTGACGGCATGACTGAACAGGTTCGGGAAGGCGAGCCGCAGGGGGCGAACACCCAACCAATTGTAGTGCCACAAACTCGCCCTTGTGTCATTGCGAACAGTGACATTCGTTGTGGATGCAAACATGGCCCTGTCCTTGTCGTCGCAGGGCATGCCGGAGCCCACTCAGGGCCTCTCCGGGTGCTTCCAGGTAAGCCACAACCATCGCAGCCACGGTGCGCTTGTGAACCGCAACATTTAGGGGATGCCCAATCCACCACAATCCACCGACGAGGTAACAATTTGCCAATTGATCTTGCACTTGCCGCCCATGGTTTCTTTGTCTTGCGCCCATAGAAACTATCCCAATGTCACTATAAGCACATTGAAATGTCATTATACGCACATTGAAATTAATGGACAAAACGACATCGATTTTGATAATTTAATGGATGGTGAAGTTATAAGGAAAGGAGATATCTATTCCGTTTGAATCAACTATTTTAAGTGTATTGTCATGGCTGGATCTGCCAACAGAACAACAGTGTAAATTTCTTAAGGGACAGATATTAAAGACAAGTAAAAAGAAACTTGACTTGTATGTGATGTCTACTATGTAACTTTCTTCTTGCAGACTTTGTTGGGCCTCCAAGTGCCGCGTTTTGTAAGACAATAACAAATTTCTCTCAAGTGAATGACCTAAACTTTATCAATCCGTGGGAGGTGTAGGATGAAGATGGTTCTCTCTCAAACAGACCTGCAACCAAATATAAGAAATCGCTTGTGTCCCCAACACACCCAATACAATAGTCAATTGCATAGGTGCACTAATTCGGTGAAGAAATCATAATACAAGTGTAGTATGAATGGTAGAAATATGTTTTTTATAATCTGAACAAATAAAAATAGCAAGGTAGCAAGTAACAAAGGTAGATAAAAACAGTGTCTCAATTCTTGGAAATAAGGCATAGGGTTTATACTTTCACTAGTGTCGACTCTCAACATCATTAACATAATTGAACATCATGATAATCCCTTAAAGTGTAGTAAAGAATCACTCCAAAGTTTCTATTCTATCAGAGAAAGTAGGATGAAATCGCGTAGGTATCAAACCACTCAAAGTTGTGTTTCCAATCAATCTATTGAACCGCCCCAAAGTGTCACGGATAGCCCTAGAGATCGTACTACGACAACACCATATGATATGTATGGTTCAACCTTTATGCCTAGATTACCCCAATGTCATCACGGATATCCGCAAGTTAATTACTAGACATTCATCAAGTGGTCTCAAATCCAAAGTACTCAATCCAACATAAAGAAACTTCATCGTATTCAATTCACTTACTAGACATGCATTTTTAAATTTTTTTAGACCATGGCATTTTAATTTGTTAGACCATTCTTTTTTTATTAACTAGACCATGGTAGTTTCATTTGTATGTAGCATGTCATTTTTATTATTTACACCCTGGTCACTTTATTATTTGGAGCATGGCAAATTTATTGTACTTAGCATGACATTTTTTTATTTTTTAACCCACGTTGGTAAAAAAATGAACTTATGGCAAATTTATCTACTGTAGCACCACAAATATACGGAAATTGTGTTTTTTTAGATAATGGTAATTTTACTGGACCTATCCCCATTTTTTGTAAATTTACTTTTTTGATAAAATCTATGGATTTTTTTATTTTTGATTATTAATAACATGGTATTTTATAGGATGGCATTTTTTATTATCCATCCCATGGCTTTTTTAAGAGGATGGCATGTTTGTTATTAAGAGGATGGCATTTGTATTTATGGAGAGTATGACATTTTTATTTTAATGGCATGGCATTTCTATTACCAAGTGCATGGCATTTTTTAGTATGAATGGTCATATGTCATTTCTATTATCCATCCCATGGCCTTTTTAAGGGGATGGCATGTTTGTTATTAATAGGATGGATTTTTATTATTGAGAGTATGACATTTTTTTTTTGCGGGTGAAATTTTTATTTTTAATGGCATGGAATTTCATTTTCTATTACCAAGTGCATGGCATTTTTTATTAATAGGATGTCATTTTTATTATGGATGGCCACATGGCATTTTATTATCCATCCCATGGCTTTTATTAAGAGGATGACATGTTTATTATTAAGAGGATGGCATCTATATTACCAAGTCCATGGCATTTTTTACTAATAGGATGTCATTTTTATTATGGATGGTCACATGGCAAAAAAAAATCAAAGTTTTTGTTCTTTTTTTCCAGCAATGGGGCTGTGAGATGGCAATGTACATGTTCTTTTTTCTAATTTCGGCAGGTCAATTTTTTTTTGAGTTTTCTGCAATGTGTGTGTGTGTGTGTGTGTGTGTGTGTGTTTTGGGATGTACAACACCTGATTATTTTGAACATGGCATCATTTAAATGTTTAGTTTACGGTTAAATCCATGTATCTGGATGTTATCAATTCTAACTCCATTCCTAGTTCGAAACATGTTTGGAAAGTCAAAGTACCTTTGAAAGTTAAAGTGTTTATGTGGTTTGTACATAAACAAGTCATTTTAACTAAGGACAACCTGGCAAAACGCAACTGGACAGGACCTACAAGATGTAGTTTTTGTGATCGGGATGAACCCATCAAACACCTCTTTCTTGACTGCCCGTTGGCAAAAAAATTATGGCGGACGGTTCACATAGCATTTAACATTACTCCTCCGAATACTGTCAGCACGTTATTTGAGACGTGGCTTGACGGGATAGATTCCGAAACAGCGAGGCACATTCACGTAGGAGTATGTGCTTTATTTTGGGCAGTCTGGAACTGCAGAAATGATTTGGTCTTTAACAGAACAACAAATATTCATCTTTTGCAGGTTATCTTCCGAACCACTGCGTTGATCCGTATATGGTCGCTACTCACTCCGACGGAGGCCAGGGAGCGTATGGTTACTGGATCTATCCGATGGGAGATGGTAGCGCGGGCTATTTTCAACCGGTTTGGATGGCGGTCATGTAATATGATAGGCAATTAGTTTTCCTATCTTTCTTATGCCAGCCGGTTGTGGCTTTACTTTTATTTTTCTGCTCTTTTGTGAGCATTTTTTTTGTTTGAGACATCAAGACTTGTGTTGAACCTATTAGCTTTTTAATTAAGTTGGCCGTATGCATCGTTCTGATGCAGAGGCCGGGGAGCTCCCCCTTTTCGAAAAAAAAAATTTAACTACTACGTGTTAATTAAGAGATGAAATCCCCTGCTTGTAATAAATCGCAGGCGGTTGCCTTTCGGCCACCATCGTGTCGGTTCCAACTCAAACCGACATATCCTGTAAAGGCGTTTCCCTATTCACATTTGTCTCTTTCAAGTGCTATATATAACACAGTCATCTAACCCAAAGACACGGTTTTCATTACTGTTAATTGCCAGTCTCTTGCGTTTCTGCACTCAAACATGAATCACAACCACTCTAGACCGAAGCGGGAGAACCGAGATACGTCAATCCTTCATGGAAAAAAAAAAGATACCTCAATCCTTTTAGTCCTCGATCCCTCTTCCATTTTGTTTCCAATTTTTTTTGTCAATATGGTGTGTGGTGTATATATGTCTATTTGCTTAAGCATTACTACTCCGTAGATAGACTTGTCAATTTTTCCTTAAATTGCATTTTTCAAGTTTGTCATTTTGCACCGAGTAATGAAATGTGATGGATCCTTTTAAACTGACATGCAATAAGACGCCGGAGACTGGAAATTGACAGCTGACAGACCTGAGCGCAACTATTAGTTTTGCACAAACAATATCCAACTCACGGATGAAAGGAGGCCGAAAGGTAGACCTTTCTTTCTGAAAAAACGAAACTGAAGATAGTTCCTACACATGAGCGTAGATTACCGACTATGTAATTCCAATGACGAGGTCATTAGTAATCAAGACATTACTGCAAGACCTCAAATCTTTCAGTCAGTTTGTATAGTGTCTTTAGTCAATTTCGGTTCCTTCAGATATACAAACTCTTTCTTGGGTTGTGGGCAAACAGCTAAGCAGTGCCAGACACCAGATGGAAAACCGTAAGAACAAAGGGTAATAAAAGGATAAACTGTTCATGAAAATATTATTAAACTTATATATGATGTCTTTTGATCACAGCACGATCAAATTATGCATCACATGGTAGTACAATTCCTCGTCAGAAAATGGTAAAAGAAAAAGGGTTCTATTGCTTATGGCAAATTCACATGGGGCCATCCGGCATCCAGTACTGGAAAATAACGAGTACGCACTCCATGGCATTGGATTCACATCGATCGGACGGTCGGTGGGACGATATCTTGATATATGTACGCGTTTGCATTCGCATGTATATATAGGAGTTAACCGCTGGGGAAGATTCACTGCTCCCATGTCTCGAACTTGCCGGAGACAAAGTCGTAGTGGCCGCCGACGAGCTTGAGGGTTCCGTTGGACACACCCTCCTTGACGAACGGGTAGGTCAAGAGGTTCTGGAGGGACACGTTCACGGCCTCCTGTGGAAACAATTCAGAAATATCTCTTGGTCAGCGTAGCAATCAGTTAGACAAACCACATGCAGAATTGTGGAGTCTGCAGTATTGCTAATAGGAGTAATATATGAGCAAAGTATGAGATGGCAGATGGGCAATGTTGCGAACCTTTTCGAGGACGGTGCACTGGTCATCGAAAGGCATGGAGGAGCACTCAGTCTGCACCTTCTTCTTGGCCGGGAACCCGATCCTGACCCAGTCCTCGACGAAGTGGCTGACCAAGACCAATCAAATAGGCAGAGAGCTTCAGTCACAAACAGATCAAATAGACGCAAGCACTAGTGGGAATAAGATTTGAGCTTCAGTTTGTCTAATTCACATCTAGATGTTTTTTAAAGATGTCACATCTAATCTCTCACAAATATATAATGCAGCAACAAGAAACAAAAAAAAAACTAAAACAAAAAAAATAGATCACAAACAAAGTGAACATCAGCTTAGATGTGACATAATTATGACCCTTTACCCTACTACTGTACTTACAAGGAGTCGTCTGCGCCATCCTTGAGTGAGAGCAGAGCCTTGATTCCACCGCAGCGGCTGTGGCCAATCACCACGATGACCTCAACCTGCAGCCACAAGTCCGTATCAGGCCATGCTCTAAAATACAGTCAGTGTCCATGTTCACTTGTTCTTACAAGTACTAGTAGTTGGGTGACAGCAAAGTCCACTAGTGCAATAATGCATTATGGCACTCCTATTTTAGAAGCGACAGCACCAGAGAAAGAAAGAGAGAGAGAGAGACGGAGTTGACCTTGAGAGCACAGACGGCGTATTCGATGGCCGATCCAACACCGGCGTACTTGTTCTGTAGTTGACAACAGGGCGGAGAAAAAAATATCGTCAATAATGCACCTCGGGGAAAAGAAAAAGAAAAAGAAAAAAAAAAAGAGGAAGAGGGAAACGGGGCGGTACCTTGCAGTAGGAGGGGACCATATTGGCAATGTTGCGGATGGTGAAGGCCTCGCCGGGCTCCAGGCCCAGGGTGACCGAGGGGCACACACGGGAGTCGGCGCACGCGAACACCATGTACTGCACAGACAATCACCACAAAGTCAATCAACGAAGAAAAGATGCTCCACTAGTAAGCATAAGCACTGAATCCACTTTCTGGGGTGTTATATTAGTGAACATTTCAGAGTGGTTAGTGATAAGCAGATGCGTTGTTCAGCGCATAAACAAATATAAGCAGATGTGCTGATAAGCGTGATAGGTGGAGTAGGCGTTTCCTTCTGACACACACACACAGCTTTGCGCTAAAGGCTGCCACTTTTGACCTGTCTCCGGCCCAGCCCGCTTTTTATCCAGAGGAGAGAGAGAGCATGCAGAGGGGCAGACGGGCAGGAAAGAGATTATGTTTTCGCGAGAAGGAACCGGAGACGTACGGCACAGGAGACAGAAAGGCGAGCCAAGCAAGTAGCGGGAAGGTTCCCTCCGTGGCACGGGACCAAAGCCTACTGGACAGTACACAGAGTTCTCCTCCAAACCAAATTACCGATTAAACACTTGACTATGACGCGTGACAGTAGACCCGACGAAGGAGGCCATGCCTTTGTGTGAGTGAGTTATCAAGACAGGACCACCGGCGGTTTCTTCTGCAAGAAATGAAGACAGGCCCACACTCGGCAACTTGCTCCTCCGATGGCGACACGCCGGAAGTACTACTGTAGGATCTTTTCTTCCTGCAGTAGCAGAACAACTGTGGGATGTGGCACAGTATTACCGTCTCCCTGTAAAGCAGCCTTTCGGCCTTAACCGAGCTCTCAGGTAGTACTACTGCGAGAGAGAGACTCCGTGCTTGCTTAGGCCAACCTGATTAAGATAAGCATATGCCAATCTCTAAAAGGATACGGCCAAACATATGTATGCATGCGCCAAACTCTTTCGTAAAAGGCAGGCGCAAGGCTCCGTCCACACACGCATTAATCTCTGATGGGTGGTCCACCGATTGATAGCTCCATGGTAGGGCCTGCTTAATCACGAACTACCACGCAGCGCCATAGCCATACACTGCTAGCTACAGCTAGCTATGCCCTGTTCTCAGGTAGGAGTAGTCTTAATTCTCTGCTTACAATACAATAAATAATACCCCGAGGACGGAGCAAGACTTGCTGTTCACGGTTCTTGTGTGTGGGGTCTGACGCGGCCGGTGCCAAGACGATGAAGCTTCCATATAAAAGATGTTCATGTTCAACTCCGAAGGTGCGGGGTGACGACTATTCTATCTCAAAGAAAAAAGGGTGGCGGCAGACGGCTGGGATCGAAATTCAACACAGCCAAGGGAAACCTCAACGACTGCGTTGGCAAGCACGCCAATGGAGAATCCAGAGGAAAATAAAATGCTCGTTCTTGTACTTGCAAGATTCCGAACGTCAAGCTATCCTAGCTGCTAGTCCTCCTACTACAACAACAGAAAAGGGGGGAAAAAGAACCATATTCTAATACCACAAGACCACAAAGCGAGTGATAGGGACGGTGACATCTCAATAAGCCAAATCATATCATGGCATCGCACATGGGAGTCGTTACCGCAGCACGATCCGATTTCCTGGATGTGCACGACAGGTGGGGGTTTATTCGGAGGGAGATCCACAAGTGTACTGGTTTCAGCTTGAGATTGCCTACTGCCCATCTTTGGTACGGTAGTACTACATTACAGTGGTGGTTGTCTTAACGCATAGTATAACCTAGTATCAACTGGCCGGCAATGGCGACAAGCTGTCCCCTCTTACGGTCAGGCCAGGCCATGCAATTAGGACAAGCGGCAGTTTTCTTTCATCTACTTTGTCCAAAGCAGGAAATGCTATGGGCACCCACAGAGTGTCTCCCGGGTTATGCGCAGGCTAATGTGAACAGAGAGGCTTTCTTCCGCTGCTGCGCCTAGGCTAAACACTGTTCTGCTACCAGAAGAACAAGTATACTAGTACTAGTAATGGTGGGAGCCAAAGGTATTTCTCGATCCCCAAATCTACAGCACAACTAGAGTAGTACTTAGTAGCTGCTAGAGAGGAGACAACATTTTACGGCTGAAGGAAATGACGGGGTACATACCTTGGGCGCCTGGCCGGCCTTGAGCGGCTCGAAGAAATCGGGCTTCTTGCTGCCAAGAGGAAACGGAAACGGACAGAGAATCAGTTGAAGAAGAAGACTCAAATCGAACCAACCAAAGCATCATCAGTCGAAGCAGCAGGGCAGGAACAGAGATTGGGGGTGAACTTACTCGTAGACCTCGGTCTTGAACTTCTCGAACCCGGTCTTGAGGCGCTCCACGGCGGCGTCCATCTGCAAGGGGAGGAGAGGATCAACACCAAATTAGTTTCCGTCGCGTCGCCACACACACACTCACAGCAGGAAGAAACAAATAAACACTCGATATGCATCATGCGAATTTGGAGAGAGAGAGAGCTGTGCCCACGGAAAGGGAGAGCGTGCGCAAACAAAGGCGATTCAAGAGGATAACTAAATGCTTTACAAGAAAAAAAAAGTTGAAAGGGCAAGCTGTGAACTGAATCGAAAGGGGGGCGGCGAAAAGGAAACGGAAAAAGATGAGATGGATGGATCGATGGAGCAGTTTATGGGTGGTCTGTGGGGGAGGGGGAGGGAGGAGGGAGACGGACCTTGTTGGAGGGTGGTGGTGGACGGTAGGTAGGCTTCTGGAGGAGTGACGAGGAGGAAGAATCTATCGCTGCTGCTGCTGCTGGGTTGTTCTCCCCACCGGGGGCGGAGGGCTTCTTATAGCAGCAGGGGAGGCACAGGCAGCCGCTCATCTTCAACTATCGCGCTCGCGTTCGCGACTCTACTCTTTTGTTTTTTTTCTCCTCTCCCCGGATGGATGGATGGATGGATGGATTACTGGCAAACATGGCACGTGGAAAGAAGAAGGCAACGAAAGAAGTTAGCAGCAAAGGATGGGCTGGCTGGCTGGCTTTGTGGCCAAATGGCCGTTCAGAATGGCGGCAGTTCTCTTTCTCTTTCTTTTGGTATGTTTTGATCAGATCATTAAGCCCGTGAATTCAAGGTGACCGGACATCCTTATCGTTATCCTTTTGGAGCACGTACTACTTTATATATAATGTTATTATTCATGGAATCAAATAAATAGGAAATGCGTCGAGAGAAAGCTAGTACTGTACTACGAAACAAGGAACACGGTAGTTGGTGCGTGATGCAGTTGCCACTAGGCCTGGGTGTGCACACAGTTCGCAAGTCAAAGCATATGCAGGTTGGACATGCCTTCAATTGTGTCCTGCCTGCCTAGTGGAGCAGTAGTATCTCAGATCCCCAGAAGCGCTTGCCCAGGTGCATGGGGTGAAGGTGGGCCTGGGGTAATCACCGGCTCCCAGATCCAAGGACAATTGGCAAATGAAAATTGAGCAGAAGAAAATTGGCAATTGGTAATGTGCTGGGCTCCTCTACTCAACCAACGTCGGGTACGCTAAATCCAGACGCTGGGGCCGCGGAAGGGCCACCCCACGAGTTTCCACCTGCGGGCCCCCTTCACGGTACTCCCTCCGTTCCAAACTATGGTGCGTGCTCGGTTTTCGTGTTTCAACTTTGACCATAAATTTAACTAACAAGACCGATTGCGGCGGAAGCAAAAATTATATAATTGAAAACTTCTTTCGAATACGAATTCACTGGTATAATTTTTGCTCCCGTCACAGTCGGTCTCGTTGGTTAAATTTATGGTCAAAGTTGAACCTCGAAAAACGCGGGCCCGCTATATTTTGAAACGGATGGAGTACCATCTTCCTTATATGTGATGAGGAAGGCAGAGCTCAATTGACGCCTCTATCCCTCTCGTACCAACTGCCGAGACCACCGCTTCCTGAATTATTGGAACCTTGCTCCCTCCCTCGTCCTCAGTCGACCGAGGAGGGGCGGCAAGGCAGTTGCTCCCTCCTGAATATACCTGGCCATCTGTCGGGCCGGGTCTACCAAAGCCCGATGCAAAAAACCCAGGCCCGAGCCCGGCCCGGTCCGGCCGTCGGGCTTACAAATCGGGTCCGGAGCCGGCCCATCACGCTAAAAAGCCCGCCGGGCCTCTTCGTTAACGCGTGAATACGATGAGCCCGGGCCCGGCCGTCGGGCTTGAAATCTAGGCCCGAGCCCGGTCCATGGACAAGGTCGGGCCAGGCCGGGTCGAGCTTTTTCAGGCCGGGTCGGGTCGGGCCGATCGGGCCGGGCTGCCCATGACCAGGTCTACTCCTGAATCTCCACCACTACTCCGGTCCGCATCTGCTGCCCAAAGCAGTCGCCGATCCAACGGCAACCTTGCTCTTTTTTTTCACGGCGTTTCTGCTCTTTTTTTTTTACATGCATGAAGCATGATGTATGATGCCAAATAATATTTCAGCCCATTCTTTGGAATGAACTAATAAGATTAGAACTTTTTTTTGCGAGAGAATATTAAAACATTGGGACGACATATATGTAGGATTCTTTCGTTGTTGTTGACATCTCAGCTGGAGAAGCTGGATACAACCACACATGGTTGAGGGTTGCAATCAGCTTCAAGCTCTGCGTCACATCACTACGTGTAGCGTTCTGACGTTGATACCAGCAAAAAATCAGGCCTCCTCCTACAGGCTAGCGGTAACAAAGTTTGCTCAGGAGTACGTACTGCATATGGTTAACATGTTTTTATGTACAATCTCCTACGTAAAAGTTTGGTGATGCACTTACTCTTTGTTTCCGTGAAATGAAATATTAATATGAGGATTTGTTATAACATTCAAGTTGGATAAAGTGTAGTAATAGCTTGCATAGGTGGTGTTTGAAAACTCGAAAAGAGGAAAAAATAGGAAGCTGACGGAGTGGATGACCTAGTCGTTATTTTTGCAAGCTTTTGCTATCCGAAGTCAAACTACTCAACTCAACATCAAGACAATGGATGGGCATCTTTCTCCAAGAATCAAGAGAATGGAAACATTGAGTAGACCTAGCTTAGGAGTACCTTACATACTTGGATAAAAGCTAAAGTAACAACTGCCTTAATGACTCCATGGTTAACGCGTTTTATGTAGATTCTTTGATATAAAAGTTTCATATTTCTGCACTTACTCTTTGTTTTATTGAAATAAATGAAGATTTCTTATACCCTTCGAGTTGGATTTAGTGTAGTAACTTGCCTTGGTGGTGTTTGAAAACTCAAAAAGAGGAAAATAGGAAGCTTCTTATATCCAAAAAAATAAAATAGGAAGCTGACGGAGTGGATGACCTAGTCGTTAGTATTTCTGCAAGCTTTTGAGAATCAAAGTCAAACTACTCAACATCAAAGCCAAAGGATGATCATTTTTCTCCAGGAACCAAGAGAGTGCTAGAAACATAGAGTAGACCTAGCTTAATTCGTGTCCTTTCAGTCTTAGCAATAATGCCCGATAGACTCCACCTTACCGCTTTAAGGAAAAGCCGCTACTACATGTTTATGCACTACTAGTATAAACTTTCTCCTGTACACTCGAGACTTTGTGGAGTTATTTTCAATCCAGAGCACATTATTACGTTTAATTAACATTATCGCTGGCCACCTCTTTGGAAACCCGTTCGTCCCGCATATTCTATCCAGTTTGTTGACATGCATGTTGATGGTGGATGCAGAGAGGACTAAACAAACAATGCGTTTGTATGTTATAGATAGATCCATATATACTATTCAATGATTGCTTTTGCATAAATAGAAAAGCTTGCAAGAGTATAGGAGATCATGGCGACATGCAAGCCCCATGTGCAGAGCTGGTCAACTGTGCGGTGATGCGTTTTGGTTTTTTGAGCGCGAAAATGAGGTGCATTTGGTTCAGCCATCGCAGGCATTTTGGTTGGTAGCTACGGTTGCCATTCTCCCATATTCTGGGAAGAAGATCTATGCATGTGGCGTGGAGCAAAGGGACCCGTGACCCATGTCGTTCCCAAAACAGCAAAGGACATGCCATGATGCCAAACTTAGCCAAGCTTAAGAAGCCCGGGTAGAGCTAGGATGGATATGCATGGTGCATGCAGTTTGCGAACGTGCGTAGTACATACCAATGCGGGTGCGACGGGCGCGGCCTGGACGGGGGTGTTCCTGATGAGCTTGGGGCGGAAGGAGGAGGAGTTGGAGGGCGCGGGGGTGCCGAGGCTGGCGACGATGGTGGAGGAGCGGGCACGGGGCGCGACGGCTGCGTAGCACCAGTTAGCCGCGGCGGTCGACATTGTGCAGATGGGCAGTGCCTGGTGCCCTCCTTATACGCGCAACAAATAGTGCGGGGAGTGCGTGCGTGCGGACAAACACGGGCCGGGTGCGCGCGGCGGCGTGCGGCTCGCCACGGCCGGTGGATCCCGGCCACTGGCACCGGGCGCCCTCATCCCCCCCGGCGCGAGACCGGATAGGCTCGCGATAACGCGACGCTGGATCGTGGCCAACGGTTCGCGCGGCAGGAATCCTGGTCCACACGCGGGAGGATGGGGCCGGAAAATGAAGGATTTGAATGCGCGGCGTTGGGGAGGTGGGATTACGGTTGAGAGAGGGAGAGATGGATGACGATGTGGACGTGGATGTATGCCGCTACCTGCCTCTGCCTGCTGGCGGCCTCCGCCGCCTATCAATTGTCAAATGTTGGGCTTGGGCCTGGGCCGACGGTGAGGTGTGGTCGCGATGAACAGGGTGAAGTGTGTGATCAGGATGTGCTCAAAAGAAGTGTGTGATCAGGATGTGCTCAGTGAATCATTAGCTCTGGTAAACATCTTCTACGTCAATAAAGGGGAGATAAGGCCAACTCCGACGGGGCGTGGATGCGGAATTGATCCGCTTATTGTCCGTTTGAATCTGTCAGAGAGGCGGTGGCCGGCTGCGTTCGTGTTTTCGTGTGTAGTGCGCTCAACCAGTCGACCTATTTGGTCCGCCGGCGCCGGCCAAATGTCCACAATTTTTTCATGCATATATCTGAACTAACATTACACAAGCAAATAAATCACATAGTTTTACATGAAAATAATAAATAGTTTACAACCAAATAAAAATCTCATAATTTACAACCAAATTTAAATTGTCACAAATACATTGAAAGAAAAAGAACCGATACATCTATTGGTTGCCAAGGTGAGTCCATGTGTGCTCAACCAAATCATTTTGGAGTTGGATGTGAGTTGCCCAATCACGTATTTCAGTATGAAATTGGGTGAACTCTTGTGCTTGGGCAAACCTAGCCCTCTTCTCTCCTACCGGATTGGAGATTGTCTTCACAAAAGTTGACCAATAAGGATAGATACCATCAGTTAGGTAGTATCCTTTGTTGTAGTGGTGGTTATTGAGCTCAAAGTTCACCTCTGAGCAATTGCCTTATGTAAGCCTTCCAAATACCGGAGAGCATTGAAGCACGTTGATGTCATTGTGAGAACCAACCATACCTAAAAAAGAGGGCCAAGTCCAGAGATCTTGTGAAGCCACAACATCAAAGTATGAAGTGCAAGCTTTCACGTGCCCCTTATATTTCCCCTGTCAAGCAAATGGACAGTTCTTTCACTTCCAATGCATACAATCTATGGTACCAAGCATTCCCGGAAAGCCTCTCTCTACACTAATCCCTAACAACCGGCTTGTATTTGTGGCATTTGGCTCTCTCAATTACTCCGGGCCAAACACTGCTACCATAGCCTTGCAGAACTTGTACAATGATGCAATGCATGTGGACTCACTCATGCGGAGATACTCATCAACAAGATCACCGGGAATTCCGTATGCAAGCATCCGAACAGCCGCAGTGCATTCTGATATGAGAAGCCAACCTTTCCAAGGGCATACTCTTGCATCTAAAGTAATCATCATGCGCCACCACTCCCTCTCGAATACGGTTGAGCACATGTCGCCATCCGGAAGCGTTGCTAGAAAAGCATAGGATTGAAGAGTGGGGACGTGCACTGAAAGTAGTCGGCGAAGAGTAGGCAATGTCCGCTCTCTCTATTATGATTCAACGACGGAGCATGGCCCGGAATGGATCCCCTGAATCTCGGCCGCTGCCAAACAATGTGCTCATTGACGATCAAAGTAGCAACGATAAAATCTTCACCATCCAACGAAGAACCTTCCGAATCACAAACGAAGAATCGGTCGCTGCCTAACAATGTGCTCATTGACTAGTCTTTTGGGAGTGCCACACTCACTTCAAGCTAGTACCACTATAGTGGTTTGTCCAATGCGCATAAAAAATGCCCGAACGTAGGACATAGGTTGGGAGCTGGGCCTGGGACGCCAACACTCATCTATTCTGTTTGTGTTGGTTTTCTTTTCATAACAAAGTTGTCTTTAGTTTTTTCCCTCGCAACTCAAGTTGGACGTAGGAAAAAACCACAAAACAGGCTTCTCGTAGATGAGATCATTGTCACCTAGGCTGCCCGTGGATAAGATCACCGTCACCAGGTCCTACCATCAAAACCCGCCACCCCCTACCCCGACGTCTCCCAGACCACCTTCAAACAATGCCTCTCCTTCCCTCACCTCGGTGCCGCCACATGCCCTCCCTCACCTGACACTACCCAAAGCAGCATGTGTCTCCCTCACCCAGTTGGTGCCACCGAGCACCACCTTCAGGAGCATCAGGGTTTCAAGCATACTTGGTTAGGAGCCAAAATTGGCTTGCCAACATTTGGCAAGTTCAAAAATTGCCAAAAATAAACAAGTTTTGTGAGGCCCGCAAATGAAGTTCACAACAAACCAATTGGTAGCCAATTTTCCAATATATCGTTGTTCCTTTTGGAATTTCGTTAGCTATGATCCAATTTATTCCCAATGCAAACATGAGATATACTTCAGATAACTAAGAGCACGACAACAATCAAAGTGGTAAGTAAAGCGAAATGTAATCAACAATGTACTTACTTGTTTCCTTGAGAACTTAGCCCTTCGAGTACAAATCACCAGTTTCATATGGCACTTGCCTCATCTGCGAAGCGTTCTTCCATAACTTTGACACCATCTAGAGCTAAGGTGTTCAAGTTTATCTCATTGCCTGCAAAGTTGCACAAACAAGTCTAAATAATGCAACCCAGATGAGTAGATTTATATTACTACTCATGTTCCCCTCGAAGTTACAAATACAGAAAGCGGCCCAAGTTTACATGTCAATCATTATGCATCACATACAACTTAGGTTGTATTGAAAATTGTAAGAATCAACAAAATTCCCAAGGGTTTCTTATACATACTACTACCATCCAGAACATGACGTTTAAATCAAATTGGTTAATATAAAGCACACAGACATATCAACAAAAAGTATGGAGCAAGAATATAATTCAAATAAAATATACATTGTGCAAGATTCTTCTCTTGACATTGGGTTGTAAGCAATCATACAAATCTTCAAGCAACAACGGGGATTCAAATTTATGCACCAAACACACTAAGAAGTAGGAAGAGGATATCAAGATTTATATGTGTACCCATAACACACACTGTAACAAATACATATTTTTATTTTGTATTGGTGAAATGTTTCATGATATAGGGTGTTTTCACTTTCTTTCAAGTATATAGAATTGTTGACCGGAGGAAATTGCACATTTGAGAGATATATATGAACTTTTTTCTTGGTTGGACGAAGTTATTTTAGTGTATTTTTGCTTGTTGAATATTAAAAATTCATGTCAAATGGTATCATCCACATGTGCTAGAGAAGCATGACAATTGAAAAGATATATGAATGATTAAGCACTTTAGGGTGAAGAGGTAATCTACCACAACTTCGATAGTGCGAAGGACGAGTATTGTGCTCTTGAGTTCTTGAACTCGTTGACTCTCAACGGGCTACCTTTGCATGTGCTTAGATTGAAGATAATCTGCCATGTTATACCGCTGAGCGATCAAGTTGATGGACCGTGTGATGACACGAGGTTTATTGTCCGAGTTTTCAAAAGAACGCATCGACACACAAATCGTGCTAGGACAACACATCGGTAGGGGGGTGTCCTTCCTAGGATATTTCTCCGACCTGCAATGAAGACTTCAATTCAAGAGGAAGCAGCTTCCGATTGTCTCATGTATCTATTTGATCCGGTGTTCTCTCATGGTCAGCTCTATGTTGCATTGTCCCGAGCCACCACGAAGAGAAACATAATGATCATCGTCATCAAGGAGAAGGATAAGAGCAAGGACCGGACCAAGAAATCAAAAAAGCTCGTAATAATGACCATGAAGAACATGGCCTACAAGTTAGTCTTCGCAATTGAAATGGGAGGATCAAACTTGAGCAACTTGCACGAGGATCATTGCATACAACATCCTATTGGTTGGTGCAAGCATGCATGCCTAAACAAAAGATGACCTGGCTTATTTCCAGTCCTATGGACATTTTGAATTACAAATGAAGAAAAACCAGAAGCAAACTCCCCAATTTTTAATAATATAGGAGACACAGTTGACTAAGAACTGTGACGAGAATTCCAGAGGCTGACCACCTCAAGACAGTTCGTATTTATACTACCTTGGTGAAGTCCCACAACTTGCCAAACATAACTCTGTCCTGGAGAGCTACCGCTTCTACGATGAGAGGATCCGTTACCACGATATAGGGCATAAACCAAGTACGAAGATGTGAAATGTGCGAACGAGCAACCCCTCCACCTCCTCCTTGCGCTCATCAGCTGCTATGGCTCCATCTGTATTAATATTCACCCAACCTGAATCGGGCGGCCTCCAACACTGTTCTGAAGCAATGTCACTTCATTGTCACTCGTGGATCGAAGGCCTCCTGGTTATGAGTCCAATGATTCCTAGAAGACCAGATAGCTCACATAATAATAAGAAAAAGTATGGTTTTGGTCCCTCGAGTTCTCCAAAAGTATAGAATTGGTCCCTCAAGATTTTTTGGAAGACATTTGGTCCTTCAAGTCTCAAAACCGCACAAGTTTGTTCCAAGACCAGATTTTAAGCACGTTGACCGGGTTTGACCAATGAACAGTAAATTCAAAAAACAAAGCAAACAAATTCAAAAAAATCAAAAAAAATTGACAACCAAGATGCTTGGATGCGCAGGTGCGTGTAAATTTTTGTGGTCAAATAACATTTGAGGAGCTCTAGCAAAAAATTTGGTTTTTTTTGTGAGCCAAAATTTGTATTTTTTTTTCACGAGCTCCTCAAATATCGAAACACCACACACAATTTCATGCACCTAGCGTACCCCAAGCATCTTGGTTACCACAAACTTTCATATTTTCTTGATTTTTTTTTGAATTTACTGTTCATCAGTCAAACCCGGTCAACATGATCAAAATCTGGTTTTGGACCAAACTTATCTGGTTCTGAGTCTTGAAGGACCAAACGTTTACCGAAAAATGTCCTCAATCTTCCTTTGAAAACATTTGGTCACAAGAAAAATCCTTGGCCCAAGTAACAAGATGCAGCCTTGGCAACTTCAATTGTAATGAAGGTTTTGATCCAGTCCAGAATTTCTAGGATGTTCACAGGACACTAGTGCATGTATCATTTTTTTTCTCCATTGCGAGGCAAATACTACACCTGCTCAGCTCTTTGATGTATCGATGCTTCAGAGCATCTCCAGCCGTTCAGCCCTCCAGGCGCTTGAAATATCGCCGCCTGGGGGCGCGCTGGCGATATTTTCGGCGTGGGGGCGGATGGTTTCCCAACCGCCGCCCCAAGCCCAACCCAGACGCCGTCTTTTTGAAAAATAAACTCAGCCAAAATTCGGTCAAACACGACAAAATTCGGCCAAATTCGACACATATTAGGCGATTTCATTGATATTTGTACATAAAAATTTAAAAACATAATTCAAAACTAAAAACATAATAAAAACTACTACGCCGCCCCTCCTACAGGCCGAAGAACGCGCTGAAAGCGCTGTAGTCGCCGCCGTTGTCGGCCTCTTTCTTCACGCCGCCGCCGTCCGTGCTGCACCCCTGCCCTGCGTCGCCTTGGCGGATGGGTTTGGTTGGCGGCGGTGCTGCGTCGTCGTCGTCACTGTCCTCGAGGACGATGACGCCGCCCTCATCGCGGCCGTGGCGACGAGCGGAGAACTCCTCGAGGGCGCGGCGCTGGCGCTCCGTCTCCAGCCGGATGTAGTCCTCGCGCGCCCACTTGATGGCGGCCTCGTCATCGAGGGCGGCCATGTCGGCGTGCTCGCTCTTCACGGTAACGAGCCCCGGCTCTGTCTTGGGCTTGACGAGGCGGGAGGAGGAGGAGCCACGGCCGCCCTCGTTGATGACGAGGGCGCCGCCGCGGGTGCGCCGCCCGAGCGGCGTCTCCACGGGCTCGGGCTTGACGCTGGCGAGCGCCGGCGATCCGGGCGAGTGGGAGTGGGAGGAGGAGGACGACGAACCACCCGCCATGCGCCGCGGCAGCCAAATGCCACCGCCGCTCTGGCGGGGGATAGGCGCCGGGGCCGTCGGGTACTGGAGCGGTGGTTGGTTGCCGCCCTCGAGGTGCTCGAGGACGAAGTGCAGCGTCCGCCCGGGGACGTCCCACCATAGGCGGCAGCCGTCAGCGTTGTGGCGCCCCCTCACCGGCGCGTTGTTGGTGGAGGCGAGCTGCTCCTCGTGGCGGCGTTGGAAGTACGCCGCCCAGCTGGCGTGGTTGTCGGCGGCGTACTCCGGGCGGCCGCACACCTCCTCCGGCAGGGAGGCTCGGACGCGCTCGATCTCGTCGTGGAAGTAGGCGGGGTGCTCGGCGTCGGGCTGCGGGGGGACTAGGACGCCTCCAGTGCTAAGCCTCCACCGCCCCGGCGCGCGCATGTCAGGCGACGCCGGGTAGTTGGCCTGGTGGAGGAGGTGCGCCTCCCACTCGTGCAGGGTGCGGCGGCCGAAGCCGTTGGCCGCCGCACCGTCGCCGGGGAAACGCTCGCCCATCGGAGGATGTAGACGCGGTGGCTGGTGTCGGGGGGAGAGAGACGGGATGGGGCAGCGGCGAGGAGAAAGGGACTGCGGGCGAAGGAGAGTGCGTCCACCGGCGAGGAGGGGGTGGCTTTTTATAGACACCGGGGGGAGGGGGGCGGCAGACGTGTGTGTACGCGTGGCGGGAGGGGGACGGCGCGTCGCCGGGCCATCACTGCGCCGCCCGTGAGGAATCAATGAAAGGCTGACCGGCGGCAGCCTTGGCATTGATTCCCCGCGGGAAACGAGGCGATAAGGAAGACGAGACACAGTTGGTCGCTGACTCGGCGGGCCCGCGGGACTTTCGCGCCAAAAACGCTTCCCCTGGGTGCCCCCCAGCGCGCCGGGTTCGGCCTGGGTCCGCCGGCGCCAATTTCGGCCCTAACCGACAAAATTTGGGCTTCTGGGGACGCGTCTGGGCCGATTTTTAGACGCCGACGGTAAAAAAGGGCCTTGGGAGGGCCTGTTGGGGGGAGGGGGGCGAGTGGAGATGCTCTCAGTGCGGCCACACCAGAAAACCCACACTTTGGGCCCAACATTCAGCTTCCAAAGTTGGCTCCATACTGTTTCTCAGACTTTGTACTACTTGTAATCGTACCTTCCCCTCGAGCGAGTGCAGTACGCCAATTTATCCTTTCTATTTTTTCATAATAGGTGTATCTACACTTATAAGCCAAAACAACACTCTCAATTTATCCTTTCTATTTTTTCTTCGTCT
Organism: Thinopyrum elongatum; assembly: GCA_011799875.1. Taxonomy (NCBI): domain Eukaryota; kingdom Viridiplantae; phylum Streptophyta; class Magnoliopsida; order Poales; family Poaceae; genus Thinopyrum; species Thinopyrum elongatum. The sequence continues at coordinate 334,649,075 of CM022299.1, read as the reverse complement.
TTTCCTGTCTAAGTTTTCTCTCCTATATTCTATCGCCAGTTTTTCAGCGTTTTTTCAGTCGTTAGATCACTAATCACTATTTGCATCATAATAGTTGGTTTTCAGGTTCTCATGTGGTAATTTTGAAATGGTACCGGTTTCAGTTTCTTGCGCAGATACCCGTATGGTATGGGCTCGCTGTGGACTACATGAGATCAAGATGCACTTTCAAATAGCCAGACTGACAAATTAACCCCGCAAGTATCTGCTCTCAGCTCCCAAGTCAGAATTTCAGGCACTGTGGGGGAAGGGGTCAATCATGGGACGGCTAGCTGGGCGGAGGAATGGGAAGAGAATCTCCGAGACTACTCCATGCAGCCGGACTGCCATACTAGATACTACTACCAGTTCTCTACGAAATTAACACATGTATGGAACAGAAAAGGAGCATTCAATAGAAGAGTATAGTCCAGTGTGTATGTGTACCCTGTGATTCCCGTGTAGAAATGCGCAGCCCGAGATATGAACTGGTGCGCCTGCTGCTCCACGAACGTCCGTGGGAGCCTGATGTGAGGAACGTAGCTAACCATGGCGAAGCCTTGCCCTTGCGCTGGAGCTCCGTTCATGCCCCGAGAACATCGTGTACGTGGGTCTGATGTTTTAACAAGGTTTGCAGAGTGACCTGGCACCCTGTGGGGCGACTTGCGCGTGGAAAGTTGACAGAATGAGCTCATTTTGGCGACATCGTAACTCCATAGAGCTCGTTTGGTGTCATAGACAAGATACGGCTGGACATCACCACGTGGAAATAAGCTTTTATAAAAATATAAACAAACTACTAGTAATTTTCAAAACTGATCATTCACCCGTGCAACTGCGTGTGCTAGTTTTTTTTTTTTTTTTTTTTTGCGGCAAACTGCTAGATAAATCAGTTCAAAACAAAGATAGATATCAACGGAAATTCTTACATCCATTATTTGCGCGAATTTGTAAGAAATGAAATATATTGAAATGATGTTAGGGCATCTCCAACGTCGACCCGCAAACCGTCCATATACGTCCAGCGGTCCGGACCGCGGAATCCATCCAGCGCGGTCATGTATCGGTCCATGGCATGGTCTGGACGTATTTTCCGCAAACCGGAGACAAGCGTGGGGGCTTTGCCGGAGTCCGGACCACCGCCAAGCCCGCTTCTTACTGCCCTGGCCCACCCAAACCCCTCCTCCCTCCCCTGCGCGCGTTCCTGCCCGGCGCCAGCTACCCGCATTCATGCCACTGTAGAGCGCACCTCTCCATATTAAAAACGGTTCAGGGCGGACGCGACCTCTCACTGCCTCCGCTATTGAAGCGGTGCGTCGGCCGAGGGCGCCGCCCGCGACGCGGCTCCGGTGTCGGCGCCTGTTCAATGCCGGAGACGCGTGACTGGATGGGACATGACATATATCTTCTACTGCCGTTGAATGCCCCGTCCGTCCGTATGCCGCCATTAAGCAGGCTCGCCGGCCGAGAAACCCACTCCAGCGTCGCGCATTGACGCACCCGAACGCATGGCCTCGCCGGAATCCGCTATTTAAAGGCGGTCACACCCGACCATCCACTCCACAACACAAGCTGCTCCCCATCCTCCTCCCTTGCACTGCACCCGCCATGACTGCAGGCGGTGAAGCTCTGTGGGAGAGCCTTTCCATTGAGATGAAGTACACGCTGGCCGCCCTTGCCGCCGCCTTGCCAGACGGATTGAGGCCGGCTTGCCGGACAGCGTGCCCGAGGTCTTCGACGACGAGGACAACCCCACGATGGAGACGGGCTCCGACAACACCGCCCCGGCTCCCGCGCCTCCCGTGTACGCCGACTTCACCATGTAGCAAGCGCATGCGCACTACAACACCGCCATCGAGCAGCACCTTTGTCGGCGTTCCAGCAGGTGCAGGAGGAACATCGGTACAACCTGTTCCTCCTGGAGCAGCACCGGCTGGCGGTGGGCCAGATCTACGACGAGCACGCGATCAAGGAGGCCGTGGCGAACCCCAACTTCATCGCGGAGCAGCGTGCCATCTACGATGCCGTCCACGTTCAAGCCACCGCTCACCAGGAAGTGGTCACCGCGGAGGCGCAGCTGCAGGCAATCGCGGAGGAGAACAACGCTAGTTGCAGGTGATCGCGGAGGAGAACAACGCTAGCTGCGCCTTCTACGCTCCACCGACAAACTATCAGGCGGCCCTGTGGGACGACGACAGCGCCGGCGCCACCATTTCCATCGTGGACCTCACGTCCACCAGCGACGGACAGGTCGCGGACTCCTTCGAGGACGAGTAGGCCATGGAAGGTGGAAGGGCCTTGTGTACCATGTGGGCCGGTCCGTCTCCTGTGGGCTACTCTCCCTCGCCGGAGATCGCACCTTCACTTCATGGGTCTTATCGCCGGTGCTCTTGGAGATGGCGGATGGTGGACGACACGGCCTTCGATGCCGGGCGCCACCGCCGTAGGATTGGTTTAGGGTCTGGTCGGTTTTTTTACTTTGTTCTAAATGCTCGAAATGTAATGAAAATCCGTCGTGTTTGCATGAAAACCGTCATGTTTATATGAAATCTGGTTGTGTTTGCATGAATTTCATCTGGTAGATTCATAAAGTGTTTGAAATGTATGCGGACAGCGTTGGATGGCGGCCTTGTGCATCCATGTCCGCGGACTGGTCCCCCTGTCCACGGACGGATGCGGGGGGAAATTTGTGGGTTGCCGTTGGAGATGCCCTTAGGATGGCTGCTACTTGTGTGCTGCGTTGGGATTTCTTCGAAGAGGAGAGGATGATGCAGTATAGTAGAGATAAGTATTTCCCTCGGTTAAGAACCAAGGTTATCAATCCAGTATGAGAACCAAGCAACACCTCATTAGCAGTACCTACACACAAAGTAATAAATACTTGCACCCAACGCGAACAAGGGGTTGTCAATCCCTCGACGGTTAATTGCAAGGATTAAATCTCGTAGTGATAGATAGATAAATAAAAAATAAAATAAAATAAAGTAATTAAAATTGCAGCAAGGTATTTTTGGATTTTAATATATGATAAAAATAGACCCCGGGGCCATATTTTTCACCAGAGGCTTCTCTCTTGAAAATAGCATACGGTGGGTAAACAAATTACTGTTAGGCAGTTGATAGATAAGCCAATAACCATAATGATTTCCAAGGCAATGATCATGTATATAGGCATCACGTCCGAGACAAGTAGACCGACTCCTGCCTGCATATACTACTATTACTCCACACATCGACCGCTATCCAACATGCATCTAGAGTATTAAGTTCATAAAGAACGGAGTAACACCTTAAGCAAGATGACATGATGTAGACAAAGTAAACTCACGCATGAATAAACCCCATCGGTTTATCCTTGGCAACAATACAAATACGTGTCTTGTCCCTTTCTGTAACTGGGATATAGATCACCGCAAGATTGAACCCATCACAAAGCACCTCTCCCATTGCAAGAAAAATCAATCTAGTTGGCCAAGCCAAATCAATAGATCGAAAAGAAATACAAAGCTATAATAATCATGCATAAAAGAGTTCAGAGAAGATTCAAATAATATTCATGGATAATCTGATCATAAACTCACAATTCATCGGATCCCAACAAACACACCGCAAAAAGTAATTACATCGAATATATATCCAAGAACATCGAGGAGAACATTGTATTGAAGATCAAAGAGAGAGAAGAAGCCATCTAGCTAGTAGCTATGGACCCGTAGGTCTGTGGTAAACTATTCACACATCATCGGAAGGGCAGCAAGGTTGATGTAGAATCCATCCGTGGTCGATTCCCCCTCCGGCAGAGTACCGGAGAAGGCCTACAGATGGGATCTCATGAGAACAGAAACTTGCGGTGTCGGAAAAAGTATTTCGGGTGGCTCTCTGATGTCAGGGGAATATTTGAGAATTTATAGAGGCAGAGTTAGGTCAAGAGGTGCCACGAGGGGCCCACAAGCCTTGGGGGTGCCCCCTAGCTGCGCCTCCCTAGCTTGTCGCTCCCTCGTGGCTCGTCAGGTCTTCTCCCGAACCTTCTAGGGTCTCTTCTGGTCCAGAAAAAATTAATCCAAAGTTTTTTCTCTGTTTGGACTTTGTTTGATATTGATTTCCTGAAAAGACAAAAACAAGCAAAAAAACTGGCACTGGGCACTAGGTTAATAGGCTAGTCCCAAAAAATGATATATAATTGCATAATAAACATCCAAGATTAATACTATAAGAGCATGGAACAATAAAAAAATTATAGATACGTTGAAGATGTATCAAGCATCCCCAAGCTTAATTCCTGCTCATTCTCGAGTAGGTAAATGGTAAAAACAAAAAAAATTATATGGAATGCTACCTATCATGTTCATCATGTAATCTCTCTTTTGTGGCATGAATAATAAGATCTGAATGATTCAAAGCAATAGTCTATATTTTGACATAAAAACAATAATAATAAGGCATACCAACAAACAATCATGTCTTTCAAAATATCAATGCTAAAGAACGTTATCCCTACAAACTCGTATAGCCTTGTCATGCTCCATCTTCTTAACACAAAGTATTTATCATGCACAACCTCGATGACAAGCCAAGCAATTGGTCCTTACTTATTAACGCACTTCAGATTTTTCAACTCTCACGCAATACATGAGCGCAAGCCATGCATATAGCACTATGGGTGGAATAGAGTATGGTGATGGAGATAATTTGGAGAAGACAAAAAGGAGAAAGTCTCACATTAACGAGGCTAATCAATGGGCTATGGAGATGCCCATCAATTGATGTCAATACAAGGAGTAGGGATTGCCATGTAACGGATGCACTAAGAGCTATAAGTGTATGAAAGCTCAAAAACAAAACTTAGTGGGTGTGGATCCAACTTGCTTGCTCATGAAGACCTCAGGCATTTGAGGAAGCCCATCATTGGAATATACAAGCCAAGTTCTATAATGAAAAATTCCCACTAGTTATATGAAAATGAAAGCATAGGAGACTCTCTATATGGAAAACATGGTGCTACTTTGAAGCACAAGTGTGGAAAGGATAATAACATTGCCCCTTCTCTCTTTTTCTCTCATTTTCTTTTTTTCTTTTTTCTTTCTCTTTTTTTCTCTCTTTTTCTCTTTTTCTTTTGTTGGGCTCTTTTTGGCCTCTTTTTTTCCTTTTTCTTTTCTTTTTTGTACGGAGTCTCATCCCGACTTGCGGGGGAATCATAGTCTTCATCATCCTTTCCTCACTTGGGACAATGATCTAATAATGAATATGATGATCATCATACTTTTATTTACTTACAACTCGATACTCGAACAAAATTTGACTCTATGTGAATGCCTCTGGCGGTGTACCAGGATGTGCAATGATCTAGCGTAACATGTATAAAAATGATGAACGGTGGCTGAGCCACAAATACTATGACAGCTATATGATCATGCAAAGCAATATGACAATGATGATGTGTGTCATAAAAACAGAGCAGTGGAAGTTGTAAGGCAATATATCTTAGAATGGCTATGGAAATGCCATAATAGGTAGGTATGGTGGCTGTTTTGAGGAAGATATGAGGAGACTTATGTGTGAAAGAGCGTATCATATCACGGGGTTTGGATGCACCGACGAAGTTTGCACCACATCTCGAGGTGAGAAAGGGCATTGCACGGTACCGGAGAGGCTAGCAATTTGCGGAAAGGTGAGAGTGCGTATAATCCATGGACTCACATTAGTCATAAAGAACTCACATACTTATTGCAAAAGTTTATTAGCCCTCAAAGCAAAGTACTACTACGCATGCCCCTAGGGGGATAGATTGGTGGGAAAAGACCATCGCTCATCCCTGACCACCACTCATAAGGAAGACAATCAATAATAAATCATGCTCCAACTTCATAGCATCACGAGAGACTATACGTGCATGCTTCGGGATTCACAAACCTTAACACCAATATTCTTACTAAACCACAATTACTCACTAGCACAACCCACATATTACCACCTTATATCGCAAAACTATGCAAGGAATCAAACTTACCATATTCAGTGATCTACATGAAAGTTTTTATTATATCCCTCTTGAATACCTATCATATTGGGACCAAATTCATAACCCATACTAATTGCCATTATTATTATCAACTCTCAAAAAGATGTAAGTGAAGCATGAGAGTGCAACTATTTCTTTAAAATAAAACCACCGCCATGCTCTAAAAAATATAAGTGAAGCACTAGAGCAACTGCCTAGCACAAAAGATATAAGTAAAGCACACAGAGTATTCTAACAAATCACGAATATTGCGTGTCCCTCTCAGAAAGGTGTGTCCAGCAAAGATGATTGTGACAAACTAAAAAGCAAACAAAGCAAAGAATCTTATAATAAACAACGCTCCAAGCAAAACTCATATCATGTGATGAGTACAAATATAGCTCCAACTAAAATTACCGATAGTTGGTAGAAGAAAGAGGGGATGCTTTCCGGGGCATCCCCAAGCTTAGATGCTTGAGAGTTCTTGAATATTACCTTGGGGTGCCTCGAGCATCCCCAAGATTAGGCTCTTGCCACTCCTTATTCCTTCATCCATCGTGATCTCACTCAAAACTTGAAAACTTCAGCACACAAAACTCAACAAAAACCTTCGTGAGATCCATTAGTACAACGAAGCAAATCACTACTTTAGGTACCGTTGTAAACCCATTAATATTTTACTATTGCATTATACCTACTGTATTCTAACTTCATCATGGCTTATACCCCCCGATACAATCCATAGATTCATCAAAACAAGCAAACAACGCAACAAAAACAAAATCTGTCAAAAACATAACAGTCCGTAATAATTCAAACAATGACCATACTTATGTAACTCTAAAAATTCTGAAAAATTAGGAAAAAGTGGGAAATTTGTATATCAATCATGTGTAAAAAATTCACGGATAATATGATCATAAACTTAAAATTCATCAGATCCCAACAAACACACCGCAAAAAGTGATTACATCGAATAAATCTCCAAGAACATTGTATTGAAGACCAAAGAGAGAGAAGAAGCCATCTAGCTACTAGCTATGGACCCGTAGAAAAATGGTATACTACTCACACATTATCGGAAGGGCAGCAAGGTTGATGTAGAGCCCCTCCGTGGTCGATTCCCCCTCCGGCAGAGTACCGGAGAAGGCCTCCAAATGGGATCTCGCGAGAACAGAAATTTGCGGCGGTGGAAAAAGTATTTCAGGTGGCTCTCTGATGTCAGGGGAATATTTGAGAATTTATAGATGCGGAATTAGGTCAAGAGGTGCCACGAGGGGCCCACAAGCCTGGGAAGCGCCCCCCTGGGGCGCGCCTCCCAAGCTTGTCGCTCCCTCATGGCTCGTCGGGTCTTCTCTCGAACCTTCTAGGGTCTTTTCTGGTCCAGAAAAAGTTAATCCAGAGTTTTTTCTCCGTTTGGACTCTGTTTGATATTGACTTCCTGAAAAGCCAAAAACAAGCAAAAAACAGCAACTAGCACTGCGCACTAGGTTAATAGGTTAGTCCCAAAAAATGATATATAATTGCATAATAAACATCCAAGATTGATACTATAATAGCATTGAATAATAAAAAATTATAGATACGTTGGAGACGTATCAATGGCATATTGAATACCAGTGTATAATGGCTCTGCACATGTGCCACCTTTTTCTTAGATGAATATCAAAAAACAACTTTCACCTCTTGGTTTTCCATTGATTTTTTTTACCTATGAAGGCATTTTAGCAGCGGCGGATCCTAGAGCGTGCGCAGGCAGTGCATGTTATGGGATGCCTAGACCGATGGTCTTAAGGCCACTGGATTAGATTATGTCTGTTATGCGGACAGAGCACATTTGTATACTTGTAGGTGTAGCGACTTTGTTTGCCTAGAATGGGGCTTCGGGTTGATCCTTGTATTCATTTTGTCACTCTCGTGAATAATTAATAAAGATGGTTGATTTGTCTCCAACGTATCTATAATTTTTTATTGTTCCATGCTATTATATTATCCATCTTGGATGTTTTATATGCATTAATATGCTATTTTATATCATTTTTGGGACTAACCTATTAACCTAGTGCCCAGTGCCAGTTGTTGTTTTTCCTTGTTTTTGTCTTTTACAGAAAATCAATACCAAACGGAGTCCAAACAGAACAAAACTTTCTGAGGATTTTTCTTGGACCAGAAGACAACCACGAAGCTTCGGGAAGAGGCCAGAAGACCCAGAGGGGGCCACAAGCCCTAGGGGCGCCCCAGGGGGGCGTCCCTAGGCTTGTGGGGCCCCTATGGCTCTTCTAACCCTAATCTTTGCTCTATAAATACCCGAATATTCCCCTTACGTCAGGGGGCACACCAAAAATACTTTTTCGCCGCCGCAAGCTTCTGTTCTTGTGAGATCGCATCTTGTGGCCTTTTCCGGCACTCCGCTGGAGGGGCATTCGATCATGGAGGGCCTCTATACCAACCTTGCTGCCCTTCCGATGATGTGTGAGTAGTTTACCACAGACCTACGGGTCCATAGCTAGTAGCTAGATGGCTTCTTCTCTCTCTTTGATCTTCAATACAATGTTCTCCTCGATGTTCTTGGAGTTCTATTCGTTGTAATCTTCTTTTGCGGTGTGTTTGTTGAGATCCGATGAATTGTGGATTTATGATTAGATTATCTATGAATATAATTTGAGTCTCTCTGAACTCTTTTATGTATGATTAAGATAGCTTTGTATTTCTCTCCGATCTATTGGTTTGGTTTGGCCAACTAGATTGATCTATCTTGCAATGGGATAGGTGCTTTGTGATGGGTTCAATCTTGCGGTGTCCTCACCTAGTGACAGTAGGGGTAGCGAGGCACGTATTTGTATTCTTGCCATTAAGGATAAAAAGATGGGGTTTTTACCATATTGATTGGATCTATCCCTCTACATCATGTCATCTTGCTTAAGGCGTTACTCCATTCTTGTTAACTTAATACACTAGATGCATGCTGGATAGCGGTCGATGTGTGGAGTAATAGTAGTAGATGCAGGCAGGAGTCGGTCTACTTGTCACGGACGTGATGCCTATATTCATGATCATTGCCTTGGATATCGTCATAACTATGCGCTTTTCTATCAATTGCTCAATAGTAAATTTTTCACCCACCTTATGTTTTCTTCAAGAGAGAAGCCTCTAGTGAAACCTATGGCCTTCGGGTTTATTTTCTATCATATTATTTTCAGATCTATAAAACAAAAAAAATACAAAAATACCTTGCTGCAATTTATTTAGGTTTACTTTATTTTACTCTTTTATTTATCTTTTATACATATCTCTATTAGATCTCACTCTTGCTAGTGACCGTGAAGGGATTGACAACCCCTTTTTCGCGTTGAGCGCAAGTGTTTGTTAGTTTGTGCAAGTGCATCTATTGGGGACTTGATTGTGCCTCCTACTGGATTGATACCTTGGTTCTTAACTGAGGCAAATACTTATCTCTACTTTGCTGCATCACCCTTTCCTCTTCAAGGGAAAAATCAACGCAAGCTCAAGAAGTAGCAGGAAGAATTTCTGGCGCCGTTGCTGGGGAGGTTCTACATCAAGCCTACCAAGTACCGATCATAAACTCTCATCTCTTGCATTACATTATTTGCCATTTGCCTCTCGTTTTCCTCTCCCCCACTTCTAAAATGTTTTCAGAAAAACACACAAATATTTGCCTTTTTACTCGCGTTCTTTTCGTTTGCTTGTGTGCTAGATTCCTTGCTTTGTCAAGATGTCTCAAGAAAATACCAAGTTGTGTGATTTTTCCAACATTAATAATAATGATTTTATTAGTACTCCGATTGCTCCCGCCACTAGTGCGGAATCTTATGAAATTAATGCCGCTTTGTTGAATCTTGTTATGAAAGAACAATTTTCTGATAGTCCTAATGAAGATGTTGCATCACATCTAAATACCTTCGTTAAGTTGTGTGATATGCAAAAGAAAAAAGATGTGGATAATGATATTGTTAAATTGAAGATATTTCTGTTCTCACTACGAGATCGTGTTAAAACTTGGTTTTCATCTTTGCCTATTCGTGGAATAAGTGTAAAGATGCTTTTATTTCCAAGTATTTTCCTCCAGCTAAGATCATCTCCCTTAGGAATGATATAATGAATTTTAAGCAACTTGATCATGAACATGTTTCACAATCTTGGGAGAGGATGAAATTGATGATAAGAAATTGCCCTACTCATGGTTTAAGTATATGGATGATCATACAAAAAATTTATGCGGGATTGAATTTTGCATCTAGAAATCTTTTAGATTCCGCCGCGGGTGGTACTTTTATGGAAATCACATTAGGAGAAGCTACTAACTCCTAGATAATATTATGGAAAATTACTTTCAATGGCATACCAAAAGATCTTTCACTAGTAAAAAAGTACATGCGATTGAAGAAATTAATACTTTGAGTGGAAAGATGGATGAACTTATGAAATTAATTGCTAGCAAGGGTGCTCCTATTGATCCTAATGATATTCCTTTGTCTACTTTGATTGATAATAATAATGAATCTATGGATGTGAATTTTGGTGGTCGGAACAATTTTGGTAATAACGCGTATAGAGGTAATTTTAACCCTAGGTCGTTTCCTAGTAATTCCTCTAATAATTATGGTAATTCCTACAACAATTCTTATGGAAATTATAATAAGATGCCCTCTGATCTTGAGAACAATATTAAAGAATTTATTAATTCTCAAAAGATTTTCAATGCTATGGTAGAAGAAAAATTGCTTAAGATTGATGATTTGGCTAGAAATGTTGAGAGAATTTCTCATGAGATTGATTCTTCTAAGATTAGATATATGCCACCCAAGCTTGATATTAATAAGTCTTTGAAATCTATTAAAAATTCTATTAATGAAAGTAGGGAGAGCACCTCTAGGATGCGTGCTAAGAGTGAATGGCTAGAAAAAGTATGTTCTTCTAGTTTTTGTGGTAATAATGATGAAGATCTTAAAGTGATTGGTGTTACTCCTATTGCATCTTTGTTTTCTAATATAAAACTTGATAAACAAGGGACTGGAGATGAGTCAACTTTAGCTAGAAGGTGTCCCAATAATTTGGAGGGTGAAGATCATAATGAAAAAATTGATAAAAGAGGGATTGTCGAGGTCAAAACTTTAAGTAGTGATGAACCCACTCTTTTGGATTTCAAGGACTTATAATCAATCTTTGATAGATTGTATTTCCTTTTTGAAATCCATGCTTAATTCACCTCATGCTTAGACTCAAAACAAAGCTTTTACTAAACATATTATTGATGCTATGATGAAATCTTTTGAAGAAAAACTTGAATTGGAAGTTTCAATCCCTAGAAAGCTTTGTGATTAATGGGAACCTACTATTAAGATTAAAATTAAAGATTATGAGTGCTATGATTTGTGTGATTTGGGTGCTAGCATTTCCACTATTCCAAAAACTTTATGTGATGTGCTAGTTTTCCATAAACTTGATGATTGTTCTTTGAATTTGCATCTAGCGGATTCTACTATTAAGGAACCTATGGGAAGAATTAATGATGTTCTTATTGTTGCAAATAGGAATTATGTGCCCGTAGATATTATTGTGCTTGATATATATTGCAATCCTACATGCCATATTATTCTTGTAGACCTTTCCTTAGAACGATTGGTGCAATTATTGATATGAAAGAATGAAACATTAGATTTCAATTTCCGTTAAGAAAGGGCATGGAACACTTTCCAAGAAAGAAAATTAAGTTGCCATATGAATCTATTATGAGGGCTACTTATGTATTGCATACCAAAGATGACAATACCTAGATCTATGCATTATGCCTAGCTAGGGGCGTTAAACAATAGCGCTTGTTGGGAGGCAACCCAATTTATTTTGTGTTTTTTTTTGCTTATGTTCTTGAATAAATATACAATATTACTTCTGTAATAATTGTGTTTTGGTGTTTTAATTAGTGTTTGATCCAAGCAAGACCTTTGGGATGCTTTGGTATTATCGTTGATATGATTTTGCTGAAAAACAGAAACTTTTGCGTCCAGTAACAGAATTGTTAAAATTCATTGGAGCGTGGACAAACTCTGAATTGTTTACACAAGATTGATACATGAATTTCCTCTATTATCCTAATTTTTGAGAATTTTTGGAGTTACAGAAGTATGACTAATATTCGGGTCTTTACAGACTGTTCTGTTTTTGACAGATTCTGTTTTCAATGTGTTGTTTGCTTATTTTGATGAATCTATGGGTAGTATCGGGGTATGAACCATGGAGAAGTTAGAATACAGTAGATATAACACCAATATAAAATTGTAATGAGTTCACAACAATACCTAAAAGTGAAGATTTGTTTTATCATACTAACGGATCTCACGAGTTTTTTGTTGAGTTTTGTGTTGTGAAGTTTTCAAGTTTTGGCTGAAGTTTTGATGGACTACGGAATAAGGAGTGGCAAGAGCCTAAGCTTGGGGATTACCAAGGCACTCCAAGGTAATATTCAAGGCAACCAAGCATCTAAGCTTGGGGATGCCCCGGATGGCATCCCCTCTTTTGTGTTCAATCCATCGGTAAAATTACTTGAGGCTATATTTTTATTCACCACATGATATGTGTTTTGCTTGGAGCGTCTTGTATTATTTGAGTCTTTGCTTTTTAGTTTGCCACAATCATCCTTGCTGTACACACCTGATGACCCACAAGTATAGGGGATCAATCGTAGTCCTTTCGATAAGAAAGAGTGTCGAACCCGACGAGGAGCAGAAGGAAATGACAAGTGGTTTTCAGCAAGGTATTCGCTGCAAGCACTGAAATTGTCGGTAACCAATAGTTTGATAGAAAGATAATTTGAAACGAGCAAGTAATAGTAACAGTAAATAAAGTGCAGCAAGGTAGCCCAATCCTTTGTAGCAAAGGACATGCCAAAACGGTCTCTTATGATAAGCAAAGCGTTCTTGAGGGTACACGGGAATTTCATCATATCACTTTCATCATGTTGGTTTGATTTGTATTCGCTACTTTGATAATTTGATATGTGGGTGGACCGGTGCTTAGGTGTTGTTCTTACTTGAACAAACCTCCTACTTATGATTAACCCCCTCGCAAGCATCCGCAACTATGAGAAAAGTATTAAGATAAAATCTAACCATAGCATTAAACTTTTGGATCCAAATCGGTCCCTTACGGAATAGTGCATAAACTAGGGTTTAAGCTTCTGTCACTCTAGCAACCCATCATCTAATTACTACTCCACAATGCATTCCGTTAGGCCCAAATATGGTGAAGTTCCATGTGGTCGACGTTCACATGACACCACTAAGGGAATCACAACATACATATCATCAAAATATCGAACATATATCAAGTTCACATGATTACTTGCAACATGACTTCTCTTGTGACCTCAAGAACAAAAGTAACTACTCACAAATGATAATCATGCTCAAGATCATAGGGGTATTAAATAGCATAATGGATCTGAACATATAATCTTCCACCAAATAAACCATATAGTAATCAACTACAAGATGTAATCAACACTACTAGTCACCCACAAGCACCAATCTAAGGTTCCGGTACAAAGATTGAACACAAGAGATGAACTAGGGTTTGAGAGGAGATGGTGTTGTTGAAGATGTTGATGGAGATGGCCCTCCCAAAGATGGGAGAGTTGTTGGTGATGACGATGGCGATGATTCCGCCCCCCCGGAGGGAAGCTCCCCCCCGCGGAATCCCTCTGCCGGAGGGCAAAAGTGCTCCTGCCTAAGTTCCGCCTTGAGACGGCGGCGCTTCATCCCGAAAGTCCTCCCCTTATTTTTTCTAGGTCAAAATGACTTATATTCCAGAAGAGGGGCACCGGAGGTGGGCCGAGGAGGGCACAACCCACCAGGGCGCGCTTTGGGGGCCTGGCGCGCCCAGGTGGGTTGTGCCCACCTGGTGGGCCCCCTCTAGTAGTTATTTGCTCCAATAATTCTTAAATAATACATAAAAAATCTTCGTGAAGTTTCAGCTTATTTGGAGTTGTGCAGAATAGGTACCTTTGACGTGCTTTTTCTGGTCCAGAATTCCAGCTGTCGGTATTCTCCCTCTTTGTGTAAACATTGCAAATTATGCGACAAAAGGCATTAGAATTACTCCCAAAAGCATTATTATGCATAAAAACATTATAAATAATAGTAGGAAAACATGATGCAAAATGGACGTGTCAACTCCCCCAAGCTTAGACCTCGCTTGTCCTCAAGCGAAAACCGAAATCGAAAAACATGTCCACATGCTTAGAGAGAGAGGTGTCGATAAAAACAAAATACGGACATAGAAGCATCATGCATATTATTATAACAGCAAAGAACTTTAACATAAAACTTTATCAAATAACTTCTATCACATAGCTTTTATCATATAACTTTTATCATATAACTTCTCATGAACAAGTAACAATTCATCACAACATTGAAGTATAAAGTATAAACTCTATTGAAAACCAACAAACTATGTTCTCAGTCAACTTTGCAACTACAGTTCATCATCTTTTCAGGAAGGGTCACGTATCGGAGCCTTTAAGCAAGTCCACATACTCAACCATCATTTAATCTTCTATGATTGCTAACACTCACAGCATACCCATGAACAAAAAGTTTCAACTGGACACATAGAAAGATAGGGGCTTATAGTTTCGCCTCCCAACGTATTCACCTCAAGGGTGATGTCAACAATAATAACTCAAGCCCACCCATATTCAACTGGATATATGTGCCTAGATCTTTGCTCGCCACATGATGCTTGCAAAAGAGAAATAAAAAGGAATAGAGAAGAATACTTTGACTCTTGCATAAAAGTAAATACATAAAGGTAAAAGATAGGCCCTTCAAAGAGGGAAGCAGAGGTTGTCATGCGCTTATTTGTTTGTATGCCAAATCCCTTAATGCAAAAGAACGTCACGTTATATTGCCCCTTATGATAGCAACCTTTATTATGCAGTCCATAGCTTTTATTACTTTGCCATCACAAGTTCGTACAACGCTCAATTTTCTCTTACACTAAATGATCCAACACATTTAGAAGAAATTTTTATTGCCTTATTGCACCGATGACAACTTACTTGAAGGATCTTACACAATCCATAGGTAGGTATGGTGGACTCTCAAAATAAGATTTGGGTTAAGGGTTTTGGATGCACAAGTAGTATCTCTACTTAGTGCGGAATTTTGGCTAGAAAAGATATTGAGCAAGCACCACATGTTAAAGGATCTATGACAATATAACTTCTATGTGAATATGAACAAACATAAATCATTATGTTGTCTTCCTTGTCCAACGTCAACTATTTTGACCCAAAATATTTAATGGGGGCTCACAATCATAAAAGATGTCCAAGATAGTGTATTTGCATGTGAATCTTCTCTTCCCTTATTAATTCTTTCATGAGTTGCATCATTGACCAATGCTATGTTTGTCAATCTCCAACAAATTTTACCACTTATACTTTTCCTTATGTGATGTCATTACTTACCATAAGATTAGCATATGATCTTTTTCGTTTATTTTCCTTTCTTTTTATTAAGACATAAAAGTAAATAATGCAAAACTCAAACTACTCTTTATTATATATCTCACACACGATTACATCGATTGATAGATCACTAAGTAAACACTCAAAAAGAAAGGATCAAACTAAAACTTTATTCAACTAAATCAAAAGATAACTAATGATCGAACTAAGATAAGTAAAGGCAAAAGATAGTGATTGTGATACGATACCGGGGCACCTCCCCCAAGCTTGGCACAAGCCAAGGGGAGTGCCCATACCCGATACTCAAGTCTCCTTTGGTGATGAAGAAGGTGGTGGTGGTGATGAGGTAGTAGCAGTCTTGTCCTTCTCTTTCTCCAGCTTACGTCGGAGGGTAAAATTATCTATCCTTAACTCATCATTCTCCATCTCAAGCTTTATTATCCTCTTGCATAATGCCTCCTTGCTCTCTTGCTTGAAACGAGGAGGGACTAGTTCCTCTTCATCTTCCTCATCAGTGAACCATATATAGGAATAGGTATCCTTGAAGATATTTTTATCTAAGGGCTGATAAGAAACTGGGCAATCCTCCTCGGAATCTTGAGATGACATTTTTTTTCCAGATCTGTCAGGAAACTGCAAGAAAGAAGAACAGAGGATTTCTCCGTGATACGGTGGTCAATAGGTTCGGGGGGTATATAAAGATTTTTTATCTTGGGAAACAAGCAAACAAGAGAAAAACGGAGTCCGGAAGGTACCGAGGTGGGCACAACACACCTGGGCGCGCCTGGCTGGTGTCTTGTGCCCACCAGGGTTGCCTTCCTGGTTGTTTCTTATTTTCCTAATTTTTGTTATATTCCAAAACTGACAAAAAATATTTTTGCGGATTTTTGGTGTCCGTTTACTTACCGTATCACGTACCTCCTCTTTTTCAATTATTCTGGAGTGTTCGAGAAGGTCTCCTTTATGTGTTCTTCAGGTGTCATAGTTTGAATAATATTCCTTTCAACATTAATAGGCGTACCTGAGATATAGTGTTTAATTCTTTGCCCATTGACCACCTTCGGGTTAGTACCTTCGGTATTATTTATTTTGATAGCTCCATAGTGTAACACCCCCAGTGGTTAACTACAGTAATCACCCTTTTGATTATGCCATGTCATCATCTTTAACAGTGCATGATCATCATTAGCATTATATTGCATTTCAACTCCTAAGTCAAAATCCAAATTTAAATGAAAGTGAAATATAAAAGTTGTGCAACATAGAAACTAAAATGTTCGATAAATAACAAATATTACAGAGACTATTCTAAAATTGAAACCAACAATTAATAAATTAATTAGGTGGCACTAACATTTCCAAAACAGTAAGGTTTAATGCATTTTAATTATTATAAAATTTGTGTGGACTCCGTTTGTCTCCAAACTAATTTTTGGTAGTAGTTGAGGATGCCTAGTATTTATTGGAACATTTGCCATGTTTTACAAAATTCAATATGAGGCCTAACTATTTACTAAACAGAGATATATGATTAAATAAAAGAAAAAGGCAGAAAAAAAGAAGCAAACCCCTCCCCCCTGGCCCAACTGGGCCAAAGCCCAGTCGGCCGGCCCACCTAAAAGGCCTATATGGCCTCCCCCAGGAGACCCCCGAACCCTAACCCTCCTCTCGCCCCCCCTCTCCTCTCCCAATCCAAGTCTGGATCGGGCCGCCGCCGACGCCCGACGCCATTGCCTCGCCGTCCGGCACCGCCCCGACCCCGTCGTCGCCTCGTCCCCTTCTCCGTCGCTCGTCCCCGTCCTCCTCCCCGCCGGACCACCTCGAGCCTCGCCGCCCCTCGTCCCTGCAACGCCGGTGAGGACCTCGTCCTCCCCCGGCCTCCTCTCCCTGTCCCGCGCCGCCTGGCCTTGCCCCGACCCCGCCCTGGCCTCGGCTCCCTCTCGCGCGCGCTGCAGCTCTGCGCCCGCCGTGCCACAACAGCTGCATCTTGCGCCGCTGCTGCCCACACGCGCCGGCTCGCGCTTGCCGTACTCCCGTGCGCCGCCCGCTCGCGCCTCGCCTCGCCTGCGCCTGCTCACCTGCGCCCGTGCGCGCCCTGGCAGCGGCCCTGGCCGCTTTGCGTCCGCGCTCGCGCGCGTCACCACGCCCGCGCGACCACTCCTCCCGCTTGACTCTGCTGCTTTGGCCATCGGCCCGCGCCGCGCCGCGCTCCCGCACCTGCCCGTCCACACGCGCCCGTGCCTCCCGTTGCTGTGCTCGACGCGCCCGCCTCCGCTCACGCCCGTCCCTGCTCGCCGGCCGGCCGCTTGTGCGAGCCTCTGGCTGTGGCCGCCGGCGCGTCCGCGCCCAGCGCCCATTCGGGTGGCGCTTGCGCCCGTCGCCCGTGCCCGCTAGCCCCTTCGGGCCACTGACCAGAGGGGCCCAGCCCCTGTAAAATAAATAAAAATAATAATAATAATAATAATTAAATAATTAATTAATTACTAATTAACCTAATTAACTCTGTTTAATTAATCTAATTAATTAGTTAGTCTAATTAAACTGTAATTAACATTAATCAAACCCTAATTAAACCTAATAGAGTATGACAGGTGGGACCCACTGGTCCTGACGTCATGCTGACGTCAGCAAACACTGTTCTGGATAATATTGATTTAATAATTAAATAAATTCTAGAAATTAATAAAAACTTTAGAAAATCATATAAAATAATCCGTAGCTCAGATCAAATAACTTTGTACATGAAAGTTGCTCAGAACGACGAGACGAATCCGAATACACGGTCCGTTCGTCCGTCACACGTCCCTAACTATCCGAACATGCAACCGCTCCCCTCCGGTCATCTGTCTGACAAATGTCCGGAACCGGGAAAACATTCCCGGATGAATCCCACCTTCGCCAGTATCACCCGGCACTGCGTTAGATCACCTCTGTCACCGCGTATTGCCGTGTTATGCTTTGTGCTGCACTTGTTCGCTGAGTATTTATACTGTTTCCTCCCCCTCTTCTCTCTCGGTAGCCCCCGACACCGACGTCGTCCCCGAGGCCGACGCAGCTCCGGAGCCCGAAGACACGATTGACAACCTTGCCCTTGCCGCCGAGCAACCAGGCAAGCCCCCCCCCCCTTTTGATCATCCCGATATCGCCCATTCTAATTTCTCATGCTTGCATTAGAATTGCTGCTGCTGCTGCTTTACCTATTCTGATGCATAGCCTGTTTATCGTAACCTGCTGTTGATAATTACCTGCATATCCTAAACTGCTTAGTATAGGCTGGGTAGAGACCTATCAGTGACCCCACTTATCCCGACTGCCCCGCTGGATTTTCCGAAGACCCGATCAACGGGATTGAAGACCAGGCCCCGACACCGCACATCACCCCCCTTAGTTGTAACGACACTGCAACGTTACTATCGAGTGCCGAGGGTGAAACCTCTTGTAGCACTCCTGATGTTAACTCTGTAGAGTAGCTATTTGGTCGTGGTCATCGAGGGTGATTCCTCCTTCACCACTTCCGCTAACGACGCTGTTGTGCAACACATCAAGTGTGAACCCAGTGAGGGTGATTCCTCCGAGTTCACCTTGACGGAGACATCGAGTAGGAATCCAACGAGGGTGATACCTCGGATTCCCCTGATGTTATGGACACACGGATACTTGGACTTTACACTGTTACTTGGATAGGCGGGTCGGCCCTGAGGGGTACCCGCGTGCGCCTGAGAGGCGAGTGTTGTGAAGACGGGTGCCTGTGTGGTGCCCCAGTGAGAATACGAGGCGCGGTCGGGCATTCTTGGCCCTTGCCGCAAGTCCTTGAGACGGGGCGACGGGGTCACATCTTTCGCGAGTCTCTGCTCGTTACCGCAAGCCCTAGTCCACTAACGATTTGGATATTTGATCCGAGCAGGCCTCTGGCCTGATAGCACTAACCATCACGTGGGCATAGTATGGGCGTTCTGCATCCTAGCATCAGCCGAAAGCTCTGTCAGACGTCTAGTTCAGCCTTGCGGCCGGGACGGACCGGCGCCCCCCTGGTGCCTGGCTTCCCCCTGCACGCAACGACTCGGAGTGCACAGGGCGATGGCCCAAGACCTCTGAGCGCTTAGGATGTAGACCGACGGGGACCTCTCTGCTGAGCTCTAGGTAGGGTTGCGATGTGTCGTTTGGCCGAGGCCGGGCATGACCCAGGAAAGTGTGTCCGGCCGGAGTTAATCGAGCGTGTTGGGTAAGTTGGTGCACCCCTGCAGGGAAGAAAACTTCTATCGATAGCCGGTCCTACGGTAAAGGACACTCGGAGTTGTATCCTGATTGATACAATTTAGAACTGGATACTTGGATACTATGGCTCTGGGATTGCTTCTCGCAGGGAGTCGAGAAGGGATCTCAGGATGAGGTTGATGACTGTATGGCTCTGGGATTGCTTTCTCGCAGGGAGTCGAGAAAGGATCTCTGGGTGAGGATGAGACTTAATGATACTGCTACATTATATTGAACTATTCTACTCTCTTCTATTGCTGCAAGACCGATGAAGATGCTAGTCTTCGATAGGACTAGGCCTTCTCTCTATTCTGGCATTTCTGCAGCCCAGTCCACATATACAGCCTCCCCTTGAAAATGTTGCATATGTAGTGTAGATCCTTGCTTGCTGAGTACTTCTGAGTACTCACGGTTGCTTTGTTTTCCTTTTCTCCCCATATCAGTTTGTCGTGACCAGAGGACGGAACCCCCTGAGATAGATGCCCCGTCGATCGACTACTACTACCCAGAGGATGGATACTACTATGAGTTGACTGACGACCAGGAGTAGGATCGGAGGGTCCCAGGCAGGAGGCCTACGCCTTTCGATCGTAGTGTTTTATTTTGCCCCGCCTTTCTAAAGGCCTTTCTGTTTCTGTTTCATATCTGTACTCAGATATCTGATGCTTCCGCTGACGCTTGTTCACAAGCTTATGTATTCGAGCCCTCGTGGCCCCTGGCTTGTAATATAAAGCTTGTATGACTTTATTTATGATTTAGAGTTGTGTTGTGATATCTTCCCGTGAGTCCTTAGGCTTGATCGTGTGCATTTGCGTGTATGATTAGTGCACGATTGGGCCGGGGGCGTCACAAGTTGGTATCAGAGCCAAGTTTCGATCCTGGGACCTGTGGGCTGATTGGTTCAGGATTATCGGCCCATTAACCAAGCAACAATTCAAAACAAATATCCGCTTCCTCAGATCAATGATTTGTATGATCAGCTTGCTGGATCATCGGTATTCTCTAAACTTGATTTGAGGTTGGGTTATCATCAGATCCGTGTTCGTGAAGAGGATATTCCCAAGACTGCATTTGTTACTCGTTATGGCTCCTACGAGTACACGGTCATGTCATTTGGCCTAACAAATGCTCCAGCCACATTCTCCCGTCTGATGAACTACATCTTCATGGATTACCGCGACAAATTTGTCGTGGTATATCTGGATGATATTCTGGTATATTCGAAGAATAAAGAAGAACATGCTGAACACCTTCGTCTTGTACTGGAAAGGCTCCAAGAACACCAGTTGTATGCCAAATACTCCAAATGTGAATTCTGGCTTTCTGAAGTAACGTACCTTGGTCATGTGATTTTGAAAGATGGCATTGCCGTTAACCCAGAACGAGTTCAGGCTATTCTTGACTGGACTCCTCCGAGGAACGTCAAGCAAGTGAGAAGTTTTCTCGGCCTTGCAAGCTATTGCCGTCGATTTGTCGAGAACTTTTCCAAGATTGCTAAGCCTTTGACTGATCTGCTTCACAAGGGCGTTAAGTTTGAATTGACAGAAAAATGTCAGGGAAGTTTCCAGACACTCAAAGACAAGCTGACATCTGCCCCAGTACTATCTCCTTCAGATACCCGCAAAGACTTTGTGATCTATTGTGACGCATCCCGTGAAGGATTAGGCTGTGTCCTAATGCAAGAGCGTAAAGTGATTGCTTATGGCTCTTGTCAGTTGCGCCCACATGAAGAGAATTATCCGGTACATGATCTAGAACTAGCTGCTGTAATCTATGCATTGCAGTTGTGGCAACATTACCTTCTCGGTAATCGTTGCGAGATCTACACGGATCATAAAAGTCTGAAGTACTTGTTCACTCAACCTTCTCTAAACCTCCGTCAGCAAAGATGGATGGAGGCCATTGCGGACTATGATTTGGGTATATCCTATACCCCTGGCAAGGCTAACGTGATGGCTGATGCCTTAAGCCACAAGTTCTATTGCGACAACCTCATGGTTAGGCGAGCTCAACCTCGTCTTTGTGAAGAACTGCGCAAGTTGAATCTGCGTATTGTTCCACAGGGTTCTCTTAATAACCTTGTGATACAACCAGATCTTGAGAAAGCTATTAAGGATGCGCAAGCTAAAGATGCTGAAATTGATCTCATGAAGAAAGACCTTCACCTTGTAAAGTACAGGGATTTCTCGCTGTCTGAAGATGGAACCTTGTATTTCAGAAACCGCATTGTCGTACCTCGCTTCGACCTTATGACCGACAAGGTCATGAAGGAGGCACATGATACCCCGCTGTCTATTCATCCGGGTAGCACCAAGATGTATCGTGATCTCCGTCAAAGGTACTGGTGGTCTAGAATGAAGCAGGACATTGCTCGTTATGTTGCTGAATGTGATGTTTGTCGTCGCGTTAAAGCAGAACATCAGAAACCAGCTGGAATTCTGCAACCACTTCCTATTCCTCTATGGAAATGGGATAAGGTTCAGATGGATTTTGTTACAGGACTTCCCAGGTCACAGAAGGGTCACGATGCTATCCTTGTCGTCGTCGACCAACTCTCTAAAGTTGCACACTTTCTGCCCGTCAAGGAAACTATCACTGCTAGTCAGTTATCAGAGTTGTATATCTCCAGAATTGTATCACTCCTCGGTATTCCGAAGGAGATTAGTTCGGACCGTGGTGGCCTTTTCACTTCCAAATTCTGGGAAAGTTTCCAAACAGCTATGGGAACTCATATTACCTGGAGTTCAGCTTATCATCCACAATCCCAAGGCCAAGTCGAACAAGTCAATCAAGTGCTTGAAGACAAGCTGCGAGCTTGTGTTTTATCGTTTGGCAAGAAGTGGGAAGAATCTCTCCCGTATGCCGAATTCTCTTACAACAACAGCTATCAAGCCAGCTTAAAAATGCCCCCCTTCGAAGTACTCTATGGACGTAAGTGTCGAACCCCTCTGAATTGGTCAGAAACTGGGGAACGACCGCTCGTGGGTCCGGAAATTATTCAACACGCCCATGAGCAAGTTCGTATTGTCCGAGAAAATCTCAAGGCGGCTCAGGACCGCCAGAAGAGCAACTATGATCGCAAACGATGGGGTTTGACTTATCAACCTGGTGATCAGGCTTATCTTCGTGTCACACCTATGAAGGGCACTCACCGTTTTGGAATCAAGGGCAAGCTAGCTCCGCGCTACATTGGTCCTTTTCGCATTATTGCTAGACGTGATCAGGTGGCGTATAAATTGGAATTGCCGCCGCAATTCTCTCATATCCACGACCTCTTCCATGTGTCGCAACTTCGTAAATGCTTCAAGGAATCTCCGCACCGCGCAGTGGATCACGAGGTGCTCGAATTGCAAGATGACCTATCTTATAAGGAGCATCCAATCCGCATTCTCGATGAAGCTGAACGTCGGACCCGTCAGAAGGTTACCAAGTTCCTCAAAGTGCAGTGGTCAAATCATACTGAAGATGAAGCCACTTGGGAATGCGAGGATAATCTTCGTGCGGAATACCCCGAACTTTTTCCTTCTACCTCTTAATTCTCGGGACGAGAATTCTTGTTAGTAGAGGAGATTTGTAACACCCCCAGTGGTTAACTACAGTAATCACCCTTTTGATTATGCCATGTCATCATGTTTAACAGTGCATGATCATCATTAGCATTATATTGCATTTCAACTCCTAAGTCAAAATCCAAATTTAAATGAAAGTGAAATATAAAAGTTGTGCAACATAGAAACTAAAATGTTTGATAAATAACAAATATTACAGAGACTATTCTAAAATTGAAACCAACAATTAATAAATTAATTAGGTGGCACTAACATTTCCAAAACAGTAAGGTTTAATGCATTTTAATTATTATAAAATTTGTGTGGACTCCGTTTGTCTCCAAACTAATTTTTGGTAATAGTTGAGGATGCCTAGTATTTATTGGAACATTTGCCATGTTTTACAAAATTCAATATGAGGCCTAACTATTTACTAAACAGAGATATATGATTAAATAAAAGAAAAAGGCAAAAGAAAACAAAACAAAAAATAAATAAAAAGAAAAGCAAACCACTCCCCCTGGCCCAACTGGGCCAAAGCCCAGTCGGCCGGCCCACCTAAAAGGCCTATATGGCCTCCCCCAGGAGACCCCCGAACCCTAACCCTCCTCTCGCCCCCCCTCTCCTCTCCCGATCCAAGTCTGGAAAGGGCCGCCGCCGACGCCCGACGCTGTTGCCTCGCCGTCCGGCACCGCCCCGACCCCGTCGTCGCCTCGTCCCCTTCTCCGTCGCTCGTCCCTGTCCTCCTCCCCGTCGGACCACCTCGAGCCTCGCCGCCCCTCGTCCCTGCAACGCCGGTGAGGACCTCGTCCTCCCCCGGCCTCCTCTCCCTGTCCCGCGCCGCCTGGCCTTGCCCCGACCCCGCCCTGGCCTCGGCTCCCTCTCGCGCGCGCCGCAGCTCCGCGCCCGCCGTGCCACAGCCGCTGCATCTTGCGCCGCTGCTGCCCACACGCGCCGGCTCGCGCTCGCCGTACTCCCGCGCGCCGCCCGCTCGCGCCTCGCCTCGCCTGCGCCTGCTTGCCCGCGCCCGTGCGCGCCCTGGCCGTGGCCCTGGCCGCTTTGCGTCCGCGCTCGCGCGCGTCACCGCGCACGCGCGGCCACTCCTCCTGCTCGACTCTGCTGCTTTGGCCACCGGCCCGCGCCGCGCCGCGCTCCCGCACCTGCCCGTCCACGCGCGCTCGCGCCGCCCGTTGCTGTGCTCGACGCGCCCGCCTCCGCTCGCGCCCATCTCTGCTCGCCGGCCGGCCGCTCGTGCGAGCCTCTGGCTGTGGCCGCCGGCGCGTCCGCGCCCAGCGCCCCACGGGCACGCGCCCATTCGGGTGGCGCTTGCGCCCGTCGCCCGTGCCCGCTAGCCCCTTCGGGCCACTGACCAGAGGGGCCCAGCCCCTGTAAAATAATTAAAAATAAAAATAATAATTAATTAAATAATTAATTGATTACTAATTAACCTAATTAACTCTGTTTAATTAATCAAATTAATTAGTTAGTCTAATTAAACTGTAATTAACATTAATCAAACCCTAATTAAACCTAACAGAGTATGACAGGTGGGACCCACTGGTCCTGACGTCATGCTGACATCAGCAAACACTGTTCTGGATAATGTTGATTTAATAATTAAATAAATTCCAGAAATTAATAAAAACTTTAGAAAATCATATAAAATAATCCGTAGCTCAGATCAAAAAACTTTGTACATGAAAGTTGCTCAGAACGACGAGACAAATCCGAATAAGCGGTCCGTTCGTCCGTCACACGTCCCTAACTATCTGAACATGCAACCGTTCCCCTCCGGTCATCTGTTTGACAAATGTCCGGAACCGGGAAAACATTCCCGGATGAATCCCACCTTCGCCAGTATCACCCGGCACTGCGTTAGATCACCTCTGTCACCAGGTATTGCCATGTTATGCTTTGTGCTGCACTTGTTCGCTGAGTATTTATACTGTTTCCTCCCCCTCTTGTCTCTCGGTAGCCCCCGACACCGACGTCGTCCCCGAGGCCGACGCAGCTCCGGAGCCCGAAGACACCATTGACAACCTTGCCCTTGCCGCCGAGCAACCAGGCAAGCCCCCCCCCCCCTTTTGATCATCCCGATATCACCCATTCTAATTTCTCATGCTTGCATTAGAATTTCTGCTGCTGCTGCTTTACCTATTCTGATGCATAGCCTGTTTATCGTAACCTGCTGTTGATAATTACCTGCATATCCTAAACTGCTTAGTATAGGCTGGGTAGAGACCTATCAGTGACCCCACTTATCCCGACTGCCCCGCTGGATTTTCCGAAGACCCGATCAACGGTATTGAAGACCAGGCCCCGACACCGCACATCACCCCCCTTAGTTGTAACGACACTGCAACGTTACTATCGAGTGCCGAGGGTGAAACCTCTTGTAGCACTCCTGATGTTAACTCTGTAGAGTAGCTATTTGGTCGTGGTCATCGAGGGTGATTCCTCCTTCACCACTTCCGGTAACGACGCTGTCGTGCAACACATCAAGTGTGAACCCAGTGAGGGTGATTCCTCCGAGTTCACCTTGACGGAGACATCGAGTAGGAATCCAACGAGGGTGATACCTCAGATTCCCCTGATGTTATGGACACACGGATACTTGGACTTTACACTGTTACTTGGATAGGCGGGTCGGCCCTGAGGGGTACCCGCGTGCGCCTGAGAGGCGAGTGTTGTGAAGACGGGTGCCTGTGTGGTGCCCGAGTGAGAATACGAGGCGCGGTCGGGCATTCTTGGCCCTTGCCGCAAGTCCTCGAGACGGGGCGACGGGGTCACATCTTTCGTGAGTCTCTGCTCGTTACCGCAAGCCCTAGTCCACTAACGATTTGGATATTTGATCCGAGCAGGCCTCTGGCCTGATAGCACTAACCATCACGTGGGCATAGTATGGGCGTTCTGCATTGTAGCATCAGCCGAAAGCTCTGTCAGACGTCTAGTTCAGCCTTGCGGCCGGGACGGACCGGCGCCCCCCTGGTGCCTGGCTTCCCCCTACACGCAACGACTCGGAGTGCACAGGGCGATGGCCCAAGACCTCTGAGCGCTTAGGATGTAGACCGACGGGGACCTCTCTGCTGAGCTCTAGGTAGGGTTGCGATGTGTCGTTTGGCCGAGGCCGGGCATGACCCAGGAAAGTGTGTCCGGCCGGAGTTAATCGAGCGTGTTGGGTAAGTTGGTGCACCCCTGCAGGGAAGAAAACTTCTATCGATAGCCGGTCCTACGGTAAAGGACACTCGGAGTTGTATCCTGATTGATACAATTTAGAACTGGATACTTGGATACTATGGCTCTGGGATTGCTTCTCGCAGGGAGTCGAGAAGGGATCTCAGGACGAGGTTGATGACTGTATGGCTCTGGGATTGCTTTCTCGCAGGGAGTCGAGAAAGGATCTCTGGGTGAGGATGAGACTTAATGATACTGCTACATTATATTGAACTGTTCTACTCTCTTCTATTGCTGCAAGACCGATGAAGATGCTAGTCTTCGATAGGACTAGGCCTTCTCTCTATTCTGGCATTTCTGCAGCCCAGTCCACATATACAGCCTCCCCTTGAAAATGTTGCATATGTAGTGTAGATCCTTGCTTGCTGAGTACTTCTGAGTACTCACGGTTGCTTTGTTTTCCTTTTCTCCCCATATCAGTTTGTCGTGACCAGAGGACGGAGCCCCCTGAGACAGATGCCCCGTCGATCGACTACTACTACCCAGAGGATGTATACTACTACGAGTTGACTGATGACCAGGAGTAGGATCGGAGGGTCCTAGGCAGGAGGCCTACGCCTTTCGATCGGAGTGTTTTATTTTGCCCCGCCTTTCTAAAGGCCTTTCTGTTTCTGTTTCATATCTGTACTCAGATATCTGATGCTTCCGCTGACGCTTGTTCGCAAGCTTATGTATTCGAGCCCTCGTGGCCCCTAGCTTGTAATATAAAGCTTGTATGACTTTATTTATGATTTAGAGTTGTGTTGTGATATCTTCCCGTGAGTCCTTAGGCTTGATCGTGTGCATTTGCGTGTATGATTAGTGCACGATTGGGCCGGGGGCGTCACACATAGCGGTAAACCTCTTCAATGATATATGGTCCTTCCCATTTAGAGAGAAGTTTTCCTACAAAGAACTTGAAACGAGAGTTCTACAATAGAACATATTCTCCAACTTTGAATTCACGCTTTTGGATTCTTTTATCATGCCATCTTTTTACTTTTTCTTTAAATAACTTGGCATTTTCATAAGCTTGGGTTCTCCATTCATCTAGTAAGCTAATATCAAATAACCTCTTTTCACCAGAAGTTTGAAGTCATAGTTGAGTTCTTTAATTGCCCAATATGCTTTATGTTCTAACTCAAGAGGCAGATGACAAGCTTTTCCATATACCATTTTATAAGGAGACATACCCATAGGATTTTTATAAGCTGTTCTGTAAGCCCAAAGTGCATCATCTAATTTCTTAGACCAATTCTTTCGGGACCTATTGACAGTTTTTTGTAGAATTAATTTTATTTCTCTATTGCTAAGTTCAACTTGACCACTAGACTGAGGATGATAGGGTGATGCAATTCTATGGTTAACATCATACTTAGCAAGCATTTTACGAAAGGCACCATGAATAAAGTGTGAACCACCATCAGTCATTAAATATCTAGGGACTCCAAACCTTGGGAAAATAACTTCCTTAAGCATTTTAATAGAGGTGTTGTGATCAGCACTACTAGTTGGAATAGCTTCTACCCACTTAGTAACATAATCAACAATAACCAAAATATGTACCCATTAGAGGAAGGAAAAGGTCCCATATAATCAAAACCCCAAACATCAAATGGTTCAACTGCAAGAGAATAATTCATATGCATTTCCTGATGCTTACCAATATTACCAATTCTTTGACATTCATCACAAGATAAAACAAACTTACGGGAATCCTTGAAGAGAGTAGGCCAATAAAAACCAGATTGCAATACCTTGTGAGTAGTTCTATCTCACGCATGATGTCCTCCATAAGCTTCGGAGTGAAATTTCCGTAGGATTTGTTCCTGTTCATGCTCAGGTACACAACGTCTAATAATACCATCTACTCCTTCTTTGTCAAGGTGTGGGTCATCCCAAAAGTAATGTCTTAAATCGTAGAAGAATTTTTTCTTTTGTTGGTATGTGAAACTAGGTGGTATATATTTTGCAACAATGTAATTAGCATAGTCAGCATACCAAGGAGTGTTATGAGAAACATTTATTGTAGCTAGTTGCTCATCAGGAAATCTATCATTAATAGGTTGTGGGTCATGAAGAATATTTTCTAACCTAGACAAGTTATCAGCTACGGGGTTCTCAACTCCTTTTCTATCAGTGATATGTAAATCAAATTCTTGTAACAGGAGAACCCACCTAATGAGTCTAGGTTTAGCATCTTTCTTTTCCATAAGATATTTAATAGCAGCATGAACAGTGTAAACAGTAACTTTAGAATCAACGATGTAGGATCTGAATTTGTCACAAGCAAACACAACTGCTAAAAATTCTTTTTCAGTGGTAGAATACTTTCTTTGGGCACTGTCTAGAGTCTTGCTAGCATAATGAATAACATTTAGTTTCTTATCAACTCTTTGTCCTAGAACAGCACCAACAGCATAATCACTAGCATCACACATAATTTCAAAAGGCAAGTTCCAATCAGGTGGTTGAACAATAGGTGCAGAAGTTAAGGCTTTCTTAAGTGTTTCAAAGGCTTCTACACAATCATCATAAAAAAAACGGAACATCCTTTTGTAAAAGATTTGTAAGAGGCCTAGAAATTTTAGAGAAGTCTTTAATCTCCTATAGAAACCAGCATGACCGAGGAAACTACGAATACCTTTGATATCTTTAGGACATGGCATTTTCTCAATTGCATCAACTTTAGCTTTATCCACCTCAATACCACGTTCAGAAATTTTATGCCCCAAGACAATACCTTCATTAACCATAAAGTGGCACTTCTTCCAATTCAATACAAGATTAGTTTGCTCACATCTCTGCAAAATTCGATCAAGGTTGCTTAAGCAATTCAAAAGAAGTTTCGTAAACGAAAAAGTTATCCATGAAAACCTCAACAATCTTTTCACAAAAATCAGGGAATATAGCAGTCATACATCTTTGAAAGGTAGCAGGTGCATTGCATAAACCAAAGGGCATACGTCTATAAGCATAAGTTCCAGAAGGACAAGTAAAGGTGGTTTTCTCTTGATCAGGTTGTGAAACAGGTATTTGAGAAAAACCAGAATATCCATCAAGGAAGCAAAAGTGTGTGTGCTTAGATAATCTTTCTAGCATTTGATCAATAAAAGGCAAAGGGTAACGCTCTTTTCTAGTTACTTTATTTAATTTTCTAAAATCAATAACCATTCTATAGCCAGTGACAATTCTTCGTGGAATAAGTTCATTTTTATCATTAGGAACAACAGTAATACCTCCCTTCTTAGGGACACAATGAACGGGACTTACCCATCTACTATCAGCTATGGGATAGATTATACCTGCTTCCAGAAGCTTTAATATTCCAGTTCTTACCACTTCTTTCATTTTAGGATTCAAACGTTGTTGGTGATCCATAACGGGTTTAGCATCAGGTTCCATATTAATCTTGTGCTGACATAGAGTGGGACTAATGCCCTTAAGATCATCAAGAGTATATCCAATAGCAGCTCGGTGCTTCTTCAGAATTTTCAATAATCTTTCTTCTTCATGCTCTGAAAGGTTAGCACTAATAATAACAGGATATATCTTTTTCTCATCAAGGTAAGCATATTTCCAAGTGTCTGGCAATTGTTTTAGTTCAAACACATGATCACCTTTAGGCGGAGGAGGTCCTCCTAGAGTTTCAATAGGCAAATTATGTTTTAGCAGAGGTCGTTGTTCAAAGAAAATTTTATCTATCTCATTTCTTTCATGCATATGCATATCATTTTCATGGTCTAGCAAATATTGTTCTAGTGGATCAGTAGGAGGCACATCAATAGAAGCAAGACCAATTATTTCATCCTTATTAGGTAATTATTTCTTATGAGGTTGCCTATTAAACTAGGAAAAATTAAATTCATGAGACTCATCACCAAAGCGAACACTGACAATTTGTTTAAGACAATCTATAGTAGCATTGACAGTGTTCAAGAAAGGTATACCAAAGATAATTGGACAAAAGTCATCTTGTGGGGAACCAAGAACTAGAAAATTAGTAGGGTATTTTATTTTCCCTCACAAGACTTCAACATCTCTAACAATCCCAAGTGGTGTGATGGTGTCTCTATTGGCAAGTTTAATAGTAACATCTATGTCTTCTATTTCAGCGGGTGCTATGTCATTCATAATTTCTTGGTATAAGGTAAAAGGAATTGCACTCACGCTAGCACCTAAGTCACATAAACCATGATAACGGTGATCTCCTATTTTGACTGAAACAACAGGCATGCCAACAACAGGTCTATGTTTATCTTTTTCATCGGGTTTAGCAATTCTAGCAGCTTCATCACAGAAGGTAATAACATGCCCATCTATATTTTCTACCAAGAGATCTTTAACCATAGCAACACTAGGTTCTACTTTGATTTGTTCAGCAGGTTTAGGTGCTCTAATATTACCTTTATCGACCACGGTTGAGACCTTAGCATGTTCCTTTATCCTAACAGGGAAAGGTGGGTTTTCAATATAAGCAGTAGGAACAACTGGGTCAACATTGTAAATAATAGTCTCATCTTTAACCACAACCGGTTCTTTAATTTCTTATTTAATAGGTGGATGATATTTAAACCACTTCTCCTTGGGGAGATCAACATGAGTAGCAAATGATTCACAGAAAGAGGCTACTATCTCAGAGTCAAGTCCATATTTAGTGCTAAACTCGTGAAAAGCATCGGTATTCATAAAAGATCTAACACAATTAAACTTGAGCTTTATACCTGACTCTTTACCTTCGTCGAGTTCCCAATCTTCACAGTTGCATTTAATTCTTTCTAAAAGATCCCACCTGAATTCAATAGTCTTCTTCATAAAAGAACTAGTACAAGAAGTATCAAGCATGGATTGATCATCACGAGAAAGCCGAGCATAAAAATTCTGAATAATAATTTCTCTTGAGAGATCATGATTGGGGCATGAATATAAATTGACTTAAGCCTCCCCCAAGCTAGAGCGATACTTTATCCTTCACAAGGCCAAAAATTATATATGTAATGCCGATCACGATGAACTAGATGCAGAGGATAATTTTTTTGGTGAAATTCCAATTTTAATCGGTTCCAATTCCAAGATCGAATATCATCGCATAGCCTATACCATGCCAATGCTTTTCCGTTCAAAGATAAATGGAAAACCTTCTTCTTAGCTTCATCTCCGGGTAAACCCACAAGCTTAAATAATCCACAAATTTCATCTACATATATCAAGTGCATATCAGGATGTTTAGTTCCATCTCCTGCATAAGGATTAGCTAGCAGTTGTTCTATCATACCCGAAGGAATTTCATAACCAATATTTTCAGTAGGTGCATTAGGTTGAGGGGCATCTAATTGTGGTTCTGGTCGAGGTGAAGATACCCCGAACAAACCCCTCAAAGGATTATTCTCCATAGTATCAAGTGACAATAAATTTCAGCACACGTAGTAATAATTTTTCCATACCAATTTCCACTTACCAAAAGCGCTTCACTCCCCGGCAAAGGCACCAGAAAAGAGCCTTGATGGCCCACAAGTATATGGGATCAATCGTAGTCCTTTCGATAAGTAAGAGTGTCGAACCCAACAAAGAGCAGAAGGAAATGACAAGTGGTTTTCAGCAAGGTATTCTCTGCAGGCACTGAAATTGTCGGAAACCAATAGTTTGATAGCAAGATAATTTGTAACGAGCAAGTAATAGTAATGGTAAATAAAGTGCAGCAAGGTAGCCCAATCCTTTTGTAGCAAAGGACTGGCCAAAACGTTCTCTTATGATAAGCAAAGCGTTCTTGAGGGTACACGGGAATTTCATCATATCAATTTCATCATGTTGGTTTGATTTGTATTCGCTACTTTGATAATTTGATATGTGGGTGGACCGGTGCTTAGGTGCTGTTCTTACTTGAAAAAACCTCCTACTTATGGTTAACCCCCTCGCAAGCATCCGCAACTACGAGAAAAGTATTAAGATAAAATCTAACCATAGCATTAAACTTTTGGATCCAAATCGGTCCCTTACGGAATAGCGCATAAACTAGGGTTTAAGCTTCTGTCACTCTAGCAATCCATTATCTAATTACTACTCCACAATGCATTCCCTTAGTCCCAAATATGGTGAAGTGCCATGTAGTCGACGTTCACATGACACCACTAAGGGAATCACAACATACATATCATCAAAATATCGAACACATATCAAGTTCACATGATTACTTGCAACATGACTTCTCCCGTGACCTCAAGAACAAAAGTAACTACTCACAAATGATAATCATGCTCAAGATCAGAGGGGTATTAAATAGCATAATGGATCTGAACATATAATCTTCCACCAAATAAACCATATAGTAATCAACTACAAGATGTAATCAACACTACTAGTCACCCACAAGCACCAATCTAAGGTTCCGGTACAAAGATTGAACACAAGAGATGAACTAGGGTTTGAGAGGAGATGGTGTTGTTGAAGATGTTGATGGAGATGGCCCTCCCAAAGATGGGAGAGTTGTTGGTGATGACGATGATTTCCCCCTCCGGGAGGGAAGTTCCCCCGGCGGAATCGCTCCACCGGAGGGCAAAAGTGCTCTTGCCCAATTTCCGCCTCGAGATGGCGGCGCTTCATCCCGAAAGTCCTCCCCTTATTTTTTTCTAGGTTAAAATGACTTATATACCAGAAGAGGGGCACCGGAGGTGGGCCGAGGAGGGCACAACCCACCAGGGCGCGCCTGGGGGGCCTGACGCGCCCAGGTGGGTTGTGCCCACCTGGTGGGCCCCCTCTGGTAGTTATTTGCTCCAATAATTCTTAAATAATCCATAAAAAATCTCAGTGAAGTTTTAGCTTATTTGGAGTTGTGCAGAATAGGTAGCTCTGACGTGCTTTTTTCTGGTCCAGAATTCCAACTACCGGTATTCTCCCTCTTTGTGTAAACCTTATAAATTATGAGAGAAAAGGCATTAGAATTACTCCCAAAAGCATTATTATGCATAAAAACATTATAAATAACAGTAGGAGAACATGATGCAAAATGGACGTATCAACATCTTTTGAAAGGGATACACATTAATCGTGAATTTATTAGAATACTCTATGTGCTTGACATATATCTTTTGAGCTAGGCAGTTGCTCTAGTGCTTCACTTATATCTTTTTAGAGCACGGCGGTGATTTTATTTTAAAGAAATTGATGAACTCTCATGCTTCACTTATATTATTTTGAGAGTCTTAAAATAGTATGGCTATTTGTTTAGGTTATGAATTTGGTCCTAATATGATGGGTATTCAAGAGGGATATAATAAAAACTTTCATGAAGATCATTGAATATATGAGAAGTTTGATTCCTTGCATTTGGTTTGAGATATGAAGATGGTGATATTAGAGTCATGGTAGTTGGTAATTGTGGATTAGTAAAAATACTTGTGTTAAGGTTTGTGATTCCCAAAGCATGCACGTATGTTCTATCGTTATGTGATGAAGTTGGAGCATGATTTATATTTTATTGTCTTCCTTATGAGTGGCGGTCGGGGATGAGCGACGGTCTTTTCCTACCAATCTATCCCCCTAGGAGCATGCGTATTAGTATTTTATTTCGATGGCTAATAAATTTTTGCAATAGGTATGTGAGTTCTTTATGACTAATGTTGAGTCCATGGATTATACGCACTCTCACCCTTCCACCTTTGCTAGCCTCTCTAGTACAGCGTAACATTCACCGGTGCATTCAACCCACCATATACCTCCCTCAAAACAGCCACCATACCTACCTATTATGGCATTTCCATAGCCATTCCGAGATATATTGCCATGCAACTTCCACCGTTCCGTTTATTATGACACATACCATCATTGTCATATTGCTTTGCATGATCATGTAGTTGGCATAGTATTTGTGGCTTGGCCAGCATTCATATTTTTTTATACATGTCACGCTAGATCACTGCACATCCCGGTACACCGCCGGAGGCATTCATATAGAGTCATATTTTGTTCTAGTATTGAGTTGTAATTCTTTAGTTGTAAGTAAATAAAAGTGTGATGATCATCACTATTAGAGCATTGTTCCATTGAACATATAAACCCTCAAGAACTGCTAGGAAGGAGAAAGCCCTCCATGTCGCCCCCTAAATCGCTATGAATAGTGCACCGAGCGCACAGTGCACAGCGAACACACCGCGCGAGGGAAAAAGAAAAACAAAGCAGCGAGCAGCATGAGGCAAAATATCTCCTCTCACGTGCTCTTCCACTCCCCCGATCCACTCCTTTCCTCCCGTCGCGTCGCCGGCTCCACGCGGTGGCCGACGCGGCCTACTCTCCCATGCTCACTCCTCCCCTGATCCCCTCCTTCCGTCCGGTCGCATCGCCGCTCTCCCTTGCCCCAATCCCCTCCTTCCCTCCCGTCGTGTCACTGGCTCCACGCGGTGGCCAACTCGGCCTTCTATCCCGGCGCTTGAGGTGCAGCGGCGGGTGCGACAGTTCTCGGTCCAGCCGGGTCGGGCGCAGGTCGCCGGCATCACACGCCGCGCGCCGTGATTCTGGATCGGGCGCAGATCTTTGCGCTGCCACCTCTCTTCCTCCTCCTCCTCGTCCTCTTATCTCTCTCCCATGCCGCCATCGTTGCAAGGAGGAGGGGAGATAGGTGCCGAGGACAAGAAGCAACGGGTTGGTCGCGGTGGTCTTGAGCTGCTGGGGAGGTGGAGGAGGCCGTCGTGGTTCGTCATGGAGGCGGCGCCACCGGCAAGCTGGTTAAGGTACGTGTCAGATCCGTTGGTTGAGGTACATGTCAATGTTTGGTTCTGCTTTTGAGCCAAAGAGAAGTGATGATGTTGTGTGCTACTGGTTCTCCCATGCCGCTACTGAACTTATTTATAACTCATGTATAACCCGTAGGTACATTATTGAAGAGAAGGCTATGAGCCAAAGAGAAGTGATGATGAATATGCCATACGTTTAGTTGCTAACATAATCTCTCTATGGTGTAAGTACCTGTTGTTCATTGCATTGGAGGGAAAGGACACCAAGAGTAAGAGAGACAGACCCATACATGACTAGGTGAGCTTCATTTTTGGCTTTTCATTTATTAAGTGATGAAGGTTATTTCATATATATATATATATATATATATATATGATTAATAGAAAGTTGGTAGCTACCTTTATGTTATTTACTGAAATGATTGTACTTAGAATTACCTTCAGACTTTGGTATTTTCCATCTCAATTGGATTAATGGTTTGCAGCCCAAGAACAATGTTTTATGGTGTTCTTATTCCTGATTTAGTTGTATCTATTATTGCAAGAGTTGATGATATATGGTGAGCTGCCTCACACCATCATTCAGTCTTTGTAACATTTGAGTCAGCAAAGTTGTTGTAATCGCATAATCTACCTAATTCTTGACAAGTCATCCGTTTCTCACATGTAATGTGATGTATATGTACTGGTAACTAATGGATTTGACAATACTTTTTATCAGCACTCCGTTCTCATGTTTTGAGGGTAGCTCAGCTTTGAGAATGCACTAAATGTTTATTTGGGGAACAATTTTTGCTCCATTTTTGTAATCATTTTGAATTGATGGTCTGATGGATATCATGCCTGTGCCTGTTTCGATTCTTTAGGCCTTACATTTTCCAAATGCTTATTCTGTTAGCCCAGAGTATTTTCAGGTGCTCGAGTACTGAGATATGCTCATTCTCTTTTTAGGTTCGTGACCTTTAGATTTCTGTAGAGATAGTAGAATCAGATATGTAGTGCGAGAAGCCGATGGTATTGCCATGAGCTCTCGTAATGTGAGTCTATCGCCCGAGGAAAGGGAGAAGGTTCGTCTTCTAAACAAATTAACAAACTGTTTTCGCACACTTGTATTCTGACTTTTGAAGGGTGCAGATTTACCTCCCGCTTGGCCTTTTTAGTTGGTGATGTGATCAAATCAACTTCTTTCCTTTCTCTTTCCACAGCCGGACGTGCCCTCCGCTCCTAGCTGCACCTCTGCTTTCCCCCTGCTTCCTCGCTTGGCAATTGGCATTAAGAGGTGACACATCAGATCAAGTAAGAGCACACCAACTCTTGCTCCCTGTAGAATTTTTATGGCATAGTTGTTCATCTATATGGCTCTAGGAGAATCATTTCATAGATACTCCAATTATAAGAATTTTTTTGTTCCTGTAACTAAATCTCACAGAACAGTCCTGCATGAGAAGGTACAATAGCTTTAGACATTATCTGAAGCTGCATATCTTAGTATCTATGAAATGTTTAATATCTTATATCTTGCTTGTGCAGTCAAGGGTGATTTGGAGGGCACCAGCGGAGAGATCATATCATATTTTCTATTAGTTGTGCTCTGGATCTTCTCCTTTTCAGATAAGCAACCACACATTTCTATCAAGGAATTCATATATCTTACATTTCATTGCATATGCTTTGTCATTTTTTAATCTGTTATAGGCATGTGCTGTTGCAGAAAATTTGTTTCTGAGACACACCGGTTACTATAATTACGTGGTGTGGTGGGATGTGGAGTATAGAGATGCCGTGGGTTAGAGGATGGCTGCGGGATAAGCTGGGATGGCTGGACCGAGGAGAAGGAGCACTCAGCTATGGTGTCTGGTGTAGGGATGGGAGTAGGATCTAAGTGAGGAGAAGGAGGAGGAGCACATCATGGCTTCGAAGGTCACACCTTGACGGCGTCTACCCCCATCATCCACCCGTGCTGGTATGCCATGCTCCTTTCCCTACACCGCCACATACGTTATCCCACTACCATTGTATCGCCAAGTTGCGAGGATTTGGGTTGAGGATGATTTGTGCCAACAAAGCTATGCTAGATATACTCCCTCCATTCCTAAATATAAGCCTTTGTAGAGATTTCAGTAGGACCACATACCGATGTATATAGATACATTTTAGAGTATATAAAAAGGGTACATATGACATGTTCTATAATAAAGCTTTTTGGTCAAACTTATCTCACATATGAATGTCCTAGCAGAAAATATTTAATATTAGTTCCATTGTCTTTCAGGAGGGCCACAAGCCTAGGATGATTTTTCAGAGCAAACATCTACCCTCACTGCCACAAATGGTTGATTCTTTTAACCATATTTGGGAATAGAAACATTAGCTATAGAAATATATTTAAATGGTAGCTTGCCGCACATTGCCTGCTGACTAACGTCAGTCTGATTAGACTATGCTTCAGCATAACAGCTAGGTAACAAGAGATGCTCCTTTGTTTTTTTACAAATACAATGGTCTATTTTGGAACAAAAATGCTTTATCAGTATAAATAATGGGTCATCGTTAACCAAAATTACTAAGATCCATTTTAGTGTTTTTTGCATTAGAAGAGAGTAAGGTGCAAAACTGAGTCATCTTATTTCCAATATTTTGGAGAGAGTTCCAAATATCTACCAGATACTAATTATCCACGGCAAAATTCTTAGCAAACTATTTGTTTCCCTAAGCCACATGAACCAGGTTCAAAGAGTTGCAAGAAAGGACAACTACCTGACATGTACTAACGACTAACACTGGCAACAATCAGGTTGGTTCAGAATCAGTTGCTGAAAAGAACTAAAGGAAATTATGCTCACACTAGGAATGGAAGGTGCAACTTTGAATCGAGATGGCTTCTTGATCAATGTAAAACAACACATATGGCTGGCACTTCCAGCACTATCTCCTCCCTGGTGAGGTCAGAGAAGTGGTTGAGGCCGAGCCGATACGTGTAGATCTCGG
The DNA here is from genome assembly GCA_011799875.1 of Thinopyrum elongatum. NCBI lineage: Eukaryota > Viridiplantae > Streptophyta > Magnoliopsida > Poales > Poaceae > Thinopyrum > Thinopyrum elongatum. Next base: position 334,610,840 of record CM022299.1, on the reverse strand, counting down.
CGTCGGCGGTGGCATTGTGCCGGTCGATGAGGCGGAAATGGAATTCACTCGAAAGAAAAAGGGGATAGATAGATTAAGTGTGTGCGTAAAACTAGGATAGATGGATTACTTGTACTACCTCTGATGGGCTTTTCCTGAATGGGTTGTGACTTTTGTCTTGCACTGAACTGAACAAGTGCCCATGCAGTTTTAGAATCTGAGCTTCCGTTGCATTAAACAAGAAAAGTGAGGTTAGTTATCCATGATGCATTTATAGATCCATTTGATGATGAATCTCATCTTGAATACCCCTCTCTGCATTTCGAAAGTACTAGCTAGCATTGCCGTGTTTGTGTTCGCCAATTAAGTTTTGAGATCAATAACTATTATTTTTATTCTGAATTTTATATATGTGACAATTTTTGTACATACTGATGTCCTGATAAAGCAGCTAAATGTACCCATCAAGGTTAAAATTTCCGAGTGGAATGCTGGAGGCTTGCTGCCAAGAATTGAGGTACGGAAGTATAATGTTTTACAATACACACTGCTATTTTAATTTTTTTTAGCTAGAACTCACTTCCATGATTCCATCATTTAGGGGCTATGGGCGTTCCTACCTAAGCCTGAGATGATAACTAGACCAAGAAATTATACAGTTCTAAAGAATAGTGTAAGTTTAGGATAATAAGTATTACAATACTATTGTTTCTATCACCTATAGATACCTAAATTCTAAATTATGGATGATGGTGAGGCTTCAAGCATTAGTAATTATCAGCACTATTAATCTGGGTGCTTATCAGAGGCTTACTGTGTGCCACTTTGTTGATATTCCTTCTCGTTCTGGTCTGTCTCTGCATGTACTCCATAGTATATACCCTAAGATATGATCATATGAAGTTATACTTGCATTACCAAATGAGGCCACAAAGACAAGCCTTTGTGTGCACATGTATGGCGTTGCTGTTGTTGTTATTCTTTTTTTAGAGAAACTGCTGCTGTCATTAGGCACTAAATTTGTAAACTAAGTAAACGTAAATATGGAACGCTAAATAGACTGGAGCAAGCTATTAGCTAATATGTCAATGGCCTCTTTTTATCCATCACATGACTGCCACTCCCCTATTAATCATTGCATTTTTATTGATTAGGCAGTATGCTGCATCTTCTTTTAAGCATTTTATTGGACCTGATTGGATGTTCTTTCCTACACATTTGTCCATTTACTAGACAATATGCTACCATGTTCTATCATGCATACAACTTATATGTGTGTCGTCTACCGCCTAACACTGTGTGTTACTCATCCCATTATGTTTGTGCCAGTGCCTTTCAGTGTGTATGAACTACTCTCAAGTTAGTCCACTACAGTTACTATCAAACGTCACAACATGTTGACGGCTTACAATTAAAAAGCTCATATGCTCTTAACAGTTGGTGCTGCCTCGCAACTTGTATGCATGATATTACATTATGTGCACACCACCACGTCATCAAAGTACATACTAATGCAGTTTTATAGGGCTAACAGTGTAACTAATGTATCGAGTAATGGACACATAGGTACACCACCACACCTTATAGTGTAACTAATGTACTATCTAAAAACTGCATTAGTATGAACATCCATTGTTTGCCCATGTGTGATTGTGTAATTTTACTCTCTGCTGCTTACGCACCATGGACCTGGAAGTACTGGATCCTGTATATTGCTGCAGAAATTTGATTCTCTCTTTTTTATCAAGGTTGAGAAATACTTAAGAAAGTTTAGTACCATTTGGTGGTTGTAAGCATGAAGTTCCAATAACTAATATAGGAAGGAATATACTTCAAAGTTTACTCGGGGCTATGTTGACTATCTGGCTACATCTTTGGAAATAATTGCTAAATATGCTACTTCCATTGGCATATGTGTTTTCTCTCAGGCTGATTTGTGTAAAAAGTATAAAATTTATGTGGTACATGGTTTCTCGATGTACTAATGTAAGTCAAGCATATTTTTCCTCCTCCTGCAATTCTCTTACTAAGAATTTTGTAGGATACATATTTTGAACGCAACGCTTTCTCTAGGAAACAAAACCCTGCTCTTACAGCTGCCCGTCAACTCCATATCAGTTGACAGGTGATCACCACGCCTCTATGTTGCTGTTGTGAGTTTTCTTATTCAGAATTTCGTAGGATACATATATTTTAGAAACAATATTTTTAGGAAAGAAAGCACTGCTCTTATAACTTTATGTCAACTCCATATCAGTTGACAACCGATCACCGCACCCTTCCGGTGATCGCCGTGCCTCTCCGTCGCTACTGTGAGCCAGATCAACGAGACAAATATTTTGGTGAACTCCTCATCTACTTTGCCGCCTCCTGCATGATTTAAGCATTCTCAGTCTTTGCTTGCCCTGTTGAGCTTCTCCCAATCCTTATTCCCCTCTTCCTCCTGACCTATTCCCACTGCCCCTCTTCTTTCCTAGACCAGTGGCTACGCGGCGTCAATGAGAAAGGTCGAGCATCAGCGTTGATGGTGTCTCATGACTCCTGCTGACAACCTCAGCCCTGCCCCTTCTCTTCGTCCACTCGCCCTTATTTGGACACAACGGATAGTGTTGAGTGATCAGTACCAATGGATCCTTTTCTTTGCACTTTTTTCTCTCATGTTTGTAGTTATACTAATTAGTCACTTACCCTTTAGTATTTTATCTCTTTGTATGCAGTTCATAGCTTCACACACTGAACTAGACTATTTTGTCGTGATTTCTTCAGGTTCCTATGTAGGTTGTTCCTTGCAAGCACGCAACACCGTCTATTCTGGTGGTGGTTAGACGATTCACTATCACTAGGTTTGTCTTCTTAACAAGGTATACATTTTCCCTGATTTTTACTCCAATCTGTTTCAGCCAGGCAAATCATGATAACCTTCTTCATAAAGCAAAAAATGATATAGCTCTCTTCACATGTTTTGATGATCTCATTTTTCCTTTTATTTTTTGCTTTAAGAAAAGGGTTATCATGATGGCATATTTTTTAACCGTAGATTGTTCCGTATGCCTTGGTTAAAATAAATATACTCTAATGTGATAAAAGAATGGGATTTTAATATTGTATTTTTTAGAAGACCATATACTACCAGATTATATTGATGAGGTACAGAGAACATACATATGTACAACCTTGAAAAGTCCTTTGTGTGTGCTATGCTATGCCTGAGGCTTGCAACTATCCATTTGGAATTCTTAGAGTGCACAGCAAATGCTTGTTCAGTACTAATTTCTTAAAGTAACAATTTGGCAGATTTTGTACAGATTTTACCAGTTCAATGTTTTCAGGATTAGAAGCTTTTTCAATAACTTATCTAAAGTTTGTAGGTCAATAGGTTACTCCTGTATGTAGGTGTATTTAAGTCTTTTGTAGAACAAGATTATTGATATATCTCCTAAACAACCTTTTCCTTTACTTGGAACCAAATTGTTCCTTACCAATTGTATTTGGACAGTATTTTATACAAGATGCATCTTAGTGTGCACTGAAACAGTACCTACCGATTTTGGCACAATTGGTAAAAGATTACTGCTCATGAACCGCAAACTGTTACAAAGAACATGTGATGCATGTAAGCATGCTCTCGCAAGTTCTTCTTTGTTCAGCTCTTTTCGGTTAAAGAAGCATCACTCACTAATTATCAACTGGTATGCCATTCTTCTCTATCAGCTCCATTTCATCCTGGAGAGGCTTTGTAAGGCAATTGCATATTTTCTTGTGTAAATAATATTAATTCTGTATTTCTTTAGGGAGATAAACTGAATTTATGATGTTGTCTTGTGTAAATACTATTAATTCCATATTTCTTTATAGGGAGATAAACCAGTGAAGAACAAAATTATGTTCCTCTATTGCCTGGTGGTTTTTACTGCTGTCCATGGATATAACTTATGCCAACCATGAAGCGCTTCTTAGACGATGAAGTCATTTTCATTACTGATGGCACATGTAGCGATGATTCTATCTATGTTCATCAGTACTGTAAATAAGTGGGTCTACCTATGTAGCTTACTACTCATTTCATGTTTTTCTTAGAACGTCAATGTCACAACTTCATATCTGTTGTGCCTAAATATTCTAATGTGCATGGTTTGAAAACATGGCTTGCCCTCGCCCTTTGCGCCATTGGCGCAACGGGTCATCTAGTGTGAGGAAAGGATGAGGGAGACTATGATTCCCCCACAAGTCGGGATGAGACTCCGGACTTAAAATAAAAAAATAGGCCAAAGAGCCCAAAAAGAAAAAAAAAGAAAGAGAAAAGAAAAAAAAAAGAAAAAAATGAGAGAAAAAGAGAGAAGGGACAATGTTACTATCCTTTTTCCACACTTGTGCTTCAAAGTAGCACCATGTTCTTCATGTAGAGAGTCTCCTATGTAGTCACTTTCATATATTACTAGTGGGACTTTTTCATTATAGAACTTCGCTTGTATATTCCAATGATGGGCTTCCTCAAAATTGCCCTAGGTCTTTGTGAGCAAGCAAGTTGGATGCACACCTACTTAGTTTTCTTTTGAGCTTTCATACACTTATAGCTCTAGTGCATCCGTTGCATGGTAATCCCTACTCACTTGCACCAATATCAATTGATGGGCATCTCCATAGCCTATTAATTTGCCTAGTTGGTGTGAGAATTTCTTTCTCCTTTTTGTCTACTACCACCTTCTATTCCACCCATAGTGCTATATCCATGGCTCACGCTCATGTATTGCATGAAAGTTGAAAAAACTTTAGAACGTCAAAAGTATAAAACAATTGCATGGCTTGTCATCGGGGTTGTGCATGATAAATACTTTGTGTGATGAAGATAGAGCATGACAAGATTATATGATTTTGTAGGGATAACTTTCTTTAGCCATGTTATTTTGAAAAGCCATGATTGCTTTATTAGTATGCTTGAAGTATTATTGTTTTTATGTCAATATTAAACTTTTGTTTTGAATCTTATGGATCGGCATATTCATGCCACAATAAGAAAGATTACTTGATAAACATGTTAGGTAGCATTCCACATCAAAAATTCTGTTTTTAACATTTACCTACTTGAGGACGAGCAGGAATTAAGCTTGGGGATGCTTGATACGTCTCCAACGTATCTATAATTTTTTATTGTTCCATGCTATTATATTATCCATCTTGGATGTTTTATATGCATTAATATGCTATTTTATATCATTTTTTGGGACTAACCTATTAACCTAGTGCCCGGTGCCAGTTGTTGTTTTTTTCCTTATTTTTGTCTTTTACAGAAAATCAATACCAAACGGAATGAAACTTTTTGAGGATTTTTCTTGGACCACAATACAACCACGAAACCTCGGGAAGAGTCCAGAAGACCCACAAGGGGGCCACAAGCCCTAGGGGCGCGCCCCAGGGGGGAGCCCCCTAGGCTTGTGGGCCCCCCGTGGCTCTTCTAACCCTAACCTCTGCTCTATAAATACCCAAATATTCCCCTTACATCAGGGGGAACACCAAAAATACTTTTCCGCCGCCGCAAGCTTCTGTTCTCGTGAGATCCCATCTTGGGGCCTTTTCCGGCACTCAGCCGGAGGTGGATTCAATCATGGATGGCCTCTACACCAACCTTGCTGCCCTTCCGATGATGTGTGAGTAGTTTACCACAAACCTACGGGTCCATAATTAGTAGCTAGATGGATTCTTCTCTCACTTTGATCTTCAATACAATGTTCTCCTTGATGTTCTTGGAGTTCTATTCGATGTAATCTTCTTTTGTGGTGCGTTTGTTGAGATCCGATGAATTGTGGATTTATGATCAGATTATCTATGAATATTATTTGAGTCATCTCTGAACTCTTTTATGCATGATTAAGATAGCTTTGTATTTCTCTCCGATCTATTGATTTGGTTTGGACAACTAGATTGATCTATCTTGCAATGGGAGAGGTGCTTTGTGATGGGTTCAATCTTGTGGTGTCCTCACCCAGTGACAGTAGGGGTAGCGAGGCACGTATTTGTATTGTTGCCATTAAGGATAAAAAGATGGGGGTTTTACCATCACTACAAAAAAAAATACACTTCCGTGATGATACGTGTTTGTCATAGTAGGTCACGTTTTCTGTCATGCATGTACATCCATGACAATTTTATGACAGAATCAAGATATTCATACCTGTGTTGTCGTAGAAGTGTTCCATGACATTACCAAAATTATCATCACGGAAGTGTCCACTTTCATGACGATAAATCGTGCATCATAGAAGTGCTTTCGTCAAGGGTAACCGACACATGGCATCCACCATAACGGGTCGCCGTTAAGCTATCGGGTTCCGGTTTGGATCCGATAACCCGTTAACAGCCAGGACCAATGGGGATTTTCCATGTGTAAAATCATCATTGGCCGGAGGAAACACGTGTCGGCTCCTCGGTGGGCCAGATGTCGTCCATCCAACAGAGGAGACGTGCCTATGATACGTCGACATGTGGCAGGGCCCAACAGAGGCCCATATAGGTTAAAATGGCCGGCCCAGTCAATGGCCCGTAGTATTTACTTAGGTACTAGTGGGCCAGCCCACTAACGGCCAACTTAAACATGGCCCATTTACGGCCCAAAGCCAGATCTGGCCCGTTATTTGTTCACCGAGTATTTGGGCCCAATTACGGCCTAGTGACATTTCGGCCTGTTAGAGGCCCGATGTAGATATGGGCCGATTTCAGCCTGGTGTATCTTTCGGCCTGGGAATGGCCCATGCTGCCAATGGGCCATATATGGTCCGACGTGACATCCGGCCCACTAACGGCCCGTGATCAAGGTGGCAACAGTTCAGCCCAATGTGACTTTGGGCCTGTTAAAGACCAGTCGTATAATTCGGCCCGTTGATGCCTCTACTAAGCTTTCGGTCTCTTAAAGGCCCATGATATCGGTGGGCCAACTAAGGCCCGAGATATGTTTTGGCCTGGTAATGGCCCCACATATAACTGGGCCAATAATGGCCCGGCATACACTTCAGCCTGCTAAAGGCCCATGGATGACTATTGAAAATTGAGGCCCAACATGCATTTCGGCCTGCTAAAGGCCCATCGTATCTTCTGGGCCGTAACAGGCCAGCAGGATATTCAGCCTGTTAATGGCCCGAAGCTACATGGGCCCAACTAAGCGTTGGGTCCACTAAAGGCCCAACTAAACTTTGGGCCGAATGGAGGCCCGTGCAAGTTGTGGGCCTGGCGCAAAGTGTGAAGGCCCCAATGGCCTTTTAGGCCCAAGAAAGTTGCAGGCCGGCCAAATTGTGGCCCGCTAAAATGCAGGCCCGTTAGAGGCGAATGTTTCGGCCCGGTCGCCTACATCAGATTATCACCGTTTTTTCCAGATAGCGAATGATGGTATATACGATAACTAGTAGGAATTAAGAACAAACCTACTCTATACAATAAAGAAATTATGGCATAGTAACTTAGAATAAACCTACACTATACAATAAAGGATTTATGGTATATTACATCCACTGGGCATCAAAGTTCGCCACCAGGGATCATAAAGCGCAACGAAGAAGCAGATTACAAAAATTGGGCACCATTGCAGTGTAACAAAATAATACTGAACCAAGACCACTTCCAGGACAGTTCAAGAAAGGTTAGCCTTGCGCGGGCTATCAGACTGGCCTAGCATGTCGGTCATAGCTTCCAGTTGTAGCTGTTTAGCAATGAGCTTCTCATTGGTGTTCTCCGCAATCTTCCTTAGAGATAGGACTTCAAGTCGAAGTTGAGTTACAGAATGCCTTTCTGCTTGAACTTGGGACTGAAGAAGTCGAACTGATTCAGACAGCAAATTCTGTGAGCTTGTCTGACTGCTAGTCTCAAGTAACTTGAACACTGCATCAATACATGACTTTGGGGATTTCTCGCTATCTTCAAGATGTTTTGCCTTCTTTGCTGCAATATATGTTGGGTTTGTCTCACATCCTTCAGCAGACTTGTGCGTGCCATCAGGCATATCACCCTAAAACAAGCAGAAAGAAGACAGGTTTTGCACGTGTATAAACAAAGATGGTAACTGTGCTGTCAATTCCATCCAATTTCAAATTAGAAAATAAAGAGTCAGTTCAAAATATCAATAGCATAATTTGGCATTGTTCATAATGCAGGCAGCTTCACCACACTACTGGATTATCTTGTCAACAAAACAAGCATAGATGAAGGGCAAAGACAATCATTGTATCTATTTTGGTTAATGTGCATGGCATGTTGTTCATATCATCAGCCACATCAGTAAGATAAAACAGGAGATGACAAGGTGCAAACGTGGGCGGCTTCACCACACACTGGATTATAGATCCACAAAAACAAGCATACATATAGGGAGTATTGAGTAATGTGCATGGTATGAATAAGGAATTTGGTTTTACAACTAAAACTTGGAACTTACAGTTGTTGCGAACATGCATTTTGATAGAAACAACAACTAAACAGTAGTTGACGATAGGGAGTATGAGCAAATTAAACAGCAGTTGAGGATAAAGGCTTTAGAAGGACTGACTTACATTAACAGTTAACACCGGCTCTATAATGCCCTTCTCCATGTCAAGGGAAGGATAACTCAAGAATTTCAGCACAGAAACTTCTTCATAAGCATTGCCTGTACTCTGCATTTTGTAGAGAGTAATTATAGATATGATAATACTGGAAGGGATAGAGGATAATGAAGATAAGATGTAGATTGATGCTACATAATCAACTACCAATCCCTGTTAGTACAAGCATTACAGAACAAAATGTACTGACAAGAGCAATGGGCTACACTTCTGCACTGGCATTGCCTGTGTATTCAACTTTTTGGTAAGATTAAATATAGATCTGATATTTTTTTGGTAAACGGTGGGCGAGGGAGATAAGATGCAGAATGCTACACAATGAACCAATCCCTCCTTCCCATAATATAAGAGTGTTTTGTACACTAGTGTACTATACAAAACGCTCTTATATTATGGGACGGAGGGAGTAGCTGTTAATGTAAGTACAGTGATAGACGACGTTCAATCCTTACAAGAGGACTGCAGAGCTAAACCTCTTCAAAAGCATTGGTTGATTCTAAATTTATGTAAGAATCGATACGGATCTTATAATGTCCACCAAATGGAGGATAACGAGGCTAACATGTGCAGTGATGCTACATAATCAACCAGCTATGAAAGTAAGTATGGTCATACAGGGAAAGAGGTACTCACAAGAGCAATGCAGTGTGTAGTATAGTTGCGAGATTCTGTGGTCCCTTGAGAATGAATGATCTTCTGCAAACAGTTTTCGTACAAGTGAGACGGTAAGGCACATGCAGAAATGTAGTTCAAATTGTGATGTGATATCATAGGCAGTACCTTACGCTGCAGACGAGACCAATGTGTAACAAGATTATTCCAGTCACTGTCTCATAAATGTAGCATGGGAGACTTTACAGAAACTTCATTTAGAGGCTTGCCATTGAAGTGCGATTGCCTCAGGTAGGAACGATATTTCATCAATGAGTGCCTGAAAAGCGCAACCAACCCTTGCTCATCTTGACTATCCAGTTTGGTCCTCGCCTATTTAAAAGAATGAAATCTTGTGTCTTCTGTCAGCAGAAACGTATGCACTAATTACCATGAATAACATTAGTACATTACTTACAAGTAAGTTGCGGAGGAAGATTGGAAATTGTTCTGTGTCTGTAGTATAATCTTTCCATGAAGGAAAGATGCACACAAAGTTCCTGACAACAATATAAGCTTCATCTTCTAAACTGGGAAGAAGTGGAACAGGGGTTCTATTTGCTGCAATTGGGGCTCGCTCTCGTTTGAAAAGGGATTTGGTGTACTCTTTGCTGGAATGGGTGTTTTGCGTCGTAGAGCTGGTGCTATGTCAACTGGCATCATCATACTGTTTGCTGCAGTTGGGGTCTGCTGAGTTGGGGCATCAGAGATGACCAGTGTAGTAGGGCTAGAGTCATCTAGAGTTGGGGTCGTGTTTTGTGTGTCTGGTGATATTGCACCTACACCTAATGGGCTATTTGATTTATTAGGTGTCACTACCTTTTCCAAATACTTTGTTCGTGCTCCTCCGCGATCAGCAATCGCCCTCTTCCTTTTGAATGTCTGATACACACGAATAACATTTGAATGGATAAATATGGTATGATGACAGATGGAATATGTACTGAAAATGGATAGGCAGGGCGTATTCACATACACGATGTGTAAACTAAGCTAATGGCAGTGCAACAAAGTAGAAGCAATGCAAAGCATCAGTTGCAAGATATGTGCGACCAATATAACCTTGGAAAGTTAGAGCAAGCACCTTGATGGGTGAATAAGATAGGGCATCTGCCTCTGACTCCTCCACTAGGGAGCTATGTTGACTTAGGTCTCCCTCTAGCTCAGAATCATTATTAGGATCATATTCTGAGCACGAATCTGTAGGTGGAGAGCATTTGCATTGCATCCAGACTTGATTTCAGTCCCTTAATGCCAAGTTTGACAGCCATGGCATTGTTCTGCTTTATTCTTTTCATGCGCACAAGCTCATAATCATTATGATGCTGTTCAGTATCTGAGATTCATGAAAACATAAAAAGTAGTCAGATTATCTATGGAATGCATTGCGGATTCAACTCGGAGAGTGTCTCCCTACAAACCCCTGCGTATACAAAGTTCATCCCCCAACCATGCTGACCAGACCACACACAGAAATACAAACCTCTTATGTCTCTATAACAGGCGGACACACATTTCAAAACTGAAGTAGGAACATTAGAATCATATCAAATTCATATTTGAACAAATAAACTAAGGAATTATGAGTGCCATAATGTTTAGTTTCAAGGGTGGAGTGCTGGTAGTGCGACAAAAAGCAAGTAGGCAGATTGTATTCCATGTAAAAGATCATAGTCTATGTAGAAGGTGGATATGACACTTTCTTTCTATACAATGCAGTGTTTGTTGCCCACACAAGATGGAAGAGATCACACAGAGAAATACTATTCACTCATGTCTGCGGTTCCAGTATTTTGAAACAGGGTGGTCCACCCTAAAAGAATATTGACAACAAATATGACAAGGCAAGCATAGAGGTAGTGAATCAATCATTACTTGTGAGCTTACTAGGACAAGTATGCAGAATTGTAACTACAGTAAGAGACTGTCCAAAATCTGAATCAAGAAGTTGGTCTAGCACTTATTGTTTGCAACTAATCAACGTGAATAATTGGATATCATATCGAATGAGTAAGAAAGACAAGTAAAATTGTCAACAAACCTGGCCTGTAGTAGTAATCTGGGTCAATGTCACTATGACCAACAATCCAACATGACAAGTGTCTGTTCCTAGGGCCGGAATTTTGAAACCCTGTGAACTTTACAGGTACTAAAGATTACTGAAATATCTGAACCATTAAGTGTAGGTAGCACTCAGTACACAACAAACCCTAATGACAGTCCTGCCTAATGAGTAATGAATCAATTAGAAAATGGGTGATGAGGAGTGGCTGCTGAGTGTTGAGGACGTATCTCAAGATAAATCGGGTTGGCTTAGTGGGTGCTGCACGCCTGAGCCCTGAACGGACTGGGAAGGTAGGCACGGCGGCGCGCCCGGGCAACGGTGACGCTGTTGGGCGAGCGGCTCCTGACTTCCTGTTAGTCCGGCGTCTCCTCCTAGAGTCATGCCATCCGGGGATGGTGAGGCAGGCGGCTGGGGGCGAGTAGAGATCGGAAGCACAGCAGAACAGAGGGGAATCGGGGTCTGGGCCGACCCAAAATCCCAGGGTGGGCCGCGGCCCACCGTGGGCATCCTGTAGATCCACACCCCAGCGGCGTGCATGCATTTTCGAAACTAAATTAGGAACATTTAGCTGACCAATTAAACGACTCTATTTTAATAATATCAGATTCGTATTTGAACAACTAAGCTTGTTTAGCTTGATGGGTGGAGCAGTGCTATTATGACACGAAGTACGTAGGCTGATTGTATAGTGATCATAAAAGGGGGGAAACCCTAAGCATGATCAATTAAACCCTATTATGACTGTGCCATGGCAGATTTGAAGCTGCAAACCGCAGAAATGCTATTTAGCAACCATTGTTTGCTTCGAACTAAGAACTAAATTTTAAGACCTGAAAAGAAAGTACAGTAACCAAGTTACGATCTATTTTCTGGTTGAGATCAAAAAGTTGAGTAGATATGAAGTAGTACCACCTCTCTTGCGGCGGCGTGTAGGCATCGAGAGTGTGATGGCTATCGGTGGCGTTGAAGCAGATCTGCGATGGTAGACGGGTGCATCGGGGGATAAGTCACATTGCGGTGGACGAGAAGGTCATGGGAGCGGCCCCGGCAAGGAGGACGACGGCGCCGATGAAGCGAGAGGACATGATGCAAGGCTCTTGGTCCGTCGCCATGGATGAGAAACATCCATCTCTAGTAGTGGACGACGCGGTCTTGGTAGGCGCTCCGGCATGGTGGAGGACGGCGGCGATGGATGGGGTGGAGGACGGCGGCGATGGATGGGGTGGCGGACGGAGGAGGCTGGTGTGGGGATGGTGTTCTAGCACGGACGTTGTATGAATGGGAAAAATGGAGGGAGAGGCATGGGAACCATGTTTTTGGGACGCGCCTGTCTGAAATATGGGAAAGTTACGAACTTAGCCCCCGTTTAAAATTTGGATGTCTCGTCGGTTGGGGCTAGGACGGTAATCTCGCATCTCCCCCAATATTTGCCCAGAGCGATTTCGGGCGAGGAGAGGGCTTTGGGCGCCCACGATTGGCGCCCATGGTGTATGAATGGGGCTGACAGGTAGGGCGGTTGTGTCATGTCTGAGTAAAGTTACAAACCTGCCCCTATTAAAAATATTTGCCTACATTGATTTCGGCCGAGTCGAGTTTGTTTTGCCGTCCACCGTGTATGAATGGGGAAATGGAGGGAGAGACAGAGGTCTTTCGAATGAGCTTGAATCAAATGTGTTTTGCCACCCATGTTTGGCGCCCACCGTGTCTGAATGGGCTCAGAGGCGGTCATGCCATGTCTAATTGAAGTTACTAACCTACCCCTATTGAGAGCAGTGGAAATCGGGCCGATGGATTGTCCGTGTAAGGGGTAGACAGTAATTTCCATCTCGTAAACACTGGCTTCGGGCAGCCGACATGGGAGTGGATATTTTGCCGCTTCTTTTAAAATTTGGGACAATAAGCATTCACATTTACCCTGGCAACTAAATTCGAATCCATTTTGTATTCCTATACGAATCTTTATAAATCATTCTATATTTTTTTATATATCTTCAAAAGCACAACAAAGATGTATTCCCCTATCATATATGAATATGATTTACAAATGCCGATACTCGAATTTCGAAGGTAGAATCCAGTTTAAGGTGAATTCAAATATTTGAAACCACTTTATGTCCAACTCAAGTGTAACATGTATGACACACGCAGCATATAGTGTACTCCCATTTTGATATGTACACAAGCGATATCTCAAGATTCAAAATACTGAGTCAATCAACCAATAATGTACAAAACTAACAGGCATATAAACACTTATAGAGTATATGGATCAATAATATCAACTAACATACATTAGCCAAGCCGCTGTACTTTTTTATTAGAAGAGCATCATTTTTTAGCAAAGCTAGTACAGCATCTTGGCCCTTTCAGATCCGTGCCACTTAAGGACCATCTATACTACTATTATTGCTGAATGCACATTCACCCCGATTGGCATATTTGTAGGTCTGGCATAGCAATCAAAATGAAATGTCTTAGAGTCTTATCAATTAATACAGACTCGTGCTAAAAAAAATTACAAACCAAAAAACAAAAAAACAATTATTACATGATCTCTAGAACAAATGGTTTGATTGATTGCATGAACAAACAACACAAAGGTTATTCAACGATGGAAAAAGCATTTCACCTATGATTTACCAAGTGGGAATTTAATTTCCTTTTTTCCTTCAGGACCTTAACAATGCGGTCAGTCTCAGCTTGCTTCGTTTTGAAATCCACCAAATATTTAATGGTTGTCTTGAGTACTGCTTATGATTGTCTTATTTGCTTCCTCAACATGTCAACTTCATCTCTAAGTGCAGAAGTAGAATCTCTTTCTACCAATAGTTTAGCCTCTAGAGCATCAGCAGTTGGCAATTCATGATGCACGATTGGGCCGGTGCCACTGCTGTGGGATGATACAACGTCCATGGGGCTAACCTATTTTGCCATTAAAGTTCCGATTGGGTTCCGAAAAGTTGAAGTTAGCAAAACATCTCAACTGGGAGTTAGACCAGCAAACCAGTTAAACAAACAAGGAATTAAAGAGTTTCGATCGGATGCTGAAAAGTAGTTATTAACATCATTGTAAACGGTTGCAGCAGCAAAGCAGTTAAACAAACAAGTTTTGCAAAAGGTACCTGTTGTGGCATTGGAGTTTCTCTTGGATCCTGAAAAGTTGAGTAGCCAGTAACGTGATTAGAGCAACCGGTTGCAGCAGCAAAGCAGTTAAACAAACAAGTTTTGCAAAAGGAACCTATTGTGGCATTGGAGTTTCTCTTGCATCCTGAAAAGTTGAGTAGTTTGTAACTTGATTAGAGCAACAAGTTACGGCAGCAAACCTGTTACACAAATATATTTTTGAAAATGTACCTACTGTGCAATTGGACTTCCAATTGGATCCTGAAAACTTGAAGTTGGTAAGATGATTACAGCAACAAGTTACAGCAGCAAACCAGGTAAAGAAGGAAGTTTTTGAAAACATACCTGTTGTGCCAACGGAGTTTCAGTTGGATCCTGCAAACTTGAATGTTAGCAATCATAAATAAAGTGTTGCAAGAGCCATAAGAAACTAACATCAAACTAGTAAAACTAACCAGTTTTGGCAACATATTTAATTACACATGACCTAGTAAAACTAACAAGTTCTTGGCAACGTATTAAAGTAACAAGTCGGTACCATTTACCAGCAACACAGACATTTGTAAATATCTTTGATGTAAGCAAAATGATTCCGACACATATATATAAGTTAAAAAAACATTGTCCCTCATATAAACCTGACAGTTGTCTGTCTATGAACATGCATACATTACTAGTGCTACAAGTGATAACAGCAAACCATTTAAACAAGCAGGGTATCAGAACATAAATTACACATGAATTTTGCTGCACCCTAGAAGTACATATGACTAGCTATCTACATGCTTAAGTAGCTATTTAAGTTCAGGCAAACAGGTAATTCTTAACAGTAAGTATCAAACACATAGATAGGCGCAATCTATAATAGGATTAACAGGCTATGGCATTATGTAATCGGTAGCAAACTAAATTAAGCCAAGCAACGTAATTGAACAATTTTGCAATCAGTGGCTAACTAAAATTTCGAGAAGCAGGCACTTTAAATTACGCTAGCTCTTTGTACAGGCACACTGCAACTTCTTTTTTGCGTACATGGTTCTACGAAGGAGTCCATCGCATCAATTGCTTGGATACGCAGTCCCAATACTTCTTTCTTCCCACACTGCATTGGTAAGTCGAATGGTTAATCTGATAAGATGGTGCGTCCTTGATATGTTATATGAGGACGGGTTGTCAGACTAGTTGTAGCAACACACATCACACTGACTTTTACTGTATATTTCATGCGATTACATTTGGCATATCGAGATCTAAGCAATCTACAATAGGATGAAAGGACTGGCATCCTTCACATTATTGGCGAACTTAGTTCATAGAAATAAGCAATTCAACCATTCTGTGGGTAAATCAAAAGCGCCACTGGAATATTTTTCACTACCCCAATCATACACGCAAAAAGGGGCGACGCCACCGTAGGGGCTGGTATGGGCGGCCGCCTCGGGTGGCTGGAAAGTGTGCACCTAGTTTGAGTCATCCAGGTTGGCCCAGACTAGTTTTGTTCGTCCCAGCGCACGAGCAGGCAATGTAAAAAATGAAGAAAACCGTTTCAATTTGGATGGGCCAATAACGTAAGTGCAAGGCAGGCCCTAGCAGGCTCACGGCCCAAATGAGCACCTCCCATATCGATCGACAGCAGGAAAAATCCCCAATTCGTTCGCTCCAGCCTCCAGTCTGGTTCGCTCCTAACCTAGCCGCCACTGGACAGACCGACACAGCACTTCCTCTTGCCCTCGTTGGACGCCGGTCGCCGGGCTTCAAGCGAATGGAAGGACAAGAAGATGAAGATCCAACCCTGGGTGTAGCCAGCGTGGGAGGCAGCGGCGGCAGCACGGGCATGGCATCGAGCTTGTGCAAACGGACAGTCACAGCTTGCAAGAGCAGCATGTGCAACGAGCAGGTACATCACATCCCTGATTATATCTAATTCAACTGTTCAATTTCTGGCCAATAGTTAAACCTGACGGTGTTGTAAAACTGCTTGTATGTAGGGAATCTATAAGAAAATGAAACCAATTTCTGCTTATTTTATAACTCCCCCAATCAATACTGAATTGATTGAACCTGATGTGTCTAATCAAGTTTCCAGTGCAAACATACAAGCTCATGTTGTTCTTGAGCCTGAAGTGTCTAATGAACAGACTGCTAATGAAGGATTTGATGCAAGCATTTTACATGCTCATGGTGATGAACATATAGTGTCTAATGAGGGATCTAATGCAAGCATTTTGCAAGCTCCCATTCAAGGATTTAGTGTCTAATGATGATCTGCTATGTTGAGAGAGAGAGAGAGAGAGATTTGCAGGAATTGATGACAATCAAATTATAGTACATTTTCATGGCTTGAGGAAATGTCGAGGCCATCTACCAGAAAGTCCCCGTATCATGACAACCTAGCATAAATACTTTTCTAATCTTTTGTTTGAAACTATTGGCATACTTGTGCAGGATAGATATATAGATATGCAGTTTGCGCACTGGTTATAGGTGCAATTACACTTGGATATTTTCGGCCAGAGAACGAATAATTCAAGCAGGTACAGTCCATGTTAGTACTCCTTGTACACCATGTTGCATTTTGTGTTTTTTGGTGCTTACATCATTTAGTGTTTTATAATCTGGAACTACTTTGGATCATTAGCTAGTTTTCAAAGTGCATGTAGCTTCACATTTCTCAAGTTATGTTGATTTCCGGAGTGCAAGTGCCTTCGTATTTTTTAAGTTAAAATTTCGCCCCTAGTAACTTGAATTCATGGATCCACCACTGCACACAAATCATACACACGGGATAGTACAAATTAAATGAAATGCAGGGACTTATGCTAGCTCGTTGTACAGGCTCACTGCAGCTCTACTTGCGCTTGGGATGTTCCAAGTACAAGTCCATGTTACAACTTGCTTGGATGTGCAGGCCTTGTGCTCCTTGCATCTCCCTCTGCATTTTTGTCACGGCGAATGGTTGATCAAATGAGAGGAATCGACCTTGCTGTTGTAACGGAGGACAAGTACTTACAAGGTTATACAGGCGTGCAGGATGTGTACCAGATCCCGTAGCGCCGTCATGCTTCGCTAAAAAATGGTTTTGCTTGTTTCAGATGATATCTCCAGAAGAAATAAGAGTTAAAGTCAGAGTTGCATAGGCGTGTAAGCTAAGAGAGCAGTAAAGGGATATCCAAACATCATCGAAACAGTGCACAAGGGAGTGATATGTGGATGCCTAGTTCGGGCCGGCGTTTGGGCATGCTCGCCTAGCTAGAGTGCGGGTCACTTCAGAGCCGTTGAGGGTGATGCGCTGGCGTTGGCTGGCCGCGTATGGATGCAGATCTCGAGCGGCAGTGGAGCGCTATGATGCGGTGGATGAGGCCGTTGGTGAAGCACCAACGCCATCGGGGGGGGGGGGGTGGAGGTGCGATGATGTTCTCGGTGAAGTGGCCCCGGTGAGGTGGGAGACGGCGTCGGTGAAGCGCACCTGATGCGGTGGAAGTCGGTGTCTAAGGCACATTGGCTGCAGCGGCCAACGTTGTGGGTGGACCACTCGGTGCGGTGGACGAGGGGGTAGATGAGGTAGCTCCGGTGCAGTGGTGAAGCGCGACCGTCGTCTTCGTCGTCGTCGTCCGACACAGAGGTGGGGAAAGAGACGAGACGAAGGGCGATTCAAATTTTTCTTGGGTTGGCGGCGAATTAGGGATTGAGAGCTCTGGGCGCGAAAGGGGACGGGGGGAGGGAGATTTTGCAGGGCTGGAATTGGGGCGCCAGATATTTCAATCCGAAACATGGAAGCGCGAATTTTTTTGTCGTCGTTCTTTTTTTTTGGGGGGGGGGGGGGGGAGAGGAGGAGGGAGGGGGGGGTGCTAGCGTCCGTACGACACACGCAACCACCACGACACGACCCTGGTTTGCCTAGTGCGCCTACATTTGAGAATGCAAACGAATCTTCTTTCATTGGCAAACGAATCTTGTACTATGTATTACCATGCCCATATTTTCCTTGCAAATAATTAGTCCTTCGAAACGAGATACTATGAATTAATTAATGAGGAGTTCTTTGAATTAAAGTGTGTTTGTCACATAGCGATCTCCAATACAAACGTGGATTTCGCATTTAAGGGTATCCATGCTACTTTTTTAATACAAAATCATGTATGTATAAGATGAACACCATGGTAGTGAGAAAACTTGGATGGATTCAAGCATATGACCACACACATACAAAATACCACAACAATCGAGTCAATATCAACCTTTCCAAACCTAGTATGGCACGAATTCAAAATAAATACGGAAGCCATATGCATGGTCCTCAATTCAAATCTTACAATGTACACTAAATTAAAACGTCAATATTAAGTCTAGTACTATCTACATTCAAATGTTATCTCGGCACACACGCTACATACTTCCTCTATTGATCAATCTTCCTCTCCTAACCACCTTACAAAGCTATTGGTTTCCGCACGTTCATTCTTTCTCTCCATGTTTTGATCTCTAACTCTCACACACCCGCCATTGCACTCCACGCCGAGCTCTCTCTCTCTCTCCCCATCCCACCCTCTCTCGGTAGATACGTGCATTGCCTATCTAGACCCCCCCTCCCTCCCTCTTGTGCGCACGCATGCACATTGTCTATCTAGGTCACTCTCGAGAGACCGTCTCACTCTTTCTTCCGCAAAGCGGCCCATACTCGCTTAGTCTCTCTCTCTCTCTCTCTCTCTCTCTCTCTCTATCTATCTATCTATCTATCTATCTATCTATCTATCTATCTAAGTCTCGATTAACCTCGCTTTCTCTCACACACAAACGATATATCTCCCTGTTCGGGCCTCGATCGACACACTCTATACTCTTCACGCAGATTGTCTATCCAGATCAGTTTCTCCAAGCCGTTCCACTCATTCGACCTCATGGCAGCCCACGCTCGCTCAATCTCTCTCTCTCTATGCATGTCTCAATTGACCTCGCTCTTTCTCACACACAAATGATATATCTCCATGTTTGGGCCTAATTCGACATATTTATAGTGTATACTCTCACACGCACATTGTCTATCTAGGTCACTCTCTCCAACCTGTCTCACTTTTCAATCGCATGACGACCCACACTCGCTCAATCTCTCTCTCTTTATCTATATATCAATTGACCTTGCTTCCTCCCACGCACAAACGATATGTGTACCTGTCTGTGACTAGATCATCTCTCAAGCTCTCTCTTACAGCCCTCACCCTTCCCAAAAGCTCAATCGGACAATATCTATCCACAACATATATATGTTTTCAATGAATGTCAGGGCACACTCACTTTGTCTCTCTATCTATGTCTCGATTGACTTTGCTTTCTCACGCCATCTCTTCCACACATTAAAGCTACCTCTCCATCCCTTGCAGAGCCGGAGCTATTTACATTGCAAGGGGGACTCCAACCTTCGATTAATTTGTGAAGGCATTTATTCTGGTGGGATTAGATTATATTTTTGTAGCATTCCCCCCACAACTACTCCAAACACCGTTGCAACCCCCGCCCCTCCCCCAATTGTGCTCCCTCTGGATCGGTCACAGCTCTCTCGCACGCCCTTTCTAACCTTCCACGTCGCACCATGGTATTTTTGCAATAAAAACTCTGGTGTTCTCTTTAATTCTTACAAATAACCTACAAACTACACACCCGGAGTCTGCCTGTAATGGAACAAATTCCGACCCAGAAATTAAAGTGCTACAAACTACACACCGGGGGGCCCAACTGTCATGGAGCAAATTTGGAACCATATCTACACCCCTATATAGTGTGCGAATGACTTTGAAAGATGGTCGTTGGATGAAGCCAATCAAACGGTGCAGAGATGGCAAATCCGAGCACCACTGGCCATTGGATATCTTCTACATTCCACCACATTCTGCCACATGTACAATCTAGAAGACTGCATGGTTGAACTTAAGCATAATGCACAAACCTCAAAACACAAGCACTTCTCCTTTGTTCTAGAATCTTCTGTATCATAATTGCCCAATTTTCTTTTTTCTAAATGAATGGCCATTATTTGTTTTTACTTTATGCTCTACAATGCACAATTCCATGAATCTTAAAATAGATTAACTTTTTTATAAAACTTATTGATTTTGAATTAGATGAACTATAAAATTAAACAAACATCTACATCATGCATATATGAATCAAAGCTTACATGCTATGGAGTGGTATTTATTCATAATTTGGTTACCAAATATCATGCGTGCAATGCACGTGTACCTTACTAGTATAAATTAAAAATGAAAAAGGACGAGGATCGAACATGCGACCAGGGCCTTCAAGCGGCACGTCAATAGGCAACATAGTAGCAACGTTTGTTGTACTCCCCTTTGTTGATATAATGTTTTTATGTTACCACAGCCTATTTAATGGACAACATGTTTTTATATTAACTTTAGTAAATTAGTGGGACCGGCTCATGAGCACGTACTATTCCACTTCACTTACTGGTGGGTTCCATGTCTGCTCTCTCTCTCCTACCCTTCTATGTTTAGACGCACGGGCAAACACGAAGAACGCGCGGGCGGTGTGGCTGTTGACCGAATCTGGACGCGTTCACAAGTTACGTCACCAGTTTCACGTAATCCCTACTCTTATAAAAAACAGAGTTGGTGATGATCATGCACCTGCCATCCTGCAATATAGGCCGTCCGATTTATATCTGACGGATAGGAAGGAAACTATGGCAATTTTGCAAAAAGATACCCACACCCCTCTCCACATTTGCAAATAAGGCCTTCCCTCGTTCATCCTTTTCTCCCACAAGATAAACTACTCATACAAATGCATCTTGATGTTCCGTGCAACGCACGGGCATCTTGCTAGTACTAGTACTAGTATTGGAGTATGTAACAAGTTTAGGAACAAAAGTGACTGTGACGGACAAGTTAGGCTAGTAGTATCTACTAACAATTAAATGCGTGGATAAATAGATGTATCGCCTATAGTGCGCGAACAAGGGGACTGCTCGCGCCCTACAAGTATTTGGAACTAGCTTCAATAAAAAAATTGGAATTGATGTGGTATTTAATATGAAATGTTTGCGATGAGAAGGAATACATGTCGCTTGATGACGTTTTATATTTAATTTGATACGGCTCTAGCAGAACATTCAATCGATCAAACCACAGATTTCATTCAGTCTGACTGCGACTTTACATTCATACCACAATCGAAGTAAAATAAACGCAAATGATAAATCCCAAACGTTTGGATTTTAAGCATGGCAATCTGAATGTTTTTCATGGCATATTTAGATCACATGGCGGCGGCGGAGGCGTCTTGCGGCGGGAAGCGGCTCCTCTGCCGTGCTCTGTGTGTCGTCGGGCCACTGACCGGCGGTGACGGTGACGTCTTGCGCCATTGTTGGTATACTCCTGGACGTTGGCCCTAGCTTCAAGGAAGGCCAGAATGTTCTGGACTTTGGTCTTCAGGAGCCAGTCAACTGGCGGGAGGAGGCGACTGGCGTTGGTGCAAGGAAGCGGTCGACAACGGCAATCCATGCCGCTGAGGGGGGGAACTGGCACCGGCGCGGCGGAGACATTCGTGTGCACGGGCACCGGCACGGGCGCACGCTTCAGTGCACATGCAAGCGCATGCGCTGGTAGGTGCATGGGCGCGTGACAGTCAGCGGGGACCTCGTGGAACCCCGTGGCTTCAAGCTCGGCGACAATGTGCGGATCCTAGGCCATCAATGCCACGGGGATGGGCGCTAGCGTAGCCGGGGCCACGGGAGCTGGAACGGGTGCGGTGACAGGCGCGACATCTTTCTGCAAGGCCAGTTCAAGCTCGTCCCAAAGTGCCTTATGTTCTTGAGACTCCGGCTGGGTGTCTTCCTCAGGAAACTGGAAGACTAAGGGCAGACCATCGTGATGCGGCATGGCGTACGGTGAGGTCAGGCTGGTTGGAGGTAGACGACAGGAGAATCCAAGAGGAAGAGAGAAGATTGTAGCGAGACCGGGGAGTGCGGGGGTGATTTAAACTGCGGCACCGACGCCATTAAAAGTGGGGGCAGTTGGGAGGAAGGTGGGCGGCGGAGCCTGGTCAAAGGGCTCGCCTCCCGGTGAGCCTGCGCAGCAGCCTGCTTGCACGCTTCCTGGTTAGCTGGCGCAGCGGTCTGCTCGCACGCCTCCCATCGACTCACACGCTTGCTCGGACGGCACCTGCCGATGAGAAGCAGGACTTGTGGTGGCATGTAGGTCTAACGCCCACGGTTTGAATAGTGGAACTGTTCGCGTTAACGTGACATGTCTTTGTTCCAAAATACCTTGGCTCTTCATTTGTGGAACTTTTCATAAGCAACTTATCTCTTGAACAAACAAAAATACGACAACCTATTTGTGCCATATCACGTGACCATGCTCAGTTTCATGAATTTCAGGTCAGTTTTGGATTTTCTAGAATTTAAAATCCAGGATTTGAAACAATATCATAACCTGTATCATGAAATAAATTTTCAAGCCATACATCTTTACTGTTGTAGATGTCAATATTTTTTAAGAAAGGATTTGTTCAAACATTTTGCTTAGTTGGACTTCAAACAAGTTATATATGCTGAGTAAAAAGATAATCCCTCCGTACTAGTGCATTGCCTAATATAGTAACTCTAGTAGACATGAACAACGCACGAACAAAATCAACAAACGGAGCTCCATTATGTGCTCATCCTGGTGTAGTACTATTAGTACTAGGCAATGGAGTTGACGGGTGAACTTGGTTAGTGGCGACCAAGGGAATTGCACCGTGCTCGGCACGGTAGGTAACATGGGCTAGTTACTAAAGCATCCCTCCATTGTTCATCGGTTGTCATTATGGACCGGGGACATGAGGGGAGTTTCCTAGGGCTGGAATTCTGGCAGCCAGATATTTTTACTAGAAACGCGGAGGCTCGAGTGGAGGTGCGAAGTTTAATATCCTGGTTCTTTTGGTTGGGGTTGGCTAATGTGCGTACCACGCACGCCACCACCAGGACACGAGCCCAGGTCTGGCTGGTACGCCGTCGGGTGCTACCATTCGAGAATGTGAAAGGAATCTTTTTTAAAATAGCCGAACGAATCTATATGTATTACAATGCCCGTATTTTCCTTGCAAATAACTGGTCATTCCAAAAGGCACGGTAATTGATTTATGATGATTTCTTGAATTAGAGTGAGTTTGTGATATAGTGATCTCAACGTGGATGTATGACCATGCATGTATGACACGAATTCAAAACTAAAATGTAAGCCATGCATGGTCCTCAATTCAATATTTAAAATGCACAATAAATTGAAACGTGAATATTAAGTCTAGTACTATGTACATGCAAATGTTGTGTTTAGGTCTCTCCATCGACACCCCAACCACCACACATACTTCATGTATTGATTGATCTTCATTTCTTTGTTAATAGAGCTATTGGTATCCGACACACGCCCACTCATTATTTCTCTTCATGTTTTGATCTCCATTTATGTCACACCCACCCACACACTCTCAACAAATGTATTTCTCACACACAACCTCGTCGTGCCCTCCATGACAAACCCTCCCTCTCTCTCAAGACACGTATGTTGCCTTTGTAAAACACCTTCACCGTGCGCGCACACACAAAGTCTATCTAGGCCACTCTCGGTAACTATCTCCCTCCAGCCCTCACTGCAGCTTCGCCGCACGATATCTCGGTGTATCTTCTTTAACATTCGAGTGTACGCTATGCCACACTCACTCGATATCTCCCTCTATAAATGACTCGATTGACCTTGCTTTCTCGCGTCGTCTCTCTCACACCTAGACGCTCCCACTACACCTCTTGCATAGGCAGAGCTATGTAGATTGTCGGGGGGTAACCCCTCGACCTTAGATGAAATTGTGAAGCTCTGTTTAGGATTGTTTGGATTATATTTCTTGAACATTATATTTGTCCCCACCCTCCCAAACACCGATGGGTTGTGCACCCCCCCGAGAGAATATCATGTGCCCCACACCTTAGATGCTATATGGTGATACGAGTTCCTTGGAGCGTGTAGATCTGAGATATAGCGGCCCATAGATGTCTTAATATTTTTTTACAAGAAACCTTAATGAGTTTGGGAATTGCACACAATTAGTACCAAAACTACTCAGATGCCCTTGGATGCCATATCCAACAGCCTCGAAACTCGTATCTTCGTAGCATCTAAGATGAGGGAAGACCTCATATTCTCTTATGTTTAAGAATATCACGTGCTACCACACCTTAGATGTTGTGGTGATACAAGCTCCTCAGAGCCGTTGGATCTGAGATCCAACGACTCCTTGGTGGTTCAAATGTTTTTGCAGAAAAGCCCCCAAAGAGTTTGGGCACAGCCCACAAGCACAAAGACTACTCAAATGCCATTGGATCTTGGAACGAACGACCTCGAAGCTCGTATCACCGTAGCATCCAAGCTGCGAGAGCACCCGATGTTTTCTCGCACGCGGGAATATGAGGTGCTCCCACACCGTAGATTCTATGGTGATACGAGTTCCCGAGATATCTAATGGCTCGCAGTAGGAGATTTGAATGTTTTTGCAATATAGGCCTCAAAGAGTTTGGGAATTTCACAGAAAGTACAAATACTACGCACATGGCATTGCATCTCAGATCCAATGACCTAGATGCTCATATCACCGTAGCGGCTAATTAAGCCGTGGGGAGCACCTAATATGAGCTACTGGGAGCCGTTGGATCTAAGATCCAGCGGCTCACATGAGTCTTGAATGTTTTTTTGCAAAAAAAAAACCTTGGAGAGTTTGGAAATTGCGCATAACTACAAAGACTACTCCCAAGCCATTGGATCTTAGATCCAACGACGTAAAATCTCGTATCACCATAGCATCTAAGTTGCGGGGAGCATGTGATATTCTATGCCGCTGTCATTTTTGTTCCTAAACTTGCAAAATACGTGTAACTGGTGCCGTAACTTGTCTAACCGCGCAAAGTGTTTGTGCAAAAAAATCATCCTACACTGAAATATCGGAACAACATACGGGAGGCCCACTTGTCATTGATCAAATTTTGACCTAAAACTAAAAAATCTGAAGGACGAGATTCGAACCGGCAAACTAGAGTACAAAGTGTACATCGATAGCCTGAAACCGCAACGGTTGTTGGCTTTGTCGCATAACTTGATTTTATACATTATTACATTGAGTAGAGTAGAGGGAGTGGCTCATCAACAGGTGCATTAATGTTGACTGACTTACTGGTGGGTCCCATGTCTACCATCTCTCTCTCTCTTCTCTCCATCTAGTAGTACAACCTTTAGACGCACGGGCACACACGAAGAGCGGTGCGAACTTGCCGTGGTGTTATTATAACTAAAAAAATTCTAGGAAAATAGATGAATCGCCTAGAACAAGAGACGTTGTGGCTGGTCGAGACGGAGCTAACCACACCTATCCTCTGTGCCACATTAGCATGATGAAGTTGTGTGGCTAGTGGGGTGTTTTCGACCAACTGGCTGGGTCCCGAGGTCGAACCATAGGTAGTTTGATACAGTTTAGTTTTACATGCACATTTTCCCTCCGTGCCGAGATGTGGCACACCCTACCACGCGGTTTATGTGTCCTCCCGGGTGGTGTATGCATATTTTCTTCCTTGCCGAGACGTGGGACACCCTACCACGTGTTTTTTGGGTCCTCCTCGGTCGTAGCGCCGAAGCAAGTAAATGAGTCGTCAAATCACAAAAGCCCACCTTTCTCGCCGAGTACATCAGTGAAGCACGGTGGCTAGCTAGTTGGGCTAGTGCGACCGAGTAGCTAGGCCACCGCCACATTTGTTTTTTCACCCCTTTTTTTCTCTCCTTGCCAGTATGTAAATTCAAATATCCACCGCTGCGTTGCACTGGTCTTTGGGTTTGGCATGATTTTTATTGCAAGTAATCCCTCTGCTCTCATGCCTTTGAAGACATGTTCTAGTGTCTTTGATCACTCATTTCTGTGTGTATATGTAGTCTTATATGGAGTAAAATATCGAAAATCATCTTATATTTCTGAACAGAGGTAGTAATAAAATATTTGGTTTCTGTTTTAATTAGAACCAGGTCTACGGTGGAGATGAAGTTCTCAAAGTCATGCCGTGTGAATTCGAAGACCTGAGGATGAGTTCTACTACTAAACTATCTAGCTGCTGTGTCCTTGTCGCCATGTGTCGTGAACATGTGTTTTCCGGTAGCATTGTTGTCAGGCATGTTCTCGAGGGTGTACTTCACCACAACAATTTCCTAGCCGTGCCTTCGATTAGGAAGGGTGTGGTTCTTGTAAAGCCTCCCGACAAATCTGATGCGGACTGTCTTCGTCGTCATGTTTATGAGTGGAAAGACCACTCTGTTAGGTTCTCCAAGGTTGACGAGATGTCGATGGTGCCGGTAGACATCTCTCACGAAGTCCATGGCCTAGTCAGTTATGTGGGGTACATCCCGTAGGTCGGTGGCAAGAAATAGTATGCAGAGTTTAATTAGTGCAACTTTGCTTGTCTGTAGTAAGTACTATTGTTCAGTACTTGATTTGTGTGTGTGAACCCTGTATTGTTTAGAACTACCGCTTTTGTTGTGTGGTGAGTCCTGAGAACAATCTATGTTAATGTCTATCCACTCAATTCAGTCTGTATATTTTGAAGTATCCATATCAACTTTTTTTGTGAGGACGGTTTATCAATTATGGTTACACTCCAATATCTGTATGCATTGCAGGGTTTATCGCACCCACTAGGATTTATAGTCCCATGGATGTTCGGTCCATACGATTTGTCACGACCTTTGGACTGTCCTGCTTGTGGGAGTATGCGGGGGCCCTGCATGCAACCCGTAATTCGACGATCAACCTTCAATTTAGAACTTGAACATAGTGATTTCCTAGTAAGGATTCACTCGTGTCACATCAAGTAAATCTTATTGATTAATGTCTAAATCTTATTGATTTACGATCATGTTTTCTTACTTTTGCTGCAATTTTACGATGCAGGTTTTGCCATGTGACATTCGTTATAGAATAAACCATTTGGTTTGCTCTATGATGGTTATTTTTGCAGGTTTCACTTCTTATGTCGTGTCAGTAACGAAGGCACTGTCCATCACTTATATTACTGGACACAATTGGATCAGTCTGTTGTCTGAGTACAATCTGAAGCCCTATGATGAACTGCAGTTTGGTTTAACAAACATGCCACAATTAGTCTTTCTCACGTTTAAAAGAAGTGAAGAAAAAGACTGGATCAAGGTCATGGAGCCTAGTGAAGTTAGAAAGCTGAAGTATGAAATCATAGCAGACCAGAGATGATCGCTGCTGTCTCGCACATCGGTACCACCTTCAGCATCGGATCGAGCACCGGCACCTTCTCCAACGGCACTGGCTCTAGCACTGACAGCGGCAACAGCTCAGTCTGATCCACCAGAGGATTGTGCACTGACCGCGTTAGCGGATCAGGCTGATTTACCGGAGGATCGGGCACCGACATGGGCACCTGCTCCAACACCGGCACCAGCTCCACAAGGAGCACCATCTCCGGCAGCAGCTATGACACTACCAGTCGCACCGGCACGGGCACCAGCAATGGCTCCGACACCTGCACCAACACTTGAAGTTGCACTTGCATCTGCTCCGGCCCGTGCAGTGGCAATGGAACCAGCACTTGCACCAGCAACAGACTGGGCTGCAATTCACACTGCATATACCAAAGTCCTTACAAAAACCAACATCTCCACCTTCTTGGTAAGCATTGGCAGCCCAAGTGCTTTGTTCTTTCTTTCTTTCCATGTTGTTTCACATGATTCACTGTGTTGATCTAACTATTTGTGTATGTCTTCTTGTTTGCAAACAGAGAATTCCTAGAGCAACGAGGGAGTCGTTCAATAATCCGGGCGACCGTGGCCAAGTTTCTCTTACCATGCGCAACCTTGGTGTGAATGAACCTGCTCAACATACCGTAAGTACAAAGGATGGTCGCATGATGATTGATGCTAAAGGATGGTCAAGGTTCAAAACTCTATCAAGTCTTGCTATAGGGGATGATGTCAAAATCAAACTTTCTCGGCAAGGAGAGCTGGTCCAAATCAACTTTGAAATTCTTCAGTAGCAGCACACAACTACCGAACTGATCTATCCTCCGAGAGCTTTTGATGTAATAATATGGCATGGTGAAACAAGTGTCCTGTGTGTATAAGTAGTACGACCGTATTATTTATCATGTAGGATATCGTGAAAGAATAGCAACTCTGATTGCTGGTTAGGAACTGTCATTCGATATCATTCTAACAGCTGCCATGCTTTATTTAATTTTCTGTATTCGCCTTGCGACAACATCTGAAACCAGCGACGTACCGATTGCTTGCAATATGAAATGCGCTGAGTTAGAACACATGGGCCCCCAAACATGCAGGCCCACCGGCCTGTGGCCCAAAGTCCAGAACCGTCAGCCTATCTGAGTATTATATTCTCATCTGAACCTCCATATTATGTTATATATATTCCCCTTGATTTTTCTTATGTATAAAGTTATCTGATACTAGTTACTCCTGCCTTTCTACTTCCTTTCGCTGATATGTGGGGCATCCAGTTACTCTTGCGTTAGGGGATATAAAAGATTTTTATATTTCTTTACAAAGGGAGTATCTCTCTATCGAAAATATATTTATGTGTAACTAGTTACTCCTGCCTTTCTACTTCCTTTCGCTGATATGTGGGGCATCCGGCAATGGGGTCCACGTGCCATGCACCAAATTAGAGTGCCCAACTGCACGGTAGACTCACCCCGGTCGTAACACCGCAGTAATGCCCAATGAGCCGTCAAATCACAAAAACCCCCACCTTTCCAGCAGTAGCAGCAAACTGGATGGACGAAGCAACAATATTTCACTGGGCCTGAATCCCCATGAACCCAACTCGCTGGGATTTCATAAGACGAAGTAAACTGGACGGACGACGCAATCGCCAAGACAAGCCATGGATATAAGTTTTGAGTTGGGTTCATGAACCAATAAGATCGCTGCTTTTTTTATGGCCGAACTTGGATAAACTTTCTCAAGTGTTACAGACTGAAAGTTGGCGCACGAATGTTGATGGAAATAGCAGAACCTGGTCTCATCTTCACTGTGATCTTCCACCCCGATGTCGTTCCAGTAGTTCATCCATGTTAGTTTTGTATCTGGTTCTTGCATGTTGCCTCGATTACTTCTTAATCCACCTATTCTGTCTAACTAATCACAATTTAACTTTAGAAGTAGCAATGATTTGTGATTCCCTTCTCTCACGAAGATGCTACTTCTAACTAATATTTCTTATAATTGGTGGCACATGTAGGTTATTTCAAAGTTAAGCACACTACTCGTTTGTTATTCTATAAGAACTCGACTGTTACTGATGGCACTGAAGTTGACTGGGACGACAGCCACCAGTTCCTACACTTTATTGATCGTCTTGAGGTCCTTGTGGGGCGTTTCAATGGTGGAAGGCCACGTGGGATATGTGTGCCACTGGTGCACACGTTGAACAGGTCCAACTGTGTCAAGAAACTGATGGTACGAACTATTTTCTGTTATATATGTTGTTCATAAAATCTTGCTTATACACAGTTTTACAGCTGTGATCTTCTTGAAACAGAAACTGCCCAGTTCGATTGTTCCTATACAGATGCCTGACCATGGTCGGGTCAGACTTGCGCTTGGTCACAACATGATGTTTATGTCGACCTACTCCATTTCCCATGGAGGTGAAAAGATACTTATTCATGGGTGGTCTCAAATAATGAAGGCCCGTCCATCTTGGGAAATAGGACAGAAGGTTATGCTCATGCTTTTCCATGGCTGTAAAGCGAATATCCTATTTATTGACCACATTGCGAGATGAAGCCACTTTCAGAAGGTTGTGGATGCGCGGGGTGGCGCCTGGGCCTTGTCGTGGGGCTTGGTGGCCTCACCCTTGGTTAACTGTAGGCAAAGTTGCACTGTTCGAGGCATGCTTTGTACGGTTGAACCTGTATAGGTACTCACACTACTTTCAGCTATGGTTGTTAAGTGCCCCTGCTGGTTTCAGTTAAGGTTGTTAAGTACTCCTGCTGCTTTTACAGTCTGTCGTGTTTCTTCAGTCTCGTCTTCCTCTGGCCGCCAAAACCAAACCAGCACCGGCGAGGTCTCCTGCTTCCGCCTCCCATGGCTGGCTGCGCCTCAGCGCACGCATCACCGCCCACTGTCTCCTAAATCATTAACGCCGACGTCTAAGGCCTCGCCGTCGTCCTCTGCGCGCCGCCCTCTCGTGTTGTCAACATGGTCAACAAACAAGAGGAACCAGGAGAGGACTGTATGTCGGGAGGATGACAGTAGGGACCCACCATGTCCATGGCCGTACGCAAGCAAGTTCCTCACTTTTTGTTATATACTCCATTGTCAACATATAGAAAAAGAAAATGCTTCCTCCTAGTGGTTTGCTGACATCTGGGACCCACGACATTGTCAGCGTATAGTCAATAGACAAGAGTACAACACAAGATTGACTGACACCAGGGATGTAGTTGCTCGAGCAGTATTTTTTTTGTTATTGTTGAGAAGGAGCAGGGTTTCAACTGGGCTGTGGCCCGTCTAGCCCAGGCTTCTATTTTTTGTTCACCATATGACCAACCCAGCTATTTTTTCTTTGTGAAAATGGCTAGCCCAGTTTATTTTTTCTGAAGAATACCCAATCCAGGCCTACTTATTTTTCTCCGCCCTGCTGGGCTGCAACTCTTTCCAGACAGCTGCAAATCTTAAAAGTAATATGAAATGGGCTGTAAATATAAAAAACACAGGACAAATTTGCAATTACTTTCAAATTTCTGAATTTTTTCAGATTTTCAGATTCCAATTTCACTGGGCTTTAACCTAATTTAAATATATCTTCAAAGTACTTTAAATCTGGCTTGACATTTCAGTATTAAAAATAGTTTGGACCCCACCGAAATATGCAAAATTTAGTTTAAAATTTTAACCCAGCCCCTGGCCAAAAAAAAAATGGACTGCAATAAATTGCATAAGAAGTTGCAATGAGCTGTAGATTATTAAAAAAAGAGGGAATGGTCTGACTTGTGGGCCTATTAAGTTGACGCGTACGCAAGATTTTTTTTACTTATTATGTACATCAACAAACGATTCTAGCAGCCGTGCCCGTCTGATCTTCTTGCTCCAGCCGCCAAATCCAGCGCCGGCGGGACCACCTGCTCCCGCCTCCCATGGCCGGCTATGCTGCCACGCAGGCTTCACCGCCCCTTACTACTCCCACTGCTGGCCAGGCCATCCCTCTACTCACCCACATCCCTCCACTGCTGTGGCTTCGCCGCCTCCGGGTCATTCCCTACCCAGGTCTCGCCGTCGTCCATCGCGTTGGTGTTCTCGGCACGGCGTGGTCAATGTTGTCAACAAAGGACAACATCGGAAGAGGGATGTACATGGAGAGGCTGACAGTTGGGACCCACATGGTCCATGGCCGCACGGAAGCAAGTACCTCCTTATTACGCCAAAAAGAATGAATCCTCCCCATGACAGCTGGGACCCACCAGCTATATCTTGGCACAGAAGGAAGTGCCTCCTTCTTAAGCGAAAAATAACGAGTGCTCCCCATGACAGCTGGGGCCCACCAGATTTGGAGGCTGACTTGTGGCCCTACTAAGTTGACGCGTACCCAAGGCTTTGTCAACTTAGTCAACAAATGATTCTATCACCAGTGACCATTGGATTGTGAACATCCAACGGTCGTCCTGCTTCTTCAACCTCTGATTTTCTTGCTCCAGCCATCCAAACCACTGCGTGCTCCTGCCTCCCGTGGCCGGCTGTGCTGTCGCGCTAGCCTCACCACCCCCTACTACTCCCCAGTACTGCTACTCCCACCGCTGGCCAGGCCATCCCTCTACTCACCCACACCCACTGTTATTCTGCGGCGACGACAACCTCACACCACAGTCGAACCAGTCAACCCTCGTACTACCCTCTGCGTGTTCCCCGGCTCCGGGTCGTTCCCTTCCTAGGTCGCGCCGTCGTCCACCACCTTGGTGCTCTCGGACGGTACGGCATCGTCAACGCGGTCAACGAACGACAGCCATCAGAAGAGGACTGTACGTGGAGAGGCTGACAGCTGGGTCCATGGCCGCACACAAGGAAGTGCCTCCTTATTACATGCAAAATAATGATTCCTCCACCTGACAGCTCGGACCCACCGGAAGGACCTCTGTATTTCGCAAAAAAATGTTCCCCCTGACAGCTGGGACCCACCGGCTTTATGTTCGCACGGAAGGAAGTGACTTTTACCCCCTGACAGCTGGGACCCACCAGGTTGAAGCGAAGGTAGCGTTATCTGTCTGGCCGCGAATGTGTATGTACATAGCGGTCGATCTGTCTCTCTACAGTGACGTACCGTGGTCGAGTAAGGAGCGGCACGTGTTGAAGTAGAGGCGCCGACGTGGCATGTCACGCAGTCCTATCTATATCGTGTACACGTATGTACAGCCATGCTGCAAGATAGTAAATACAGCTACGTACGTACATACGGGTGGGGTCTCTAACGCGTACAGCGACGTCGTCCTATTCATCGGCAACCAACCGGCTGGGTTGAAACGGAGTAAACAGCGTTGCGTGTTCATCAAGGGCCAACCAGCTTGGATGGAACAGCCGAAACAAGGTCTGGCGTACCGCAGAACAGAGGAAACGGCCTTCTATTCGACCGCGTATGGTCAAAACGGGGTCCTGTTCATCGGGAAGGGTCTGGCATACCGCAGAACAGAGGAAACGACCTTCTGTTCGAGTGCCTACGGTCAAAACGGGGTGCTGTTGATCGGGAGTGGTGTGGCGTACTGCAAAACAGAGGAAACGAACTTGTGTTGGAGCGCCTATGGTCGAAACAGGGTCCTGTTCATCGGGATGGGTGTGGCGTACCGCAAAACGGGACTCCACGGCCTACTGTTTATCCACCGTCTACTGCCTCGCTCCAGCCTTCACGGGCTACTGTTCATCCACCGTCGACTTCCTCCTGCCTCCACCAGCTATTGTTCATCCACGGGGTCTTGTGCATCCAGCTTCCACTGGCTACTGTTCAACCAGCCCTCCACGGGGTCCTGTTCATCCACCCCCAACCGGCTCGGGTGTGTGTGGCGGCCTCCTCGATCGGGGTCCGGTTCATCCAGCGACAACAGCCTCTACTACCAAGGGGACCTGTTCATTCAACCCTACCGGGAGGAACTGTTCATCCAAGCCCCAACAACAGTCACTGTTCATCAAGAGGCAGCAGGTTCGATCGGCTTCAGTTAGCAGCAGTAGCGAAGGAATCGCTCGGGTTCAATTGACAGCCAAGGGATCGATCGTTCGGGTTCAGTAACGTAGCCAGTGCAATCACTCGGGTTCAGTAAGCGAACGCCTCGCTTGGGTTCAGTTAGAGCCCAACGCCTCGCACACACGCGCGTACGTATATGAGAGAAACGCGTAAACCTCCGTGCATCGCTCGGCCCCGACCACCCACCGTAACCGGGAACTCCCCGAAATTTTCCTCGCCCTCGCTTCTACCACGATTTTTTCCGTCATGGACGGCCCAAAGAATGTCATGCAGGTGCGTCTTCGGCCCGCCCAGGATGAAAAGCCCATTTTCTGTCATGATTTTTTGTCATAGAAGTAGGAGCCCACCACATCTATGATGATACCGGGTTTTGTCACAATTATCGTCATAGAAGTGTCATAAGCATGGCAGAAAAAATTTCGTTCGGCCCAAAATGTCACGGATGTGTCTTTTTTTTGTAGTGCATATTGATTGGATCCATCCCTCTACATCATGTCATCTTGCTTCAGGCATTACTCCATTCTTGTTAACTTAATATACTAGATGCATGCTGGATAGCGGTCGATGTGTGGAGTAATAGTAGTAGATGCAGGCAGGAGTCGGTCTACTTGTCACGGACGTGATGCCTATATTTATGATCATTGCCTTGGATATCGTCATAACTATGCGCTTTTCTATCAATTGCTCAACAGTAATTTGTTCACCCATCGTATTTTTCTTTAAGAGAGAAGCCTCTAGTGAAACCTATGGCTCCCGGGTTTATTTTCTATCATATTATTTTCAGATCTATAAAACCAAAAAACCAAAAATACCTTACTGCAATTTATTTATATTTACTTTATTTTACTCTTTTATTTATCTTTTATACCTATCTCTATTAGATCTCACTCTTGCTAGTGACCGTGAAGGGATTGACAACCCCTTTTTCGCGTTGAGTGCAAGTGTTTGTTAGTTTGTGCTGGTGCATCTATTTGGGACTTGCTTGTGCCTCCTAATGGATTGATACCTTGGTTCTTAATTGAGGGAAATACTTATCTCTACTTTGCTGCATCACCCTTTCCTCTTCAAGAGAAAAATCAATGCAAGCTCAAGAAGTAGCAATGTTTGTGTGCATCATGCTGATGCAGAGGTCGAGGGTAATCCCCCGAAAGCACATTTGCTCCCTTGGTGGTTTTGGTAATTCATGTCAACATACATATTATTGGACTAACAACTTTATCTAGTGCATTTCAGATAAGTTCAACAGTGGCATGGCAAGGACATGAGGATGTGGACCCCTTCGAAATGCAAAGACAAGGATTGGCAAAGCTTCAAGACTCTTCATTTTTGGTTAAGTGATCCAAGATCAAATTGAGTCCTATAGGAAAACCAATACTATTAAAAGGGGATGATGTACTGATGATGAGTTTGTTGCTCAAGTGCTTAGAGATATTGCTCCAAAACCCTCAACCACTTTCTCCACATCACATCTGTCCAAACCCTAAAGTTTCATCTCGGTCCCACCGAAATTCTTTATCCCGGACTCACCGAGTTGATCACATACACTGCTAGAGTCAAACCCTAACATTTCGGTTCTAGCGATATGGATCTCGGTCTCACCGAGATGGCATGACCAAGTTTCTGTGGTGAAGTTGCTTCATTTTGGAATTATCGAGATGAAATGATCGGAACTACTAAAACGAGGTCTTGCCCAAGCCATTGCACTTCGGTCACTCTGAGATGTTCCGCTTCGGTCTCACCGAGACCTCCAATGTTCGATTCTTTTACACTAGTCGGTCTCACCGAGATTTTGGTCCGGTGTCACCGAGTTGGGTTAAAGGTTGTAACGGTTGGTTTTTTGGGTGAAGCCTATATATACTCCTCCACCCCCACTTACTCTCGAAGAGAGCCATCAGAACGAAACACAACTTCCACCATTCATTTTTTGAGAGACAACCACCTACTCATGTGTTGAGATCAAGAGATTCCATTCCTACTATTTGAACCTTGATTTCTAGCCTTTGCCAAGTTGCTTTCCACTAAAATCCTTCTCCTACCATAGCTATATCTGTGAGATAGTGATTGAGTGTTGGGGACTATCTATTGAAGCACAAGAGCAAGAAGTTCATCATCAACTACACATGTATTACCTTTTGGAGAGTGGTGTCTCCTAGATTAGTTAGGTGTCACTTGGGAGCCTCCAAGATCTTGCGGAGTTTATCCAAGGAGTTTGTAAGGGCAAGGAGATCGCCTACTTCGTGAAGATCTACCCAAGTGAGGCTAGTCCTTCATGGACGTAAGCCATGATGGAATAGACAAGGTTGCTTCTTCGTGTACCCTTCGTGGGTGGAGCCCTCTGTGGACTCGCATAACCGTTACCCTCCATGGGTTGAAGTCTCCATCAATGTGGACGTATGATACCACCACCTGTTGGAACTACGCCACAAATCACCGTGTCTCCATTGCGTTTGATCTTCCATCTCTACCCCTTACTTTCTGCGCAATTGCATGTTTTACTATTTCCGCTGTCCTACCTCTAGATATGCATGTGTAAGAAGTCTTGGTGATATCTTAACTAGTGCTAAAATCCGCCTAAGTTTCAAGAGAACTAAAACTGCACCTTTGGTTGGTTAAGAGTCTATTCGCCCCCACCCTTCTAGACCTATCTTCTCCGATCCTACAATCGGTATCAGAGCTTTCGTCTCCATTGCTTTGGTTTAATCACCATTGGAGGAACATGGATGTGTCTACTTTGGGGGGTCTTAGAGGTAGAGTACCTATTCTTGATGGAGAGTACTACAACTCTTGGAAAAATGAAATGCTTGCTATCTTTTATGAATTTAACTTGAGTAAGTACATTCATTATCCTTATGTGTCTCCTATTGATCCCCAGCACCCCACTCATGAAGAGGAAATTGACATGCTTCGTAATCTTAGAACCGTCGATCTTATCATTAGAGGATTACCTAAAAATGTGATTGGTCGTATGCAAAACATTGAGTGTGCATATACTTTATGGAAGGACATTGAAATGTGTTTCCCAAATTACTCATTAAAAAATCTTGATAAGATCCTTCATAAGTCTATTGCCTTTCATAAGATGAAGCCTAGTGATCCTAAGTTTGATGAATGTCTATTTGATCTTCGTGATCTTATGCGTGTTAAAGGTGGTATTGGAACCATTACCAACATCATAATGGAAGCCATTAGACTTCACAAACTTGCACATTATCATGATCATGAAACTAATGAATTCATTGCCCTAGGTGATGATCCCATACATGATGATGATGTTGAGCATGGCTATTATGATGAAGACGAAGAATTTGACATTGAATATGAGAAGACATTGAGGAATCTTAGTCTCATGGCAAATCTTTGAGATTACATGGCTGAAGGAAAAGAATGGATTCTTGATAGTGGATGCACCGATCACACGACCGGAGACAGAGACATGTCCCGTCAGCTTGCTAAAAATGATGGTCCACGCAAGTATGTGACTTTTGGAGATAACTCCAAGGATAAGGTACTTGGCCTTGGTAAGTGATACGTCTCCATTGTAGCTACTTTTCCAAACTCTTTTGCCCTTGTTTTGGACTCTAATTTGCATGATTTGAATGGAACTAACCCGGACGAACGCTGTTTTCAGTAGAATTGCCATGGTGTTATTTTTTGTGTAGAAATCAAAGTTCTCGGATTAACCTGAAAATTTACGGAGAATATTTTTGGAATATATAAAAAATACTGGCACAAGAATTAACCAGAGGGGGGGCCACCCAGAGGCCACATGCCCTGGGGGCGCGCCCTGCAGGCTTGTGGGCCCCCTGGACCTCCTCCGACCTCAACTCCAACTCTATATAACCCTATTCTGGAGAAAAAAAATCAGAGAGAAGGATTCATCGTGTTTTACAATACGGAGCCGCCGCCACCTCCTGTTCTTCATTGGGAGGGCATATCTGGAGTCCGTTCGAGGCTCTGGAGAGGGGGATTCATCGCCATCATCATCACCAACTTTCCTCCATCACCAATTTCATGATGCTCACCACCGGGAGTGAGTAATTCCATCGTAGGCTTGCTGGACGGTGATGGGTTGGATGAGATTTATCATGTAATCGAGTTAGTTTTGTTAGGGTTTGATCCCTAGTATCCAGTATGTTTTGAGATTGATGTTGCTATGACTTTGCTATGCTTAATGCTTGTCACTAGGGCCCGAGTGCCATGATTTCAGATCTGAACCTATTATGTTTTCATGAATATATTTGTGTTCTTGATCCTATCTTGCAAGTTGTAGACACCTATTACGAGTTATGATCCGCATACCCCAAGGTGACAACAATTGGGATTCTTCGGTGATTACCGTAGTTTGAGGAGTTCATGTATTCACTAAGT
This sequence comes from Thinopyrum elongatum, assembly GCA_011799875.1. Classification (NCBI taxonomy): domain Eukaryota; kingdom Viridiplantae; phylum Streptophyta; class Magnoliopsida; order Poales; family Poaceae; genus Thinopyrum; species Thinopyrum elongatum. The sequence goes on along the minus strand of CM022299.1, from coordinate 334,572,764 downwards.
GCTAATGCTTTGATCCGGTTCTCTATTAAAAGGAGGCCTTAATATCCCTTAGTTTCCATTAGGACCCTACTGCCACGGGAGGGTAGGACAAAAGATGTCATGCAAGTTCTTTTCCATAAGCACGTATGACTATATACGGAATACATGCCTACATTATATTGATGAATTGGAGCTAGTTCTGTGTCACCCTAGGTTATAACAGCTACATGATGAATATTATCCAACACAATTATCATTGCCGATCCATTTCCTACGAGCTTTTCACATATTGATCTTTGCTAAGTTACTTTCATTGCTACTGTTGTTACAATCGCTACAAAACTGCTACTGTTACTTTTGCCACTGTTACCGTTACTTCCATACTACTTGGTACTAAATACTTTGCTGCAGATATTGAGTCTTTTAGGTGTGGTTGAATTGATAACTCAGCTGCTAATACTCGTGAATATTCTTTGGCTCCCCTTGTGTCGAATCAATAAATTTGGGTTGAATACTCTACCCTCGAAAACTGTTGCGATCCCCTATACTTGTGGGTTATCAAGACTTTTTCTAGCGCCGTTGCCGGCGAGAATAACTCTATTCTCTGAGTCACTTGGAATTTATATCTGTTGATCACTATGAAGAATTTGAAAGATACCAGAACCAAGATTTTTCCCTCTACTATGAGGGGAGGTAAGGAACTGCCATCTAGCTCTGCACTTGGTTCACCTTCTGTTTTGAGTAAGCTTGTGACACCTACACCTGCTATTAATTCTGATATGTCGCAAGTAATTGATGATACTACTTCTGCTATGCATGATGCTTATGATGATACTACTACTTTGCTTGATAATGCTATGCCATTGGGTGAATTTCTTGGTGAACAACTTTCTAGAGCTAAAGATATTGAGAATGCTAAAACTGATGATATTTCTGAAACTGATGAAATTATTGAAACTGAACACTTTGAAACACCTGCTAGACCTAGCTCTCCTAGATATGAATTGCCTGTTATACCTGAGGGTTATGTTATGGATGGAGAGGTAGCTAGGGACTTTCTTGCTTGTAAGGATAGAGATGATCTTAAGAAATTGCTATGCAAGTGGAAAGAAAAATCTTTGAATGCTAGAATGCAATATGATCCTAAGTTCGCTACTTCACCTATCTTTGTTACTGATAAGGATTATGAATTCTCTGTTGATCCTGAGTTGATTACTTTGGTTGAATCTAATCCTTTCCATGGTTATGAATCCGAAACTGTTGTGGCACATCTTACTAAAATGAATGATATAGCCACCCTATTTGCTCATGAGGAAAAAATTCGCTATTACTATATTCTTAAGTTGTTTCCTTTCTCATTAAAGGGTGATGCTAAGATATGGTTTAATTCTCTTGCTCCTGGTTGTGTGCGTAGTCCCTGGGATATGATATATTACTTCTCTGAAAAATATTTTCCTACTCATAAGAAACAAGCTACTTTACAGGAATTATTTAACTTTGTGCAAATTGAAGAAGAGAGTCTCCCACAAGCTTGGGGGAGGCTTCTCCAATTACTTAATGCTTTGCCTGATCATCCTCTCAAGAAAATTGAAATACTTGATATCTTTTATAATGGACTAACCGATGCTTCTAGGGACCACCTAGATAGTTGTGCTGGTTGTGTTTCAGGGAACGAACTGTTGAACAAGCTGAAGTACTATTGAATAATATATTGAGTAATGATAATGATTGGACTCTTCCCGAACCACCTCCTAAGCCAACTCCGAAGAAGAGAGGTATTCTATTTCTCAGTCCTGAAGATATGCAAGAGGCAAAGAAATCTATGAAAGAAAAAGGTATTAAAGCTGAAAATGTTAAGAATTTACCACCTATTGAAGAAATACATGGTCTTAATACTCTGACACAGGTAGTAGAGTTAAATTCTCTCTATAGATTTGATGAAGTTGATATCGCTTATAATAAGTCTGCTAGTGGATGCTTGGACGAATTTGATAACTTTATTGTTAAACAAGAAAACTTCAATGCATATGTTAGTAGACAATTGAAACGTAATGCTTATATGCTTGACTGCTTGGGTAACTATATGTGTAGAACTGTTAATGATCTCAAGATTATTAGTAAACATGCTTCCATGGTAAAAACTCAAGTAGAACAAGTTCTCAAGGCACAAAATGATTTTCTTAATGAAGTGAATAGTAAGAACAATTATAATGCTGTTAGAGTTATGACTAGAGGTGGTAAAACGGCGTATGACCTACTCACGAGTAACAAGCCACAAGTTGGATACTTTCGAGTATTTGGCTCAAAATATTACATTCTTGATAAGCATCATCGTACAAAATTTGCTCCTAAATCTCATGAAGGTTCCCTACTTGGTTACGGATCAAACTCTCACACTTGTATCTACAACAACTTCACTCGAAAAGTTAAAGAGACGGTAGATGTGAAGTTTGATGAATCTAACGTCTCACAAGTCGAGGAATTGCCAATTGATGTAGGAGACAAAGATCCTTCGAATGCAATTCAAGACTTGTCTATTGGCAAGATTCATTCAACGGAGGTGGATTTGAATGCCTCGTCCATTCAAGTGGAAGCCTCAACTTCATGTCAAGGTGAACCACAAGTTGAGATGGAGGCATCCAGAAGTGGAACACGTCAAGACGAAGGACATGAGGAAGTATAATAAGATCCACCTCGACCTCCTTCTCCACCTCCTCAAACGAACAATGACACCAACAACAATGAGGATGAAGAAGTTGATGACGAGGAAGCATCACCACAACCCAAGCAAAAGCTACCTCGAGTTAGAGCAAGAATTGACAAGAATCACCGCATCGAACAAATTCTTGGCGACATCAAATCTGGGAAAATTACCCGCTCTAAATCTCGTTTAACTAACTTGTAACATCCCAAATTTGCATTTGGAATGTTTTACAATTAGTTAAGCATCTATTGCATTTTATATGTTTTGAATGATTCTTTCAACTTTGCTTTGAAGCCCTTTCATTTTCTCCACTTGAATCCTTTTTAAATTTGAGTTGAATATTTACTAAACTCCCTGATCAAAGAAAATAAAGAGAGGAGGAACATGACCCTTCAAAAGTTAGAGGAAATTTGGAATTAATTTTGAAAATAAAAAACAAAAAACCTATTGGAAAATATTAGAAAAGCAAATTTAAATCCATTTTGAAGTTATTGCAAAAACATATTTTAAAAATATTTTATTTGGCTTTGAAAAGTAGCTCATATTTTTATTTGTAAAATTCTAAGAATTTTGGTATATAATATGTTTACTACAAATTCTATTTTATTTTCTTTTCCTTTCTCTGTCTTTCTTCAAAAGAATAAAAATTGGCCGAAGCCTTTACACCGCAGCCCAGTCACCAGGCCAGGCGCTAGCCTCCGGCCCAGCAGGCCTTTCGGGCCACAGACACGCGGCCCGCACCAAAACCATTACAGGTCGGCCACCTGTTTCTCTCCCCCTTCCACACAGTCAGTGACAGGTAGACCCCGCATCCTTCTATTTCCCCTCGCCCACACCAGCTCACGCCGAAGCGCGTCTGAGCTGCCATGGAATTCCGTGTCTCTCTGGATCGGGTTCCCAAGCCGACCCCTCCTCCAATATCATTTCCTATAAATACCCCAAGACCCCGGCTCCATTTTGCACCAAACCCCATGCCCGAGACCCACCTAATCGAGCCCTAGATCACGTCAAATCTCACCGCCCGAAGCTTCTTGCCGGAAGATTCCGACGCCTGTGAGCCCCATCAAGATCCCTACCCCCTTCCATTAATTCCAATTGGTCTCATGAATCATTTTGACATGATCTCGACCTTCTTCTCCCATCGCGGAGACTAGCTCAAGCTGACGCACCCTCACCAAAGCACCAAAGCTCCGCCACATCGCCCCACCTTGTCCCGACATCCCTGAGCTCTGACTCCACCATCACCGGACCCCCCTCGCCGAGCCGCACCTCCCCGACCAGTCCGACTTCGCCGCTGACCACCAAAGCTCAGCTGTCGATGACGCCTGAGCCACCTTGCCATCGTCTACCTTCTCTGTAAGCCACCGCTGCCCTCGGCCATCTGATTTTTTAACGCGCTAGATTAGACCATTTCTTTTAAATGAATGGTTAGGTTTTTTTAATAGATCAGTTTTAGTTCCGGATTATCCGGTTTAGATCGAACAAACCATGCGGTTTTCGTTAACTTAGCCGAAGCCACCGAATCCTTTAAGTACTGGCCGTCCGCTCCTTAGCCCGTAGGAAACACCATCCATCCACCAACATCGTGCCACGTGTCCCATGGCCGACCCATAGTTTTTTTCCTGTTTTGTTTTATTTCACAAAATTATTTCTGTTTTTTGTTTTATTTATAGCTTTTAGTATTTTTAATATTTTTGTGTGGTTCTATTTACATTAGATTGAAAAAATTGTGTAGTTTCTATAGATCCAAAAGTTTTCATGTTTCAAGATTTTAAATTTAAATTTGAACAGATTTGCTTTAAACCATACTAGCACAAACGCTCGTGCTTTGCAACGGAAGAAAAGATCAAACTTCACATCAAGAGACATCGGCAATGAACCAGCAAAAGTGCAACAAAGGCCCTGGTGAGTCGACGGAGATGTGGATGGAGTTGTTGGCAAAGAGGAGGGAGCCATTGATGATGAGTCATACGAACTCACTTGGGAGATGACGTATCACATGCCGCACAAAGTGGTGTGGGCGAGGTCGGCTTGAGGGCTTTGACGTTGATGGATGCGTGGGCCAGTGGCGTCAAGAGACTCCCTCCTATTGTGCTTCATGGCATGCTCTAATCCACCATAGTGTCTTCCATCATCCAAGTGATCGAGTTCGTAGCCATCGAAGCCCTAATCATCCATGATTGCCGCCGCCGTTGCACACCTGACTTCTGCGATGTTCCTGATGGATGCGGGTATTTTTTTCTTCTTAAATTAAGTACTCACCAATCCAACTCCATATAGGTTAGAAGTATCTATGGAAACGTATAGGTTAGAAGCATGTGGTCAAGTAATTTAGGTAGACTAAAACTTAGACTGGTCTGAATCTTATGGTATATAGTCCACCCGTCACCTAATGCTTATGTTTTTGACATTTTCTAGGTCTAACTCATCCAAATTAATTCATTCCTTTATACCTTTTATTCAATGTTTGTACTCAGCGACCTACTCTTGTTGTCCAGGAACGCGCGAGATTTTTCATTACTTTTTGGACTTAATTTAATTTTTGAGAAGCTATATTTTTTTGTGTATGGAGCGATACATTATGGAATTAATGAAAAAGATTTAAAATTTTATATGCATAATATGATGAACTGTATGGGAGCATGCTAAACACATACACCTAAAGAAAAAAATTGTTAAGGACACTATCATTAGGAGAATTAATTTTTTTATGAGAAATCGTAAGATGCATGCATGGAGTAAGTCTGTATACTTAAGTACTGCATGCTGCTTGTTGACCAGATGCAACTTATTCTGGTGGTGCTTCCTTTTAACCTCTCTTTCCTTCCTAGCTTCTCTTTTCTTATTGCGTGACGACTTCTTAACAGCCAAGAAAGTCAAGGACGTATATAAATTGGATCGATGGGATGTAAGGAGGCGATGTGGGACTTTAAGAGGAAATTGACCATCACCATAGCTCACAATATGAATTAGCTCAGCTGGCTGTGGCATTATTTTTGAACAAGAGGTTCTGAGTTCGAATCTGGATGCCTGCACTTAATTTTGTTGGGCCCGATTTATTGGGGAACCGCAGTATACACACCTATTTTTGCTGGGCCCGTCTCGGCCCGATTTACTCGGCCGCCGCAGCACACGCATGAGTTTTAATTTTGAGACGAACGAACGAACAATCAGACATGCACATTATTTCAGTACCACCTCGAACATACGTACGATTTTAGCAGCTTGACGACGGACGAAATTACGGTGGTAAGAAGCAATAGCCCCTTTATTAGTAGGTATAGAATTTGCTAATAACTTTTATTTTAACATAGGTTTTTGAGTAATTATTTTTGCAATTTGGAATAATTTAAAATTGATTTAAATCGAAAAAAATATTGTTTTGACTATAGATTTGTTTTATTCTTAAACTATTTGTTTTTAATTGTTTTTAAGTAGTTATTTTTGTCACTTTTGATAAATTGTAATATCTCTTTGTTAGAAAACATTAGACAATTTTTATAATTAATTGAAATTATATTGCTACTGTTTTGTATTAAAACTTGTGTAGATCATAACTAGAGTTTTATAATAGCAATTAAATTGATTATTTTTGCTAATAAAAATTTGAGTAAAATTATTTCTATTATATTAATAAAACATTGTTTTATTTCTTTTAAGAATTGATTTACTACAGAAGCTCTTTCTATTTTGTTTTACAACTATTGAAGTTTTCTTAAGTGTTTTCTAGAGATTCCTTTGATTTGGTGTTTGTGTTTATTTTGGATTTCACTTTTGGTTTTCTTCATGTCATGCATGTTAAATTACTTGTTGATGCCCTTGTATGAGTGTTTGCTTACGTATGCAATTGTTTGCTTCGTTAGATTATCCAGAGTGCGAAGCTTGCTACTACGAATCAGTAGAGTTTCAAGGACATCATCAAGGCAACTCACATTGATCATATTTTGTTACAATACCCATGATTTTATTTGCATTAGATTCAACTTTCCACCATACATGCAAGTAGGTACCATTGAACTTTGTTCTTAAGTAGTATCATGATTTAGGAAACCCCACACCCCTGTTACCAATGCCGGGGAAAAGATAATTTATTATGCCGCTACACTCTAGTAGACGGGGGTTGGTTGAGTGAAACATGGGAGTTGTGAGTGTGTTAGAAATTTCGATCAAGACTACAATCTCAAGAATTCAAGACTTTAGGAACAAGACTTCAGTGTACCTATAGGTGGAATGGTTGAAAGGCACCCTGGAGAAAACCAGTGGATTCGCCTAGTGAGCTGGAGTAGGCTAGTTATCATGAGGAAAGCTCCACCCAGGCTCAAAGAGACGGATGTATACTTCAAGACCGGAAGCTTACCCATGCAACCACAAGTCAATGTGGGCTCTGGCTTGGTTAATATGTGACTCTGACTGGACCAGTGCTACGAGATGTAGACGAACGGTAGGGTTGGATGGGCACTGGCAGTAATTAGGGAAACTCTTTGAAAGACCATGTTTTGGTCATCCTATTCTCAAACACCATCTAGTGCGAGGACGTAAAAGAAGGGATCAAATCTTGTGGGCAAAGTGTGCAAAACTCTGTAGAGTATTTAACCTAATCGATTAGTCGTGTCCCCAGTTATGAATAACTTGAGCCTCTGAAATTGGAACGATCTGGAACTCTCGACACAGTTACTATAAATGAATTGGATTTAATTGTAACTTGGGTTTATGAGAATTTGGTTGGCGGAAACATCTCATTAATAATATTAATTTGTAGTCATTAATTTGATTCCTTTGATGTAGGAAAAATTAGCTTTTATGCAAAAACTTAAACTTAGAGCCACCACAGCCATACTGCATATAGTGATAGTATTTTATTCTATTCTTTCCATGACTTTGCCGGCATATTCAAAATACTGACCTGCACGGCTGCAACTTATCGTGCTGCAGAAGTATTTTTCGATTAGCAGTAAGGTCTACGTTCTAGGCTATGTGTTACCCTTGTTGTCGGATGGACCCATCTACCTTCATCACTTTCGCAGTAGTTTTTATCTCATGAGTTGGCCTTTAGCCAATTTATTATTATTGTAATAAAGACTCGATATGAGATTTTTGATGTAATAAAGCATGTGATTGAACTTTGATATATACATTGATGTACTATGTGTGCTAGCATGATCCAGGGATAGCAAAGATACACAGAGACTTGACCATTTCAGGTTGGGTCGCTACAGAAATGGTATCAGAGCACACGCTGACCATAGGATGTGACCACTAGGATGGGAAAACCATTAGGGAGAAAACTATTTTATTATATTCTTTAATTCTTGTATTCCCATATGTTCATTTCTAACTCCTCTCCAATTTCAACATTTTAGATGGTTGTCACCTACACCCCGGTCACCATCACAGAGTTTTACCAGCCCGATGAGACGATCCCATTCGGAAAGAAAATCATGCAGGCTTGCAAGAAGCTGAGGATAGCTCTGCCCACCATCACTGGGACCCTGATCAAGGCCGTGCCGGAAGATCCACACTGGAAGATTGAAGTTCACGTTCCTGGAAGGACCCAATAGACTTCCATTTTGTTGCTCCCACTTGAACCATCGATAGGGATATTGCCGCTCATATGGATATTGGACGCATACGTGAGGAGTATCATGAAGACCTCTATGGATCAGACAAGCTTATCATGGTCTCCCGCAGAGGACCAAATGGGAAGGTCATTCGCACCATGAATGATGACACTACCATCTCCTGCATCCAAGACTAGGACGAGCACATCAGGACCTTGGAGACCCAGACATCCGGAAGCACAAAGAAGGTTAAGCAGCTAATGCTTCGTGAAGTGGGAGCTTGAAGATGAACTGAGGGAAGCCCGCTATGAGCTTGAGGATGAAGTAATGTTCATCTGGAAAAGTTCGAGGACTTAAAGCTTCAGCTCGCCAAAGTAGAAGATAAGCTGGACAAGGGAGAGATCCTCCACAATGATGAAAGTGATGTAGCGTTCTTAAGCAACGATGACGATTATGAAGAGATTACAGCTGAAGGAGGCGGAGTCATGGACATTTCCTCTGAGGAAGACAACTAGTTTGGACCAGCATGTTATCTTTACTTTTCGTTTATCGTTTAGGCCGATATTTTCATTTTGTCGCAAGACATTATATCGTGTGAACCTTAATGTTTGGAATGAATAAATGTTTGGAGTGTTAATGTTTGCATATGCATATGGGTAGTGTGATTATTTCCATTAGGCACTTATTATATTCTAATTTTCTCATCCACTCTAAACCCATCAGATGCCTCCGAGACGTGACCCAGGATCCAACTTTCCACCGAAACTTACCCAGTTGATCCAGAACCAGAATGCTCTCATGCAGCTGCTCATCCAGAACCAGAACAGCAACATCATCATCATCAACAACAACAACAACAACAACAACAACAACAACAACAACAACAACAACAACAACAACAACAACAACAACAACAACAACAACAACAACAGCAATAGCAACAGCAACAGCAACAACAATAGTAGCAACAACAACAACAACAACAACAACAACAACAACAACAACCCGCCTCCACCGCTGCCTGGTAACCTTACCTGTTTCTTGAGGTTGAACCCACCAGTGTTGTTGGGGATGTTCCCCACGACTAAGACCCGGCTAAAATTATAATCCGGCTAGGAGCGTGGAAGCTCCATGGGTCACACTATTTTCGTGGTTACGGTAAGATGATAGGAGGGGCCGAAGGCCCAGAAGGACACCCATCGGGAGGCTGGCCCATGGAGAAATCATTACGAGCCGTCTCTAGAAGAAAGCCTAGAAGGAGAATTGTCCAAACTTAGAGGACATGTCTAATGAGAGTTAGAGTAGGATACGGGTTAGCAATGCAACCCAGAATCTTCTGTAAACCTAGGGACTCAACCTGTTATATAAAGGGGAGCCCCTAGGATGAAAAGACTAAGTTGCAACCTCTCGAAAGCTAGGTTAGTGAGTTTGCATCCTTGTAATCAAGATCATCGTCAATATCAATCAAAGCAGGATTAGGCTTTTACCTCCATCGAGAGGGGCCAAACCTGGGTAAACCAGTGTCCTTCATTCCTGATCAACCTCGTTCAAGCAACCACCTAGTTGCAATGGCCTCAAGACTTAGTCCTTTCACAAGGACATCTACCGCGACAAAACCACGACAGTTGGCACCCACCATGGGGCCACCACATGGTGGTGTTGAGTTCTTGGAGGGAGCCCTCCCAGGGATCGAGGGATACATGATCGGCAAGATGATGAAGAGTCTTCGTGGCAAGCTCTACATCAATGACTCAGGCTGGGGTCCCGAGGCCAACTCAATCGAGTACGGGTACTGGGTCCCCTTCGGCAAGATCCACGTCTTCATCGGTGCAATCGGCAAATCTGGTCCCGAGCCAGAAATCATCTCTGGCCCCGTCGAGTCGGCTCGTCGGACCAGACCTGGCAGGCAAGACCCGGATGGATCCACACTTTTGTTGGCTGGAGTTGACCTGTCAAGCGATTCCGCGTCTGGCGGAGAGACGCTGGTCAACCCGGACGGCGAATATTCAGTTGGGGATACCGAGTCAATTCTTCTGCTCTTCGACGACAGGCTGGGTGGCTACTTCGATGACGAGATCAATCTGGAGGTTTTCGAGCCACCTCGATGCACGACTTTCTACATGGCGGAAAGTTAGAACCTGGCCGGGACTGCGTGGCTCAAAATTCCACGGCGGCTGGTGCTGCGGTGGCAGCTTGTGATGTGGCCGGCTCAAGCCAGACGCCGGCTCTGGCGCTGGCAGAGTTGATGACTACTTTGGGCACGCTCTTGACAGATCCAGTAACCACTGAGAATGTGGTCGAGCACAACACGGAGGTTACAAAACTTCGTGAGCAGATGGCCATAATCCAGGAGGATATTAATCCAGAGACTGCTCGCATGGCAGACACACAGGCCCACATCCTTAGCGAAACTGAGAGTTTGAAAGCAGAAGCGCTTCATCTCAGTTTCCGTCAAAACAAGAATTCTGTCATACACCAGAGGAGACATCAGAGTCGGCTGCCAGCAGGCTTTGATCCCACACGGCTGTTTGATATACCGCAAGATGCGCTCGTCCCAGGGGCAGTCACTAGCATGCCGGAAGCAGCACCCGTCATACCCCAATTGACTCAGAACATACCTCCAAACACAACCCAGTTGCAGTAGCCAGCTCAGCAATACCAACCGGTTCAGCAACCATTGCGAGCTTGACAGCACCAGCCACAGTCGGCCCGATAGCAGTCACCGGTCCAGCACCTGCCTCATTGTTTCCAAACACCGATTGGTCATTATTCCAACCCGGTTGATAACGAGCTGGCAGCAACTCATAATCTTGCTGCAGTTCTGATTACTAGAAATAGCCTGATAGAGATTGAGGCCAGGAATGCTATTGAGATGTTAAATACTGCGGTTACACAGCAAGCAAATTACTCTCATAGCGAGCACCGACTTCATTCCACCACTCATTAGAGCCGTTCCAGGAGTCGACACGCTGAGTCACCAGTAGTCTCTAGCAGCGCACTGCTACTTGTGAGATGCGTTGGGATTTCCCCGAAGAGGAGTGGATGATGCAGTACAATAGAGATAAGTATTTCCCTCAGTTGTGAAACCAAGGTTATCAATCTAGTAGGAGAACCAAGCAATTCTCTGTAAACAACACCTGCACACAAACAACAAATACTTGCAACCCAATGCAAACAAGGGGTTGTCAGTCCCTTGACGGTTACGAGCAGGATTAAATGGTATAGTTTTTGATAGATAGATCGAACAAAAATATAAAATAAAATAAATAAAAGAAAATTTCAGCAAGGTATTTTTGGTTTTAATAGATGATAGGAAATAGACTCGGGGCCCATTGTTTTTCCTGGAGGCTTCTCTCATAAAAATAGCATATGGTGGGTAGACAAATTACTATTGGGCAATTGACAGAAAAGTAAATAACTATGACGATATCCAAGGCAATGATCATGTATATAGGCATCACGTCCGAGACAAGTAGACCGAAATGATTTTGCATCTACTACTATTACTCCACACATCGACCGCTATCCAGCATGCATCTAGTGTATTAAGTTCATGGAAGAACGGAGTAATGCCTTAAGCAAGATGACATGATGTAGACAAGATAAACTCACGTATGAAATAAATCCCATCTTTTTACCCTTAATAGCAGTGATACATGCGTGTCATGTCCCATTCTGTCACTGGGATTGAGCGTCGCAAGATTGAACCCATCACAATTTTCCCATGGCAAGATAAATCAATCTAGTTGGCCAAACCAAACCAATAAATTGGAGAAGAAATACGAGGCTATAACAATCATGCATAAAAGAATTCAGAGAAAACTCAAATAATTTTCATGGATAGATCTGATCATAAACTCACAATTCATCGGATCCCAACAAACACACCACAAAAAGTCATTACATCAAATAGGTCTCCAAGAACACCGAGGAGGACATTGTATTGAAGATCGAAAAGATAGAAGAAGCCATCTAGCTACTAACTATGGACCCATAGGTCCATGGTAAACTACTCATGCATCATCGGAGGGCAGCAAGGATGATGAAGAGCCCCCTCCGTGATCGAATCCCCCTCCTGTAGAGTGCCGGAAATGGCCTCTATATGGGATCTCGTGGTTCTGGAACTTGCGGCGGCGGAAAAAGTACTTCATGGACTCCTCTGCTGGTTTCACGATTTCAGAGAATTGATAGAGGCGGAGCTAGGTCAAAAGGAGCCACATGGGCCCCACCACCCACCAGGGCGCGCCCCGGTACCTTGTGGGCCCACGGTGCATCATCTGGTCTTCTCCTGAAGCTTCTAGTGTCTCTTTTGTCTAGAAAAAAATCTCCAAAAAGTTTCGTGGCATTTGGACTTTATTTGGTACTGATATTCTGCGAAACCAAAAACAAGCAAAAAACAGCAACTGGCACTGGGCACTAAGTTAATAGGTTAGTCCCAAAAATGATATATAATTGCTTGAAAGTGTATATGAAACACCCAAGATTGATAATATAATAGCATGGAAAAATAAAAAATTATAGATACGTTGTAGACATATCACGCACATTGGCGGAGGGAACAACAACCACCCCCGAATCAACCATAGCTAGTGGTGTCAGATGCACAGAAGATTGTGGACACTGCCCGTGCTATGCGAGGGATGGGGGCGCCCAATGCAGGGGCAACATATGCTCTGCCTATAGTACAACCCCCACCCACCACAAATGCAGCCGGCAGGACGTACCACTGGACGAACTATCGGTACTCCCTACTTAGGGCCGGCACTATGGGACGCACGCATGCCTCAGGACTTCAATGGTCCCTGCAAGGTTTTTAATTATACAACTGATCTGGAGCCGGCTGGCTGGATTGAAAGTTATGAGTTAGCCATGAATATGTTGGAAGTCAGCGATGCAGCCTGTGCTCACTATCTGACCATGATTTTAGTGGGGCCAGCACGCACGTGGTTGCAAAACTTGCACCCCAACTCAATCAACACCTGGGAAGAGCTGAAAGAGCGCTTCATCAAGAATTTCCAGGGACCTGCAAATGTCCAACAACGATTGTTGATCTAGAGCACTACGTTCAGTGCGACGATGAGTCTCCACATCACTGGTCATGTCGTGTCGCGGAGATTATTCATTCTTCAGACAATGTCATAGCTGCTCAAGTCGTCCTCGTTCTAGAAAAGAATTGTCATTTCCAGCCTTTGGTTCAGAAGCTTGGACATCTGAAGCGGAAGGTGAAAGATATGGGCACTCTCATGGATGTTCTGACTCGGTATGCTGAGTCTGACAATACAAACGATCCAACCTCTGATGATGAGAAGTCTGGCAAGGGCAAGAAAAACAGTGGCAAGGGCCATCAACATAATGGCAACAACGATAACCATGGCAACACGGTGCTAATAAACGCAAGAATACTGACAGAGTTTCAGATTTTGTTGCCAATACAAACACCAATTTCAAGAGTCAGTGCCGAAACAATAATTCTGGTTGGCCCTACTCTGGAAATCATCCCCATAATTATGAGGAAGCCCTCAAAGGCCCATGCCCAAAACACATGTGGATGGCAAGCCGGCAAATCATTCTTGGGAGAACTGCTTCATCATGCAAGATTTCGGAATCAGGCCTTTCAGAACCATCACAATGGTGGAGGCGGCAGTGAACCCTCAGGAAATCCTCAAGCCGGTCGTTCAAGAGCTGGCTTCCTAGGTGCCGGTTTCCAGGGAAATTACCCCAAAGCCGGGTTTCAGGGATCAGGTGGCCAGGGGTCTGGGTTCCAGGGGTCTGGCAATGGTGGAGGCAATAATCAGCGATCTGGTCAGGGGAATCAGAAACAGGGAAGTAAGTCCAGGTTTCAGAGCAATCCAACGCAGTTGAACTATGGGTAGTATCATGTCTTCACCATGAGTACTTGCAAACATGATTGAAAACTCCAAAGGCGAGTCGGCAATTTGGTTGAGCCGGCAGTTCCGAAGTATTTGAACTGGTTGGAACAGCCTGTAACTTGGAGTCGAGCAGATCTCCCTCCCCGGGTTGATAATCCGGGTTGCCTTGCCTTGGTAGTGGCACCTCAAGTCGGCGGTTATAAACTCACTAAGGTACTCATGGACAGTGGGAGCAGCATCAACATCCTTTGTTATGATACTTTCAAGCAGGTAAATTTGTCAGAGAAACAACTCAAGCCATCATCTGCGATGTTTCATGGGATAGTTCCCGGCAAGTCGGCATATCCTATTTGGAAAATCTCTTTGGAAGTCGCCTTTCACACTGAATTCAACGATAGAACTGAATTTCTGACATTTGAGGTGGTCAAAATTAAAATTCCTTATCACACTCTGTTTGGACGGCCGGCTTATGCTCGTTTTATGGCCCGTCCTTGCTATGTTTACTTGAAGCTCGAGATGCCAGGGCCAGTGGGAACTATCACAGTCAATGGTGACAGGAAATTTTCTCTCAAGTGTGAGGAAGGAGATGCAGCTTATGCCGAGTCAGCATGTGTGGCCGAGGAGTTAAAAATTAATAAAGCTAATGTTGACCCGACTGATATGACTTCTCTGAAAAAGCCAACTACTGAGTCTGATCCCCTGCTCAAGTTCAAGTTGGCTGAGGATACAAAGCAAGTTGACTTCAACCCTGGTAACTCATCCCAGCGGTTCACTATTGGGGGGGATATGGATCCCAAATAGGAAAGCGCGCTTGACGGTGTCCTGGATAAGGGGGTACTAACCCAGCCAGCCCACTCTCCTCGGGTTGGGACAGCAAGCCACCATTCGTTATCAAGATGAACTTCGAAAGCCGTACGTAAGGGGCATGATCGAGTCTACCTCCTCCGAAGACTTGACGTATACTCCAAGATCTCTGTCGCCGCCTGGCTCATAGTTACCGACCTTGTAACCCTAGGTACCCTCCCTGGCATGTATATAAGCCATAGGGTTTAGCCCGTAGAGGGGACATGAACAAAAAATCATTCACCTACCCCTAGAGTTAGACCACACATTACGATCTCAAGGTAGATCAACTCTGTACTCGATACATCTCCATCAATATAAACAAGAGCAGGACGTAGGGTTTTACCTTTATCAAGAGGGCCCGAACCTGGGTAAACATCGTCTCCTTCGTTCCTGTTACCCTCGATTCGAGATCCACAGCTCGGGACCCCCTACCCCGAGGTCTACCTGTTTTGACACCGACACTAGTGCTTTCATTGAGAGTTCTGTTGTGTGATCACCAGAAGGGCTCCAACAGCCTCGGGAGCGTTTTCGCCCTCGGCCAGCTTTTTGTGTTTGGCAGCATGGTCTTTTGCGCCGACTCGACAGGTCATCTAGCCTTGGTCGAGAACTATGCCCCGGGTCGGATTGTGACCTTTGGCGGCCTCGAGTACACTACGGATTCCCGCGGCGAGCTCGTCTTATCGGTATGGGCCCCTGGCCGAATCGAGAGCTCATCTGGCTCCAGGGACTCGACTTTGGAACTGATTCCTGTCGCGGCGTTGCCATTGACATGGATGAAGATGCTGATGGCCCCGCAGAAGACACCTCGCCCCTGGTAAACACTGGCAGGTGGACTGCTACATCTACTTACGATGTATACATGGTGGACACCCCCAATACCCCTCCGAGACGTCGTTGAAGGCGCATACGAGGAAACAATGGCGAGCCTAGCAGCAACAACTCAACCACCGATAATGGCAACGCAGAAGCCGGTGACACTGATAACCCCGAGGGAGACCATCAAGCTTCCCCAGGGCAGAACATCACACCAAATAGACATCTTGAGGATTCAGATCCCGACGACCTCTTTGAAGGGGCCGATGACAATTATATGCCGGAGTCTGAGGAGGATAAAAGCCTCGGTGCCAAGGACTTTGTCATCCCCGAAGACCCCTTGAACAAGAGCGCTTCTGACGGCGCCTCATTGCGACAGCCATGAGTATGAAATACAAGCAGCGACAGCTGAAGGCCAACACCGATGCACTAAACAAAAAGTGGGTCGAAGTGCTCTCCGCCGAGCAAGACATGGAAGACCTGTGCCGCAGCACGCCAAAATCATACCCACGCAGGTGTCTCCTGCCGGAGTTTGACAAGGAGCTCGCCGATGATCATGTCTGATCCCCTAGAGAGCGAAACATGCCAATGCAGGAAAACCTCGATGACCGGCCACACCATTATGGCAAGGACCCCGTGGACTACTTAGACCCTCACAACGTTCGATGTTGCATTGAGGCAAACAGGGCACCCCCTCGGTCCATCTACGGATCAAGGGGACACGCGACCGCACGGCTCGATGGCTACGATGCCTGGATGGACAGGAACGATCGTGCCCGAGATTAGGCCTATTTACGGCTTTCGCCCGATCTCCAACGAGATCCTCCTCTGTTCCGAGATTTGGCTCACCCGATCTGCTTCGCAGACAGGGTGATGGAACATCAATTCCTCGAAGGATTCAAGCCCATCAATATAGAATCATACGATGGCACTACCGATCTAGCAGTATGGATCGAGGACTTCCTTCTCCACATACACATGGCCAATGGAGATGATCTCCATGCCATTACATATTTGCCACTCAAACTAAATGGGTCGGTGAGGCATTGGCTTAACAGTCTGCCTCCCCACTCTATTGGCAGCTGGGAGGCCCTAGAAGACGCTTTTAGAGCAAACTTCCAAGGCACATACATCCGGCCTCCGGACGCTGACGACCTCAGCTGCATCACCCAGCAGATAGGCGAATCAGCCAGGAAATTCTGGAACAGGTTCCCTACCAAGAAGAACCAGATCATAAATGGTTCTGAAGCCGAGGCCATCATCGCATTAAAGAATAATATCCGAGATGAATGGTTGGCCGTTAACTCAGCCAGGATAAGCCGAGGACCATGGATGCTCTCACCTCGCTGATGACTCGCTTCTGCGCGGGAGAGGATAGTTGGCTCGCACATAGTTCTCACAACAGCGAGACAGGCACCTCGGAAACAAGCGACGCCAATGGAAAACCTAAATGCAATAAAAATAAGCACACGTATAAAAATGATGGAAGCGATACGGAAGACGCTGCGGTCAACGCAGGGTTCACCAGACCTAAATCAGGACACAAAAAGAAGCCCTTTAAAGGGAACAAAGATGGACCTAGCTAGCTCGACAGGTTCCTGGATTGACCATGCCAAATCCATGGCACCTAGGACAAACCAGCAACCCACACTAACATAAATTGCTGGGTCTTTAAACAAGTTGGCAAGGTCATGGCGGAGGGTCCAGGTAAAAACCAAAACCGCAGCAAAGACAAGGATGAACCTCGACAGCCCAATAATGGAGGCTAAAAGAAGTTCCTCGATGAGGTAACCGAGGTCAGCATGATCTATGTTACCCACATCCCTAAAAAGGATTGAAAGCGAGTAATTCGGGACGTCTACGCGATGGAGCCAGTTGCCCCGAAGTACAGCCCCTGGTCGGCTTTCCCGATCACTTTAAATAAGCATGACCATCCAATGAGCATAAGGCACGGCGGATCAGCGGCACTTGTCCTGGACCCAATTGTCGATGGTTACCATTTGACACACGTCCTCATGGACGGAGGCAGCGCCTCAACCTCATCTACGAGGACATGGTTAGGAAGATGGGCATCGACTCATCTCGGATCAAACCGAGCTCTACCACCTTTAAAGGTGTCATCCCAGGCGTTGAGACCTGTTGCACCGGCACGGTCACCCTGGAAATAGTCTTCAGCTCGCCCGAAAACTTTAGAAGTGAAGAATTAATCATCAACATCGTCCCCTTCTGGAGCGGGTATCATGCGCTTTTAGGGCGCACAGCCTTTGCACGCTTCAACATTGTCCTGCATTATGCTTATCTCAAGCTTAAAATGCCAGGACCCAACAGTGTTATAACAGTCAATGACAACACCGAGCGCTCGCTTCGGACTGAGGCGCAGACTGGGGCTTTTGCAGCTGAGGTGCAAGCATCCAAGGAGGCAGCCCGCAGTGATAAACACACTGCTAGCTCTTCAAAGCGCACCCGGGCCAGACAAATCGACCTCGGTCACATACCCCCGCACCCTCAATAGGGATACGGGCTCCTTGCATGCCCTCTCTGGATGGGGAACTATGTCCCTAGGGTGCATAATTTCGCACTCAAGATTCCCTGGGCCACCGAGGAGCCAAGACCTCACCAACATGTCAGAACGGCTTGACCGAGAACCGACGTAGCTTCGAGCCCTTACACCAGCATGCCTCTGTCAAAGAGCCGGCAACCACAACCTCATCAGTGTGGCTTAAACCACGCAAACAGACTCCTGCAAGATCTTTCTTCAAGGGGCTCGGCCAATAAACGTCTTGGGCGCATAAAGGACATAGATTGCACCAGTCTTACTTAAAATGCCACTGACGGTGACTACAAGCTGGTCAACAGCCCGAGAGCGCAAACGTGCGGCAGGATGCGGCCCGGGTTCCTAAAAGCCTGATGTCAAAACCCACCCTGTATTTTTTCTTCCTCCTTCCTCTTACAGTGTACTCTTTTTAGTTCCTCTTGTTGCAGTTGGGCATGTAAAGGCCTGAAATTATGAAATAAAGAAACCATGCCCTTTAAGGTCCTTATCGTATTTCTTTATAAGCACGGCCTCGCGCTGAGAAGTTCTTTGAAAAAAAGGATACAACTGTATTACAAAGATTGAAGTATTCGGCGTCTCGGATTTCGGCTTTATATGCATCAGTTTTGAACCTAGATTTCAGTCAATAGTTGGGTCGCCCGGCTCCTATGTGTACCCCTTACGTTCTTGATGAATTCGGCTAAGGGTGTAATGGGAGAACCACTGCAATAGTGCAGCCAGCTTAATTGGCAGAGCGCCTTAGTGGAGAAATCCAAAAACTGACTATCTAGGTAAGTGCAAACTGGTCGGCCATCCGTAGACTGTGTTAAGTGATGTGACGACAGAGATCACCCGTGTTAAACGAAGGGCTCCACTTTCGAGTTGAAGTGTGTCACGACCTAGACCTCGGCATACCAGGCCGACCACTTCCCACACCGAGGGTTGGTCATCAGCCCCACAGTCAAACTCCTAGGACTACTTGAAAGCTCTCAAGCCACTATAGTCTGGTTGCCTTGTTCCTATATGCAGAAGACCGCCTCCGGGCACCAAGACGTTAGCTAAGGGTCAAATCTGCATCTCGGAACACCCTTTGTACTAAACAACATGGGGCCTGAAGCCGATGAGTAGCCACTTTCAGGTTAAAAAAGTCACCTAGGAGGAAAAATAATTAAAAACCACACATATGGAATTTAAATCCATGACCATTCAAGCAAAAGATAATGCTTTATACATCCCATCACTTCGGCATTCCAAAGCACTGCCTAATAATACAAAGTGTGCTTCGGACACGCGGTCTCGGTAAGCCGAGATCCCTCCTCCACCTCCTGGTAGAACTGCTCTGCGGTGCAAGGTTTTTTCGCAGAAGGGCCCGTGGCCATAGTCACAGCGTCGACCTTACGCCAGTGCGTCTTCACACAAGCGTACGCCCTTCATGCTCCTTCAAAGCATGCGGACCTCCTCCAGCTGTCCGCGCATGCGACAGCCCCCCGCAGGTGCATCACCAAGCCAAAGAGGCTGGTGGGAAGGGCTTCGGCAGGCCATAGAGCAACATAGAGGTCTTGTAGGGCTGGCGTCAGCGGGCGGAGAAGCTCCGCCAGCTACTTCATCCGATTGTTCAGGAGCTGTGATGCCGGAGACCCCGGGAATTGACCCCAGAAAGCCTTCTCCACCTCATGACCTGCCAGCTGGCCGAAGTGTGCAACGGTATCCACCACGCTCTGCGGGAGATCCGCGAAGACCTTTGCGGAATGCCACGCCTGTGTGAGCTCGACGCACCCCTTGCTGCCAAACACACACTGCAATAAGTAGTGCTTACCTGAGGTGATTTGCCCCCACTGCTGGAGCACCTCGCGGTCCGCCCGGGCTGCGGTCTTGAGGTCGGCATGGGCAAGCTTGAGCTTTTCGAGCTCCTTCTTTGTTTGCTACACTTCCACCTAAAGCTTGTCGCGTGCTTCAAACATGCCCTTCAGGGTCTATTCGACCTCAACCACCAATGCCCGGTCCTTGTCCCAGGCCGCCTTTTCGGCGGCTCAGGCCTTCTCTGCATCTGTGGGCGCAACCTCGTGCTGCTCCACCTCTTGCCGAGCTGCTTTCCGCTTGGCCTTGAGCTTCTCAAGCTCAGCTAACACTGCTGTCATTACAACAGTTTGTTCTTAGCTTTTAACCAGCACAACTTATCTTAAGAAATGCAAATTCAACTTGCTTAACTTAAGATGGCTCGAATCTCTGGTTCACCAGGTCGATGTCCTTCTGGGACCTCTCGAGCTTCCGGTTCATCTTCGCTATCTCCTTAGAGATGGGGCTCAGAACCGAGGTCGATACCTGCCAATTGAAATCCTTATTACCAGGCCCACAGTCAAAATTATTAAAGATCCAGGATGACTGCTTTAAAGCAAAGGCCTAGGGGCTACATAACAGTTTCTTATTTAATTTTTATGACCCCAATGCCGGTTTCTTGAAACCATCTTTGGGCTCGGGGGCTACTCACTCACTAGGCCATTTAGAAGGCAGTGATAACATGTCTTCAGACAGATGCGTAAATCTTTCAAAACTACCAAATAAAAGGGGCAAAGCATACCTCAAAGCTCATCACGAGGCTCATCAAAGCCTCATGCAGGCCGGCCCCTGTTGACTAGATATCCTGCAGCACCACGCCTATTAAGTCATAGTGCTCTTCCTTAATGGAGGAACCCTTCAGGATCTCCTCCATCTCCTCGGTCGACCCCACTCCAGCCCATTCTTGGGCAGTTGGCGGGGCTGGTGGGATGACCTCGGACCCAGGCACCGATGTGCCGGGCCGAGCAGTCTCCACCTGCGGTGGCGGAGCTAAAGCAGAGATTGGCTGGGCCAGCGAATGGGCCAGCCCCTCCTTGATGACCATGGAGAGTCTCTCCCCCGAGTCTTGTTGGGCCGAGGTGTCAATCTTGGTCGTGACGGCCACCTCTTCAACCCTCGTTGTGTCGATGTTGGGGGCCCGGGTGGACGTCGCCTCGCCCAACCCGTCATGCACTGCGGGAGGATGGCTGGCTCAAGAGTCCCGCTAGCGAAGGACAGCACGCTCGAGGAACCACTGGGGATCACCCTTGGTGGACTGCGCAAGATAAGATACTTTGTGAAGTCCTCCGTTGATAAAGAATTTGTCAAATAAAAAGACAGGACATGAAGACAATAGCTTACCCTCGAGGTGCCAGTTTCTTCCTCCCCATTGTGAGGAGGTCTTATTCTGAGTCGCCGGAGAGCTCGATTCTCTCCGGCAACTTGGGGGCGGCTATAGCCGAGGTCCTCCACGGCCTCTTTGAGCCTTTGGGCTGCATGCGGGCCTTGGCGTCCTTCGATGCCGATCTCTTCCCCTTCGGGGGAGGGATATCCTCAACATCACTCTCCTCTGCGTCGCTGTCATGGGCTGCGGAGGCGTGGGTCTCTTCAGACCGGGTGGCCGAGGTCTCCCGGGCCCGTCCACCAGGCTTGCCCTTCTCGGACTTCGCCCCTTTGAGGGCCACCATGTGCGGCTCCTCGGTTAAAAACACCGTAAGCAGGGGTGATAGTCTCCTCTGGTGGCGGGGCCGGGCACCACACCCCCTGCACCCAGGCCAGCCACTTCCACAGAGCGTCAAGCACAGCGAGTCGTTAAAATCTACTCTTTGGAGAACATGAATGATAACTTGTGAGAAAGATCACTTACCGGGGGGCTTCATAGCCGTCCTTGAGGCCATGGTCCTCGAATTCCTTGGGGACCTGGTACTTGGCCAGCTTCATGAGCTTAGTCCACTTGGTGGCCAAGGTGGAGCGGAAGAACACGATGAGGGGACCCATGTCCTCGGGCTTCTGCGCCCACATCGGGGCGGCCCGAAGTTGGAGGGGGAGCATGCGGTGGTTGAGCATGACGTTGGTGACGTCGGCAAGCTCGATCTTCCTTGTGGTGGACCACCATTTGACCCTTTTGACCAGGTTCTCCACCTCCTTCGGGTTCCCACATGTGACACCCTTCTCCCTCCAGGACTTGAGATTGTTTGGAGGCCCGGCCGAGAAGGCTGGGACCTCGGGCTGGCCAGGGGTGAGCGGCTCCATGATTTAGAACCACTCCCACTGACACTCCTTCGCCGTCTCGATGAAGGTGCCCTTGAACCACTCTGCCCCTGGCTCTTGCTAATCATGGCCCCTCCGCACTCTGTGAGGTCGAAGCCACTGGATTTTGGCTTGATTCCGAGGATTTCTAGCCAAAGGCCGAAGCGTGGCTCACAGCCGAGGAAGGCCTCACGGACCGTGATGAAGGCGGCAAGGTGGAGGATGGAGTTTGGGGCCAGATGATGAAAATCTAGCCCGTAGTAGAAATTCACCCCGTGCACGAAGGAGTGTAGCAGGAACCCAGCCCTCGAACAAGGTGGGGGACAAAAACCACCCGCTCCCCAGCATTGGTAGTGGGCACTTGCTGACCAACGATGGGAGCATGGGCGACGACGTCGGTGGACAGGTACCCCACATTGCACAACCCTTGGATGGTCTCATCGGGCACGATGGAACTGCCCCAGTGCCCCTGGAGGGTCTCGGCCATGGTTGGCGGAGGAGGATGGACTCGCTGGAGAAAGACGATGCGAGATCGGATCTGGGCGTTGGAGCTAGACGAAGCAGTAAGATGGGGAGAATGGGAGTGTGGTGCTGATAAACTTGCCACTCCCATCAAAGATGTCATTGAGCATATGGGGGAAACAAAATCTTGATGATATCCCTGATAAAATGGGCACGATCTCTACCTCGAAGGGACATGCCAGTAAAAAGTTTGCCTCAGGCCGCGATTTGAGGGGAGCAGTAACTGCTCAACCCGTCGTGCGGTGAGGCGTTTTGGTAAAGTTGTCAGACTATATGGAGCCATTCACACCGAGGTGTTTTGGCCTTCAAGGCTAAGCCTTCCAATCTCTTCGGGAAAAGGGAACGGGTTCGGTTGAGTTTTGGCTGGCATCGCTCCTTTGAAGGAGTGGTTTGAGAATTACAAGGAGGAACTTGTCTGTTGAGCCAAATACTTCGGGTCCGAGCTTCTTATTGGAAGAATCGTCCTCGGCATAGAAGACCAGTTCAAGGGCAACTAATGGTGTCCTGGATAAGGGGGTACTAACCCAGCTGGCCCACTTTCCTTGGGTTGGGCCAGCAAGCCACCATTCGTTATCAAGATGAACTCCGGAAGCCATACGTAGGGGGCATGATCAAGACTACCTCCCCCGAAGACTTGACATATACCCCAAGATCTCTGCCGCCGCCTGGCTCATAGTTACCGACCTTGTAACCCAAGGTACCCTCCCTAGCTATATATAAGCCATAGGGTTTAGCCCGTAGAGGGGACATCAACACAAAATCATTCACCTAGCCCTAGAGTTAGACCACACATTACGATCTCGAAGTAGATCAACTCTATACTTGATACATCTCCATCAAAATAAACTAGAGCAGGACGTAGGGTTTTACCTCCATCTAGAGGTCTTGAAGCTGGGTAAACATTGTCTCCTTCGTTCCTATTACTCTCGATCCAAGATCCATAGCTCGGGACCCCTACCCCGAGGTCTTTCGGTTTTGACACCGACAATGCTCATCGAGTTCATCCGTGAGAATCATGACATCTTTGCTTGGAAACCTTCTGACATGCCTGGTGTACCAAGAGAACTCGCTGAGCATTGCCTAAATGTCGATCCTAATATGAAACCTGTCTAGCAATACCTCCACCTTTTCAACAAGGAGAGACACAAAGCCATTGGAGAAGAAGTAGCCTGGCTCCTAGCTGTCGGGTTCATTGATGAAGTTTTTCACCCTGAGTGATTAGCCAACCCAGTGCTTGTTCTGAAGAAGAATGGAACTTGGCGGATGTGTGTTGATTACACAGACTTGAACAAAGCCTGCCCTCAGGATCCGTTAGCTCTTCCTCGCATTGATCAGATCATCAACTACACTTCTGGCTGTGAATGTTTGTGTTTCCTGGATGCTTACTCTGGATATCATCAGATAAAAATGGCGGAACAAGACTAGGAGAAGACAACATTTATCACACCCTTTGGAGCTTTCTGCTATACATCTATGCCATTTGGGATGAACAGTGCAGGTGCAACTTACCAGCGTTGTGTCCAGAATTGTTTTCACAAGCAGATTGGCAGTAATGTTTATGCTTACGTTAATGACATCGTGGTGAAATCTCGGAAGAAGGAAACCTTGCTTGATTACCTCAAAGAGACGTTCGACAACCTTCAAGTTTACCAGATGAAGCTCAACCCGGCAAAGTGCGTGTCCGGTGTCCGTGCAGGTAAACCATTGGGTTTCCTAGTGTTTGAGCGTGGCATTGAAGCTAACCCGGAAAAAATCAAAGCAATTACAACATTGGCGAAGCCAGCCAACATCAATGTTGTCCTGAGATTGACAGGTCAAGTGGCAAATTTGAGCCGGTTTATAAGTCGGCTTGGCGAGAAAGCCATCCCTCTATATCAGCTCTTCAAGAAGAAAGATGATTTCACCTTGGGTGATGCAGCAGATAAAGCTTTTGAGTCCCTCAAGAAGCAGTTGTCCGAGCCATCTGTCCTTGCTGCTCCTCAGGAGAAGGAGCTAATGCTCTTGCACATTGCTGCTAATAACAAAGCGGTAAGTGTGGCAGTTGTCTTGGGACGCAAGGAAGAAGGAAAAGAATATCCAGTCCAAAGGCCAGTTTCTTACGTCAGTGAAGTCCTGACCGAGTCAAAGCAATGATATCCACATTGGCAGAAACTAGTTTTTGGTGTTTTTATGGGTAGTCGCAAGTTGAAGCACTATTTTTAGGAGAACCCTATCACTGTGGTCATTTCAGCACCTCTGGGAGATATCATCCAGAACAGGGAGGCTACAGGCCGGGTTGCCAAGTGGGCTATTGAATTGGTCCGCATCATCTGAAGTATGTGCCTCGGACAATCATCAAATCTCAGGATTTGGTGGATTTCATCAAGGACTGGACTGAATTACAAGTCCCCAAAGAGAAGCCAGACAATACGTACTGGACGATACACTTTGATGCTTCCATACAATTGGAAGGCTCGGGGGCTGGAGTTGTATTAACTTCTCCATGAGGTGATAAATTTTGCTATGTTTTGAGACTCATGTTTCCTTGTACTAACAATGCAGCTGAGTATGAGGCTTTGCTTCATAGGCTCCGTATGGCTAAGGAGATGAACCTCAGCCGGGTCAGGTGTTTGGGCGACTCAGATTTGGTTGCTCAGCAGGTCTCTTGGACTTGGGATTCTAAAGACCCCCTCATGGCAGCTTACAGACACGCTGTTACAGGTATCACATGCCCCTTCAAGGGATACCAGGTCGATCACATTGATCGCCAACTCAATGAGGTAACAGATGCACTATCTCGCTTGGGATCTCAGCTAAAGCCTGTTCCGCTAAATGTTTTCCTGGATGTTTTGCATAACCCATCAGTCAAACTGCCGATGAAGGAAGATATCGCTATTCCTGACCCGGAGGCAGCTCTTCTTGCTGCTGTTCACGCCATCCCGGATTGGACAGTACCTTATCTGGCTTATCTTACTCGCGGTGAGCTCCCTGAAGAAGAAATCATCGTTGGACAGATTATCAGGAGGTCTAAGTCCATGACTATCAATGGCGAGTTGCACAGGAGGAGTATTACAGGAGTTTTCCAGCATTGTGTTTCCCCTGAGGAAGGTCGTGAGATTCTCAATGAAATTCACTCTGGATATTGTGGTCATCACATCGGCTCAAGGTCTCTAGTTGTGAAGGCTTTTTAGCATGGTTTTTACTGGCTCACAGCTCATGCAGATGCAGAAGATATCGTTCGCATGTGTGATGGTTGTCAGAAATTTGCGCGACAAGCTCATGTGCCAGCTCAAGAACTGCGGATGATCCCAATTACTTGGACTTTTGCGGTCTGGGGGCTTGACATGGTCTGTCCTTTCAAGCCATCTAAAGATAAAAGACTCACCTTTTGGTTGTAGTTGATAAGTTCACCGAGTGGGTCAAAGCAGAGCCAATCAGCAATTCTGATGCAGCAATAGCAGTCAAATTCCTGAAGAAGTTGATTTTTCGCTTTGGGTACCCGCACGACATCATCACTGACAATGACACTAATCTGTCTTAAGGAGCTATGGAATAGTTTTGTCAAAAAGAACATATCCGGCTTGACTTAGCCTTAGTTGCACATCCGCAATCCAATGGAGAGGCAGAGCGTGCCAATCAGGTGTTGTTGCGAGGGATTAAGCCACATATCATGGTGCCACTTGAGCGTACCCCTGGCTGCAGGGTCGAAGAGCTGCCAGCAGTATTATGGAGCATACGAACTACTCCCAACAGGTCAACAGGCTATACGCCATTTTTCCTGGTCTATGGTGCAGAGGCCGTGCTTCCAAGTGACATCCGTCACGATACTCCCCGGGTAGCAACATATGTTGAAGCAGATAATGAGATTGCTCAACAAGACTTCCTGATGCTCTGGAAGAAGAACATGATCTTGTAGCGTCACGATCAACGATATATCAACAAGACCTACATCGCTATCATAGTCGTAGAGTCCAAAGCCGTAACTTCCAGGAAGGTGACTTAGTGCTCCGTTTGATATAAGAATAGAAACATATGCATAAGCTCTCCCCTCCTTGGGAAGTACCTTTCGTCATCAGCAAGAATTTGCACAACGGGTCATATTACTTTGTTGATATACGTGAAGAAAATAAGACGTACCTCTGAAGAGGAGAGCGGTAGGCCTTGGAACATTGCACATCTTAGGCCATATTATACATATTATGATCAATGAAATAAACCCGGCATCTCTGGATCCTGGAGTTTGTCGTTTCGCCTCAAAATATCATGATCAACGAAATAAACCCGGCATCTCTAGATCCTGGAGTTTGTCATTTCGCCTCAAAAGTTGTGTGTTGAGTCTTTATTCTCTGATCATTGGTTACTTGGGGGCTTCCAACTCATCAAGTTTAGCTATTAACATCCCTTTTAACCCGGCATATGCCATCATATATACTTGGTTATACCTGCCTGTTAGCTTGATGCTACTCACAACAAGGTGACCTGGATGTACGCTTGCTGAGTCAATCACACTGGTGCCTATTATGGACTGTGTTGACCCTGAACTCATCAAAGTTAAAACACCAGCTTCAGTCATGTGAGAGCTAGCTTCCAGAAAGCAAGGACAAATCAAAAGAGACTACAAGGCCTGCTTCCATAGGAAAGCAAATTTCAGACTCGAGCCTCAAAAGCCGGTCTTTATGTCACGCCTCAAAAGCTGGCTTTTTTACTTAAAGTTGTTTTCTATATTATGTTATCTGCTATTTATTCTTTGTATATAGATCTAGTTATTCTTTTGTGGGCATTGTTTTCACAGAAAATACCGGGTCACAAAAATACCGTGTCACGAAAATGATCGGGCTTGGAAATTTACACTTGTGCGCTCTATTAAACAGCAACACTTAAGGATTTCTGACTGCATAATTCTACCGGGTTGCATCGCAACCACGGCCAAGGGTTCATTCAAATGAGTTAACATTATCAGCATAGACAAATCCGGGTTGAATACCAACCACGACCATGGATTTCTGTCATCAGTTCAAAGGCAAAATACTTAGCGCTCGATGGCACTACCAGACTATGAAGTTTTTACATCAACAATATTACAAAGCCACAGGTGGGCCATATTATCAAGTTTTTATCACTGAAAATGAAGCCAGCGGATTTCATAGCTAAGAGCTTGCAGTTAGAACTTCCGGGTTGATGATGGCCTAGTCTTCGTCCGCACCAGTTGACGCCAGGTTACCGCTTGCCAGCTCGTCAGGCTTCTCTGCCGCCTTCTCCACATCAGCTTCATTGATCTGGGGGCTTTCGGCCACCAACTGAATCAAAGACAAAGCTTCAAACAACATATCTTCCTTGATGACATTGGAGGTTCTGCCTTCAAAGGCAGAGGCTTGCTTACTTGGAAGGATTAGTTTGATGGGCTTCGGTTGTGGCATGCTCATGCGTTTGCCGGCTTCCGTAAAGCCGAGTTGAAACTTTTTCAAATCTGACTTGTCTACAATCTCAGTGGCAGCAGGCCGGGTCTCCTTCACGCAACGCATATAATCTTCTTGAGTAAACACTGACTCATCAACATTAAGCTCTGGGAACCCCTCGGCCAGCTGAGCCAGATCCATCTCCGGATGATATGCCTTGGCCAGAGTCAAAGCACTCATCGCCCCTTGCCTGCAAGCCACCTTTTTCAACTCTCTGATCCATTCTGGAACAGTAGAGAATTCGTTTATAATGTCCATGATGTGATGAGGAGGGGCCTTGGTATTCTTCACCTCCATAGTGCAATTTGCTCCACCTAAATAAAGTTGTTCCAAAAACTTGTAGACGGCTTGCAGTTTCGCAAGAGGGAGTTCCAGCACATTATGACTTCTTCTGCCTATTAAAACACGCATGATAAACATCAGTAACCCAGATTTATTTGCCAAGTTGATAAACAGGAAGGAGAATACTTACCAAAGATGGCTATGCACATTTGAGTTATATGGCCTTTTAGTGTCTGGACCTCTTGAGTCACTGGCTTGAGCCTTGACTCGTCCTCCTCAGCATGCTTCAGTAAGATGGCTTTCTCATCAGCAAAGGCAGTTTTTGCTTTCACTGGTTTGTCCGTGCACTCAATCAGAGATTCCTCAAAGTCAGAGGACAACTTTTTAGCTTTTTCTCTTAACTTTTTCTTTGAGCTCACCTCTTTCTTCAAGCCGGCAATCTAAGACTCGGCTTGATTCAGCATATCCTACATACAAATTTACAAAGTTAAAGACATTATTGGAAGTCCCAAGTCGTCGTAGGTGTACGACCCGGCACTTGGGGGCTACAACGGATCCAATTTTATTATACAACGGACGGTGCGCACTACTTTAAAACCCCGAGTCGCCAATGAAGGCATCCTGGCGCTTGGGGGCTACATTGTTCAAATCTATGCTACAATCCGTGTGAAGTCCCATGTCGCTGCAAGCATGCACCATGGCAGTTGGGGGCTAATGCATTGTCATTTCAGCTACATACATTGAAGACCCGACTCATCACATAATGATGAGTCGGCCCTTGGGGGCTACCATTTGCTTCTATTAAAAGTTCCAAGTTTATTTGTATAAAGCCCCAGCCCACTATTATATAGTGACCCAGTGCTTGGGGGCTACATCTGAGTATAGTTACATGATAACTACAATGGCGGGTTAGGGATATTAACCCAAATTTATTTCCAAGTCTAATTCAAGCAAGTCTCAAGCCAATCACTGCTTTCTTCACTTACGACTTGGAGGCTACATATATATACATAGGAGAGGGAGCAGCAAAACAAATCTCATACTATCTCTTCAAAGTATTTACCATAGCAATTTCAGTATCCCAGCTCTCAGATAGTTGTGTCAGGTAACCTTGATGCAAGGAGTTCACATCTAGATCTTCAAGAGATTGAAAATGAAGACTGTCTTTCCCCTTTTACTTGTTGTTGGTGACTCATTTTGTACTATGATCTTAGCCAAGGCAGTCGAGGCCTCAGGAGTTGGGCCGTGGTGTTCACCAGTAACAACCACGTCAGCCTAAGTCTTGTCCATCGGCTCGTCAGCAGCCGGGTCATTCTTTGGATCTTCTCTAATTTCCTCCACGGCAAAGGAGTTGAGGCGCGAACAGGGTCGCCCTATATTTCCAGGTCATCTTTTTGAGCTGACTTTTCTTGACTAGCCGGGTTGTCCTGGACCTCCAAGTTGTCCATTACGGCATCATGAGAAGAGATCACGTCCTCAGTCTCTTCCATGGCAGCAGAAGATCCACCAGCTTTATTCTTCACAAAAGCTTTGGCTCTGGATTAACACAAATATGAGAATCAATAAAGGAGTCATGATATGAAGTGGTAATACTTTTTGAAGCACTTACCCGCGGTTGATGCTGAAAGTCGGCACTTGACTGGCACTAGACTCATCGGATGATGGAGAGGTCGTCTGGTAGTCCCGGTCAGAGTGACTCAGCGGAATTTTAATTTGACTCGCCTTAGGGCAGGATGGTGCTGGGTTATGGGGGTCTTGGATCCACGCACGGCGTGTCGAAGGCTGATATGATAGGCCATCCGATAACTCACCTAAACTAGCCAGGGTCTTCCTATTCGAGCTGGCTTCGTCTGCGTTTTCTTCAAAGATAAGTTTTTATCTAAGTGAGCTTCTAGATGTGAAAATGGTACCTTATGGACCGCATTTCGGGTTCTTCTTTGACCAATTGATTCCAAGCCGGAAGAATAGGGGTTTACCTCTGCCTCGCCGGCTCAGTTGGTTCCAGTGTTTTCCTGAGAAGTGTCGACATCAGCAAGTTCATTAAAGAGACGACCAAGAGAGTCAAGTTCTTCTACCTCATTTTCTTCCTCCTCTTCCTCTGCAAGGTTCCCATCCTTAGGAGGAGTTGGGACTTGAGGTTCAGTTTTCCACCAGTCAGAGTCCTCCTGCGCAAAAGACAAGTCGACATATTAAACAAGGCAAAGAGCATAGTTGTATAAGCAATACAGATGGAAAGGTAAAATGGCAACTCACCGGAGGTGCCGGGTTACCAGCATAAAATGGGGGGAGATCCATAATGGCAATTTTCTCCCGGGTCTCGCCAAGAAGCTTCTTAATGGCCTTCATGAAGTGATTGGCAGGCAAGTCAAATGTACTAAACCGCAAGTCATCGGTCAGTTCGCACGTGTACTGGTGCATGAGCCGGTTTCTGGTACTAAGGGGCTAGATTCTCCAGCTCATCCAGCATTGGATCAAGTCGACCCCAGAGAGCCCATGTGCTATCAGAGCATTAATCTTGGAATAGAGGGGCTTCAGTGCCTCCCTCTCCTCAGCACAGGCGTAAGTGTCAAATTGTTCGATAGACTCAAGTCGGTCTGGTCTATAACCCGACAGCTGACATTGCTGTTTTAGTGATGTATCTTTGTAGTAAAACCAAGTTTTGTGCCATCCTTAGGATGACTCGCCAGTGCCATGCATCTCAGGCAAAGCCGAGTTTCTCCTTCGCTGGATTGTGACTCCACCACATTCCAGACTCGGCCTGTTCTTGCTCTCAGTCTGATAGTTGCAATAGAAGAATTCTTGAAATAAGCCAACAGACGGATCAATCTGCAGATACACTTTGCAAAAGACTTGGAAGTTACCCAAGTTAAACACTGAGTTGGGACCAAGGTCTTGTGGCCTGATGCCAAACTAGTGATGGATGTCACAGAAGAATTTGGAGCCCAGAGGGCGAAAGCCTCTATCCAGGTGATCAACAAAGATGATAATCTCATTTGGACCCAGAGGGCGAAACCCTCTGGAACCTGCCATTCAATCTCATTCTGAGCCGACAGAAGACCAGAGTTCACTAAATCATCAAGAGCAAGTTGTGACGTGTTTGACTTGGTCCAATTGACAGCCTTTGCTACTCTAGGGGCCATGGATGCGGTGTGCAATAAAACTCAACTACGAGATGAAAAGAACAAATTATGAGTCGCCCATATGCACATGGGTCATGAAAGTCAGAATAAGATAGACATTTACAAGTGGGAAGTGATTATGGTTTACAACAATTCGAGAGCCAGCAAATTAAGTACAAGTCGGAGAAAATGTAGTAAGACAGAAGAGCCGGTGGAGGACTACAAGAGCAATTTTCCGGGTCATAAGAACTATTATTCAGGGTTACTATGAATATCTAAATGGCTATGGATTACTATGACTCAAGATATGGTGAGCCGGAATAAGTATAACCCGACAGAAGATAACACTATGACTTGTGACCCAGCTAGTGATACAAAGTAGATTCCAAGTCAAGGTGGCTACAAACAACTATTGTGCAGATTCAATACCTACATAGATCTGAAAAATGACAGCAAAACAAAAAATAAAAGACCTAGGTTGGCAACAGGATCTACTACGAGGCAATAGTGGAGTTCATTGAAGAAATCAAAGAGATCTGTGAGGTGAAAAACTACATTGCGGAGGTATTTTGAGATCTTGGGGATGAAATTTCATGAACAAACCTAGATCTATACTCGCATTTCTCGAAGAACGCTGATGAACTAGCAAGAACAACGGTGAGAAGAATAACACGGATGAACGAGGTACTCACAGATCCACGGAAGAGAAGTTTGAGGGTGTTGAAGACTTGCAAGCATGGCAACGGCGTTTCCGATGAGTCCCGGCGACGGTGTTGTTGAGGAGGTTGTTGCTATTCTCAAGGTCAGCGATCTTGAGACAACATGGTGGCGTCGGAGATAGAGGATGAAGAAGGAGCAAGAAACATAGAAGGTAAAAAGTGAGCCTCGGGGTGCGCCACTTTCTTTATAAAGGGATAGGAACCCAAAACGGTAAGCGTGAAACCCAGGGGGACGCAGTAAATTTAGGCCAAAAAGATGCCTCGATTTTCATCATTGACAAGATCTGACATATCCACCGAAAGATCAGTTATGATGTCATGCATGGATATCAGAAGTGAGTGGGGTGATGTCATGATATGGAGTAGCTGAAAATTGCTAAGTGTGGAGCAAGCTGTGCGACCAGGCGAAAGGATTGACCCGGCTGGATGTTTCCAGAAAAAGGAATGATTGGGACTGAAAGGATGCCAGCTCAGAAAGAAATCTAGACCCGTAGCTTAATCCTTCATGTTTTCCCCTGTCTTATTTTCAGGATGGAGTTTAACATGGATAAATCCAAGCTAAACTGGGGGCTAAAGTTGGGGATGTTCCCCACGACTAAGACCCGGCTGAAATTATAACCGGGCCAAGAGCATAGAAGCTTCATGGGTCACACTATTTTTTGGGCTATGGTAAGATGGCAAGAGGGCCCCGAAGGCCCAGAAGGAGACCCGCGGGAGGCTGGCCCATGGAGAAATCATTACGAGACGTCTCTAGAAGAAAGCCTAGAAGGAGAATTGTCCAAACTTAGGGGACACATCTAATGAGAGTTAGAGTAGGATACGGGTTAGCAGTGCAACCCGGAATCTTCTGTAAGCCTAGGGACTCAACCTGTTATATAAAGGGGAGCCCCTAGGATGAAAAGACTAAGTTGCAATCTCTCCAAAGCTATGTTAATGAATCTGCATCCTTGTAATCGAGATCATCATCAATATCAATCAAAGCAGGAGTAGGCTTTTACCTCCATCGAGAGGGGCCGAACCTGGGTAAACCCGTGTCATTCATTCCCGATCAACCCCGCTCCAGCAACCACCTAGTTGTGATGGCCTCAATACATAGTCCTTTCACCAGGACATCTGCCGTGACAAAACCACGACAATAGTTCTCAAGCAGCACCTAGCCAATTGTCGTAGATGACTGGCTCCGCAAGATCGGAAGAGAGCTGACCACCACAGGATGCACCGATATTGAGAAGGTGCGCTTTTCCGCACACCAACTGGATGGATGAGTAGCTTCGTGGTGGGAGAACTACACTGCCACATTCCCAATAGCCAATGTGACATGGGATCAGTTCCAGCAGGCCTTTCACACCACACATGTTTCAGCTGGAGCAATGAGTGTGAAGAAGCGTGAGTATCACAACTTACACCAGGGTAATCGTTCTGTTGGTGATTATGTGGAGGAATTTAGCAAGTTATCCAGGTATGCTCCCGGAGATGTGGCTGATGATGCCGCCAAGCAGAAGAAGTTCCTTGAGGGACTCAATGATGAACTCGAAATACAGCTGACTGTCGCTAGCTTTGATAACTACCAGGAGCTGGTAGACAAGGCTATTATTCTGGAGGGAAAGCAACAGGATTGAGAACCGCAAGAGGAAGTACCCGCGGGACAAGTACAACTCTAGATCTCATCAGAAGTCTTGTTCAACACCATTCTCGGGACATAGAGGCTCAATGCCCGGGAAGTTCAATGGTCATAACCACCATAAACCATGGAGGACATGCTCACCATGTAGGAAATGGAAACAACTGTCACAACAACTGCGGCCATAAGAATATGAGCTCTGGCACCGCTAACTAATGGTCGCGAAGTGAACAGGAAGGGTGCATTTCTCAAAATTTCATTTATCTCTGTTTTTAAAAATATGAGCTCTGGCACCGCTGCAAATCACTGCTTCCCTCTGCGAAGGGATTATCAATTTACTATTATGTTGTGTCATCACCTCCTCAAATAAGTGCCAGAACCTGAGATCACTATTGTCATCCTCATGCATTATGTATAGCTAATGTTGGATGCATCATGACTGGATCTTTTCTTCCATGAATTATAATGTCTAGTCGCTGCTTGAACTTTGGAGGTGCTTTGCATTTATGTTTTGCGGTCTCAGAAAGGGCTAGCGAGATACCACTGTTGTCATATTGTATCATGATTGTTTTGACAAAGTGTTGTCATTTGAGATGCTTTATTATTGCTCGCTAGTTCTTTATGTCATTGATATGAGTTGATATAATTTTTAAGAGTTATTGTTGGCATGGTTAGTCATGATCTTTGCTGAAAACCTGGGTGCTACTTAAGCATATTTATGTAAACAAGAGCAAATGAGTTCGTAAAAGTTTTTCTTTTTCACTTTCAGATTATCAACTGAATTGCTTGAGGACAAGCAAAGGTTTAAGCTTGGGGGAGTTGATACGTCTTCATCGTATCTACTTTTCCTAACGCTTTTCCTCTTGTTTTGGACTCTAATTTGCATGATTTGAATGAAACTAACCCGGACTGACGCTGTTTTCAGCTGAACTACCATGGTGCTGTTTTTGTGCAGAAATAAAAGTTATCGGAATGGAACGAAACTTTTTGGAGATTTTTTATGGAATAAAAGAAAAATACTGAAGCCAAGAACCACCAGAGGGGGCCCTTGGGTGAGCACAACCCACCAGGGCGCCCCCCTCCTGGCGCGCCCAGGTGGGTTGTCCCCACCTGGTGGCCCCGCTGACCCTATCTCCGACGCTATAAATTCACATTTTCAGAGAAAATATAGGACAGGAAGAATTATCACGTTTCGCGAGACGGAGCCGCCGCCACCTCCTGTTCTTCATCGGGAGGCCAGATCTGGAGTCCGTTTGGGGCTCCGGAGAGGGGGATCTTTGATCTTCGTCATCACCAACCCTTCTCCATCGCCAATTCCATGATGCTCCCCACCGGAAGTGAGTAATCCCTTCGTAGGCTTGCTGTTCGGTGAGGAGTTGGATGAGATTCATCATGTAATCGAGTTAGTTTTGTTAGGGCTTGATCCCTAGTATCCATTATGTTCTGAGATTGATGTTGCTATGACTTTGCCATGCTTAATGCTTGTCACTTTGGGCCCGGGTGCCATGAAATCAGATCTAAACCGTTTATGTTATCACCATTATATATATGTTCTAGATCCGATCTTGCAAGTTGTAGTCACCTACTACGTGTTATGATCCGCAAACCCCGGAGTGACAATAGTTGGGATACCTTCCGATGATGACCGTAGTTTGAGGAGTTCATGTATTCACTATGTGTTAATGCTTTGTTCTGGTTCTCTATTAAAAGGAGGCCTTAATATCCCTTAGTTTCCTTATGGACCCCGCTGCCACGGGAGGGTAGGACAAAAGATGCCATGCAAGTTCTTTCCATAAGCATGTATGACTATTTACGGAATACATGCCTACATTATATTTATGAACTGGAGATAGTGTCGTATCACCCTAGGTTATGACTGTTGTATGATGAATATCATCCAACGAATTCACCGATCCAATGCCTACGATTTTCTCTTATATTGTTCTTGCTAAGTTACTACTGCTACTGTTACTATTGCACTTGCTACCAAATCATTGCTATCACTGTTACCGTTACTATTACTGTTGCTACTACTATCAAAACTATCATACTACTTTGCTACTGATCACTTTGCTGCAGATAATTAATCTCCAGGTGTGGTTGAATTGACAACTCAGCTGCTCATACGTGCAAATATTCTTTGGCTCCCCTTGTATCGAATCAATAAATTTGGGTTGAATACTCTACCCTCAAAAACTGTTGCGATCCCCTATACTCGTGGGTTATCAGGCTACACTGGTTGAAGTTTTATGAGCATAAGGCAATTACAAGTCCCAGGTTGCTGCAGGCAAGTCAACCCGGTACTTGGGGGCTACATATGTGGAACATTCAACTTATGACTGGTGACTTAGACGAGCAACCCGGTTTTCTCCAGAGTTGAAACATTTATATTTTAAGCAAGTCTTAAGCTATCACTGTGTTCCCCTCTTAAGACTTGGGGGCTACAGGTAATATGGATATATCATATAAGGAAGGAATACCTTCAAATTCTCAGTTATGAGTGAACCAGATCTTATATTTTTTGGTGGAAGAATTTGCAAAGATTATATCCTCCAGGCTATTCAGACAAGTTAATTTAACATCATAAGGATTTTTTTATCGAAGTCTGAAGTATTGAAAACTGGCACAACATCAGGCGAATTATCTTTTTATCGAGCCAAGGCATTTGAAGATAAGCTCAAAGATATCATATGGTGTCGTGGGAAACCACGGCCACCTATGGGGCCATCAGCCCCTTGTGCTTCGGCAGGGGGATGAGCACATTGCACAAAGAGCGGAGAACGTAGCGCAGCACAGCAGAGATCACACGGGTAGTTTTACCCAGGTTCGGGCCGCCAAGAGGCGTAAAACCCTACTCCTGCTTTAGTGGATTGATGGTGGATTGTGGTGGGAACGCAGCGCTCTTGCCTGGCAGGGTTGCCTCGGGGTGAGGGCAGCTACGCGCGTACGAGTGTACAAGGGTCCGAATCCTTTCTATGGTTGCCATGGCCCTCCTTTTGTAGATAAAGGGGTCACCACAGTGGCAAATCCATCATTGTGTACTAATTAGATAGCGAACAATGCTATCATACCTAACTCTGTAGTCAGAGCAGAGCGCATTAAATGCGTCGCTTAGTGTCACATTGTGGCATACCCGGCAAGCCTTGCTAGGCTGCTCGGCCACCTTTTCGCCTGTCTGCTTGACACATCTCTGGATGGGTGTCATTTGGAGGTGATTTCCATAGGAAGTGGCTGCCCCGTGTCGAATAACAACCACTTAGTCTCTTAAGGGCTTGACACCACACCGATCGATGACTTGCGTCGCTGTGAGGTGGAGCGGTGGAGCCTTGGCGGGGTAGTTTACCCTCGTAGTGCCCGGCAGGCCTGCCGGGACGGTCTTGAGGCTCGACTTTGGGGCCACCTCGTCCTCGCCAGGCTCACCTGCCCGGCAAGGGAGGTTTCTCCTTAGTGGTGTCTTGCTCATTTAGCTTGTCTTGGTCTTCTTGATCTGTCCTTTGATCTCTCAAAGAGTTGATCTCTCCTTGCTTGGTTTGGAATTGGATGTTGCAACCTTGCTCTTTTAGGCCTGTGCACGGTCTGGGAAATTAACCTAGGGTTTGTTGCACCAACAGGAGCCCCCGGGCCTGGCCCAAACGCGCTGCCGAGCGTCGTCAGGGTAGGCCCTATCCAGTGCATAGGCAAGAGGGGATCAGTCGCTTGTCGCTTGAGATCTTCTTTGCTTCTTCATTAATCTGAGCCCAGGTCAGTTTCCGGTTCTCCCGCGCGTCGCGTAACGCCAATTGTAGTGGGAGAGATAATGGGCCACGATCCTTGGGTTACCCACGTCCCATGTTCACGGGGCGATAACCGCCACCCCATTATCCTTCCTGCCCCAAGCGCCTCCGCCACGTGTATTGCATGCATTGCGCAAAGTTGGTGGCGGATGCGGAGGGCGCGGGAATGAGCACCGTGGCAGAAAGCCAGGCGTCACGGATTGGTGCAGGGGGTCGGCCTCGATTCCTCGAGCCATTAATGGCGAGGAGGAGCCGGACTGGGCGAACGGGGCGGCTACCTTCTTGGAAAAATCTAGCCCCCTGCCCCGCTCGCCTATAAAAAGGGAACGTGGGGCAAGGCGTTTTTCCACACATCCTTCTCCTTCCATTCTTGCATCAGTCCTCGCCCACCATGGTGAGAGGTCGGGGGTGCGGCGTTGCTCCAGTTGTGGTGATGAGAACTTGTACTCGACAGCGTCTCCCTCCTCCCTCCGAAAATGCGGGGGCGGAGCCCGCCGCGAGAGGAGGTGGGAGGGGGCGAGGTCGTGGTCGTCGTGGCACCCGGGGCCAAGGAGGACGGGGTGGCGCTCTAATTGCGCCCCCACTGGCCGCCCCTCCCCTGATGGAAGGCCACGTTGGAGACCAACCCCAGGAGTTCATCATCAGATTGTACAAGCCTCCGCGTGGCCGCCTCCGTCTCCCCACTCCATTCGCGAGGGCGATGGAGCTCGAGCAGCCGCGTGCATTGAAGTTGCACATGAGGGGTTGCGGGAATGGTGGCATGCGGGTGGACGTGGATTTTCCCGCCCCTCAAGTCATGTTCTTCCGACGCGGCTGGAAGACCTCAGCTCGTGCCCATAGCTTGTCGGAGGGGCACGTCCTCCATTTTAAATTAATGGAGGCCGGCCTGCTCTCCGTCAAGGTCTTTGGGTGCTCGGGTGCTCGCTTAGGGTGCTGCGCGGAGAGCTCCACCGACGACGAAAGCTCCTCCTCGAGCGACGGCGATGAGGAGGACAGTGATGGCGATGACGATGGCACCGATGGGGAGGACGACGGCTCCGACTCCGGCTGAACACCAGCCGCACCGTCACCGTCAGGCCAGGGCACCAATATCTGCACCTGCACCCCATTCCCGGCAAGATGGTTTGCCGGGGAGTTGGATGCAGAGGTGTGGATGGCGTCCCGGGCTCCTCCAGCATCCTTCCAGTTGGACCCCGGCAGGCTTCCTTGCGGGCTGCAGCTCCGTTAGCCCTGTCGCGTACTGCTGGCCCCGGTGGTGGTGGCTGGTGGGCTGTCCCTGCCGCTCTCTTCACCATCACCTTCGCCCGCGCCCTCCCACTCTTGTTAGGCCCCTCGCCAAGGGGCCTGACGGGGTGAGGCTGGGCGTCTGCCCAGGCGCCCCTTTTGCCTTCTTCACCTTCCGCCGCAGTGCCTGGGAGGAGAAGGGCAAGAAAGGGCATCACGGGGCACTTATCTTTTTTCAGTCTAAAATATGTAGGCATTTGCCAAACTTTAGTCTAAATAATGTAATCTTCTTTATCCATGTTGGTGTTCTGTGAGATCTGTACTTGTTCATCAGCATATTATTGAAAAAGATAAGCTTTGCCAGGCACTTGTGCATGCATCATACCCATGCAGAGGTGAAATGCCTCTATACGTTCAAGTAAACAAGTTATCTCTGGCAAGCTATCCTGCCGGTACCCTCGAATTGTTGCCGTGGGGCTAAGCTTGCCGGACACAAATCGTAAAGAGGGACCAGCCCCCCACCAAGCCTTCTCCGCCAAAGGCCACTGTGACCATCCTGACCGAAGCAACGTTCGAGTCAAAGGATGTGAGCACCTAAGTTTTGAAGGTGACGAGGCTTTCATATGCACAAGTTTCTACTTACAGAACACGTAAGGATAAGAAGAGAACTTATCTGTTTGGCTTGCCGAGGATCATCACGTAGTCTCGTCTTCATTTCTTCTCTTCGGGACAAGTCCTCGGTAAGAGCCCTGCAACCTAGTGCAGATGAAAATGATGCCATGTGCGATCTGATCTACATGATCATGCTATGCTCATGATATGCTTATGCATGCATGCAAGTTTTGGGCCCCCCCCCCCAGCGCTTCGTTTATTTCTGTTGCTCAGGGTCTGCGCCTGGCTTTGTACAAGGGGTTACGTGCAACAGCGGCAAGGCCTGTACAAAAGGGTGGCTGCCGGGCAGGGCCCGACAGCCGCGCCTTACGGGTAGAACTTATGGAGATGCTCAATGTTCCATGAGTATTGCAACTGAATGCCATTTCCGGTCTCCAGACGGACTGCGCCAGGTCTGGTGACTCGTACTACCCGGTATGGCCTTCCCACTTCAGCGTCAACTTGTTTGTACCCTTGGCGGACTGAACACGCCTAAGGACAAGGTCGCCTTCCTCAAAACCCCGGGCACGAACCCTGCGGCTGTGAAGCAATGCAGGGCTTGCTGGTAGCGTGCAGCACGTGTAGCGGCCCAAAGAAGGTTCTCCTCAAGTAGCACAGTGTCGTCACACCGGTGCCGTTCCTGCGCTACTTCATCGTAGGCAAGCACTCGAGGAGATCCAAATATGGGTTCCATGGGGATAACTGCTTCTGCCCCATAGAGTAGGGAGAAGGGAGTCTGCCCAGTAGCTCGATTTGGTGTCGTTCTGAGGGACCAAAGAACCACCGGCAGTTCGTTGATCCATCGCCTACCACACTTCTACTGTCTATCAAAGGTTCTTGTCCTGAGACCTCGCAGCACTTCAGCGTTCGCCCTCTCAGCTTGTCCGTTGCTTCTGGGATGGGCGACAGAGGCAAATGAGATCTTGCTTCCAAGGGCATGAACATATTGCATGAAGGCGCGGCTCATGAATTGGGTGCCATTGTCGGTGATGATTCGGGCAGGCACCCCGAAGCGGCACACCAATCCTTTCAAGAACTTGATAGCTGACTGTGCGGTCACCTTTCTCACGGGCTCCACCTCTGGCCACTTTCTGAACTTGTCGATAGCGACGAACAAGAACTCAAAGCCCCTGGTAGCATGGGGGGAGGGGCCCAAGATATCGAGCCCCCAGACAGAGAAGGGCCAGGACAAAGGGATCGTCTGAAGAGCTTGGGCAGGCTAATGGATGTTCTTGGAGTGGAACTGGCAGGCTTCACATTTGGTGACGAGCTCAACTACATCTTGGAGGGCTGTGGGCCAATAGAAACCTTGCCGGAAGGCTTTTCCAACCAGAGCCCTTGATCCAATGTGTACCTCTGCCAATAGTTCCTTTCCTTCCTCCCGGCAAATGCACTTCAATTTCACACCATTGGGCCTCCTTCTGTACAGCGTGTCATCAACGAACTGATACATACTGGCCCTCGGGCTACTCTTTCAGCTTCTTCTTGCTCTTCGGGGAGTTCTCCAGTTTGGAGGAAATGGACTATGTGCCATGCCCAGGTTGGGGCCAGGGGCTCGGCAATAAGGACCAGCGGCACCACCTCATTCGCAGGAGCGCACTTCTCCACCGCAGGGACCAGTTGTCTGGCGGGATGGTGTAGCTCACTGATCGAAGGGGAGTTATTCCTGCCAAGCTCTCTGTCGGGAGCCTCGGAAGGCTCTGCCAGGTGAGGCTTGCCGGAGTCTAGTTTCCTCCTCTTTCTGGCCATTGTTGCCGGGGATACGGAGGGCTGAGTCAGATGGAGAACAAAAGTCCCTGGTTCCACAGGGAGTTTTTGCGCAGCGCACTTTGACAGACGATCAGCAATGCTGTTTTCCTCATAGGGCACGTGCTCTGTTTGCAATCCGTCAAAGCGCTCCTCCAACTTTTTCACTTCCTCGACCTATGCCTCCATCAATGGGCTTTGGTAATCCTTGCTGACTTGTCTCACCAAAAGTTGTGAATCTCCACGGATGATCAGCTTCTTGATTCCCAGTTCTGTTGCAATCCGGAGCCCGGCAAGGAGCCCTTGATACTCTGCAGTATTGTTGGTAGCCTTCTCCCAGGGAAAGTGCATCTGGATGATGTACTTAAGGTGCTCCCCAGTGGGGGCAACAAGAAGCACGCCAGCCCCTGCACCTTGTAGGGAGAAGACATCATCGAAATACATAATCCATTCTTGGGGCGCTTCCTTGCCGGGGATGATCGTCTCCAATACTTCTTCATCAGGAGTTGGTGCCCACTCTGCGATGAATTCTGCCAGTGCTCTGCTCTGAATAGTTGACATGCTTTCAAACTTCAAACCAAAGCTGGACAACTCCAAAGCCCATTCCACAATCCTGCCGATGGCCTCGGGGTTTCGGAGTATGCGCTGCAAGGGGAAGCGGGTGACAACTGTGATCTCGTGGGCTTGGAAGTAGTGGCACAGTTTCCTTGAGGCCATGATGAGGCCAAAAATCAACTTTTGCACGCAAGAGTACCTCGATCTAGCTCCTTGTAACAAAGAGCTAATGAAGTACACTGGGTGTTGCACCACTTTCTTCCTTGCCGCAACCATAGAACTGCTTCCGCTGCCCTACCTTTCTTCGTTCTGGACTGACTTTGGTCTTGCCGGGACAGGTTCGCTTTCCTCTTCAGAGGGGACAGTGGTTGTGGCTGCCGCGTCATCCACTTCCCGATGTGCCACCAGTGTTGCACTAACCACTTGATTGGTTGCCACTAAGTATAGTAGCAACGGCTCTTGTGGTTTGGGAGCGACCAAGGTGGGCATAGAGGAAAGATAGGTCTTGAAATCTTGCAGCACAGCATCTGCCTCTGGGGTCCACTCCACGGGTCCTGCCTTCTTCAAGATTTTGATGAATGGCAGGGCGCGCTCGGCAGACTTGGAAATGAACCTGCTTAGTGCAGCCACGCATCCAGTCAAACACCTCACGTCCTTGATTGTCTTGGGTGCTTGAATTTGCTCGATAGCCTTGATCTTGTCGGGGTTGGCCTCTATCCCTCAATGAGACACAAAGAAGCCAAGTAGCTTGCCGGAGGGAACTCCATACACACACTTCTCCGAGTTCAGCTTCAAGTTGATCTTGCGCGGATTAGCAAAGGTTTCTTCCAAATCCTGGATGAGGGTTGATCTGTCCTTGGTCTTGACCACAATATCATCCATGTAAGCTTCAACGTTTCTGTGCAGCTGGGACTCAAAGCCAATCTGTATTGCTCTTGTAAAAGTGGATCCGGCGCTCTTTAACCCGAAGGGCATCCGTACAAAGCAGTCGTGCCACATGGGGTTATGAATGCGGTCTTCTCTTCGTCTTCCTTGGACACGAAGATCTGGTGGTATCCAGAGTAGGCATCCAGAAAGGAAAGCAGGTCACACCCGGAAGTGGAATCCACAATCTGGTCGATGCGCGGCAAGGGGAACGGGTCCTTCGGGCATGCCTTGTTTAGATCTGTGAAGTCTATGCAAAGCTTCCATTTCCCATTCGCCTTGCGCACCACCACTG
The DNA here is from genome assembly GCA_011799875.1 of Thinopyrum elongatum. NCBI lineage: Eukaryota > Viridiplantae > Streptophyta > Magnoliopsida > Poales > Poaceae > Thinopyrum > Thinopyrum elongatum. The sequence continues at coordinate 334,529,530 of CM022299.1, read as the reverse complement.
GATTTGCTAACCATGTGGGATGCAACACTCCCCTGACCAAACCAGCTGCTTCAAGCTTCTTGATCTCCTCGGCAATAAACAGTTGCCACTCCAAAGTTTGCTTCCGGACCTTCTGCTTGATGGGCCAGGCATGCGGGCAGACAGCAAGGTGGTGCTCGATTACCTCCCTGGGAACACCGGGGATATCGGATGGTTGCCAAGGAAACACATCGATATTCACCCGCAGGAAGGCAATGAGCGCGCTTTCCTATTTGTCATCAAGGGTGGCACTAATAGTGAAGGTACCATCAGCGCCAGCCAGCCCTGCCGGGACCTTCTTCACAGCAGGTGCAGCAGCTTTGGATTTCTTGCTATTGGAACTCTCCGGCAAGTCATCAACATGCGCAGCACACTCCGGAGAGGCACACTTCCCGGATTCCTTGCTGGCATCCTTGCTAGCTCTCTTCATTTTCTTACTTTCCTTGGCGGGAGCAGTGGTTTCTGCAGCCTCAGCAGCGATCGCCTCCCGGTACATCTTGTCCACGCATATGACTGTGTCCTTCTGATCTGACGGAATGGAAATGACTCCTATCGGCCCTGGCATCTTCAAGGTGTTGTAGGCATAGTGGGATGCCGCCATGAACTTGGCCAGAGCTGGGCGACCAAGGATTCCGTTGTACGGCAAGGGGAGGTCAACCATGTCAAACACGATCTTCTCAGTCTGGTAGTTTAACTCCCCCCCGAATGTCACCGGCAGCATGATCTTTCCCTTAGGACGACTCCTACCGGGGTTGACTCCTTGGAGCGTGCCAGTAACCTTGAGCTCCTCATTTGCTATCTGAAGTTTGCTGATGACCTTTGGAGATATCAGATTCAACCCGGCCCCGCCGTCAACCAACATCTTTGTGACTTTGAGGTTGCGTATAGTTGGTGAGACCAACAATGGCAAGCACCCTACCGCGGTGGTGCGGTCAGGGTGATCCTCTTCGTCACAGATGATGGGCGTGCGGGACCACTTGAGCGGCTTTCGAGAATCTCCCGCTGGCTCCACGGCATTGACTTCACACGCCCACTGTTTAAGTTGGTAGTGAGAGGAGTGCAGAGATGCACCCCGGTCAATGCACAGGGCGTCAGTGGCTTTCTGGAACTCTTGCTCACTGGTTTCCTCTTCATCTCCTCCGTCACTCTCATCATTGCAATCCTCCTTCTTACGGCCTCTGGTGGGTTTCCCTTGATTCTGAGGAGCCTTGCCGGGGCGACTTACTCCGCCGCCTCGGCCCTTCCCGCCAGCACCATCCTGGTTTTTCTCCTTATCACGCTTCTCATACTCAGCGCTCTGCTTCTTGACGAGCTGCTCAACCTGATGACACTCCTGAAGGTCGTGGCCCTTGGTCCTATGGATCTTGCAGTACGGCCCATCACCCTTCCCAGCCTTCTCGAAGCCGCGGCCACCCGGCAGTCAGTGCACGCGGCAACCTCCTTACCGAGGGCCTCAGCCTTGGCCTTCTTGCCGGTACTAGGTGTGATTGATGCTTCGACGGCCATCACAACTTTCTCCTTGCGCTTCTTATTGCGTTTCTTGTTCTTCTTCTTCTGATCGGTGGCCTCGTCTTCATCGTCTGAATCGATGTTGATGCCATCCTCTTCACCGCAAAGTCACCTTTCCTCCTCTATGCGAGCACACTTATCCACCAGAGTGTATAACTCATTCACAGTTTGGGCAGTCGCACATTCATTTTGGAACGTATCCTGTGGTTGCGCATGTTGGACTAGAATGCGGCTATCACAGCTGTCGGGTGGATATTTGGGATGTTCCTGTGCACTCGACTGAACCTTTGCATGTACTTCCATAGACTTTCTCCTTCCTTTTGTGGGAGGAGCTGTAGATCGCTGGGTTGTCCTGGTTCTTGATGGCCGCCCGTAAAGGTGCCAACAAACTCATGGCACAGGTCGGCCCAAGTTGAGATGGAGTTCCCTGGCAGGTGCATTAGCCAAGACCTCACATTTGGCTTGAGTGCCAAAGGGAAGTAGTTGGTGAACACCTTCTCATCTCTTCCCCCGGCAGCCTGAACAGCGATGGTGTAGATGCTCAGGAACTCTGCTGGGTTCAATCTTCCATCATACTACTCTGGTATCTCTGGCTTGAATGTGCGGGAAGATGGCCAACGGAGTTGTCGTAGTTCACGAGTGAAGGCGGGGCACCCAACCTCGAAAGGTAGGTACCCACCCTCACCGGGTGCAGGCTTGTCGACGTCGGGGCCATTGCGCCTCTCAGACAGGTGGTGGGTGTCGTGGCGCCGCTCGATGGTGACGCGCGCATCTTCCCCTCACCTGTCTTCCTAGGCCTGCCACTGGTCCCGACGTGCTCGAGGGCCGGACGAAGCCATCGAGATGTCGTCGGGTTCTTGATAGCGTGGCTCTGTGGCCCCTGCGCAGGCTGCCGCGGAGGGGACTGCAACGTGGGGTGGGCCATCGGAACGGCCAGTAGCGCGGGCCATTGTCGTCGCCTGGGGAGGCCGTGGCGGGCCAGCTCACTGTCATCCTCCCTCCTCGGCGAAACCAACCAGGCTCTAAATGGTGGCTCTCCACTCATCCATCTGATCGGCTGCCGGTGGAAATCTCAACAGCAGTTGGGCCCGTGCCATAGCCTCTGAAGTGGTGCTTGGCATGGATGATGACGTAGACCGTAGCGTTACCTAGCTCCTCATGGTGCCGGTAGTAGCTGCGCCGTGTTCTCGTCGTCGTGAGCCCGTCGCCAGGGTGGCGTGGTGACGAGGTGGAGGCGCTTGAGGGTCAGCGGCTCTGTTTGGCGCATCGACTAGGGCAGCTCATTCCGGGAGTGCCGCACGCCCTGCGGCCGCGCCCGCGGCGGGTGCGGCCGGAGATTTGCGATTCGCCCCAGAGCGAGTGCCACCGCTGCGGCTGTGCCCTTCAGCTGGGCGGATAGGTGTAGACAGAATTATTTCCCCACCCGTACGTCATGGAGCGTGGCTGTTGGGATGCTGTTGGTGATGTCCTTCCCCGGTGCCTTCCGCCCTCATTTCAGCCGCAGGGGAGGTGGGGATGATGCCGCCTGCGCCGGCCACGTCCCCTGCAGCGTCCATGTCTCCGTGCGTCCCCGTAACCCCCGCGGCGTCGGCGGCCACGTGCGACGGGGCCTTCGAAGTGGACGGACAGGCTGCAGCACCGGGCTTCTTCTTGGGCGCCATGGATGATGGAGCCATCGATGAAGAAGATGATGAAAATAAAGCACTGCGTATGCTTCTCGGGTTCGCACAAGCGCTTCCCCCTACCTGGCGCACCAAAGATGTCATGGGAAACCACGGCCACCTATGGGGTCATCATCCCCTTGTGGTTCGGTAGGGGGGATGAGCACATTGCACAAAGATCGGAGAATGTAGCGCAGCACGGCAGAGATCACACGGGCAGTTTTACCCAGGTTCGGGCCGCCGCGAGGCGTAAAACCCTACTCCTGCTTTGGCGGATTGATGGTGGATTGTGGTGGGAATGCAGCGCTCTTGCCCGACAGGGTTGCCTCGGGGCGAGGGCAGCTATGCGCGTATGACTGTACAAGGGTCCGAATCCTTTCTATGGTTGCCATGGCCCTCCTTTTATAGATCAAGGGGTCACCATAGTGGCAAATCAGTCATTGTGTACTGATTAGATAGTGAACAATGCTATCATACCTAACTCTGTAGTCAAAGCAGAGCGCATTAAATGCGCCACTTAGTGTCACATCGTGGCATGCCTGGCAAGCCTTGCCGGGCTGCTCGGCCACCTTTTCACCTGTCTGCTTGACACGTCTCCGGACGGGTGTCATTTGGAGGTGATTTCCATAGGAAGTGGCTGCCATGTGTCGAATAATATCCACTTAGTCTCTTGGGGGCTTTACACCGCACCGATCGATGACTTGCGTCGCTGTGAGGTGGAGCGGTGGAGCCTTGGCAGGGTAGTTTGCCCTCGTAGCGCCCGACAGGGCTGCCGGGACGATCTTGAGGCTCGACTTCGGGGCCTCCTCGTCCTCGCCAGGCTTGCCTGCCTGGCAAGGGAGGTTTCTCCTTAGTGGAGTCTTGCTCATTTAGCTTGTCTTGGTCTTCTTGATCTGTCCTTTGATCTCTCAAAGAGTTGATCTCTCCTTGCTTGGTCTGGACTTGGATGTTGCAACCTTGCTCTTTTAGGCCTGTGCACGGTCTGGGCAACAGACCCAGGGTTTATTGCACCGACATATGGGTTATTTTTTCTACAAGGAACCAACATCAGCATATTGATATGACAAAGAGTCGGACTTTTCAGGAGCTGGTCAATGAAATAAAACTGGTCTTTTTGAGTGAGCCGGTCTCTTTACATATTTTTATTTCAAGAAGCTTAGCCTGTATTCAAGCTAATCTGGGGGCTAATGTCGGGGGATTTATCCGCGGTTTAACCCGGCTCATGATGTTAAGTCATCTCTAGACTTAAGCAGCCCTGTTAAGTCATCTCTAGACTTAAACCGGCAGATCCTAAGCCGGCAGACAGTTGTAAGGCAGCAGACAGTTTCTAACCCGGCAGACAGTTGTAAGCCGGCAGACAGTTTCTAACCCGGCAGACCGTTTCTAACCCGACCGACAATTGTAAGCCGTAGACAGTTTCTAACCCGGCTAACAGTTGTAACTCGGCATACATATTGTAACCCGGTAGATTGTAACCCGGCAGACAGATTGTGACCCGGCAGATGCATGGAGTCACTGAGATGAGTCTTGGAGATGAGCCCCGAAGATGAGTCGCCTGGGGTTAAGAAGCCCAAGGTGTTAAGAAGCCCATGGTGAGAAGCCCAAGCATTAAGAAGCCCGCGATAAGAAGCCGGAAATAGACTAAGTCCTAATCCTACTAGGACTCTACATGTAACCCGCCCCTTCAACTTATATAAGGAGGGGCAGGGCGCCCCAAGAGGGTCAAGGTCACAATAGACAGGTCTTAGACAGACAAGTCTTAGACAAGATCAAAGTAGATGCTCTCGAGATAGAGGTAGCGAAATACCGCCCTTGTAACCGAGATCGTCATCATCATCAATATCAATCAAGCAGGACGTACGCTTTTACCTCCACCGTGAGGGGCCGAACATGGGTAAAATATCGCGTCTCTCGTCCCGCTCAACCTCGTTCAGCCTACCACTTAGATGTGTTGGCCTCACGACTAAGTCCTCACACTAGGACATCTTGCCGTGACAAAACCATGACAGTACCCTACAAACAATTTCTTCTTATGTTCTCCGCTAGATAAGAACTTTGGAGTGATTCTTCATCACACTTTGAGGGATGGTTATATGATCCAATTATATTAGCATCGTTGAGAGGTTGCACTAGCGAAAGTATGAACCCTAGGCCTCATTTTCAAGCATCGCAATACCGTTTGTGCTCCATTTTATCAATTGCTACCTTGCTGTTTTTCTTGTTCCTATTACAAAAATCAATATCTACTATCATTACTACGGTTGTATCACCATCTCTTCGCCGAACTAGTGCACCTATACAAATTATCAATATATCTGGTGTGTTGGGGACACAAGAGACTTTTTGTTATTTGGTTGCTGGGTTGTTTGAGAGAGACCATCTTCATCCTACGCCTCCCACGGATTGATAAACCTTAGGTCATCCACTTGAGGGAAAATTGCTACTGTCCTACAAAACTTTACGCTTGGTGGCCCAACACGAGTCTACAAGAACAAGTTGTGTAGTAGACATCAGGGACAAGGTGAGGGGTGACTGATGGATCACTATCCAACCTATACTAAGCAGTTTAGGATAAGCAGGTAAGGTACAAGAGCAGGTTACAAAATTAGGCTATGCATCAGAATAGGAGCAATCAATTACAGTAGCAAAATCTAATGCAAGCATGAGAGAGAATGAAATGGGCGATATCGGAATGATCAAGGGGGGTTTGCTTGCCTGGAAGCTCTGCTGAAAGGGAAGAAGGGTCGTCGGTGATGTAGTCGATCACAAGGGCAGCATCGGTCTCGGGGTCTACCGGAGAGAAGAGGAGGAAGAAACAGTAAATATAAAAGCACAGAGATGTAACACAGATGCATGACATGACAACAGGCAGTGCTAGGGGTGACCGATCGCAGTACTACGTGATACAGGTGAAGGGGGGGAAATGATGTCTACTACACAACTTGTTCTTGTAGACTCGTGTTGGGCCTCCAAGCGCAGAGTTTTGTAGGACAGTAGCAATTTTCCCTCAAGTGGATGACCTAAGGTTTATCAATCCATGGGAGGCATAGGATGAAGATGGTCTCTCTCAAAAAACCCTGCAACCAAATAACAAAAAGTCTCTTGTGTCCCCAACACACCAAATACAATGGAAATTTGTATAGGTGCACTAGTTCAACGAAGAGATGGTGATACAAGTGTCTTAATGATAGTAGATATTGATTTTTGTAATAGGAACAATAAAAAACAGCAAGGTAGCAAGTAACAAAAGTGAGCACAAACGGTATTACAATGCTTGAAAATGAGGCCTAGGGTCCGTACTTTCGCTAGTGCAATCTCTCAACAATGCTAATATAATTGGATCATATAACCATCGCTCAACGTGCGATGAAGAATCACCCCAAAGTTCTTATCTAGCGGAGAACATAAGAAGAAATTGTTTGTAGGGTACGAAACCACCTCAAAGCTATTCTTTCCGATCAATCTATCCTAGAGTTCATACTAAAATAACACCAAGCTATTCTTTCCAATCGATCTAACCAAGAGTTCATACTAAAATAACACCATATGATACACATCAACCAACTCTAACGTCACCTAGATACTCCAATGTCACCGCGAGTATCCGTGAGTTGATTATACGATATGCATCAAACAATTTCAGATTCATAATACTCAATCCAACACAAAGAACCTGAAAGAGTGCCCCAAGATTTCTACCGAAGAAACAAGGATGAAAACATGCATCAACCCCCTATGCATAGATTACCCCAATGTCACCTCGGGAATCCGCGAGTTGAGTGCCAAGACATAGATCAAGTGCTCTCAAATCCATAAAAGTATTTAATCCGATAAAAATAAAATCTCAAAGGGAAAACTCAATTCATCACAACAAGATAGAGAGGGGAAAAATGAAAGCACAAGTGCTCCCTGGGTGATTTTGGTAATTAATGTCAACATATCTCTTGTTGGACTAATGTTTTTGTCTAGTGTATTTCAGACAAGTTCAACAATGGCGTGGAAAGGACAAGAGGATGTGGAACCCCTTCAAGGTGTCAGGAACATGCATTGGCAAAAGCTCAAGACTCTTATTTTATATTTTAGTGATCCAAGATCACATTGAGTTCATAGGAAAGCCAATACTAATAAAACGGGATGAGGTGTTGCTTAATGGTCTACTTGCTCAAAATGCTTAGTGATATTGCTCCAAAGCCCTCAACCACTTTCTCATTTCCAGATATGTCCAAAACCCAAAGTCAAACTCGGCTCCACCGAAATCTTCTATCCGGTGCCACCGAGTTCATTTGACATAGCCACTGCCAGAAACCCTAAACACTTCGGTCACACCGATACGGATCTCGGTCTCACCGAGATGGCCCTGCAAACTCTCTGTTTTCCTTTGTAACATTTCGGTCTCACCGAAATGAGCGATCGGTCACACCAAGTTTGCTTGACCAACTCTCTGTTTCACTATTGCAGGATGCTGCTGACGCGACACTACGATCAGAGACCCTTCGACAAAACTGTGTGCGATGCAATAATCGCAAACGGTGATGTAAAAAAACCATAAAAAAGATGCAAAACGTTTGCGATGAAGGATACATCAAACATGGTTCAGAATTTAGTTGCGTGTGCGATGCGGGGCATACGGTTCAGTTCAATAAACTGTTTGAGATGAGGCAGAACAAAAGAAACGGGCAGCCAGATGAAGGCGTGTGCGATCTACGGCATACGGTTCACTCAGATAAACTATTTGTGATGAGGCGGAACAAAAGAAACGTGCAGCCAGATCAAGGTGTGTGCGATAGAGGGTAAACAGTTCACTCGGATGAACTATTTGCGTTGAGCCAAGATAACAGAAATGGTTCAATTTAACAAGATGTGTGTGATACGCGGCAAACAGGTCTGTAATCAGAAATGTGTGCGAAGACCGATAATAACACAGATGATTGCTGCTAATAAGACGTGTGTGTTGTGCGTTGGGATTGCATACAGAACAAAATTAAACATGGTTGCATAACCAAATTAAACATCCAATTACATAGGTGGCTACTACACACATGACATTTGCACACACCAAAGTAAACTATTACATGCATAATTACATAGGTGGCTACTACACACATGACATTTCCACACACCAAAGTCAACTATACATTACATGCATAATTAACTAGGATAAACGATCATCTGATCATCATCTACTTCTTGTGACGCTTGCCGCTATTGCTCTGCTTGTGGCTCGATCTGGCCTTGTCGATTTCGGTAACGAGGCACTTCCTCATGCCAACGATCCGCCTGTGCATCTCGTAGCATGTGTACACGCTCTTGGCCGCGAAACTAAGGTGAAGTTCATCCAGTTGCCGCATCCAGGCCCCGTGCCAGGATACGGGACGTGTTCTGTTGGCATCCTGCTTCATCTTTTCGTAGTATGGGTCGATGATGGCCGAGGCGAGTTCAACTAGGGAGTCCTTCTTCGTGCTGCCCCAGACCCTGTAGTGCTCACGGATTTCGACAAGGTTCTTGCAGGCCAAGCCCGTAACCCTGAGCGCTTTTACATCGTTGGTGGTTTCCACCATAGCAAACTTGTAGTCGGTGCTGTTGACAAACCTCGCAAAACGGTCGCAAGGCTCTGTGGCCATGCAGTAGTGGTAGATGAGGACATGATGGCGCATGCACAACTGGGCGATGGCAACCTTCTGATCTATGTTGGGACGACCGTTGGTGTACTGGAGGTCGATGCCGACCACCTTGTACTTGTCTCGAGCAAGCAACTGCTCAACGGTGTTGATGTAGTCATCCACCACGGCCGGGTCGATGGTGTACACCACCGAGAGATCCGTCTCCCTCGTGTGGGTCTCCACTTTATGCTCGCCGAACTCCATTGGAGCGCCGCTAGACATCCCCTCTCTATGTGTCGTCGTGGGTGTGCTTGTTGTGTTGTCGGGCGCAATCGAAAGGTTGAAGAGACTAAGGTTATTATAATGGCCGCGGGAATTAAAGGGGAAGCCGGCGATACTTCTCCAACGTATCTATAATTTTTTATTGTTCCATGCTATTATATTATCTGTTTTGGATGTTTTATATGCATTAATATGCTATTTTATATTATTTTTGGGACTAACCTATTAACGTAGAGCCCAGTGCCAGTTTCTGTTTTTTCCCTTATTTTTTAGCCTTGCAGAAAAGGAATACCAAACGGAGTCCAAACGGAATAAAACTTCACGATGATTTTTCTTGGACCAGAAGACACCCAGGGGACTTGGAGTCCAAGTCAGAAGAGCCATGAGGCAGCGACAAGGGTGGAGGGCGCGCCCCCCTACCTTGTGGGCTCCTTGGTGACCTCCTGACCTAGGTCTTCCTCCTATATATTCACAAATATTCCAGAACCACCAGAGGCATCCACGAAAACACTTTTTCACCGCCGCAACCTTCTGTTCCCGTGAGATCCCATCTTGGGGCCTTTTCCGGCATCCTGCCGGAGGGGGAATCGATCATGGAGGGCTTCTACATCAACTCCATTGCCCTTCCGATGATGTGTGAGTAGTTTACCTCAGACCTACGGGTCCATAGCTAGTAGCTAGATGGCTTCTTCTCTCTCTTTGATTCTCAATACAACATTCTCCTTGATGTTCTTGGAGATCTATCTAATGTAATCTTCTTTTGCGGTGTGTTTGTCGAGATCCGATGAATTACGGATTTATGATCAGCTTATCTATGAATATTATTTAAATCTTCTCTGAATTCTTTTATGCATGATTTAATATCTTTATATTTCTCTTCGAATTATCGGTTTGGTTTGGCCAACTAGATTGGTTTTTCTTGCAATGGGAGAGCTGCTTAGCTTTGGGTTCAATCTTGCGTGATTTCACCGAGTGACAAAGTAGGGGTAGCGAGACACGTATTGCATTGTTGCCATCGAGGATAAAAAGATGGGTTTTTCATCATATTGCTTGAGTTAATTCCTCTACATCATGTCATCTTACTTAAGGTGTTACTCCGTTCTTTATGAACTTAATACTCTAGATGCATGCTGGATAGTGGTCGATGTGTGGAGTAATAGTAGTAGATGCAGGCAGGAGTCGGTCTACTTGACACGGACGTGATGCCTATATGCATAATCATTGCCTTAGATGTCGTCATAACTTTGCGCTTTTCTATCAATTGCTCGACAGTAATTTGTTCACCCACCGTATTATTTGCCTTCATGAGAGAAGCCTCTAGTGAAACCTATGGCCCCCGGGTCAATTTTCCATCATATTACTTTCCGATCTACTATTTTGCAATCTTTTATTTTCAGATCTATATACCAAAAAACCAAAAAATATTTTATCTTTTGTTTATCTATCTCTATCAGATTTCACCTTTGCAAGTGACTGTGAAGGGATTGACAACCCCTTTATCGCGTTGGGTGCAAGTGTTTGATTGTTTCTGCAGGTGTTGGTGATTTGTGCGTTCTTCTCCTACTGGATTGATACCTTAGTTCTTAACTGAGGGAAATACTTACCTCTACTGTGCTGCATCACCCTTTCCTCTTCAAGGGAAAAACCAACACAAGCTCAAGAATTAGCACCAGACGGCCTGGAATATTGGCACGCTCGGATGGCAGTTCTAATTTGCAGCGCGTAACTCCATCGTGCCGCACATAACTGCATCGCGTGGTGCCACGCGCGGTGCAACCATATGCATATGGGGCCCCCAACGTGATCGTGCGCAGGCCCAACCGCTGGCAGAGCACGCGTGGAGGGACGCGAGCAGAGCGCTCCGCGGTCGCCTCAACGGCAAGCAACCATATATATGCATATAGCAGTTGAACACGCAAGGAAAAGCTGTCCACAAGCCGAGCGCATGGAGGTACGCGAGCAGAGCGCGTCGACGGACACCAGAGCGTGCCAACGGACGCGAGCAGAGCGCGCCGTGGCGCCTAACAGCGAGCAAAGCGCCGAGGGACGCGAAGAGAGGCCGGCACAGTGATACATGGCAAATAAGATGAACTATGCGAGCGATGGCGGAGACATCAAGCACGAATCAGATTAGAATTGCGTGTGCGATACGTGGGATACAGTTGATCCATCCGAGCTGTTTGTGATGGAATAAGCCGTGTGTGTTGTGGGCAAACTCTTGCTGGTATACAACCATCTGCGATTGATGAATTCATGACCGACGGGTTCCCTAGTGTGGTCATGTGTTATGTGATATGCTCTGTCTACAGAACATCAACATATATACTTATAAGAACGGCATTGCATGACCAAATTAAGCATACAATTACATAAGTGACTACACACATAACATTTCCACACACCAAAGTAAGCAATTACATGCATACTAAACTAGGAGAAACGAGCATCTAATCATCTACATCTTGTTGCGACGACGTTTGCCATTGCTCTGCTTTCGGCTGGATCCCTGGTCATGAATGGTTAATAAAATCTAGGTCTATTGCATATTAAGGTCAAAATAGTACTACCAATCTACGAGTCTCATACGATGCCATTTCAACGATTGTACCACAAAAGCCCGAAATATTACAAGGTTCAAATTCCAGAGTTACATGGCTCAAATTCAAAGATTACAAGGTTCAAACTGATATTAGAAATGAAATTCATCTCATTCAGCTGCAAACGCCCGTGCTGATCAGCTGAACATGGATATAAGAGAGGTTCAAACTAAAAATTAAAATAGTAAGGCCGCTTTCCAAACCTCGTTATTTCTGCAAAGGGGCCAGCCGCTGACAAGTCATGTATGGGTTTGGCACAATGACTTCCAATTACTCTGCCATATGCTCTTCCAATACGAAGTTTAGCTTTTTTGGAGCCTCTTCCATTCTGCAGTAGCTGCCGGCTCTGATCAACAAACCATTCATCTTTCCTAATTAAATGCGTGTTCAACCTCAGTACCTTCAGCACCCTTGCTCTGCCAAGAAAGAACCTGGCGAATGTAATCTCCAGTAAGGTCCCTCGGTAGTAGTTCAAAGTAATATTTGAGAGATGTAGATCCAGGCATTTGATGTGATTGTCATTATAGACATTATCCACCTCTGGTCCTATTATTATCTGCAAAAGAAGAGAACGTGTTAGTGCCTACATGCAGTTTTGAACACTACTATTTGGTTTGCAGGATTTGTAAAATGCACCAACGTGCCATCTTCGATCTGACATGATTAACATGGGCATTTTATTACAATCTAGAAAAATGTAGCCTTCTTCACAAGAGGTTGGATTGGATGAAAAATTCCCTAAGAAAACTAGTACAGATGAATCCAAAGGGGAAATGCTTATGGATTGTAACCATATGAATCAAGCAACCAATATGGGGTGGGGGTGTATGTCCTGAAATCCTCCAAAATTCCTTCAGAAATCATAGTACATTGTCATTGTAAACTTGGGAAAAGGTGCAAAAAATTGAACTCCCTTATGGTTAACATTTAACAGGAAAGGAACATCACCTCGATATACAGCCTCTTCAGGCACATAAAGCATCTCAGGAAATTGACAACTTGGTCCAGGTTGGGGCCGACAGATTCTAGTGCCAAGACCTTCACTGTGCGCAGAATCTGGGTGAAGCTTTTCTGGATGATAGACGAACATACATCTTCAAAATTAGAAATAATGTTGATATCAAGAAGGAGAGGTAGAAGGCGACTGTTGTACCTGAAAGTATTTGACAGACGAGTAGCCCACCATTGTCAATTTCGGTGCAGAAATGACATTGATTCTTGTTGGACCTTGTTGATCAACTACAAGTAATCTCTCAAGTGAAGGTGTGTCCTCAGTGACCATATTGTGGTCCACCTTTTGTGATCTCTCGTTGCAGCACCAGCAACACACATAAATAGTCCGGAGAGTCATGGAGGTGATGTGGAAGCTACTCGACCAATTCATCGCCTGAAGACGAAGGAACTCAAGTGCAGTACAGCCGCAGAGCAGGCGCTCCATGTCATCCTTTGGGATGCAGATGGCGACGAGCTCGAGGTGCTTCAGTCGTGGTAGAAAAAGAGCGGGTGCGTCATTAAGGGGGGGATGGCAGTTCATGAACTTGGCGAGGCGCAGCGTGGGCGCGAAGCGGAGCGCGGACGTTGGCAGCGAGCGCGTATGCCCATCATTAAAACTGAGCTCTTCAAGCCGATCTAGGGCGGGGGATCGAAACCACTCGTCAAGCTTGGCTTGGTCCTCGCCATTGGATAGGAACGTGCCCATGATAAGGCCTCTGATTGGTCCATGGTGACTGCCGAGGATCTGGGAGAATGCATCCAAGCTTTTGTGATAGCCATGGCAGAGCTCGTGGGCGTCGAGGAGGTCGAGAGGGGTGGAGAGCCATAGGGGGTGCCACCACCGGGAAAGGGCGGTTGTCCTCGCCCCATATTTGATTGGGAGGAGGGATATGATGACTGTCAACATATCATCGGGGAGGCTGCTGATGAAGTCTAGGCTTGCTGGAGTCGCTTGCGGTTCTTTCTTGACCCGCCTCCACTTGTTGGCAGCCTCATTCTCCACCTCGTCGGCGGCGACGGAAACCTCTGTCTCCATATTCACACCATGCTCTGGTGCTTCAGCAGCCCCGGTGTCGCCACTCCCTCCGATGGGGTGCTTCGGCGGCATCCTCATACACTGACGGCTTTGAGGACTGAGAGCGGCGTCAAGGATGTGGGCGGAGAGAGAGGATTGTGTGTGTGGCGAGGATGGGGGTGCCGGCTTTGAGGACTGAGAGCGGCGTCGAGGATGCGGGCGGAGAGAGAGGATTGTGTGTGTGGCGAGGATGGGGGGGTGCGGCCGCTCTGGCGCGCCATTAATATGGACCAGTGGGAGCAAGGCGGGCAGCGGTCAAAGGCTGTCTCGCTTCCTGGTGAGCCTGCACTGCGGACTTCTGGCATTCCTATACCATCATTTCACGGAGCGAGGCCGGCGCGCCATTAATATGGAGCAGTGAGAGTGAGGTGGGTGGCGGTCAAAGGGCTGGCTCGCCTCCCGGTGAGCCTGCGTGATGGACTGCAGGCATGCCTACTATCATTTCACATAGCTACTAGCACGCCCCACGATGAGTGCGTAGCAAACACGCGCATGCCTCGGCCTCCCGGTCTACCTGCTAGCATGCGTCTCGTCAACTCACACATGCTCGTACAGCACACGGGACGCGTGCACGGCACGTATTATATTGATTTTTCCTTTTTGATGATTAATTCTGCCACTTTATTGCTTAACCGAAGCACGGCACTTACATTGTTGGTCTAACGCACATGGTTCGAATAAAGAGTTCGTGTGCGATATTGGTTGATAATTATTTATAATTTCCTGTATGTAAGAAGATTATATCAAAACTTGTCTCAAATTTGAAAAAAAAATATCACAGTCTATTGGTGTCCATATGACACCACGATAAGTTTCATGAATTTCAACTTAGTTTTGGATTTATTGGATTTTAAAATCAAGATTCTAGATGTTAGAAATTTCTTGCATGGGGACTAAACATGCACCCAGGGACACGTACACATCTGATTTTGCAATCCATTTTCCTGCACTATCACGGGTCTCATGTAGATCAAATTTGATTTTGCACATTTAAATCCCTGGGAAATCAATCAATGTATAAAAAATAAATAGATGTATCTATTTTTTTAAATTTTCAATGCTAAACTCCTTTGGTCGCATGTTCGCTGCAGAAAAAGTTTGACATGCATCTTTGGGCCACATGCACGCGGTGGTCCTAGGACACTCACTCGCGTGGGCCCACGAGGTCACCATCCAGCACTATGACATGCGATGAGAGAGGTTAATTTGACCAACAAGGATGGTCATTTTTTGGTTTTTGTTATACGTATGGTAGGGGTCTATATATATAGTACGCGTTGAAGAGGGTGGCCGGGGGCAATACTACGCGTCATATAGGACACTCACTCGCGTGCGATGCTTCCATGCATGGGCCCGCGAGGTTGTCCTCCATCACTTTGACCCGACAAGGAGGTTTCTTTTTGGGTTGTGTTGCGGTAGGAGTATATAGTACACGTCGAAGAGGGGAGGAGGGGGCCGGGGCAGCACATATATACTACACAC
The DNA here is from genome assembly GCA_011799875.1 of Thinopyrum elongatum. Lineage (NCBI taxonomy): Eukaryota > Viridiplantae > Streptophyta > Magnoliopsida > Poales > Poaceae > Thinopyrum > Thinopyrum elongatum. The sequence goes on along the minus strand of CM022299.1, from coordinate 334,514,313 downwards.
ACGTCATGAATCGATCTCGCTCCGTGTGGGGACTTTTTGGTTTCCGAGGCAGGTGCCGCAAAGAAGTTGTGCATATTGGGTATTAAAAACATCACCAACACATTGGGCCACGTGCAGACGATGGTTGTCACTCATTCGCCTGCGACTCTTCCCTCCATGGGCCCACGAGGTCGTCGTCCATCTAATATATGACACAATGAGAAAGGTAATTTGACGAACAAGGAGGATTATTTTCGGGTTGTGTTACGGTACATACGTAGGAGTATATATTACGCGTCAAAGAGGGTAGGGGGCAACATATATATACTACGTGTCATGAACCTCGGTTCATGTGTGGGGGACTTAAAGGTTTTCGAGGCAGGTGCCACATCAAAGTTCTGCATATAGATTAGGTATCCAAACATCACAACCACACATCTCCATACATATGTGTTTGGCCCACAAGCAAGCGATGGCGGTTGTCCTCTAGCACTCACTCACGGGGTTATCGGCGAGATGCTTCGTCCATCTCTGTGTGCCTGCTTGGTCAATCACTTCGACCGACAGCGATAGAGGTTAATTTGACTTATAATTAGGAGTGGATTAAACTTTGGTTCGTCTTATACGGTTCGGTACATGCAAGTATACTTCGCGCGCATGTGTACGCACGAATCCCTCCCACCGGGTCGAAGTTGTGGGGGGAGCATGCGATGCATTATGAACCAGATCTGTGTGGGGACTGTGCGTTTTTCGACGCATGCATGCACCACATCAAAATGTTGTGCTTTTGGTATTCAAACATATATGCGTGCATCACGCATGTCCATACATATGTTTGGGGCACATACATGCAGTGGTTGTCTTTGGACACTCTCCCTCGCTTGGTTATCATCGACGGCCTATATATTCGTGGGCCCGCGTGGACGTCTCCATCACTTCGACCAACAACGCGAGAGAGGTTACCAGGGTGGATTCTTCTTCTCTTGGTTCGCGTTACTGTATAGTCATACGTCGATCATGGTGAGATTCGAGACCTAAGTTTGAGGGCTCACATACACATGAATCAAAGTTGTGCATTGGGTATATTATTCAAACACCACATGACACTTCATACATATGTTTGGGCCACATGCACGCAGTGGTTGTCTTCAGGCACTCCCTCGCGTGGTTATCGACGACAAGCTAGCCTATTTTGTGGGGCCGTGTGTGGAATGTCAATGGATGACTTTGACCCAACAAACAAGAGAGGTTATACAACCAAGGTGGTGATTCTTCTTGGTCAGTCTTACAATATGCCTTGGTGAGATGCCCCCTCCCCCTGACTCAAAGTGTGTGTGGGGGGGGGGGGGCACGGTACTACTTCGTACTAGATGAACCTCTATGGGGTTGGGGATGCCCGGTTAATTTGCGATGTACATGTGCCACATCAAATTTGTGAATTGGTTATTTAAATATCATAGCACATTGTTTTCACACACACACACATCGGGCCACCCGCAGGTGTGGTTGGTAAGTGGTGTCACCCATCTAACGCCAGAGGAACACATCTGTGGGCCGCACATGGTCCACATTTGATCGGAAGCAAAGGGGAGAGGGGGGTTGATGTACTCCTTTCGGTTTTGTGTTACGATACGGTGAGATGACAGACCTAGCTATTTGGGGGCATGCGTTCATAGCTAGGATTCCCCTCCCGGCAACACGAAGTGTGTGTGTGTTTGGGGGGGGGGGGCTAGCAATAATAAAGTGCGCTTTGTGCGACAGGTGCCACATCAAAGTTGTGCATTGGGTATTTGAACATAAAACCACCCTTTTTATACATATATTTGGTCCACATGCAAGTGTGTTCGTGTTCTGACCCTTTCCCGCGTTTTTTTGGCCAAATTTGTAAACAGTCGGACGCAGCAACTGTCTGCGATCGGGTACGAAACAGACACGGTTCCCTAGGACTACCCATGTGCCGTGCCCCTGCCCCTCACCTATCACCCACATGATCACAGTAGATTGGGCTCCACGACGCTTCCCTCCCCCTCTCGAAAACATCTACTCCCTCGCAATCTCGAAAATATCTACCCGCGTAGATGGTTTTTCTGTTTGATAGCACACGATTAGTATGTCTGGACCGTGTGCGATGTCTGTTACTCCCGCTCTTCTTCAATCAGTAGGTCCAAATTTTCAGTAGCCCCGGCATTTTACTCCCGCCCCGCTCTGCTTCAATCCCTTGATCCAAATTTTCAGTAGCCCCGCCATTTTACTCCTGCATAGTAAAATTTTCAGTACCCGCGGCATTTCCTCAAACACCACCTTGGACCCCCTCCACACACACACCCCAAATCCTTCGCTCACCCCAAATCCCCTGCTCACACACATACACACCACCCCTCCCTTGCTCCAAACCTAGCTAGGTCGCCGCCGCCACCGCCGCGCCGCCTCCATCGTCAACCTCTGCCGGTTTGCCCGTGCAGTTTACCCTCCAATATACATACCCTCGCCGCCCTGAGTTTCTTAGATGACGCCTGTGAAACGCCCCCTTTCCCATAGATCCCCATCCACACCCCCCTTCCCCACTCTAGAGTGTCACAGCCTAAGCCCGGCTACGCTTCCCGGGGAGCTCGAGGAGAGAATGGCCCAAAAGAACTTTACCGCGGCCTCTTCGCCCGACGTCGGCGAGGTGGCCACCGAGGAAGCTGACGATGATGACTGGACCTGGATTGAGCCTTTCAATCAGTAGGCTAGAGTATGCTGGCATGTCGCGGACACCGGCTACGACATCGAGGTCGTTGACACCGATGGCTTGACGCGGGTTATGTCACAGGTTAAGTTGCCCACCCCCAACCCTTCGGGTTCGACAGCCGTCGATCTCATCGATGGCCCTGCCGCTGATCTCCTGTGGCTCGTTATGAACAATTTGCCATCCTTCATCACCATGGAGCCCCTTTTGTCATTTCTGAAGGACACGTTCTGCGACGCTGGCCTGGGATCCTCAGCTGGCAAGTCAGACCTCATCGGCGGCGACCACGAGGAGGAGCCAATCTATGACAAGTGAGGAAACCCATGATTTGTTTTCTCGAACCCCTTTTGTAGTGAGAACTTGTCCAGTATTTATTGCTATATTAGGTTGTTTGCATTACGCCTTGTTTATTTCTACGGTTTATGGTTGTTTGGTTGTTTGTAGTTAGCACATGTCCGGTTTCAATTGCCATCTTTGGTTGTTCGTAGTATGCCTTGTTTATTTCAGCTATTAACAGTGTGATGTTCTATATGTGCTAGTATGAACTGTGTAGTTCAATTTCATCAATACCAAATTTAACAATAGCTCTATGAATGACTATATTTGGTTGCTGTTAAGCATGTTGTACTCCCTCTGAATCTTTTTAGTTCGCATATAAGATTTGTCTAAAGTCAGGCGTCTTAAAGTTTGACCAACTTTATAGAAAAAAATACCAACATTCACAATATGAAATAAATATCAGTACATGTGTCATGACTTAAATTTTCATATTGTATAACTTTAGAATGCTAGATGTTGATATTTTTTCATATAAATAAGGTCAAACTTTATGAAATTTGACTTCAGACAATTCTTATATGCAGAGTAAAAAGGACTGGAGGGAGTATTGAACACGCCTTTCCATTTGATTTAACAATGGTACTGTTTGGATACTCTAACTTAGCTAGAGGTTAGAGTTAGTTTCTAGCTCATGACAGTTAAAAGGGAGAGAGAGATTGGTGGAATAGTTGATTGTATTGCTTGAGCCTCATGGGCATATATATAGGAGTACATGGTCATCTTGGAGTACAAATCAAGGTAGAATAAATCCTACGCTATCCTACGTTTCCTAAATAACAATGATACTCAACAAGGACTAACCCTGAACTAACTCTAGCCAAAGAGGTGTTTGGATGACAGTGTTAGATTGACAATAAATGCACTAGGAGAACTAGCCCCAATCAGCACCTCTTGGGTGGGATAGTTGTTTTGGGTGGGTTTGACGCAACTAGCTCAAACTAGCCCTCATGTTTGGATACTTTATTGCTATTTGAGCCCAAACTAGCTCATACTAACTCTAACCCATGGATCCAAACAAGGCCAATAACAAGTGTACTTAGACCTGCACAATACAAGTTTGAATGACTACGTTTGCTTGTTTTTAAATATTATGCCTGTTGCAGTTAATAACACACCTTTCCACTTCTTGTTTTTAAATATTAGGTTTTTAACAATTTGGTCTTGCACATGTAGGTCCAGCTGTCAGATGTTTTGACCCACTGTTTGACCCTTTTTGCATATGTGGAAATGAGTTGTCCATTAATATCAGTCAAGTCAAGACACTCAAAAAGATTGTTACGATAAATAAATTAGCGACAAAAAACAACAAGATCTTTGTCTGCACAATGAAGAACACATCAGTTCACTACGGGATGGTACTAACTGTTATACCTTGTCTTTTTAATTCCTTTGTGCCATTTCAAATCTGGAGAAGATATTTATGCATATCCTTGTTTTCAGGCCTTTCCAAAGCAGTTCACTGATGATTACCTCTCAAACCACCTGTACGGTCAGGAGGTGAGGAAGATTTTCACACAACACCCACAGTTCAATATTGAAGTGTTGCTGAAGAGGACGAAGGATGGATGGTCAATCATCCACAGGCACTGGCCTAAAGTTGCAAAGACCTTCAACATCAATGAAGGTTCAATATTCGCCTTCCGCATATGATGCTAATTTCGAAAGGTTGTAGATGTTGCATGTGAAACTTGGTGCTGGTGCAGTTGTGTAATGGCGTAGCTGAGTGCTGAAGCTATATGATGTTGTACTCTGATGTATTTCAATTATGAAATCCTGCTTCCTTAATATGGAAATGAAATATATTGTGTGCTTAATATGAAATGTCAATTAGATTAATAAATGGATTATTAATAATGGGGCAATTAGCCTACTAATTTGGTTTTTCTATTGCAAACGGTTATTGAGAAAACACCGTGGGTGATGACCTCAGGCAACGCACACAGTTTCTAGGAATAAACCGTGTTGGATCAATGAACAATCACACACGACATCCTCTTGAAAATTGTTTGCGTTAGGCCACCTTGCGCAAACGTTTACCACATAAAAACTGTGTGTGATGGAGAGCCTTTGCCACACAGTTTCTTCTACGCACCGTGTGTGATGCATTCAATAACGCAAACGATAAAATTGTTAATATCGTGTGCAATGGCAACTCTATCACAAACGATTTAATGGGGAAAATTGTGTGTGATGTACCAACGAACGGAAACGTTTTCCTTGGAGCGACTGTGTGGGATGTATATACGAACGGAAACGTTTAGCGGGGACTAACTATGTGGGATGTACTTACGACCAAAAACAATTTCACCTGTATAATTGTATTTTTTTAGCACTACTGTACGTATAACCATATTTGATCGCTCGCCAGTTGCACACGACCTCATTTTGCCGAGCGTGTGTGACAGGAGGGCATATCCCCGAGGGTTTCTGGGTCGTGTGGGAAGGACCCCCCTATCGCAGTCACTCACTAGGCGACGGTTCAGAACGCCATCACGGAAAGGGGTTAAAAACCGTTTGTATAGCACCTCGTTGTACCAGTGTTTGCTCTTTGCGGAAATCGGTCTCAACGAGTTCAAGCAATTGGCTTCACCGAGATGAGGTTTTGCCCTAGCCCTAGCACATTGGTCCCACCGAGTTGTTCCAGTCGGTCCCACTAAGATTCCTAACGTTCACATTTTGAACTGAATCGGTCTCACCGAGTTCTTCTATTCGGTCTGACCGAATTGGGTCAAATGTGTGTAACGGTTGGATTTTGTGTGGAGGCTATATATACCCCTCCACCCTCTTCTCCATATGTGAGAGAGCCATCAGAACGTGCCTACACTTCCAGCCTACATTTTCTGAGAGAACCTCCTACTCATGTGTTGAGATCAAGATATTCCAATCCAACCACAAGAATCTTGATTTCTAGCCTTTCCCAAGTTGCTTTCCACTCAAATCATCTTTCCACCATATCCAAATATGTGAGAGAGAGTTGAGTGTTGGGGAGACTATCATTTGAAGCGCAAGAGCAAGGAGTTCATCATCAACACAACATCTATTACCTTTTGGAGAGTGGTGTCTCCTAGATTGGTTAGGTGTCGCTTGGGAGCCTCCGACAAGATTGTGGAGTTGAACCAAGAAGTTTGTAAGGGCAAGGAGATCGCCTACTTCGTGAAGATCTACCTGAGTGAGGCAAGTCCTTCGTGGGCGATGGCCATGGTGGGATAGACAAGGTTGCTTCATCGTGGACCCTTCGTGGGTGGAGCCCTCCGTGGACTCGCGCAACCGTTACCCTTCGTGGGTTGGAGTCTCCATCAACGTGGATGTACGATAGCACCACCTATCGGAACCACGCCAAAAATCTCCGTGTCTTCATTGCGTTTGCACACTCCAATCCCATCCCTTTACTTTCTTGCAATTAGCATGCTTTACTCTTTCCGCTACTCATACTCTTGCCATGTTTGCTTGAAATGTATTGTGAATGCTTAAACTTGTGCTAAAACTCCACCTCAACTTGAAGAACTTAAAAATTGCCACTTTTACTTGTTGAGGGTCTAATCACCGCCCCTCTAGACCCCTCTTCTCGATCCTTTCAATTGGTGTCAGAGCCTTGGTCTCCATTGCTTTGGTTTAATCACCATTGGAGGAAGATGGATGAGTATACGATTGGGAGTATTAGACGTAGAGTGCCAATGCTTGACGAAGAGTTCTATAGCTCTTGGAAGAATGAGATGCTTGAACAAGTATATTACTAGCCCTTACATGCCCCCTATTGATCCCTTGCATCCTACCCCCAATGAGTATCTTGACATGACCCGCAATCTTAGAACTATTGATCTTATCATGAGAGGATTTCCTAGAAATTTGCTTATGTGCTTGCCTACATTTGAACGTGCTTATACTATATGGAAATATCTTGAGGAGCGTTTTCCAAACTATTCCTTGAAAAATCTAGATGAGATTCTTCAAAAGTCCAATGCTTTTCGTAAAATGAATCCTAGTGATCCTAAATTTGATGATTGTCTATTTGAGCTCCGTGACCTTATGCGTGCCAAAGGAGATGTTGGAGTCATTAGTAGAATCATTTCACAAGTCATTAGAATTCATAAACATGCACATTGTCATGTTCATACATCTAATAAATCACTCTCTTTAGGTGATGATCATTCACATGATGATGTTGAGCATGGATATTATGATGAGGATGATGATAGTGACTTTGATCTCGATGAGTCGATGAGACACTTTGGTCTTATGGCTAACCTTCGTGGTTACATGGCCGGAGGAAAGGAATGGGTTCTTGATAGTGGATATACTGATCATATGACCGGAGATAAGGACATGTTTCGTGAGCTTGCTGAAAACGACGGTCCCCGCAAGTATGTCATCTTTGGTGATAATTCAAAGGGTAAGGTAGTTGGCCTTGGTAAGGTGGCCATCTCCCATGATAGCTCTATCCAAAATGTCATGCTCGTTGAATCTCTTGGTTATAATCTACTTTTCATATCTAGACTAGCTGACTTCGGTTTCAACGTTCTATTTACTGAAATAGATTGCCAAGTGTTTCAAAGAGATAATCATAATATGGTGTTTACCGGTATTCGTAGAGGTGATCTATATATTGTTGATTTCACTAAGAGAGCTCAACCTCGTACTTGCTTAATTGCTAAATCCTCTAAAGGTTGGTTGTGGCATAGAAGATTAGGTCACGTGGGTATGCGAAATCTTGATAAGCTTATTAAAGGTGATCATATCCTTGGTGTTAAAGATGTCATATTTGACAAGGATAGACTTTGCAGTGCTTGTCAAGCAGGAAAACAAGTTGGAGGAAGTCATCCCGTGAAGAACATCATGACCACGAGAAGACCACTTGAGCTACTTCATATGGATCTTTTTGGTCCCAACGCCTACAAGAGTCTCGGTGGTAACTCGTTCGGTTTGGTCATTGTTGACGACTTTTCAAGATTTACGTGGGTGTTCTTTCTTGATGATAAATCACAGGTCTAAAAGATCTTCAAGAACTTCGCTAGGAAGTCCCAAAACCAATTTGAAGTGAGGATCAAGAAGGTTCGAAGCGACAACGGAATGGAGTTCAAGAACGCCAATGTGGATACCTTTCTTGACGAAGAAGGGATTTCACATGAGTTCTCGGCTACGTACACACCTCAACAAAATGGAGTTGTTGAGAGGAAGAACCAGACACTTATTGAGATGGCGAGAACGATGCTTGATGAATACAAGATGCCAAGACAGTTTCGGGCGAAAGCGATTGAGACAGCTTGTTATGCTACGAATCGACTATATCTTCACAAGCTTCTCGGCAAGATGGCATACGAGCTTCTCACCGCTAACAAACCCCAAGTTGGATACTTTCGAGTATTTGGCTCAAAGTGTTACATTCTTGATAAGCATCGTCGCTCGAAATTTGCTCCTAAATCTCATGAAGGTTTCCTACTCGGTTATGGCTCAAACTCTCACACTTACCGTGTCTACAACAATTTCACCCTAAAGGTTGAAGAGACGGTAGATGTGAAGTTTGATGAATCTAACGGCTCACAAGTAGAGCAATTGCCAATTGATGTAGGAGACAAAGATCCTTCGAAAACAATTCAAGATTTATCCATAGGCAAGTTTCGCCCAACGGAGGTGAAGGAGAGTACTTCATCCATTCAAGTGGAAGCCTCAACTTCACATCAAGGTGAACCACAAGTTGACTTGGAGGCATCCACAAGTGGAACACATCAAGATGAAGGAAATGAGGAAGTACAACAAGATGAACCACATCGACCTCCCTCTCCACCTCCACAAGAGAACGACAACGTCAACAACAATGAAGGAGGACAAGAAGAAGAAGAAGAAGAAGATAATGAAGAGGATGTTCCACCCCAACCCAAACAAAATCTCTCACGAGTTAGAGCAAGAGTCACAAGAGACCATCCTATCAAACAAATCTTTTATGACATTCAAACTGGGAGAATTACTCGCTCTAAAACTCATTTGGCTAACTTTTGTGAACATTACTCATTCATTTCTAGTATTGAACCTATGAAGGTTGAAGAAGCTCTTGAGGATCCGGATTGGGTGAACACTATGCATGAAGAGCTACACAACTTCGAGAAGAATCAAGTGTGGACATTGGTTGAAAAGCCGAACGACAACCACAATGTCATTGGAACCAAATGGGTATTTCGGAATAAGCAAGATGAGGATGGACAAGTTGTACGCAACAAGGCCCGTCTTGTCGCTCAAGGCTACACTCAAGTCGAAGGTATGTACTATGGTGAGACATATGCCCCCGTTGCTAGACTTGTGTCCATATGCATCTTACTTGCTTATGCCAATCACCATGATATCACTTTATACCAAATGTACATTAAAAGTGCTTTTTTAAATGGTGAAATTGAGGAGGAAGTTTATGTTAAACAACCTCCCGGCTTTGTTAATCCTAAGAAACCTAATCATGTCTACAAACTTCACAAAGCTCTTTATGGTCTTAAACAAGCTCCTAGAGCATGGTATAAATGCTTAACCAAGTTTCTTATTGAAAAAGGCTTTGAAATTGGGAAGATTGATTCTACACTCTTTACTAAAAGGGTTAATTGTGAATTATTTGTGTGCCAAATTTATGTGGATGATAACATATTTGGTTCAACTAACCCTCATTTTAGTGAAAAGTTTGGAAGGCCAATGTCGGAGAAGTTTGAGATGTCTATGATGAGTGAACTCAAATTCTTTCTTGGTTTGAAAATCAAGCAAACTAAGGAAGGTACCTTTGTTTCTCAAACAAAGTATACCAAGGATCTTTTCAAGTAGTTCAACATGCAAGAAAGCAAAGGTATGAGAACACCCATGCACACTAGTGGACATCTTGACTTGACTAAGGATGGCAAACCGGTTGACCAAAAGGTTTACCGCTCTATGATTGGTTCATTGTTATATCTATGTGCCTCCCGTCCCGATATTATGCTAAGTGTGTGCATGTGTGCACGATATCAAGCGACCCCTAAAGAATGTCATCTTAAGGCTGTGAAAAGGATAGTGAGATACTTAATTCATACACCAAACTTTGGCATTTGGTATCCTAAGAGGTCATCTTTTGATCTTGTTGGCTACTCCGATTCGGACTATGCTGGTGACAAGGTTGATAGAAAGTCCACTTCGGGTACTTGTCAATTTCTTGGTAGATCCCTTGTGTCTTGGTCCTCCAAGAAACAAAACTCGGTATCCTTTTCCACCGCCGAAGGGGAATACATTGCCGCCGGATCATGTTGTGCTCAATTACTTTGGATGACCCAAACCCTTAAGGATTATGGGATACATGTGAAACATGTTCCATTGCTTTGTGACAATGAAAGTGATATTAAGATTGCTCACAATCCCGTGCAGCATTCTCGAACTAAGCATATTGAAGTTCATCATTATTTCATTCGAGATCATGTTGCTAAAGGAGACATCAATCTTAAGCATGTTTGCACCGATAAGCATTTGGCGGATATATTCACCAAACCGCTTGATGAGAAAGTATTTTGCCATTTGAGAGGTGAATTGAACATCATTGATGCCTCAAACTTGGAGTAGAAGCTCCATTTGGATACATGCAAGGCATGAGCCTTTTATGACTAATCCTTGATATTTCTATTATGATGATGATCATATGTCTTGGATCTATACTTGTACCCTTGCATGTTATCTACCCCTTGTAGGTACTTGGATGAACCCAAATCTATGAGATTGCAAGTCACTCACATTTTTAGCAATCTCTACATCACCAAGTCCCTACTATATGGTTGTTGAATACAAGGAAGCATGAACTCACTCGACATATCCTTTGACAATTTCTATATATCAAATTTCATCTGGTATCAAGTTTCATGATTGTCATTTTGGATACACAAGTGCTCTTCCTTGCAAGACTAACCCATGTAGGAAGATGAACTCAAACTCCAAGTGGTGCTCCCAACTCTTGATGAACTACATCAACCTTGAGCATCCAACACAAGTTCGACTACATGATCAAGATCAATACCACAACCCAAGGTATGTCATTCCATCTTAGAGAAGCTTTGACCCAAGTCATGAGTCAAAGCAACTCAACAAGGTGTGAATACATCAAAATGCTTAAACGAAAAATGTAACCCCATTTCGAGCTTAAACGATGAGTATGACCTATGATCAAGTGATCTCACTTGACTCCTAAGTCAATATACTCTAACATAAGTGACTTTGTCGCCAACCCCTTCTAGATGAAGTTCTCTAGTGTTTCTTTGCTCATTTACTTTGTGTTCTTGCATATGTTTCTTGCTATTTTGTCTCCCTCTAAAACACACAAAAAAACTTCATCTAGATCTCTTTTCTGATTTTCTTCTGTGACCTTGCGGTTAATTCATTGCAAATCTTTCTGTTAATTCCTTGCAAATCCTTGTGAGATTTCATTTGCCAAGTGAGCTGAGATTGACAAAATCTTTACTCTAAGCTGAACTCGGTACCTCCGATCCAAACCCATCGGCTAGACCGAAACACAAGGTCTCCTTGTGAGCAGTTCATCGGTACAACCAACATGGACTGATTCGGTCTCACCGATCGGGACTGTCTGTGACTCTGGTAAATCGGCGTCACCAACGAAAGACAATCGGCGTCACCTATTTCAACTCTGAGAAAATGTTTTGCCATTTCTTATTGCCTATTTTCTTCAGCTCCACTCAATGATTCTATCCTCTATCAGCATCTCAGACTACCTGCTACTTTACAGTGACTCTCAAGGACCACACCTATTTGACTCATGCTCCAGAAGTGCCCTTCTTGGAAATTGATGTCAAAGAGGGAGAGAGAGCACATCAAAGCTTATCATATGAGCTCATCTAATCTCTCCTACAGATGCTTGTTGACAAAAGAGGAGAGAAGTCACATGTCTTTAAGAGGGGAAAGACGTGTATGTTTGATCTTAGCTATTGCTAATATTCTTGTTGCTCTGATTTTGGCTGATAATTACCACTTCTTGCTCTGATTTTCTCTCACCCTACTTTCTTCCATTATCCAATATCAGATTTAGGGGGAGAAGGATTCCATATCTAGGGGAGGAAAATCTTTGGAATTCATTGCATATCTTTAGATCTTTGGGGACATGTCAATATCTAAATGGAGTACTTAGTACTCACCCATTACATGTCATCGCAGTCTTGGTACTCTTGTGGTTTCCTGAAATTGCTTTACTTATAGTGTTCTTGTGTTATCTAACCCTGTTTTATCAAGGCCACTTCTTCCAAGGCCAGCTCAAGACCACATGGTAAGTATATGCATCACACTCATGTGCATGGTGATCTCTTGCTGATGTACATATTGTTTGCAAGAGGGATCCATACACATGGACGTACACTTCTTAACCACATCATTTGCTCTGATGCATATAGCCAAGATACATGTAACTCATTGCTTGCTCTGTCATGCTTATGCATTCACATGCTCTTATATTCCAACTCCACATGATTGCATACATGTAGGGGGAGCTTATGCATGTTACATGTCTTTCCAAAGCATTACCCAATACTCTGCATATCTTTAATCTAAAAGCTTTGATGTATGTTGCCATCAATTACCAAAAAGGGGAGATTGAAAGCACAAGTGCTCCCTGGGTGATTTTGGTAATTAATGTCAACATATCTCTTGTTGGACTAATGTTTTTATCTAGTGTATTTCAGACAAGTTCAAGAATGGCGTGGAAAGGACAAGAGGATGTGGAACCCCTTCAAGGTGTCAGGAACATGCATTGGCAAAAGCTCAAGACTCTTCATTTATATTTTAGTGATCCAAGATCACATTGATTCCATAGGAAAGCCAATACTATTAAAAGGGAATGAGGTGTTGCTTAATGGTCTACTTGCTCAAAATGCTTAGTGATATTGCTCCAAAGCCCTCAACCACTTTCTCATTTCCAGATATATACAAAACCCAAAGTCAAACTCGGCCCCACCGAAATCTTCTATCCGGCGCCACCGAGTTCATTTGACATAGCCACTGCCAGAAACCCTAAACACTTCGGTCACACCGATATGGATCTCGGTCTCACCGAGATGGCCCTGCAAACTCTCTGTTTCCCTTTGTAACATTTCGGTCTCACCGAAATGAGCTATCGGTCACACCGAGTTTGCTTGACCAACTCCCTGTTTGCTCTTTGCGGAAATTGGTCTCACCGAGTTCAAGCAATCGGCTTCACCGAGATGAGGTTTTGCCCTAGCCCTAGCACATCGGTCCCATCGAGTTCTTCCAGTCGGTCCCACCGAGATTCCTAACATTCACATTTTGAACTGAATCGGTCTCATCGAGTTCTTCTATTCGGTCTGACCGAGTTGGGTCAAATGTGTGTAACGGTTGGATTTTGTGTGGAGGCTATATATACCCCTCCACCCCCTTCTCCATATGTGAGAGAGCCATCAGAACGTGCCTACACTTCCAGCCTACATTTTCTGAGAGAGAACCACCTACTCATGTGTTGAGATCAAGATATTCCAATCCAACCACAAGAATCTTGATTTGTAGCCTTTCCCAAGTTGCTTTCCACTAAAATCATCTTTCCACCATATCCAAATCTGGGAGAGAGAGTTGAGTGTTGGGGAGACTATCATTTGAAGCACAAGAGCAAGGAGTTCATCATCAACACAACATCTATTACCTTTTGGAGAGTGGTGTCTCCTAGATTGGTTAGGTGTCGCTTGGGAGCCTCCGACAAGATTGTGGAGTTGAATCAAGAAGTTTGTAAGGGCAAGGAGATCGCCTACTTCATGAAGATCTACCCGAGTGAGGCAAGTCCTTCATGGGCGATGGCCATGGTGGGATAGACAAGGGACTTCTTCGTGGACCCTTGATGGGTGGAGCCCTCCATGGGCTCGCGCAACTGTTACCCTTCGTGGGTTGAATCTCCATCAACGTGGATGTACGATAGCACTTCCTATCGGAACCACACCAAAAATCTCTGTGTCTGCGTTTGCACACTTCAATCCCATCCCTTTACTTTCTTGCAATTAGCATGCTTTAGTCTTTACGCTGCTCATACTCTTGCCATGCTTGCTTGAAATGTATTGTGAATGCTTAAACTTGTGCTAAAACTCCACCTCAACTTGAAGAACTTAAAAATTGCCACTTTTACTTGTTGAGGGTCTAATCACCCCCCCCCCCTCTAGACCCCTCTTCTTGATCCTTTCAAAAACACCATGTGATCCAACTATATTAACAAAGCCCGTGATACATCAAGATCGTTCCATCTCAAGAACACAAGAGAGAGAGAGATTAAACACATACCTACTGGTACAAACCCTCAGCCCCGGGGGTGGACTACTCCCTCCTCATCATGGTGGCCATAGGGATGACGAAGATGGCCACCGGTGATGATTTCCCCCTCCGGCAGAGTGCCGAAATAGGGTCTAGATTGGTTTTTCATGGATACAGAGGCTTGCGGCGGCGGAACTTCTGATCTAGGGTTATTTCTGATGGTTTCTCTATTTATAGGATTTTTCAGCATTGGAATCATGCAAAGATGGGCCTCGAGGTGAGAACAACCCACCGGGGCAAGCCAGGCCCCTCTGGCATGCCCTGGTGGGTTGTGCCCTCCTCGTGGCTCTTCTGGCCCTCCCACGAAGCTTCTAGTGCCTCTTTTGTTCCAAAAAATCATCAAAAAGTTTCGTTGCATTTGCAGAACTTTTATTTCTACACAAAAAACAACACCACGGTAGTTCTGCTGAAAACAATGTTAGTACGGGTTAGTTCCATCCAAATCATACCAAAACCCTATAAAATTGTTGTAAACATGGCATGAATACTTCATAAATTATAGATACATTGAAGACGTATCAGCATCCCCAAGCTTAATTCCTACTCGTCCTCGAGCGGGTAAATGATAAAAGAAATAATTTATAAAGTGTGAATGCTAGCAAAGTGCATAAGTTTGATCAATGATAATTTCAATCACTTTTCCTAGCATCATAATAGCAATTCTTTCTCATAAAACTTCTCATGTTAAAGTAGCAACCGATTCACATGTTAACGTTAAAACAATGAATTCTCTTGAAACTCAACAACCTATATTCTTAGTCACCAAACAATTATAATTCAACTTATTCAACAGAGTCTAAGTAAGAGCACCACATACTCAATCATCATATAGTATTCTATGATTGCTAGTACTCAAAGCATATTCATAGAACAAATGGCATCCATCGAACACAGAGAAAGATAGGGGCTTAATGTTTCGCCTCCCAACTCATTTATCGTAGAGATAATTGTCAACAATAATAATTCATGATCAAATATATTTGACTGGTCATATGTGCCTAGATCTTTCCCCACCACATGATGCTTGCCAACTAGAGAATAGTTGAGGTTCAAATGAGAATTTATACTATTGACTCTTTGCATAAAAGTAAATACTGAAAAGTAAAAGATAGGCCCTTCGCAGAGGGAAGCAGATGTTGTCATGCGCTTTTTATTTTTGGATGCCCAAGCTCTTAATGCAAAGGACTGTCACCTTATATTGCCCCTTATGATTGCAACCTTTATTATCTAGTCTGTCACTTTTATTACTTTGCCATCACAAGTTTGTACAACGCTCAATTTTCCCTTACAATAAAAGATCAAACATATTTAGGAGAAATTTTTATTGGTTTATGCACCGATGACAACTTACTTGAAGGATCTTATTCAATCCAGAGGTAGGTATGGTGGACACTCATGGGAAAAAACTGGGTTTAAGGGTTTTTGGATGCACAAGTAGTATCTCCACTTAGTACGAATTTTTGGCTAGCAAAAGATCCTAAGCAAACACCACATGTTGGAGGATCCATAACAATATAACTTCTATGCAAATATACACAACCATAACTCATTACGTTGTCTTCCTTGTCCAACTTCAACTAATTTGCTCAAGTTTGAAAATAATTAATGGGTATTCAAAATCATACAAGATGTCCAAGATAATATATTTGTATCTGAAAGTTCTCTTCCTTATACTAATCATTCATGAATTAATTGTATGACCAATATTGTGATTGTCAAGCTTCAAAAGATTTCATTTTTCTAAACCCAATGTAAAGCTACTACTAGTGATGATATGAACATATAATTTCAAATTCATGATATTCAATTCATTCAACAATTTACTCATAGGATATATGTGAAGCACAAGAGTAAATGACAAACTACTCCAAAAAGGTATAAGTGAAAATCAAGTGAGTAGTTAAGTAAATGGGTAGCTATTTGAGGACTCCCTCTTATTTAAAAACTTTCAGATCTAAGTGTTTTATTAAAACAGCAGGCAAAACAAAATAAAATGAAATCCTAAGAATAGCACACATCATGTGAAGAAGCAAAAACTTAGGCTCAACCGAGGCTAACCGATAATTGTTGATGAAGAAAGGTGGGATGCCTACCGTGGCATCCCTAAGCTTAGATGCTTGAGACTTCTTGAAATATTATCTTGGGATGCCTTGGGCATCCCCAAGCTTGAGATTTTGGGTCTCCTTAATTCCTTTTATATCACGGTTTTCCTAAATCTTAAAAAACTTCATCCACACAGAACTCAACAAGAACTCATGAGATAAGTTAGTATAAATCAACGCAATAACCTTATCATTCTCTACTGTAGAAAATCACTAAAATTATTATTTAGCATTGAATACTCTTTTTTTGCGGGAGATTTAGCATTGAATACTAAATGCCTCTGCATATTTAATAGTCCTATCCTCAAATAGAATCATTAAACAAGCAAACATATGCAAACAATGCAAACATAACAGCAATCTGTCTAAACAGTACAGTGTGTAAAGACTGCAATTTTACTCACACTTGCCTAACTCCAAAAATTATGAAAATTTACCACACTGTAGAAAATTTATCATATCTTACTTTGCAAAACAAATTCAACATTTTTCACATTCTGACTTTTCTCAAGAATTCATGCAACAGCGTGCAACTTTCTGTTTTCAAACAGCAACACATAGACTTGCAAAATAAGCATGGCAAAGGCTATACTTAACATTTTTATTGAAGTAAAAGATATAAAATATTATTCCAAATAACAGCAAGCAAATCCTAATAAAATAAAATGAAGCTCCAAGCAAAACACATATCATGTGACGAATAAAAATATAGCCCCAAGTAAGGTTACCGATAATGTTGAAGACGAAAGAGGGGATACCTTACGGGGCATCCCCAAGCTTAGTTGCTTGGATATTCCTTGAATATTACTTTTGGGTGCCTTGTGCATCCCCAATCTTAGGGTCTTGTCACTCCTTATTCTCCTCATATTGATATCTCACTCAAAACTTGAAAACTTCAATCACACAAAACTTAATGGAACTTCGTGAGATGAGTTAGTATGATAAAGACAAATTATTCACTTTGGTAATGTAAAGATAAGATTCATAATTGTCCTCACACAATGCCTACTGTACTCTACAATTTGCACAATTTATATTAAGCAATATAAGCCATAGAAACCATAAAACAAGCAAACTATGAATTGAAAACAGAACAATACGTAAAGATCTGAATTTTAGTCATACTTATGCAACTCCGAAATTCTGAAAAATTAGTACAGCGTAGGTAATTTGTATATAAACCATATGTAAAAAATTCAGAGTTTTTCGATGTTCCAGTGATTTTTTTAACAATTCTGTTACTAGGAACAAAATTTTCTATTTTTGCACAGAATCAAGTCAACTATCATCCACACTATCCCAAAGGCTTTACTTAGCACTTTATTGAAATAAAAGCTATAAAACATGATTACTACATAGCCTAATCATGTGAACACACAAAAATAGTAGGGGTAAATGTTGGGTTGTCTCCCAACAAGCGCTTTTCCTTGATGCCTTTTAGCTAGGCATGATGATTTCAATGATGCTCACATAAAATATAAGAATAGAAACAAAGAGAGCATCATGAAGCATATGACTAGCGCATTTAAGCCTAACTCACTTCCTATGCATAGGGATTTTGTGAGCAAATAATTTATGGGAGCAAGAATCAACTAGCATAGGAAGGCAAAACAAGTGCAACTTCAAAACTTTCAACATAAAGAGAGGAAACTTGATATTATTGCAATATGTAAAAGTGTATGTTCCTCTCTCATAGTAATTTTCAGTAGCATCATGAATGAATCCAACAATATAGCTATCACATAAAGCATTCTTTTCATGATACATAAGCACAGAAATTTTATTACTCTCCACATAAGCAAATTTATTCTCATGAATAATGGCGGGAGCAAACTCAACAAAATAACTATCATGGGATACTTGATTAGCAAAATTGAAATCATGATGACAAGTTTCATGGATATCATTACTCTTTATAGTATACATGCCATCACCATAATCATCATAAATAGGAGGAATGCTTTCATCATAGTAAATATTCTCATCAAAACTTGGGAGACTAAAAATATCATCTTCATCAAACATAGCATCCCCAAGCTTGTAGCTTTGCATATCATTAGCATCATCGATATCCAAAGAATTCATACTAACAACATTGCAATCATGTTCACCATTCAAAGATTTTATGCCAAACATTTTATAGAATTTTTCCTCTATCAATTGAGCACAATTTTCCTTTCCATCATTTTCATGAAAGACATTATAAGGATGAACAATATGATGCAACTTCAATTCCATTTTTTTGTAGTTTTCTTTTACAAACCAAGCTAGTGATAAAACAAGAAAATAAATATTCAATTGCAATATCTAAAGATATACTTCAAGCACTCACCTCCCCGCCAACGGCGCCAGAAAAGAGCTTGATGTCTATTACACAACTTGTTCTTGTAGACCCGTGTTGGGCCTCCAAGCGCAGAGTTTTGTAGGACAATAGCAATTTTCCCTCAAGTCGATGACCTAAGGTTTATCAATCCGCGGGAGCCGTAGGATGAAGATGGTCTCTCTCAAACAACCCTGCAACCAAATAACAAAAAGTCTCTTGTGTCCCCAACACACCAAATACAATGAAAATTTGTATAGGTGCACTAGTTCTGTGAAGAGATGGTGATACACGTGTAGTAATGATAGTAGATATTGATTTTTGTAATAGGAACAATAAAAAATAGCAAGGTAGCAAGTAACAAAAGTGAGCACAAACGGTATTGCAATGCTTGAAAATGAGGCCTAGGGTCCGCACTTTCGCTAGTGCAATCTCTCAACAGTGCTAATATAATTGGATCATATAATCATCCATCAACGTGCGATGAAGAATCACCCCAAAGTTCTTATCTAGCGGAGAACATAGGAAGAAATTGTTTGTAGGGTACTAAACCACCTCAAAGCTATTCTTTCTAGTCAATCTATCCTAGAGTTCGTACTAAAATAACACCAAGCTATTCTTTCCGATCGATATAACCAATAGTTCGTACTAAAATAATACCATATGATACACATCAACCAACTCTAGTGTCACCTAGTGAAAGTGTGTTATATCGACTAGAGGGGGGTTGAATAGGCGATTTTTACAAATTCGTCACTAAGGAAATACTTTGAGGAATTTGCTAAGTGACGAACTACAAGCAGCGGAATAAGTACTCAGGTGCATGCATAACAAGACAGTAGCATGGTCATCATGATGAAATGAAAAATACACAGAGCACAGGTAACGTGTAAACAGGATAAGCAGGCAGAAGACAAGATGACTGAAGAAATAGGATTGAGGAAATTGAGAAAGTCTTCAATCAAAGTCTTCAAACAGCAACGATCAATTTCATCAACACATGAGCGAGGAAATGAAAGGGTTGAGGAAATAGAACCAGTAGCTCGGTGAAGACAATGATTTGGTAGACCAGTTCCAACTGTTGTGACAGTTGTACGTCTGGTTGGAGCATCTTGGTATTTAAACCAAAGGACACACAGTCCTTACTGTATTCTCCTTGAGCTAAGGTCACACAGACCTCACCCAATCACTCGTGGTAAGTCTTCAAGGTAACTTCCAAACCTTCACAGACTAGGTCACCCAGCGATCTACAATTCCTCTTGGATGCTCTAGACCTTGACCCCTAACCGTCTGGAAGATGCATAGTCTTGAAAGGTAACAAGCATCGGTTCCACACAGGAACAATCTCTTCAGTGATGCTCAATCACTTTGGGTTGTAGGTGTTTGGGTTTTGGGTTTTTCCTCACTGATGATTTTCTCTCAAAGTCGTCGGAGGATGGGATGCTCTAAATGACAAGTGTCAGTTTATCTCGGAGCAGCCAACCAGCTAGTGGTTGTAGGGGGCGGCTATTTTTAGCCGGGGAGCAGCCCGACATGATAAGACATAAATGCCCTTCAATGATATATGACCGTTAGGTGGATAAGATATTTGGGACAGCTGGCGCGTAGCACAGCAATGGTCGGAAATTTGAGCTCTCAAATTCCTCAGGGCTATCATGTTCCTCACTTGTAGGCAATCCGCACTGGCGAATTCCTAACTCCTCAGTCAGAACAAATTCCTCAGAGAACAGAAGATATTTGTCTCTGTCACTGAAGAAATTGACTGAACTGTATGAGATTTCCAAAGGCTTCACTCGAAGGATTGGGTATGTGTAGGCTTTGAGATGAGAATCACTTGGAAACTTTTCCTTAGTTTTACCTCGGCCCCCTTTAACAGTACGGTGTTTCCTATGACTCAAGAAAGAGAAAATGAAACTATGAAAACAAAAGTCTTCACGCTTCATAATCCTCGCATCAATATCAATGTCTTCGAGGTCACACCAATTTCCTCATTTTCAAAGTTTTCAAGAAAACCAAAGTCTTCAAATGAAGACATTCATTTTTAGGGGTCGACTTTGTTCATAAATATCAAACTCCTGACTTATATAACCTATGTACACTCACAAACACATTAGTCCCTTAACCTATAAGTCTTCAATACACCAAAATCACTAAGGGTCACTAGATGCATTTACAATCTCCCTGTTTTTGATGATTGATGACAAATAGGTTAAGTTTCAACGGGGATAAACATATGAAGTGTAAATACTGATATTGAGGAATTTGATTGCAAGATATAGAAGAACTCCCCCTGAAGATGTGCATATTTGAGGAATTTGCTTTGACTGCAAATGCACATTGTAGAATAAAATCATGGAGATCTCCCCCTATATCTTGTAATCCATACATGCATTTAACATATAATATGAAGAATTTGAAATGCATGATGGAAAATGGTGTCTGACGAATTTCAGGATGCATGCATTAAGGTACTTGAGGAAATAAGCATGCAGAAAGCAGTTCAAAAGTACCAGACCACCATCGGACTTAAGTTTACAATTCAACCAACAAACACTTCAGAAGAGCGAGAGTTGTAACTTAACAAAAAAACAACCCATATATAAGACCCGCTTGAAGACTAACTCAAATTTCTCCCCATTTGTCATCGAATGACCAAAAGGGACGAAAAATGAGGACTAACGCCCCTGAAGAATATCATCACGATGTTGATGGAGGAGCGCCAGCGTTGTTGGGGTCGTTTGTCGGTGTAGGGCCTGCCGCAGTGTCGTCGAGATCCTCAGCTTCATCCATCTCACGCGATGAAGAAAATGAACTGGTGACCAGCTGAGGAACTTTGACCTTCTTGAATTTCTTCGAAGGAGGATGAGCCCAGTCAAAGTTCTCCTGAAAGTCCATCTGCTTGAGGTCTTAAGCACTGTAAAGGTGAGACAAAATAGCCCAAGTGTGATCAAATATTTTATGCGCATAATAGTGATTCTTCTTCATAGTGTTTTGTGTGAAAGTCATGTTCTGAAGAATTAAGCCAAATTGACGCTTGACCCACTTGTGATTTCGATCGACCTTCTGATGAAGACTTAGAAGAAGCTCACGATCAGTCATCACTCGTGGGGCAGTGGCTTGAGGATTTTGCTCATGGGCTCTTGCAGAATCTTGGGTAGCAGAGTCATCATTGGTGGAATATGATGCAGCCTTGCGAAACTGACCATCCAATGGATGAGTGCCTTCATCAATAACAGCAGCTTTGCCTTTTTCATCAGCTGAAGAAATAGTCCTTTTGAGGACTTCAATGGGAGGCAGAAAGCTGAGGTGATTCTGAAAATTTGCCTTGTCGTGAATTGAAGACCTGGTTCTGATGAATTTCATTATCCAGGGAGCATAGGGCTTCAATTCAAATGGCGACAGTGCGACATTTGCCGAAGTCCTCATGAAGAAATCGTGATAGTTAATGAGAATCCCATGTATGATGTTGAATAGCAGATTCTTCATGATGCCAACAACTTCTTCTTCTTCAGAGTTGTGGCCTTTGATTGGACTGAGGGCATGAAGCAATTCAGAGGCCGGGGCTTTATAGTGAGTGTTCTCAGTCATCCAGTCAAGCACCCATGAGTTGACATCAGCCACATTTGCAGTGAGGTGCAGTGTTGCATAGAATTGAATAATTAGCTCTTCATTCCAATCACAGATATCAGCACAGAAATTCAGGAGCCCAGCTTCGTGAAGAACATTCAGAACAGGTTGGAAGCAAGGAATGGACTCCATATCCCCATGAGGAATTTGACAGTGCTGAAACACCTTGTCCTTGTCCAACAGAATAGCTGCATAAAAGTTCATCTGGCTTGCTATCCAAAACCTCTTGCGCCTTAGCCTGGCTGAGTTATACGGATTAATGTCAGTGAAGAAATGATGCTCATCAAAGAAATCACCAGCCTTGAATTTTGGCCTCTTTGCATGAGGATTTTGTGGCTTGGGCTGAAGATTTGCAGTTGACGGTCTCACAAACTCTTGAGTCACAACCTCTGGTGCTGCTGACTGAGGAATTGAAGCTTTAGGTTCTTCAGCAGTGGTTTGATTGTCCATTTCTTCAGCTGTAGCAGCTAGAATTTCTTCAGGTATCGAATGGAGAGAAGTTGGACGTCCTTCAGACCCTGTGAGTATTTCTTCAGTCTGCACAGGGGACTGAGGAATTGGATGCAGAGGTGTGGCCATCGGTGAATTGGGGTAAAGATTTTCCCAATAGTCATCATTCAGCACCGGAGTAGTTGAGCCAATATCCACATCTTCTTCAATTTCCTCAACGCCCGCCTCTTCAGCTGTGAACTGAGGCATAGGCGATGATACCAGTGGTGTGGAGACAACATCATCTACATTGATTTCTTCATCCAACTGCTCTGAGGAAGTAGCAGAAGGATTCTCCTCATTAGTGTCATCTGGAATGACATATTCTTCACCAAAAGGAATGAGTTCCTTTGATGGCACTATAGATATCGGAACAGCATCAATTGGTTCTGTGAAAGAGCTCGTCAAAGTCCTCACTTTCTTCGGAGCTGAGGACTCTGTAGAGGTTGATGCTTTCCTCTTCCTTGTGGCTTCCTTCTCCACAGCCTTCATTTTCTTCACTTCTGATGCAGAAGGAAGAGTGATGTTCTTCACCTTTGAAGATCTTGCTTGAGGAGCAGATGAAGTTGGTGCAATTTCTTCAGGCACGACTGATGCAGTTGCCCTGGCATTATCAGTTTCTTCAAGCACAGCAGAATCTTCAGCTGGCCTGGGTTATTCTTCAGGCACAACATTGGTGGTTGCCCTGGCATTGTCTTCAGGCGCTGGAATTTCTTCAGCCCTGGTAGCTTCTTCAGCAGCCTGATTCTCATCAGCTGCGCTTTCAGTTTCTTCAGTCTGCTGAGCAGATGCTTCAGCTTGGGGAATTTGTTGTTGTGATAGTGCTGCAACATTTGCCTTGAGGTTCTTGGCAATCTTGACAAATCTGACATTGGCACCGAACCAATCTACATGATATCTATCAAATTCATCACTGAGATCTCTGATCTCCCTCTGAATAGTTACAAGTTCTTCAGGAGCTAGTGTAAGAATGTTGTTCCTCAGGAATCTCTCCTTCTTGTACTGGGCCTTCTTCACTTGTCTGGCCTTCTGAAACTTCCACTTTTCTTCGCCTATGAAGGCGTTCAGCATATGACTTTGACCAGGAGTGTGGTTAAGGTCAGGAAGTGGAGTGTTGGGATATTTGTGCCATAGATCAATGAAATCGAGGATTTTCCTCGGATCCAGCATAAGAGGCATCGAGCTGCCTTTGACTCTTGCAGCCCTTTCCGGTCTATCCTGGATGATTTCAGTCAATTCTTCATCATCAGCTTCATCATCGTCATCAGACGGAACATGGAATGCCACTTGCTTCTTGTGAGTACTTGGCCTCGTTCCACGACCAGTAGTGGTCTTGACCTTCAGCAACATTGGACCACTTGAAGATTGTGGTGGTGCTGAGGATGATGCAGAAGCCTTTGAGGTAATAGAAAAGCCTGCAGTCTGCTGACACGTTGCAAGGTGCACAGGTGTTGAGGACTTTGTGGCAGCAGCTGAAGATTTTGAAGCAACTGAGGGGATTGGCACAGCCCTTGAAGAAGTTGCTTGAGGATTTTGCCCTGAGGACTTTGCCATTAAAGAACTTGGCCGTGAGGGCATTGAGCTTGAAGATTTCTTCACAATAGACTTCTTCAGCATGGCCTTCTTTGGTGCAGTTGTGCTAGCAGAGGCCTCAGCAGCAACAGCAACAGCTTGAGAATCCTCATTGAATTTCTTCACTGGTTCTTTAGCAACTTTTGAAAGCTTGTCTTGGCGCTTGGCCCATTCCTTTGGAAAGTCCTGACCTCGCCTGACACTGGTGGGATCAGCTACTTAGCCAGCAGCCAAAGGAGGTCTTGGACATGGAGGGTTTACGGCGAATTTCTTCATGTACTTTGGAGTTACATAACGGTATTCCCTCCATTCCTTAGCCCATCTCCTCTCAATTCTATGCATGCGCACTTTGCGCTGATTCTTGTTTTCCTTCCCATGAATAGCTTCATCTGGTGTGGAATATTCATCATATATGTCGTCAGGGATTTCAAACGATGTGTTTGTCTTAGGCCTCTTGCCTCCCTTCTGAGGTCTCTTCCCATCTGCCATTTTCCTCACTTGAGGACTTTGAACTTTGGATGTTTCTGAGGAAGTATGCAAATTTTCTTCGAGGAATGCTGCAAATGAGTTAAGTTGATGAGAACCTAGTGATTCAGCAGCAGACATTTGTACCTGTGAACAGAGTATAGGTGCGAAGAATTTGGAGAGGTCATATGCGTTCTCAGAAATTTTTCAAAAGTATCAAGTTTGAGGAATTTGACCACAGGTGTCTTGAAGAATTTCACTAAGCATTCTTGACTTAGGTTCCAGAGTTGTATAGATTTGAAAATCCACACAATTGAGGAATCTTGAAGAAAAAACATGGCTTAGAGAAACAAATCAAGGAACAGAATCATTCAGGTGTTTAAGGAGTGGGAAGTTGAAGAATAAACACCTTTTCAGGATTTTGGGGAAATCATAAGAATCAAAGTAGGGCGGTAAAATTAGATTTTAATTACCCTTGATGAAGAACACGACGAACTGGGAGTTAGAAGTTGGAAGTTCGTCTGTCCAGATCTCCCACGCCCTAACTTGGCGGCAGGAGATAGCTACGGCGACGGCGGAGTGAAGATTTCCGTGGCCGGCGCGAGTACGACGGCGAAGAGGTTGAGGCAGTGAAGCTCTTCCTCTCCGGCGTTGATAGAGTGTAGCGGTGGTGCTAGGTCTGAGAGCTCGAGCGGAGTAAATGGAGTATGAGGAGGGTGAGGGGGTATTTATTGCTGCAGTGAAAAACTGCTCGTCCAAAGATTTTGGATGAAGATGCCCCTGACCCTTACTATCCTATCGACATGTGTCACCCACGTACTGAGAGGTGGAGATCATGGGGGATCGTGGGTGAGTAGTTTAATCCATCGTGGGAAGTGGAACGGTTTGAGCGGCAACAGCCGAAAATTCAGATATGAAATTTTTTAATGTTTCGTTCGCAAATTCTTCAGCTATCAAGGACACAGTGAAGATTTTGAACGGGTTTCAAATAGAACGCATATGAAGAATTTGTGAACAGATTGGGTTGAGTTTAGCATAGAGGGGGAACAGGTCCGATCACATTCACTTAGAATAAAAACAACTTGAAGTATTAGCAATAAGTGAATGCTATTGAGGACATTGAAAACTCAAATATATATATATATATATATATATATATATATATATATATATATAGTCAATGAAGAACACCAATTGAAAACATTGAGGAAATTGCAAAGTTGAGGAATTTGAAAATTTGAAGAATTTGCAAAATGAAGACGAATTCAAATTTGAAGATTTTCAACTTTGGTTGGTGGCATGACCCACTGTATAAGAATGATGATTTCAGACACCGCGTACAATTGTCGTAGGGCTCTGAGAATCAAATTTTTCATTAATTTCATCACACTTAGAGGGTTAGTCTTCATTGATTGAAGAAAAACGTTACTTCGTGTGTTGCACATCTAAGTCATCAATTTTGCATAAGTGTTAGGATGTGTGTCCTTTCAAAGAACATTCGAAGATTCTAAGATATTTAGCTCACACTGCAACTTGCTAAATCTCTTCTTATCCAAGGGCTTTGTGAAGATATCTGCCAGCTGTTCTTCAGTCTTCCCGTGGTCGATGGAGATGTCGCCCTTCAACACATGACACTACTGCAGGATGCTGCTAACACGACACTACGATCAGAGACCCTTTAATGAAACTGTGTGCGGTGCATTAATCGCAAACAATGATGTAAAAAAACCGTCAAAAAAGATGCAAAACATTTGCGATGAATGATACATCAAACACGGTTCAGATTTTAGTTGCGTGTGCGATGCGGGGCATACGGTTGATCCATACGAACTATTTGCGATGAGATAGAACAACAGAAACAGGCAGCCAAATCAAGGTGTGTGCGATATACGGCATACAGTTCGCTCCGATGAACCGTTTGCGATGATCGAGGTGAATGCAAACGATTCGGTGTAACAAGATGTGTGTGATACCCGGCAAACAGGTCGGTAATCAGAATTGTGTGCGATCATTATAGACAGCCCATACGGTCTTTTTTTGTGAATTGTGTGCTCGTCAGGGCACACAGTTCAACAAACCAACCTGTGGGCGATAATGTAGAAGATCTCTGTCGAATACATATTACTAACCGTCTGCGATGAGATTGACAGGATAAACAGAGATAACAAATTAGTATGAGCGAACGGAAACAGAGATATATACAGTCTGCTTAATTTAGTCCTTCTTCTTGTTGTTGTTGTTGTTGTTGGATGGCCCCGCGACATCGTCTTGGCGAGGACGCTTCTTGCCGCTGACCTTTGGCTTTTCATCGCCGCCGCCGCCGTCATCGTCGTTGTTGTCGTCGTCCTCCTCCTCCTTGTTCGACCATTCCTCCTCATCATCATCGTCGTCCTCTTCTTCATCCTTTGATGGCTCCTTGTCCGTCTGGTTATCGTTTGATGACTCCGAAGGCGGCGTCCCTTCCATGATCCGGATATAATCGAGGTCTGGGCTCGATGCTGGACTCATGGAAGACGAGCGGGATGATTCCGATGTTGACCTATCATCGGGCGCCAGACTGCTGGCCGAACTGTCGTCCTCGCTGTCGCTCGACATGGCTGCAGTCGTATAAAAACCGCGAGAAAGCGAAATTGCAGAGTGTGTGCAAGTGTGTAGCGCGGCCTGCCGGCGACGATGAAGATGGTGGACACTTAAGCGGGGTATGCAGAGAAGAGGAAATGTCAATTGAAGCGGAGGTTAACGTATTATCCAACCGTTGATATAATCAACCCCAATTATTTGTACCCAGTCGCTCCAAATTCCCGGGGTTGCGCAGGACTCCCATTGGCTGATTTCTTTTTTCAGGACAAAAACAAGGAATGAGTTTTTTGATTATGCACCGGTACCGGTACGAACGGAGTAGGACAGTTGGCAAGCAATACATTGAGCTCTTCTTATTGATGAAGCCAGTAATAATCAAACTACAAAGGAAAAGAAAAAAAGACAAAGGAAAATATCTGCACGAATCTTCGGGTAACATCAATGGCATAGGACCTAGGTGTGCATTACTTAGAGCACATCTAGATGTGCTTTAGCAATACTGTCAAACAAAACCCCTAATCATCATTGCAAACAGCGCATAGAACATGGCTAATGCGACAACCACAACTACACATGCTAGTTCCTTCTTGTCTCTTGCTTTCATCTGTTGCCTGTGATTGATTCTTTCTTGCTTCATCGTACTGATTGTACATTCCAGATCAGCCAGTTTCTTCTTCAGCTTTACGTTATCTTCTGCGAGCTTGGTGATAACACTCCGAGCCCTGCCATGCCATTCTTCATCCAGCCAGTTAACAAAGGCACAAGCCTCATATCCCTGCCAATGTTAAATAGTATTCAGGATGAGCGGTGGCATTAACTCAAGTAAAATGATGAACTTACCACTAACCTCTAAGGGGCAACTGAGAAACCGCCTGCCAATGTCGAATCCCTCCATGCATACACGTCGAGCGGGAGTGTGCCCGTGCACACAACTTAGCTTTTGGTACTTCTCAGTGGCACAAAACTCGGAGTCGAACTCATGTTGCGGGAGTCTGGAGTCATGCTCCGGATCCAGTGGCAGATCGCTTTCTTGGTGGGGGGGTCATTCAGGATGGATTCAGCAAGGAGCTACTTTGGACATGCTAAAAAAGATCAAGATAGATTGGAACCTGACAGGATGATTCGGATCCGTAGTACACCTGCCTTCTGATGATGTTAGGCAAGTGCTCGGCGGCAACCGCCGTCATGGCGGCGCTACCGAGAGCGGCGATACGAGCAGGAGCAGCCGCACCGAAACCATCAGCACCACTCGTTCGCATTCCCCCAATGTCAGCGCCACGCGAGGGAATTTGGAGGCTATCTAGGGATTTGGGGGAAATGAGGAAACTGTGGGGATAAGCTAACGGTCGGGAACTACTTATGGCACTATATGTTGTATACAACACATTGTTTATACATGTCGTTTGTGTTAGGTATTACAACTTCACACACGATTTCCGCACCAAACCATGTGAGAAGACAATGTAGGTGAGACACGGTTGCCGTTACATAACCGTATGTGATGTACTACCCTGTACATATAATTGAGTTACAGTGATACCGTGTAAACAGCCGCTCTGCGGATATCCATCAAAAAATAAAACAACCGCTATGCAGATATAGATGGCGGCGGCGGCCTAGGCAGTGGCTACCGGAGAAGAGGTCAATCCTTGGTCGGTGGGCGGTGGCGGCGTCATAGGAGGTCAATCCTAGGTCTGCGGCAGGAGATAGGAGGAGCTCAACCATCGAGGTCGGCGGCGGCGTGATTGGAGCACATCCATCGCGGTCGATGGCGGGATAGTGGAGGTCGAACTTCAGGCGGCAGCCGCACTAAGCTTTGCTCCTCGACCCTGCTGTCTCGGTGTGCCGCCGCATCGCGCTTCTCTATCTGCTGGGTGGAGGTCGCCGCACGGCTAATTAATTAAGATATTCTTTTCATGAGTGGCTAAATTAAGGTATTCAATTCCTAAGGGTAGTGCTGTAGTACTCTGCGTGTAAATTGACTGGCCATTAATTTTTGTCATTGCACATCTAGATAACAATATGGAGCGCCCTCAGTAATTATGAAAATAAAACCTTGTGATTTATGCACGCATCTTTGGGCATCAGTTAACCCGTGTATTAGTGTTGTTGTTTTGTTTTTAATTACCATTCGTGTGGTGCAGATGGAACGATCTGAATGGATGAAGAATCGGAGAATCGCAGATTTTATCAGTGGCGTGACAGAGTTCATGAATTTGGCTGAAAGTACAAAGAGGAGAATTGGTGATGCGGATTACATCCTGTGTCCATGTACTCATTGTGCCAATACAGAGTCACGTGAAGTTGCAGATGTCTATTGGCACTTAGTCTCTCGGGGATTCATGGATGGATATACACATTGGACCAGACACGGTGAAGAGCAGGTCATGGATGAATATACCCAGGGCTGCGAGATGCCAAACCCCGATCAGTGTCACATGGATGTTGAATCTAACATCGGGGCAGAGGCATCAAGCTACCAATGGAACACCGGAAAGCCAAAACGCCCACTGGAAAACCAAGACGGTGATGCAGATAACGACGATCTTGATATGCCAGATTTTGTTGCTATGATTGCAGATTTCAAGTGCCCAAAAAAGGATATGATTTGGTACAAGGATTTGCCAACCATTGATGCGGACTCCAAGAAAGAATTGTATCCAGGTTGCAAAAAGAAATATTCCAAGTTGAGTGCCACCCTGGCGCTTCTCAGATTTAAAGCAGCAAACGGTCTATCAAACAAGGGCTTCACAGAGATGTTAGGTCTTTTCAAAGAAATTCTTCCGGAAGATAATGTGCTCCCCAGAAGCACGAACGAAGCGAAGAAAATTGTTTGCCCATTGGAACTTGAAGTACAGAAGATAATGCTTGTGTGAATGATTGTATATTGCACCGTGGTGAGTATAAAGATTTGCGTGCATGTCCCATATGCAAGCATGCATGATACAAGCGCAGGAGAGCAAAGGACAAGTACAAATTGGATGACAAGATCAAGACAGGAATCCCGTTCAAGGTTGTTTGGTACTTGCCTCTAATTCCAAGGTTGAGGCGTTTGTTTGCAAACCCTATAGAGGCAAAGAGGTTGCGGTGGCATCATGATGAGTGAACTGTGGATAAATATATGAGGCACCCGAAAGATGGGGCTCAATGGGAATTAATCGTCAACAAGTTTCAAGACTTTGCCAAGGATCCTAGAAGTATAAGGCTCGGGGAGTGTACTAACGGGATGAATCCTTTTGGCGATATGAGCACCAATCACAGCACATTGCCGGTGCTTCTGTGCATATATAACCTAGCTCCTTGGTTGTGTATGAATAAAAAATACATTATGATGTCAATGATTATCCAAGGCCCGAAGCAACCTGGAAATGACATCGACATTTACTTTCAGCTACTGGTAGAAGAACTGCTGACACTGTGGATAGATGCGCCTGCTGTAAAATGTTATGATGCTTACAAAAAGGAGATTTTCAATCTACATGCGATGCTGGTGCACACCATTCAAGATATGCCGGCATTAGGCAACACATCGTGGCAGAAAACAAAGGGAGATGTAGGGTGTGTCACATGCATGGATAGGACAGCTAGCAGATTTCTTCCCAACTCACGCAAAACCGTGTATTTGCGTCATCGTAGGTTCTTACGGAGAAATCACCCATACCAAAAGATGAAAGCTGAATTTGATGGTACGGTAGAGGTAGATGTGGGCCCAAGACCCTATGATGGGGAGGTGGTCCACAACATGGCTAAACAAATTAATGTTGTGCTTGGCAAGAAGCACGGTTTGACGGTGAAACAAACACCCATGGGTCAAGTGTTTAAGAAGAAATCGGTGTTCTGGAAATTACCTTACTGGGAGATTCTACATGTACGTCACTGCATCGATGTCATGCACGTAGAGAAGAACGTATGTGAAAGCATCCTTGGTAATCTGCTTAAGATTAAAGGTAAAACAAAGGATGGTGATGGTGCACATCTCGATATGCTTGCTGATCAATCAAAACACAAGAGTGAAGCAGAAGATGATGACAAATTCATCAAAGCTCGCCAGAGTTACAATTTCAGTACAAAAGAAGCAACACAGTTCTTCACCTATTTGTTGTCAGTTAAGACACCCTCTTCCTACTTCGCAAACATCAGAAGTCTCGTGCATGTGAGCTCAGGTAAAATGAAGTTGGGACACATGAAGTCACATGATTGCCACGTAATGTTGACACAAATCCTCCCGGTGGCCATCAGGAATCTGATGGACAAAGATATAAGAAACACACTAATTGAGCTCTGTGATTTCTTCAACCAACTATGGTAGAAAGTTGTAGATCCTAAAGAGTTGGATCATATGCAAGATGATATTGCAAGAATATTGTCCAACCTAGAGATGTTTTTCCCATCGTCATTCTTTGATGTCATGGTCCATCCCACTGTGCACCTTATCGATGAGATAAAGTATTGTGGTCCTGTGTTTCTTCACAACATGTATCCCTTCGAGCGGTTCATGGGAATACTAATGTGCTATTGTCGGAACCGAAACCATCTAGAGGCAAGCATCCTACAAGGTTATACCGTGGAGGAGGTGGTTGAGTTTTGCACCGAATACATGAAACAAAGTCCTATAGGTTTGCCCCTCTCTTGCCACGAGGGAAGGCTGAAAGGTAAGCCAGTCCTTGCTGGCACGCAAATGGCTGCACCCGGAGAATTGGCAGAGAAAGCCCATTTGACGGTACTGCTTAACAACCCAGTTCTCAACGCTTATGCCGAAGAACACTTGGTGGAGATACGCCAAAGCTTCTTACCAATGGTGCCTTCATCAGATGTGGAGATGAAGGAGCACACTAAGAACTACGCCGAATGGATGAAGAATCATTTGGCACAAGGATCCATCGATGACATTGCTATGTGGTTGGCACAAAAGCCATCACCTACGGTGTTGACGTACCAAGCATATGACATAAGTGGATACACGTTCTACACTAAGGAACATGATGAGAAGACCTCATATCAGAACAGCTCTGTTCGAATAGAATGCATGACTGTAGATGAAGCTGATAAAAGGGTATACTATGGAACCATCAAAGAGATTTGGGAGCTTAACTATGTGAAAGTTAAGGTGGCAATATTCAGGTGCACATGGATCCCTCTTGGTCATGTAAAGGTTGATGATTACAGGAAGACCTGTGTTAACAGGACAACGATGGCATATCACGCGGACCCGTTCATTCTTGCCAGCAATCACTACCGGAATCAGAATCTTTGCCGTCAGCCGCCTCTTTGCCGTCTGCTAGCTGATGGCACAGATGGTCTTTGCCATCAGCTTACAGAAAGCTGACGGCAAAGAAGGAGCAGACGGCAAAGATATTGTTTGCCGTCAGCCGTATCTTTTCCGTCCGCTAGCTGACGGCATAGAAGCTTTGCCGTTAGCTAGCGGACGGCAAAGAGAGAGGGTGGCCCACTAGCGAGAGCCACCAAACGGCCACTTTCTTTGCCATCCGCTAGCCGACGGCAAAGCTTCTTTGCCGTCTGCTAGCAGACGGCAAAGAAGCTGGCCAAACTAACGTCCGTTAGCTGGGCTCTTTGCCGTCTGCTAGCAGAAGGCAAAGAACCATGCCCTAACTAAAAAGCCAACGACCGCGCCCCACCCCTCTTTCTGTCCCCTCTCTCTCTCTGCCCCGTGCCCTAGCCGCCGCCGCCCCACGCCACCCCCGTCGCCGGCCGCCCCGCCCCCGTGCAGCCGCCACCCCCGTCGCCGCGGCGCCCCCGTCGCCCCGGCGACCCCCTCCTCCGCCCCGCGCCACCCCTGTCGCCGCCCCGCCGCTTAGGCGCCACCACCGCGGCCGCCCCGCCGCTCCGGTGCCCCCTCCTCCACCCCGACCGCCCCGACGCCCCTCTCCTCCACTACCGCGGCCGCCCCGCCGCTCCGGCGCCCGCTCCTCCACCCCGGCCGCCCCGGCGCCCCTCTCCTCCACCACCGCGGCCGCCCCATCGCTCCGGCGCCCCCTCCTCCACCCCGGCCGCCGCGACGCCCCTCTCCTCCACCCCCGCGGCCGCCCCGCCGCTCCGGCGACCCCTGCTCCGGTGAGAACTTGTATCTTTTTTCTGTTTTTTAGATTTAGTTTAGGTTTAGTTTAAATTAGGCTTGGTTTAGTTTAGGTTTACTTTAGATTTTGATTCTGTTTTTTAAGTTTTGGTTTACATTTAGTTTATTTAAATATTCAGTGGACAGCATGTATTTGTGCCTTCTGTTTTCGCTGACATTCTTTTATTCGAATTACTTGTATGTGATGTTTAACATACATATCAGTTTGGTTTGAGTGAGACATGCTGATATGTTGGATTTTTGATTAGTTAATCAAGATTATTTTGCTGATTGTCCTTAGGCTATACATATCTCCTAGTGCTAGAAACTGTAGAATACCAGCGCCACATAACCAAAATATGCATGGTAAGTAAGTATTCACTGTGATGGCCGTGTTGAGAACATGGGAATGTTTTCTTTAAATAAAACCTGGGTGTGCTCAAATTTTTTTACCCATTAATTAAAGTGTGCTATAGAAAAGGGGTAAAATCCTAATGAACAACATACATGTACAGCAATGTATAGGTTTTTGTCAGGAGTGTTTGTTGAATCTCCTGATTTTCATGTTTTATACAAATATTATAATAACAATTAATTGTCAAAAACGGCAATTTTTATGTGATATGGAGTGAGGAACTGATCATTCAGTGATATTTTTTTAACCCTATGTGAACTGCTGTCCATTTTAATTCCGCAACGTAATTGTCACTTGGCAAAAAAAATTATTAAATGAATTATGATATTGGTTGAAGTGTGACAGTAGAAGACATAAGGTCCATGGCATGTCATGCAGAATTGTAGCTGTCTATATTTCACCAAATTTCAAATAATTTTTCTACCAAAAATAAATGAAAAAATATTGGTTACACTTGAACCTTGTGTTATCTTTGAATATCACCATCAATATCGTTGGTAGTGGTAATGTTTTCTTATTGGTATCACCATCAATTTGGTTTACATTTTGAGTTTTGTTTCATGTCTAAAGAAATCCCTAGTTTTGAAGGGTTCTAGCGGTTGCCATCATATGTCCACAAGTGCATTGCTTTTTGAATATGAAATGATGACTCGGTGTAGTTGATTATCTACTGCTCAAAACTTCTGCTGCTGTAATGTTGTTTGATAATGTTGTAAGGGTAGTAATTGGTATCTTCTGCTACTTATCAGAGATGGGGGGAGGCCGCCACCGCAGGCTGCGCTCTGCCACACCGGAGTACGACTTGGAAGGTTTCGAGTTCTTCACGATCGTACTTGAGAATTCCTCCAGGAGGCAGGTATATAAAAGGAGAGATCTCCCCTTCACCCATCTCTTTATCATAACTCTGCTGTTTGCTACATCACTCCTTGACCCACGCTACAGAGGCTGCCTGACACTTTTATGAAGATGCTGGACAGCCATCGGCCAAAGAATGTGAAGCTGCGACAGGCCGGCAGCGGACTTCGCATGCTTTGGGACGTGGAGGTGGTGATCAGGAACGACCACATGTACCTGTATCATGGCTAGGAGCAATTCGTCCGTGCCTATGACCTGCGCCACGGGTACTTCCTTGTCTTCAGGTACGATGGCGACGCCATGCTCACCGTGAAGGTGTTCAACACGACTATGTGCGGCATGCGCTACTACGACGACGATGATGCCAGTACGCTCTGCCTCTTCTTCCTCTCCATTTGGCTTTATCTCACACTGATTGTTAAAAAACCTTTGTTGCATTTGGTCAGGCAATGGGAGCAGCAGCAGCGACTCTGGCTACAGCAAAAGCAGCAGCGAGTCTGGCTACAGCGAAAGCAGCAGCGTGGATGATCCGGAATGGAGTGGGGAAGAAGAGGAGCAGAGTGGGGATGAGGAGGTGCAGCCTATTCTGTCTGACGATGACCTCACGATGGTGGTGGCTGATGATGGCCAAGCGATGGTGGTGGCTGACGATGGGCAAGAGATGGTGGTGGCTGAGGATGACCTAGCGATGGTGCTGCCTGAAGATGGCCTCGCGATGGTGGTGGTGCCTGACAATGACCTCGCGATGGTGGTGGCGCCGGCGATCCCACAGCCGGGCGACATGACCATGCCAATTGTGGTAGAAGAGTACATCCCACTGCCTCGCTGCTCTAAGCGCATCAGGATGATGAAGGAGAAGGAGAAGAAGGAGGAGTGAAGTATGTCAGGTATGTCAGATCTCCAAAATGATCTATACTTAGCTTTGTTTCCTCCGAAATGACCTAAGTTAGCTCTAAGTTAGCTCTAAAATGCTAAATTAGCTCTAATATGCTTAGTTACCTGGGTTAGCTCAAGAAAGACCTATACTTAGCTTACTTATGTCAAAAATGGCATAATATGCTTAGTTAACTCAAAATGGCATAATTAGCTAGGTTAGCTCCAAAATGACCAATTTTACCTAGGTTAGCTCCAATATGATCCATTTTACCTAGGTTAGCTCCCAAATGACCAAGTTTACCTAGGTTAGCTCCAATATGATCCATTTTACCTAGGTTAGCTCCAAAATGACCTATTTACCTAGCTTAGCTCTAAAATGACCTACACACTTAGCATTTTTACCTAGCTTAGTTAGAAGAAGAAGAAGATAAAGAAGAGGAGAGGAAAAAAATTAAGAGAATATAAATTCTTCTTCTTCTTTTTCTTCTTCCTTTTCTTCTTTTTCTTCTAGCTAGTCTTCTTTTTCTTCTTCTAACTTTCATCTTTCCCAATTTGCAGATTTGCTTTAGATGAGGAAGCTTGCATTGATGGAGTGTACTCTTCACCTTGTGCTTCCTTTTTGTTTATGGAAACTTGTTGGAAACTTCTTTTGGATATGTATATATATATGGATATGTTGTTGAAACTTCTTTTGGATATGTATGTATATATGGATATGTTGTTGGAAACTTCTTGTTGGAAATCATTGTATGTTGGATATGTTGTTGGAAACTTGTATGTTTCTTATGTTGTTGAAAACTTATTGTTGGTATGCTTGTTGAAATTATTTTGAAATGTGTGTGTATATATATATATCTGTGAAATTCTGTCAAATTGAATGAATTTAAGAAAAAACAGGGGCTATACAGGCACTTTGTCGTCTGCTGGAAGACGGCAAAGAGCTTTGCCATCAGCCAGCTGACGGCAAAGCTGCCACGTGGCAGCTACCTGTGCAACCTGGGGGGCACTTGGCTGGCCTATATTGTTTCTTTGCCGTCCGCTAGCAGACGGCAAAGCACGTCGTTAACCCCTTAACGGCCCTAAGCTACCACGTGTGCCGTCCAGGTCCTTTGCCGTCTGCTGGCGGACGGCAAAGACCATTTCATCTTTGCCGTCCGCCAGCAGACGGCAAAGAGCCCTTCGCCGTAGCCTATTCAGCCGGACCTGTTGCCGTCTGCTGGCTGACGGCAAAGGCCTTTGCCGTCAGCCATGGCAGACAGCAAAGTGCCTGATTCCTGTAGTGAATGCTACCCAGATTTTCTATGCGGAAGACCCCTTGCATAAGAACTGCCATGTAGTGATGCATGGGAAGAGGAGGGTACTGGGTGTCGAGGATGTTGCCGATGAGGACGAGTACGATGAATTTGCTGAGTTGCCAGCCAAGGGATCATGCACCCATGTAACAGAGAAGCGTAAAATCATCAGAAAACCCAAGTTCATTCGGGGTCAACGTAATGATCCCAGTTCCCCCATGTACATGGGAATTAAGCCATAAGACTAGTCTTTATGCCTACCCTGCAACTTAATTCGTTCAATTTAGAATTGTCGCGTGTACTGAATTTGTGATTTATGCCCGGTTTTTTGTTGATGCAAGAACCGTTAATATGTTGACCTTGATATGTTGTCAGCTCAGGCAATGAATACGAACTATTTATTATTATTATTATTATTATTATTATTATTATTATTATTATTATATCATAGAGGTAGCACACTCAATTGATCTAACTCCAGTATGTGTGAACAAAAGATATGCAATTTGTTTTGCGAATAGCACATGGTTCGTTCATGAAAGCCGTGTGCCGACCAAACCCCGCGCGCGATCTGAGTTGTGCTTTCTGATTGGCCAGAACCCAGACCCCACGGATCGTATGTCTGCAAGTTTAGGTCATATTGGTGTAAAGCGCATGAAGAAACTCCATGCTGATGGGCTTTTGGAATCACTTGATACTTGCGAACCATATCTCATGGGCAAGATGACTAAGACTCCGTTCTCCGGAACAATGGAGCGAGCAACTGACTTATTGGAAATAATACATACTGATGTATGCGGTCCAATGAGTGTTGAGGCTCGCGGCAGGTATCGTTATTTTCTGACCTTCACAGATGATTTGAGCAGATATGGGTATATCTACTTAATGAAACATAAGGCTGAAATATTTGAAAAGTTCAAAGAATTTCAGAGTGAAGTGGAAAATCATCGTAACAAGAAAATAAAGTTTCTATGATCTGATCGTGGCGGTGAATATTTGAGTTATGAGTTTGGTCTTCATTTGAAACAATGTGGAATAGTTTCGCAACTCACGCCATGTAACACCCCGGTAGTTAGGCTACAGTAATCCCACGTTAATGATGCCACATCACCACAGTTACTATTGTTAATCTCGCATTAGTTCAAAACCGATTCGGAATTCAATTTGAATTAAAGTCAAACGGAAAAACTTTTCAAACATCAAAACTAAAATGTTCCAGGTGTGACAAATAATCCCTAGATAATAATGGTGGAGAAACCAACATCTTTCAAAATGTTTGGATGTCCTAAAATAAATAAAACAGTAGCAAAAACAATTAATTAAATGCCTTTTACAATTAATAAAATATCAAACTAAATTATTTGAGGACTAGACTTTTTGTGACAGTGGACTAAATTGAAATACTAAATTAGATGCTAAGTATATGTTTTACTAAAACTAAAATAAAACAGGAAAGAATAAATAAAAAGAGAAGAAATAAAACAAAATAAAAAAGAAACACAAGAACCCCCAGACCAACTGGGCCACCCGGCCCAACTCCCTCCCCCTGGACCGGCCGGCCCACCCCGCACTCCCCATAACCCCCCCCCCCCCACTAGGAACCCTAGCCCTCGATCCCCCACTCCCCCCCCCCACTCGCTCACCCACGCCTCTCTCCCCTTCCCTCGACTGGATCGGGGAGGGGCCCGATCTCCCGCCGCCCCGCGCCCCCCCCGGCCGCCGGCGCCCATCCCCGGCGCTGCCTCCAGCCGCGCCGCCCGATGCCGCACGCCTCGGAGCTCCTCCCTCGCGCCCCCATCGTCTCTCCCTCGTCGGCCAACGCTAGCTGACGCCGCGCCCATCGCTCTTCGCCGCCCCTCCGTCATCCCGTTTCGCCACGGCTCCGTCGAGCCTCGCCGGCGTTCCCCTGCAACGGGGGTGAGTCGCCACTCCTTCCCTCCTCCTTTCCCTACCTCCCCGTTCGGACAACGCGACGACCGCCCCCCCCCCCCCCCAACACGTCCCACTGCGCCCACTGCCTCGCGCCTCCTGCGCTTAGGCCGCCCTCCTGGCCTTGCTCCCCTCGACCGCCTGCTGCTGCCTTGTTTCGCCTGCCTGCTTGCTCGCGCCTCGCAGCGTGCGGCCTCGTCGACCCCGCCCGCTGCGGCCATCGCCGCCCCGCGTTCCCGTGCCCCCCTCGCCGCGACAGCCGCCTCTGCTCTCACCAGTGCGCGCGTTCGCACCCCCGTGCCATGCACCGCAGCCCCCTTGCTGCACCCGCTCGCCGGCGCTCACCGCCGTCGCCTGGTCCGGTCTGAGCCTGCCTCGCCGTGGCCTTCCTTCAGCCGCTGCTGCTCGCCTCGGCCTCGCCTCTCCGCCCCCGACCACTGCTCCGCCCACGCGACCCCGCCACCATTTAGTAATTAGTTAATTATTTAATTAATTAACTTAATTAATCTGGTTTAATTAAACTAATTAAACTTAGTTAAACTAATCACCTGATTAGGACTAATCAGTTCTGTCTAATTAACCTGTGACATCATGCTGATGTCAGCAAGCACTGTTTCGGATAATGTTGGATTTAATAATTTAAATAATTCCAGAATTTAGTTTAAACTTTACAAAATCATATAAAATAATCCGTAACTCCGATGAAAATACTTTGTACATGAAAGTTGCTCAGAATTTCGAGACGAATCTGAATACGCGGTTCGTTCGTCCGTCACACGTCCCTAACTATCTGAACATGGAACCGTTCCCCTCCGATCATCTGTCTGACAAATGTCCGGAACTGGGAAAACATTCCCGGATGGATTCCCCCTTCCTCGGTGACGTGCAACCATACGTTAGGACACACCCGGCACTGCATATTGTCATGTCATACATTGTGTAGCACTTGGTTGCTTAGTATTTACTGTTTCTTCCCCCTCCTTCTCTCTCGATAGACGCCGAGACCGACGTCGTTGCAGCTGAGTACGACTGCGCTCCGGACGAGCAGCCTTCCGACGACCCCTCCTTCTTGCCAGAGCAACCAGGCAAGCACCCCCCCTTTGAGCATACCGATATCGCCTATTCTTTCTCTCTCATGCTTGCATTAGAAATGCTGCTGCTGCTGCTTTACCTATTCTGATGCATAGCCTGTTTATTGTAACTTGCATTTGAAACCTTACCTGCTTATCCTAAACTGTATAGTATAGGCTGGGTAGAGACCTATCAGTGACCCCACTAGTCCCGACTGCCCCGCTGGATTATCCGAAGACCCGATCAATGGGAATGAAGACCAGGCCCCGGCACCGCACATCACCCCCCTTAGTTGTAACGACACTGCAGCGTTACTATCAAGTGCCGAGGGTGAAACCTCTTGTAGCACTTCTGATGTTAACTCTATAGACTAGCTATTCGGTCGTGGTCTTCGAGGGTGATTCCTCCTTCACCACTTCTGATAACGACGCTGTCGTGCAACACCTCAAGTGTGAACCCATCGAGGGTGATGCCTCCGAGTTCACCTTGACGGATACATCAAGTAGGAATCCAACAAGGGTGATACCTCGGATTTCCCCTGATGTTATGGACACACGGATAATTGGACTTTACACTGTTACTTGGAAGGCGGGTCGACACTGAGGGGTACCCGCGAGTGATATGGAGATGGGTTGACCTGGATGGTGCCCGGGTGATGAATACGAGGCATGGCCGGGCATTCTTGGCCCTTGCCGCAAGTCCTCGAGACGGGGCGACGGGGTCACATCGATCGTGAGTCTCTGCTCATTACCACACCCCCAATGTACTAACAATTTGGATATTTGATTCGAGTGGGCCTCTGGCCCGATAGCACTAACCATCACGCGGGAAAAGTTATGGGCACTCTGCATCGTAGCATCAGCCGACAGCTCTGTCAGACGTCCAGTTCAGCAGTGCGGCATGGAGTGATTGGCGCCATTCACGACAGAGGTGGTGCTTGGATCTGAGCCATGTGCGCAACGACCCGGAGGGCGAGGGGTGATGGCCCAAGACCCCCTTGCGCTTAGGATGTAGACCGGCGGGGACCTCTCTGCTGAGCTCTAGGTAGGGTTGCGGTGTGTCGTTTGGCCGAGGCCGGGCATGACCCAGAAAAGTGTGTCCGGCCGGAGTTAAGCGAGCGTGGTGGGTAAGTTGGTGCACCCCTGCAGGGAAGAACTAATCTATGCATAGCCGGATCCTCGGTAACGGACACTCGGAGTTGTATCCCGATCGATACAACTATAATTGGATACTATGGCTCTGGGATTGCTTCTCGCAGGGAGTCAAGAAGGGATCTCAGGATGAGGTTGATAACTGTAGGGCTCTGGGATTGTTTTCTCGCAGGGAGTCGAGAAAGGATCTCTGGGTGAGCATGAGACTTAATGATACTACTACTTTATACGGTGCTAATCTACACTCTTCTAATGCTGCAAGACCTCTGAAGATGCTAGTCTTCGATAGGACTAGGCCTTCTCTCTATTCTGGCATTTCTACAGCCCAGTCCACATATACAGCCTCCCCTTGATAATGTTGCATATGTAGTGTAGATCCTTGCTTGCTGAGTACTTCAGATGAGTACTCACGGTTGCTTTGCTTTCTTTTCCCCCCATATCCTTTTTGATGCAACCAGATGACAGAGCCCCGGATACAGCTGCCCCCGCCGACGATCGCTACTACTACTACTACCCCGAGGGTGGATACTTCTACGAGTTGGCCGACGACCAGGAGTAGGTTCGGAGGGTCCTAGGGAGGAGGCCTGCGCCTTTCGATCGTAGTGTTTTCTTTTGCCCCGCCTTTCTAAGGGCTTATCTGTTTCTGTTTCATATATGTACTCAGATATCTTATGCTTTCGCTGACGCTTGTATGCG
Organism: Thinopyrum elongatum; assembly: GCA_011799875.1. Lineage (NCBI taxonomy): Eukaryota > Viridiplantae > Streptophyta > Magnoliopsida > Poales > Poaceae > Thinopyrum > Thinopyrum elongatum. Next base: position 334,472,450 of record CM022299.1, on the reverse strand, counting down.
ACCTTATGTATTCGAGCCCTCGAGGCCCCTGGCTTGTCATATAAAGCTTGTATGACTTTATTTATGTTTTAGAGTTGTGTTGTGATATCTTCCCGTGAGTCCTTAGGCTTGATCGTGTGCATTTGCGTGTATGATTAGTGCACGATTGAGCCGGGGGTGTCACACGCCACCTGGAACACCACAACGTAATGGTGTGTCCGAACGTCGTAACCGTACTTTATTAGATATGGTGCGATCTATGATGTCTCTTACCGATTTACCACTATCATTTTGGGGTGAGATGGCTGCATTCACGTTAAATAGGGCACCATCTAAATCCGTTGAGACGACACCATATGACCTGTGGTTCGGCAAGAAACCTAAGCTATCGTTTCCTAAAGTTTGGGGCTGCGATGCTTATGTGAAAAAGCTTCAACCTGATAAGCTCGAACCCAAATCGGAGAAATGCGTCTTCGTAGGATACCCAAAGGAGACTGTTGGGTACACCTTCTATCACAGATCCGAAGGCAAGATATTCGTTGCTAAGAATGGATCCTTTCTAGAGAAGGAGTTTCTCTCGAAAGAAGTGAGTGGCAGGAAAGTAGAACTTGATGAGGTAATTGTACCTTCTCCCGAATTGGAAAGTAGTTCATCACAGAAATCAGTTCCAGTGATGCCTACACCAATTAGTGAGGAAGTTAATGATGATGATCATGAAACTTCGGATCAAGTTACTACCGAACCTCGTAGGTCAACCAGAGGACGTTCCGCACCAGAGTGGTACGGTAATCCTGTTCTGGAAGTCATGTTACTAGACCATGACGAACCTACAAACTATGAGGAAGCGATGATGAGCCCAGATTCCGCGAAATGGCTTGAGGCCATGAAATCTGAGATGGGATCCATGTATGAGAACAAAGTGTGGACTTTGGTTGACTTGCCCGATGATCGGCAAGCCATAGAGAATAAATGGATCTTCAAGAAGAAGACTGACGCTCACGGTAATGTTACTGTCTATAAAGCTTGACTTGTTACGAAAGGTTTTCGACAAGTTCAAGGAGTTGACTACGATGAGACCTTCTCACCCATAGCGATGCTTAAGTCTGTCCGAATCATGTTTGCAATTGCCGCATTTTATGATTATGAAATTTGGCAAATGGATGTCAAAACTGCATTCCTTAATGGATTTCTTAAAGAAGAGTTGTATATGATGCAACCAGAAGGTTTTGTCGATCCTAAAGGTGCTAACAAAGTGTGCAAGCTCCAGCGATCCATTTATGGACTGGTGCAAGCATCTCGGAGTTGGAATATACGCTTTGATGAAGTGATCAAAGCATATGGTTTTATACAGACTTTTGGAGAAGCCTGTATTTACAAGAAAGTGAGTGGGAGCTCTGTAGCGTTTCTAATATTATATGTGGATGACATATTATTGATTGGAAACGATATAGAATTTCTGGATAGCATAAAAGGATACTTGAATAAGAGTTTTCCAATGAAAGACCTCGGTGAAGCTGCTTATATATTGGGCATCAAGATTTATAGAGATAGATCAAGACGCTTAATAGGACTTTCACAAAGCACATACCTTGATAAAGTTTTGAAGAAGTTCAAAATGGATCAGTCAAAGAAAGGGTTCTTGCCTGTGTTGCAAGTTGTGAAGTTGAGTAAGACTCAATGCCCGACCACTGCAGAAGATAGAGAGAAAATGAAAGTCATTCCCTATGCTTCAGCCATAGGTTCTATCATGTATGCAATGCTGTGTACCAGACCTGATGTGTGCCTTGCTATAAGTTTAGCAGGGAGGTACCAAAGTAATCCAGGAGTGGATCAGTGGACAGTGGTCAAGAACATCCTGAAATACCTGTAAAGGACTAAGGATATGTTTCTCGTTTATGGAGGTGACAAAGAGCTTGTCGTAAATGGTTACGTTGATGCAAGCTTTGACACTGATCTGGATGACTCTAAGTCACAAACCGGATACGTATTTATATTGAATGGTGGAGCTGTCAGTTGGTGCAGTTCCAAGTAGAGCGTCGTTGCGGGATCTACGTGTGAAGCTGAGTACATAGCTGCTTCGGAAGCAGCAAATGAAGGAGTCTGGATGAAGGAGTTCATATCCGATCTAGGTGTAATACCTAGTGCATCGGGTCCAATGAAAATCTTTTGTGACAATACTGGAGCAATTGCCTTGGCGAAGGAATCCAGATTTCACAAAAGAACCAAACACATCAAGAGACGCTTCAATTCCATCCGTGATCAAGTCAAGGAGGGAGACATAGAGATTTGCAAAATACATACAGATCTAAATGTTGCAGACCCGTTGACTAAGCCTCTTCCACGAGCAAAACATGATCAGCACCAAGACTCCATGGGTGTTAGAATCATTACTATGTAATCTAGATTATTGACTCTAGTGCAAGTGGGAGACTGAAGGAAATATGCCCTAGAGGCAATAATAAAGTTGTTATTTATATTTCCTTATATCATGATAAATGTTTATTTTTCATGCTAGAATTGTATTAATCGGAAACTTAGTACATGTGTGAATACATAGACAAACAGAGTGTCCCTGGTATGCCTCTACTTGACTAGCTTGTTGATCAAAGATGGTTATGTTTCCTGACCACAGACATGTGTTGTCATTTGATGAACAGGATCACATCATTAGAAAATGATGTGATGGACGAGACCCATCCGTTAGCTTAGCATAACGATCGTTAAGTTTTATTGCTATTGCTTTCTTCATGACTTATACATATTCCTCTGACTATGAGATTATGCAACTCCCGAATACCGGAGGAACACTTTGTGTGCTATCAAACATCACAACATAACTGGGTGATTATAAAGATGCTCTACAGGTGTCTCTGAAGGTGTTTGTTGGGTTGGCATAGATCGAGATTAGGATTTGTCACTCCGAGTATCGGAGAGGTATCTATGGGCCCTCTCGGTAATGCACATCATATGAAGCCTTGCAAGCAATGTGACTAATGAGTTAGTTACGGGATGATGCATTATGGAACGAGTAAAGATACTTGCTAGTAACGAGATTGAACTAGGTATGATGATACCGACGATCGAATCTCGGGCAAGTAACATACCGATGACAAAGGGAATGACGTATGTTGTTATGCGGTTTGACCGATAAAGATCTTCGTAGAATATGTAGGAACCAATATGAGCATCCAGGTTCTGCTATTGGTTATTGACCGAAGATGTGTCTTGGTCATGTCTACATACTTCTCGAACCCGTAGGGTCCGCACGCTTAACGTTCGATGACGATTTGTATTATGAGTTATGTGTTTTGGTGACCGAAGTTTGTTCGGAGTCCCGGATGAGATCACAGACATGACGAGGAGTCTCGAAATAGTTGAGAGCTAAATATTGATATATTGGAAGGTTATGTTCGGACACCGGAATGGTTTCGAAAAGGTTCGGACATTTTTTGGAGTACCGGGAGGTTACCGGAACCCCCCGGGGGACTATTGGGCCTTCATGGGCCTTAGTGGAAGAGAGGAGGCGGCGGCTAGGTGGAGGCGCGCCCCCCCCCCCAGCCCAAACCGAATTGGACTAGGGGTGGGGGGCGCGGCCCCCCTTTCCTTCTTCTCCTCCACCTCTTTCCCCTTCTCCCCTTCTCCGGAAAAGGAAAGGGGAATCCTACTAGGACTAGGGAGTCCTAGTATGACTCCCCACACTTCGCATGCCCCCTAGGCCGGCCGCCTCCTCCCCTCGTCCTTTATATACGGGGGCGGGGGGCACCCCAAAGGCACATCAGATATTCTCTTAGCCATGTGCGGTGCCCCCTCCACAGTTTACTCCTCCGGTCATAGCGTCGTAGTGCTTAGGCGAAGCCCTGCGCGGATCACATCACCAACACCGTCACCACGCCGTCGTGCTGACGGAACTCTCCCTTGACCTTCTGCTGGATCAAGAGTTCGAGGGACGTCATCGAGCTGAACATGTGCTGAACTCGGAGGTGTCGTACGTTCGGTGCTTGATCGGTTGGATCGCGAAGACGTTCGACTACATCAACCGCGTTAAGCTAACGCTTCCGCTTTCGGTCTACGAGGGTACGTGGACACACTCTCCCCCTCTTGTTGCTATGCCTCTCCTAGATAGATCTTGCGTGAGCGTAGGAATTTTTTTGAAATTGCATGTTCCCCAACATAAGTTACTGCCGATTTACAGATCGCGGGCGCCCGAGTCACACAAACTTAACAAATAAGCCGTACATTTTCTAAATTATTGCATGACATGTTTAGACAGCTTGATACCAAGTTGTTAGTTTTATGCTTATCCTCCTTTCCTGAGTTTCGCATGTGTTCTCTGTAGATGGCGAGTAGCAGCGACCGCACTCATGCTTCAGGCGATGTATCTTCATCTGATTCCGACAACCCTAGGTCTTCAGCAGATGGCGAGGGATCAAGTAATCTTGAATGGGATAGAGCTGCAGCAATTACCCTTCCGGTCAGGACACGGAGGAACGCTCCAAGGAAGCCCACACACCAGCCTAAAGGTGTATATGAAGTAACCGAGATCGATTTAAAGTCTTGGGCTCCAACTAAACCAGATAAAGCACGCACGAGGTTCAGGAGTGTGTGTGGATTTGTTGGCAGGGCAAGGCTCAACATTAATTTGCTGGGGTTTCGGAAGGCTGACACAGAAACACGGCAAAGGATAGTCTAGGAGATCATGGATCACTTCAATGTTCCAGAGCAGTGGAGAATGTAGGTGGAACACGCTGCACTGAAGAAGGCTAGGGATGCTTGGAGAAACTGGAAGCACGTGCTGTACAAGAAGTACTTGAGTGAAGGCAAGGACCCAATCCCCGCATACCCCCAAATTACAAAGGCAGACTGGGTAGAATTCAAAAGGGTCATGGAAACTACAGAGTTTGCTGAGAAGAGTGCCAAGCAATCGGAACTTCAGAAGAGGAACACACACACACACCGTATGGGTGTGGCAGGATACTACGGCATGAAACTGATATGGGACTAGGAGGACAAAGAAGCAATAGAGGCGGGTGGGAAACCGGCCTTTAGTGAAATCAGGGGCGAACGCGCTAGAGACTACTTGCGGGCACGTGCAAGGAGGCGTGATGACAGAACTTATTACTTTGAAAACTCACATGACGAAGAACTGTATCGCGTGATGTTAAAGGCTTCCAAGATCCCTGGAAGGTTCTACAGGAACTCAGGGCCATGTGACATTCTGTCTGATGCTCTGGAAATAAGAGAGCCGCCTGGCCATGCAAGGGGTATAGGTGTTAATGTCCCGCACAAGAGGGCTTTCACACTCAGCAAAGAAGAGAGGCTCAGCATGAAAAAAGCAAGGAGTGAAATGAAGCAGAATGAATTGTATGAAAGGTTGAGGAAGGACATGTATCCGACTGTTCGAAAGGATATTGAGGAGTCAATGATGATGAAGAAGACTCTAACACTGACAGATAGCCAGCAGATGGGAGGGGAGGCGGGCATGGAGGATGCTGGTTATTGCGCGACAACACCGCACAAGAGTAGTTGTGCATCAGCTGACCCCCAACGACACTGAGACTGCAGCTGCTCATGATGATGCTATATCTGATCTATCTGGAATGAAAGAAAGACTGAAGGGCGTGTTTACACATTATGAAGGTACATTAAAGTGTGCAACAGCCTAGGTTTGCCCACCCTTCTTGGAAGAGGGCCTCTTGTTGGACAATGTGCCATTGAAGCCGGGCTGCGTGAAGTGCTACGTGACTGAAGTAAAGCCTGGATTCAATGAATTTGCCCTGAAGAATGTCCTAGGAGACTTTGATGAGCAAAGGACCTTGGGAGAAACACTGTTACATCACATCCAGTGGCCATGAAAGGAAATAGAGTTCATGGATGAGATCCCTGAAGCCCCGCCAAGAGCAACCAATGTCGACCCTCAACCGGTGACGCTCTCCTTGCCACAGCAGCTCTCGTGTGCTTCCCCCAAAGAACCTAATACTCATAATCCGACGGCTGATGCATCAACCTGTGATCAGCCGGCCCGACTTTGTGCCGTAAAGGCCATGTCATTGTCCGCCCCAGAGCAGCCAGTGGCAAGGCCTACAACTGCTGAAGACGCACCACCGGTTCAGATGCTGGCTACTGAAGCAGCGGGGGGAGACCCAGCTGCAGCACATGCTCAGCAGACCAACCTGGTGGAACGGACTGCTAAGCAGTCTGCTGCTTCGGAACCGCCTGCTAAGCAGTCTGTAGGTCCAGAACCGATTGCTCATCAGTTCGTCGGTCTGCAGCCGCGTGATCAGCATACCAATGCGTCAGCACCTCCTGCTCAGCAAACCAATGCGTTGGCACGGCCTCCTCAGCACACCGACAAGTTGGCACCACCTGCGCAGAAACCCGACATAGCTTCAATGCATGGTCAGCAGTCCGACGCCTCTGCTCCTACAGCCCAGCAGTCTGTCACAGCAGCACCGCCAGCTCAGCGGTCCGGCATAGCTAAACCGTCTGCTAAGCAGTCCGTCGAAGCTTCACCGTCTGCTCGGTAGTCTACCTTTCAGCCAACCAGACGTTCTACCAAAAATGCTTCAAGTACCAAGAAGGAAGCGGCCAAAAAGGCTGCACCCATGAGGAAGCGTGCCGGGAGAGCGAAGAGGAAAGAGAACGATTGCCTCTTACTTAAAGCACTCATCGCCCAAAACCAAATTAACAGCAGGTTGTTCGAATCGGAGAGTAATATTATTTCTGACGGCATGGATGATGAAGAAATAGCTTTGCAGCTTGCTAAAAATAAAGCAGTCATACTTGAAGCACGCAATTATGTCCATGGCCAGCCATTTCTTGTTGGTGAATACTTTGATGAGTGCAGCTCCAGTTGCCGCGAGTTACATAAATATTGCATGGATCAAATGTTAGCAGGTCATCATGTTCTGCTAGTCCACTACAACAGAGATCATTTCTGACACGATGCTGGTTCCATAAATGTGAGTTTCGAGGACTTACATCTCTTCTTCAACTTCAATGAGCTCGATGCCACTCTTGTTAGATGCCTGATTTTGTAAGTACTTAACAAACTCTGATCAACTTCTCCATACAAGGCTGTAAATGATAAACAGCTAACTGCATTTTATTCCTCTCAGGTGATTGAACGCGCAGAGAAGAAAAAGGGAGAGTGTGTATTTCATAGATCCTGCATTAGCAAATGGCACAACAATAGATGGTAAGGACCTACGGGACTGGGCCATTAATACGGTCGTCCGTATCTTCGAAAACACGTCCCATGCAGAATCATTTCTCTGGCCATATCATGAACGGTAAGTCAAGTAAACAACCACGCATACACTGATTGTCTTTCAGATTTCGACATAATTCGTAAGTTCATGGCTTTCTTAATATGTAGCAATGACTGGACATTGGTATTCATTGTTCCAAACAAGAACGAAGTTTACTACATGGATTTTCTCAGAGAGTCAACAAATGCTCAGGATCTGACGCATCTTCAGCAATTCATGGATAGGTATTGAATTCTATGATGTTGAAATTAATTTGCATTCATATCTGGTTCAATAATTGATGTTGTCAAAATTCATCTTCATTTGCAGTGTGCTCGCATTGTGGAAAACTAAACCAGGGAACCTGTTCAAGAGGGAACTACCTCTGCGTCACGAGATTGTTTCTCCGGTAACACACTGAAATCCATTATTTTTGGAAAATTTATCCAATAGTCTGCAAATACCTTTTCTTACGCTAGTCAAATGTTCAAGCTTCTAAATAAGCCTCTTTCTATTTCTGTCCAAAGAAAAAAAATACATCTAACACCGGTTAGGTTGTTCCTAACAGGACAAATACATGACTAATTCTGTACAAAAAAATTCAGTGTCCTCAGCAACAAGCAGGGACCAACCTTTGTGGATACTATGTTTGCAGACACATGATCTCCATCTGCAAATCTGATGATAGTTGTGAAGATGCTCATGAATTAGTACCAGTAAGTCTATCTTAATTAATATCTTCTACTCCACTCATATGGCACATTCTGATCTTAAAAATACTATAGCTCATCTTAGAACCGAGGACCCCTAAACTGCTCCCCGCTGGTGAATTGCCGATGGTTCGGAGATTTATCAGTGACTTCTTCCTGAATCACTACATCAATTCCACTAGTGATAATGAAGATTTCAGCATGCCTTCTCCTGAAACATTGAGTAAGAGTTAGCTGCTAAACATATATGCATGGATCCATTGTTTTCCATCTGATGAGGTCTTCGTATTTCGTACACTATGATTAATTATGTAATGCATATATGTGTCGACAAATCATTGGAATTTAGCTACCATATGTTCAATTGCAATTGTTGCGAAATCTGATGAATGTTCTTCCTGTGGACACTATTTGTTCAATTGAATATTGTGGCGAATTTGCTTTTTGCATGTCGATTCAAAATGGGATATTTTTGTTTTAACCTGGCAATTGCTCCGCACACGGTTCAACTAAATGAGTGTGTGCGATCCACATCGGAAAGCATATGTCAATCGTAGCGGAACCGTCGGTGATACACAGCAGATCGCAAATGATTTGCAGCACTACTATGTGTGCGTAGTGGCTCCGAAACCGTTTGTGATATCACGTTATCGCACACGAGAGCTCGGAGTAAACCGTTCCCAATGTAAAATACAATCCCAGTCGTAAATTTTTCAGGAAACATGTGGGATCCCAAACGAAAAGCACACGTCACTCTTGCCGCAACCGTCGGTGATACACAACAAATCACAAACGGTCTGCAGCACTTGTATATGTGCGAAGGGGCTCCTAAACCGTTTGTGATAGAACATTATCGCACATGGTAATTATTGGGAAACGTATGCGATGGAGTCTTGCATGGCAGACGGGTTCCGCAGAAAACTCGTGTGCGATGGGGCACATATCGCACACAGTTCATATGTTGGCCCGTGTGCCTTACATACTGTTTCCCAAACGGTTCATTACGACACACCGTTTGGTTTCACTGCTTCATTAGAAACGTTTAATCACCGATCCCACACGTGCGAAAGAATTTAGTGTGTGCTGCATCGCACACGATTACATTTTGCAAGGCCTATGGATCATGGCTCCATATCCCCGACGGTTTCTGGATCGTGTGGGAAGGACCCCCCCTATCGTAGTTACTCACTTGGTGACGGTTCCAAATGCCATCGCGGAAAGGGGTTAAAAACCGTTTGTATAGCACCTCGCTGTACCAGTGTGATCTTGAAGAAAATGATGACGAATCTGGATGTGCTTAGTCTTCGAGTGCTGAACTGGGTTGTGAGCAATTTTGATGGCACTCTCGTTGTCGCAATAGAGTGGCACATTATTCATATTGATGCCATAGTCCTTGAGGGTTTGCTTCATCCACAGCAATTGAGCACAGCAAGAACCAGCAGCAATGTACTCAGCTTCAGCAGTAGACAGTGATACGCAATTCTACTTCTTCGAGGACCAACATACTAAGGATCGTCCGAGGAAATGACATGTGCCTGATGTTGACTTGTGATCCACTCGATCACCAGCATAGTCAGAGTCAGAATATCCAATGAGATCAAAAGCCGAGCCCTTGGGATACCATAATCCAAGTGTTGGAGTGTGAGCTAGATATTGAAGAATATGTTTCATAGCCTTATGGTGTGATTCCTTCGGTGTAGCTTGAAAACGGGCACACATGCAAACACTAAGCATAATATATGGCCTAGATGCACATAGATACAATAAAGAGCCAATCATGGAGCGGTATACCTTTTGATCGAAGTCTTTACCATTTTCATTGGTGCATAGATGACCATTTGTGGGCATAGGGATTTTGACGCCTTTGCAATCTTGCATGCCGAATTTCTTCAGAACGTCCTTGAGGTATTTCTCTTGAGATATGAAGATGCTTTTGCGTTGTTGATGAATTTGGAGACCTAAGAAGAATTTCAATTCTCCCGTCATAGACATTTGATATTCCTCACTCATCATATAGGCAAATTCGTCACTGTAACATTGGTTAGTACAGCCAAAGATAATATCATCAACATATATTTGGCACACAAATAATTCATCATTATATGTTTTGGTGAAAAGAGTTGGGTCAAGTGAACCGGGTTTGAAGCCTTTCTTCATGAGGAATTCCTTCAGTGTATCATACCACGCCCAAGGGGCCCGCTTGAGTCTGAAGACTTTGTCAAGATGCTTAGGATCTTCAAAACCTGGGGGTTGAGCCACATATATTTCTTCCTCAAGCTTACCATTGAGGAATGCACTTTTCACATCCATTTGATATAAGATGATATTATGATGGTTAGCATAAGCAAGCAATATGCGAATAGCCTCAAGTCTAGCAACAGGTGCAAAAGTTTCATCAAAATCAATTCCTTCAACCTGTGTGTAGCCTTGAGCTACAAGACAAGCCTTGTTCCTCACCACTAGGCCATTTTCGTCTTGCTTGTTGGGGTAGATACACTTAGTACGGATGATATTGTGCTTGAGAGGGTCTGGTCGCTTGACAAGTTCCCACACATTGTTGAGCTCGAATTGATGTAATTCCTCTTGCATAGCTTGAATCCACTCAGGCTCCAGAAATGCCTCATCAACTTTGGTGGGCTCTGTGATAGAGACAAAAGAAAAGTGCCCACAAAATTTAGACAAATGTGAAGCTTTTGAGCGTGTGAGAGGACCTGGTGTGTTGATGTCGTCGATGATTTTCTCAATCTGCACTTCATTTGTAACGCGAGGATGAGCAGGTTGACGACTTTGATTGGGATGAGCATTTTCTTCAGCAACATTGTCTTCAGATGCACCAGCATGATTTTCTTCATGATCTGGAATCACTTCTTCAGCAGATTCTTCAGTGGGTATGACATCCTCGGTAGCCTTTAACTTGATGGATTCCTCAGGAGACACTTCATCTAGCATAGGAGGTAGGTGCTCTCTTTGTGAGCCGTTAGTTTCATCGAACCGCACATCTACAGTTTCAACAACCTTGTTGTGATAAGTGTTGAAGACTCTGTAGGTGTGCGAGTCCTTTCCGTAACCAAGCATAAAACCCTCGTGTGCTTTTGGTGCAAATTTTGAGTTGTGATGAGGATCTCTAATCTAGCATTTAGCACCGAAGACTTTGAAATAACTCACATTTGGTTTCTTGTCACTGAGGAATTCATATGAGGTCTTCTTGAAGAATTTGTGAAGATATACCCTGTTGATGATGTGTCATGCAGTATCAATAGCCTCGGGCCAGAAGCGACGAGGCGTCTTGTATTCATCAAGCATAGTGCGAGCCATCTCAACAAGAGTCCTATTCTTGCGCTCCACTACGCCATTCTGCTGAGGAGTGTATGGGGCAGATAACTCATGAGTAATACCAAGTTCATCAAGATAGTCATCAAGACCAGTATTCTTGAACTCGGTCCCATTGCCACTTCGGATATGCTTGATCTTCACACCGAAATTCGTCGAGGCCCTTGAGGAAAATCGTCTCAAGACTTCCCGCACTTCAGCTTTGTAAGTGATGATGTGCACCCAGGTGTAACGAGAATAGTCATCAACAATAACAAAGCCATATAGAGATGCAGCATTTGTTAGTGTGGCATAATGAGTAGGGCCAAAGAGGTCCATGTGAAGCAATTCAAAAGGATGAGTGGTAGTCATGATAGTCTTCAAGGGGTGCTTGGATCTGGTCATCTTTCCAGCCTCACAAGCCCCGCAAAGATGATCTTTGAGGAATTTTACACCCTCAATGCCAATGACGTGCTTCTTATTCACAAGCATGTGCAAGTTCCTCATGCCAGCATGACCGAGTCGACGATGCCATAGCCAACCTTCTAAAGCTTTTGCAAGTAGACATGTGGCAGGCTGTGGTCTGATACGTCTCCAACGTATCTATAATTTTTTATTGTTCCATGCTGTTATATTATCATTCTTGGATGTTTTATAATCATTTTATAGTCATTTTATATCATTTTTTGGTACTAACCTATTGACATAGTGCCCAGTGCCAGTTGCTGTTTTCTGCTTGTTTTTTACATCGCAGGAAATCAATACCAAACGGAGTCCAAACGCAGCGAAACTTTTTGTGGATTTTTTCTGGACCAGAAGACACCTGTTGGGCCGGAGAAGCACCTGGGGCGCGGCCAGGTGGATTGTGCCCACCTCGGTGGCCTCCCGCACCGCCTCTTTGCTCTATAAATACCCCAATATTCCAGAAACACTAGGGGAGTTGACGAAAATCAATTCCAGCCGCCGCAAGTTCCAGAAACACCAGATCAAATCTAGACACCATCTCGGAGGGGTTCATCATGTCCATTGGTGCCTCTCCGATAATGCGTGAGTAGTTCTTTGTAGACCTACGGGTTCGTAGTTAGTAGCTAGATGGCTTTCTCTCTCTCGTTTGATTCTCAATACTATGGTCTCTTGGAGATCCATATGATGTAACTATTTTTTGCGGTGTGTTTGTTGGGATCCGATGAACTTTGAGTTTATGATCAGATCTATGTTTTTATCCATGAAAGTTATTTGAGTCTTCTTTGATCTCTTATATGCATGATTTCTTATAGCCTCATATTTCTTCTCTGATATTTGGGTTTTGTTTCGCCAACTTGATCTATTTATCTTGCAATGGGAAGAGGTGCTTTGTAATGGGTTCGATCTTATGGTGCTTGATCCCAGTGATAGAAAGGGAAACGACACGTATGTATCGTTGCTATTAAGGATAACAAGATGGGGTCTATTTCTACATAAATAGATCTTTTCTACATCATGTCATTGTTCTTATTGCATTACTCCATTTCTCTATGAACTTAATACACTAGATGCATGCTGGATAGCGGTCGATGTGTGGAGTAATAGTAGTAGATGCAGGCAGGAGTCGGTCTACTAATCTTGGACGTGGTGCCTATATAATGATCATTGCCTGGATATCGTCATGAGTATTTGAAGTTCTATCAATTGCCCAACAGTAATTGTTTTCCCACCGTTTGCTATTTTTCTCGAGAGAAGCCACTAGTGAAACCTACGGCCCCCGGGTCTCTTCTTTAATATATTTGCCTTTGAGATCTATTTTTATTTTATTTTGTTTTCAGATCTATATTTCCAAAAACCCAAAAATACCTTGCTGCACTTTATTTTATTTTGCATTTATTCGAGATCTATTTATCCAATCTATTACAACTTTCTCCCGTCCACTAGCCATTTCTGGCGCCGTTGCCCGAAAGGGATTGACAACCCCTTTAATACATCGAGTTGCGAGTATTTGTTATTTGTGTGCAGGTGCCGTTCATGTAGTGTTGCGTGGTTCTCCTACTGGTTCGATAACCTTGGTCTCATCACTGAGGGAAATACCTACCGTCGCTGTGCTGCATCATCCCTTCCTCTTTAGGGAAATACCGACGTAGTTCTAGCAGACATCAAAAGGAATTTCTGGCGCCGTTGCCGGGGAGACATCATCAACATCTACCAGGTTCCTAATCACAAATCTCATCTCCTCGCAATTTACATTCTTTGCCATTTGCCTCTCGTTTTCCTCTCCCCCACTTCACAAAAATTTGCCGTTTTATTCGATCTCTTTTTTGTTCGCCATTTTCTCGTCAGATCTGTCTTTTTCTTGCAATCATGAGTGATTTTGGTATGGCAGAAACAGATGATGGCCTAACTCCTAAAATGGAGCGTACGGGTAATCTGGATGCCAAAACTTTTTTTTGGGGCAGGGGAATGTTATGGGAAAAGAACATATCCAAGAATTTTTCAATTGTGTTGGAAATTTGAGTCTTGATGATGCTCCTATACTTAAAAGGACTAAATCTTATGCGGAAGCTATTTCAGCGCTAGTTCTGAAACTTGAAAATAGATTTATCTGTACTCATCCTACCTTGCAAAGATTGTTTTATGAGTTACCCGTTATAAAGAATCCTAAAGCTAAAAAGTTGGCCACTCTTGTTCTTATGAATGAATTTGACTACATGATACGGGAAGCTAGGGAAATCTTTGATTTTTATGGTATGAATCGTGAAAAACCCATGATAGATGAAATTCTCTATAATAGTGATTATGCTTTAAGACATTTACTTGGGGATAATCAAATCTTTGATGAGAATCTTAAAAAGCAAGTCCCTGTTTTAGATATTACCCAACAAGTTTTTAATGATATTAATCAACATTATTCTTGGATCACTGCCAGAAATCAAAAGGGATATGATGATAAGCAACTTGATTGTGCTAAAGTTTCCATGGATAATGTGTTTTATGTTGTTTTTGCAAAGCCTCCTGAGAAAAACACCTCCAAGGAAAACAAGAACAAAGTTGACAATACGTAGATCTTTTGCTTTATGCCTAGTTAGGGGCGTAAAACGATAGCGCTTGTTGGGAGGCAACCCAATGAATAATTTTTTTTTGCCTTTTGCTTTCTATTCTTGAGTGTTAGCATAATAATGCTACTGTTATGATTGAGTTTTCTGTGTTTTAATTAGTGTTTGTGCCAAGTAAAGCCTTTAGGATTATGTTGGGTGATAGTTGATTTGATCTTGTTAGAAAACAGAAACTTTTGCATCCAGAAAAATAATTGTTTAGAATTACATAAGCGACAAAATATCTTAATTTTTTACACAAGATTGATATACAAATTGCCTCTGTTTTCCTAATTTTTCAGAAATTTTGGAGTTACAGAAGTATTCGAAATATTCAGATTGCCACAGATTGTTCTGTTTTAGACAGATTCTGTTTTCTTTGCGTTGTGTGCTTGTTTTAATGATTCTAGTTTTCTTTGAAGAGTTTTTGCCATAGAAAAGTTGGAATACAGTAGATATAATGCAAGAATAAAATATGAATTGGCTTGCTACAGTACTTATAGTAGTGATTTATTTTCTTATACTAATGGATCTCACGAAGGTTTTGTTGAGTTTTGTGAGATTGAAGTTTTCAAGTTTTGGGTGATTTTACGATGGATGATGGAATAAGGAGTAATAAGAGCCTAAGCTTGGGGATGCCCATGGCATCCCAAGCTATTATCCAAAGAGAAGCAAGCAACTAAGCTTGGGGATGCCCGAGTGGCATCCCCTCTTTCTTCTAACGACCATCGGTATTTTACTTGGAGCTATATTTTTATTCGTCACATACTATGAGTTTTGCTTGGAGCGTCTTGTATGATATGAGTCTTTGCTTGTTTTGCTTTTTGTTTTAAGTCTTGAATCCTTGCTGGACACACCTATTTGAGTGAGCCAAAATTATGCCATGACTTGTTAGAATTGCTCTCTATGCTTCACTTAAATCTTTATGAGCTATGGAATTGCTCTAGTGCTTCACTTATATCTTTTTTAGCACGGTGTGCTTTATTATTTTTGAAGAAATGCTCTCATGCTTCACTTAGATTTATTTGGGAGTTAGTAAAAAATTTAAGAAATTCTCTCTTGCTTCACTTAAATTAATTTGAGAGAAAGAAATATTATGCTCATGATCTTCACTTATATTTGTTTGAGCTTATCAAAAGCAACACATGAAAATTAGTCCCAAAGTGATAGATATCCAAGAAGGATATAATAAAAACTTTCATGAAGATCATTGGACAAAGTGAACTTGATTCCTTGTAATAGTTTTGAGATATGATGATGTGATATGTGAGTTATGTTGATGAGTAATTATGCTTTAGTAAGAATATTGGTGTTAAGGTTTGTGATTCTGTAACACCCCCGGTGATTAGCAACAGTAATCACTTTTGATAATGACATGTTAGCATGATCAACAGTGCATAATCATCATTAGCATCACATTGCATTTCAACTCCTAAGTCAAATTCAAGTTTAAATGAAAGTGGAATATAAAAGTTGTCCAACATAGGAGCTAAAATGTCAGATATATAACAAATATTCCAGAGGCTATTCTAAAATTGAAACCAACATCATTGGAATTGGATAAGTGACTCGAACAACCTCAAACAGTGGATAAAGATAATATTTAATAACCATTTATTAAATCTGAAATAAATATGGAATTATGTTTTGTCCAAACTAATTTTAGGTGTTAGGGAATAATGCACTGGTATTTATGAAATAGGTCACACTTTTTAAAAAAACCATTTGGGGCCTAAACATTTAACAGTGGAGAAAAGAGAATAAAGAAAAGGAAAAAAGAAACAGAAAAGAAAAAAAAAAGAGCAACACACCCCCCCCCCCCCCCGCCCAACTGGCCGAAGCCCAGCCGGCCGGCCCCTGCGCCCCCTGGGTATAAGGCCCCGGCCAAACCCTAGCCTCACCGACACCCCTCCTCACATCGTTCGCCCCCCCCCCCCCCGATCCGAAACTGGATCGGGCCGACGCCGTCGCCGAGCGCCCCGCTCCCGCGCCGATCGGCCAGCGCCGACGCCGCCGCCACACCGACGTCGCCCGTCTCTCCTTTCCCCGACCGCTGCCTAGCGCCGGACGGCCCCCCCCCATCTGGATCGGGATCCCCCGATCCCGTCCGCCCCGCTGCCGTGCCCCGCTGCCGTCGCCTGGTCGCCGGCGCTCCCCGTCCACCCCGCCGTCGTCCCCGACCTCCGCCTCGCCGCCCGCGCTCGGACGCCGTCGCCGGGACCTCGCCTCCCCGTCTCCTCCCCGAATCGCCTCAGCGAGCGCTCGCACCCGTCGCCGCTGCCCGACGCCGTCGCCGACTCGGCCGCATCGTCGCTGTCGCTTCCTCGCCTCGCCATCATCCCCGTCCGGCCCCCTGTGAGCCGCGCCCCTCTCCTCTCCTCTCTCCCTGACGCCGCGCCCGCACGTCGCCGCCAGTCTCGCTCGCGCACGGCCTCACCCTTCCCCGTCGCCTCGTCCCCTGCTCCGCCCCGAGC
The DNA here is from genome assembly GCA_011799875.1 of Thinopyrum elongatum. NCBI lineage: Eukaryota > Viridiplantae > Streptophyta > Magnoliopsida > Poales > Poaceae > Thinopyrum > Thinopyrum elongatum. The sequence continues at coordinate 334,455,669 of CM022299.1, read as the reverse complement.
CGCCCACCGTTCGCCGCGCGTGCGCACGCGCGAGCCCGCGCCCACGCACCGCGCTGCCGCTCGGCGGCCCGTCGCCGCGCGCCCTCGCGCACGCACCGCGCGCCCGTCACCCGCGCCCGTGGCCACGTGCCACTGACCGGTGGGCCCTGCCCCCCTGTGCCGCTGACAGACGGGGCCCAGCCCCAAAAACGTTTTAGGAAAAATAATGAAAATAAAAATAATTAATTAAAATAAATAATTAATTAATTAGTTAATTAATCCTGATTAGGTTAATTTAATTAAGTAGTTAGTGTTAATTAAACAGTAATTTAATTAGTTAATTAAACCTAATTAACCTAACAGCCTATGACAGGTGGGACCCACCCTGTCAGGTGGCTGCTGACGTCAGCATGATGTCATGCTGACGTCATCAATCACTGTTTCGGATAATGTTGAATTAAATAATTAATTAAATTTCAGAAATTAATAAAAACTTTAGAAAATCATATCTTTTAAACCGTAACTCCGATCAAAATATTTTATACATGAAACTTGCTCAGAACGACGATACGAACCCGGATACGCTCTCGGTATTCCCGTCAGATGCCCGCAACTATAAGAACGTTGAACAATTAGACCGATTTCGATAAATGAATAGTGTCCAACCCTAATTAAATAAATCCGAATAAATTCCTAAATTAACTAAATCATTTAGTTAGGCAGTAGAACACCCCGGCATATCATTTAGGCATGTCATACATATGGTTTGCATTATTGCCGTGAAATTTATTGTTTCTCTCCCCCTCCTTCTCTCTCGATAGACGCCGAGACCGACGACGCTGCACCAGGTTACGACTACTCTACCGACGAGCAGCCCGTTGACAACCTCCCTCTCTTGCCAGAGCAACATGCAACCCCCCCCCCCCCCTTGAGCATTCCAGATATCGCCCATTCTATTCTCCTGCTTGCATTAGATTTCGCTACTGTTAATGTTTGCTCCTATTCTGATGCTAGCCTGCTGTTGTGAACCTATTCATTGCTACCTTACCTGCCTATGATAAACTGTTTAGTATAGGTTGGTATGAACCATCTGTGACCCCACCACCTTACTTTGTCGCCCTGCTTGTTCATCGACGACTCGATCAACGTGATCATCGATCAGAGACAGACGCCTCACTTACACCCCCTTAGTTGTACGACTCTGCTTAGTTACTATCAAGTGCCGAGGCTGATACCTCGAACGCACTCCTGATGAATACTCTGCAGCATAGCTGTTCGGTCGTGGTCATCGAGGGTGATTCCTCCTCTTCCATGTCCGATACGACTCTGTCGTGCAACCCCTCAGTGTGAACCTCGAGGGTGATACCTCATACGTTCACCCTGATGATTATGACCACACGGTACTTGACCTTTGTCACAGGCGGGTCCACCCTGGTGTACCCGCTGGGGATCTATGATTTCGGGTGTGCCGGAAGGGCACTCGAGTGTGACATTGTGGCGGAGCATCAGAGACTCTGATTGTCTCCGCTTGATACTAATTGAGCCTATGGATTTGGGTGTGTGATCTGAGTGGGTCGACGTGCCCTATAACCCTACACCACGCGGGATAATGGTTATGGGCCCTCTGCGATGTACTTTCGCCGAAAGCTTATCAGACGTCACGATTCACCGTGCGGGCTGATCGTCGGGATTGGGCTGGATACTTCACTGGCGAGTTCGTGTCGCGCCTGCACCCCGGCCAGCCACGCAACGCGCAGGGTGCCCAGGGCGATGGCCCGAGACCCCTGGGTGCATAGGTTAGTCCGGCGTGCTGACCTCTCTCTGAGCCTAGGTAGAGCGCTGCTTCGTGTTGATCTTCCAAGGACGGGCATTACCCGCAAGTATTCCGGCCAGAGTTGATCGAGCGTGTTGGGTAACAGTAGTCCCCCTGCAGGGATGAATCTTCTATCGATAGCCGGTCCTACGGTAAAGGACGCTCAGTTTGTGTATCCCGATCTACTACTTAAACTGGATACTTGCTACTTAATTGAAGCTTCGGGATTACTTTCTCGCTGGAGTCGAGGAAGGATCTTTGAGCTGTTACTTCAACATGTTTGCTAAATAAAATGCTATTCTATCTCTTTTCTACTTGCTGCAAGATGATGGCTTTGAGAAGATGTTTGAAGATGCTAGTTCTTCGATAGGACTAGGCCTTTCTCTATATTCTGGCATTTCTGCAGCCCAGTCCAATATACAGCCTTTCTCCATTGATAATGTTGCATATGTAGTATAGATCCTTGCTTGCTGAGTTTCGGTGAGTACTCACGGTTGCTTATTTTCTTTTTCCCCCATATACCCCACCTTGATGATACACCAGACGATGGAGTCCAGGAGCCAGACGCCACCACCGGAGCCTACTACCAGGCGGGTCCAGAGGGCACGTACTACTGGATCGAGCCAGCTGACCAGGAGTAGGATCGGAGGCTCCCAGGCAGGAGGCCAACGCCTTTCGATCTAGTGTCGCTGTTTGTGCTAGCCTTCTTAGGCAGAACTTGTCTAACTATGTCTGTACCCAGATATTATTTGTATGACTACTTATGTATTCGGATCTTCGGATCCCTGGTCTGTAATATTGTGGACCTCCGTTATTTGTGTTTAGAGTTGTGTTGTGTATCTTCCCGTGAGTCCCTGGGCTTGATCGTACACGTTTGCGTGTATGACTAGTGTACGATTGAACCGGGGGCGTCACAAGTTGGTATCAGAGCCGACTGCCTGTAGGAAGCCCCCTCCAAATTCCTTGGCCGAAGTTGAGTCTAGAAACCGAGAAACTAAATTACTAACTTGGCTGTGTGGCTTACGGGCCACGTCGCCAACTGGGTGGTATTAGGATCTTTTATTCCTCGTCTATACTCTGGGACTCTAATATCTCTTCTATTCGGGTTAAATAAATTTTACTAACGCCGACACTTAGGATCTCGTAAATCCCGTCTACCGGAGAGCTGGATTCTGTGCGATTTCCCTGTCGTTGATCTGATTAGTCTGATAATCATTTTCCTTTCCATTGTTTGTTTAACCTTTCTCTCCGAGTTTGTGTTAAACTTCTCATTGTCATTTGACAAATCTGAATTCCTCTGTTTCAGATGGACCTTTGTTTCCACCCCGCGTCCTACGACACAGCTTGTGCTTCGCATGGGCTCGTAATACCCCTGGGTTCCAGCTGTCCTGATCGCTCTCATACCAGACTTGGCTACCGCTGGTACCCTGAGTACATGGTTTACGAGGATTACCGAGCGAGTTTAATCAAGAGCAGTACCATGCTGATGTTCGTATCTATGATCGGCAGAATGACTCAGACACCGAGCTGCACCTTTTCCACGGTATCGGCGTGACGATTGAGATGGCAGTTACATGATGCCGCCTACTCTGCTGTCGCACGTCTTCGAGGACAGTTCAGTGATATCTTGATGACTCTGAGTTCGATACATTCCGTATGCCCTGCTGGAGATGCTACGTATACTACACAGCTATCTGTGCCCCGTACGAGCCTCGCCGATATGACCACTGCGTTCTGATTCAGTGCACTCAGGCTCTGGATCGCACTGTTCGGGCTCTTGCCGTCGAGTTGGTTGCCACTCGAGCACGTCTTTACGTTGCTATGACGCAGTTGATGCCCGCTGTTCGTCAGGGATACATCCGGAGCACATCCTTACCCGCGCAGGACTCAGATGTATGCTGGTATTGACTGGCCTGCTGTTGGAGGTCACACCCTACACGTGGGACCTCTTCTTACAGTTCGAGACCGGGTTCTGCATCAGAGTGCACATGGAGCACAGGATCCTTCCGCGATGAATATCGTCGTCGCACTCGCAGTTACCCCGTTACGTGGTTTTCTCCACGTGATGTAGCCTTTGCTATGTCGTTGTGTACTTCCTTACCGCGTGCCTGCGCGCCGCCTAGTATGTCTAGCTTTTATTTGCGCCGTTATGCTGTCCGCATGTACCCGGCTTTGTGTATGGATCTGTATGTCTTAATCGACTATGTTATGTATCTATTACACTGCTTAAAGTATTGTCGTGTTACATCATACTTGTCGCTAAACACTCGCAATTGCTTTTACTAAACTACCCCCTGTTGATACGTAGCAGGATGGTTAGACCAGGTGGTGTGGTCGTGGTCGCGCCCTGAACGTCCACCACCGCCAGACTATATGGCGGCTATGATGCAACAGTTCGAGCTTAACCGCCAGTTCATGGTTGGAATCATGGCTCAGTTTCCGCATCAGAACAACCAGAACCAGAAACCCAGCTTCAGTAACTTTGACAGAGTTTACGCGACTCAACCCAACGCAGTTTCGCAACTCTGACAAGCCACTGGATGCCGATGACTGGCTCCGCGACACACTCACGAGATGGAGTCTGCTAATGTCGCCCCCGCCAACTTTGTCACTCTCGCGGCCTTTTTCTTAAAAGGCCCCGCTGCTCAATGGTGGGACACACCACAAGCGTACTCTGCCTGTGGAACAGTCATCACCTGGTATGAGTTCCGGCTGCTTTCCTGTACACGTTACACTCCCTCAAGCAATTATGGAACGCATGAAGACCCATTCCGCAACCTCCTCAGGGCAATAAAACCGTTGAAGCTTATCAGCGGGAATTTCTTGATCTCTCCCGCTATCTGAAGAAGACATCGCCACAGATGCTCGCAGACAGGAGAAGTTCCGTAATGGACTACACCCGACCTCAAGCTTGCACTAGCTGCTCAAGACATCAATGACTTCTCAACTCTAGTGAACAAGGTCTATTCTCGTTGAGACCCCGCCCAGATGGAACACAAGGAACTCGCAGAAGCGCTATCGTGATGCTGGCTCATCTTCGGGCTCAGCACCGAAGCGTAGAGTTTTGGATTCCAACACGCGTTCCGTCCCAATACCTCTGCGCCAAAGAACAATGCTGCACTACGTCTGCCTCCTCCCCACCGGGCCTCAAAGGCTCAAGCTATTTAGAACAATGCCCCTCTCGTCCTGAAGATGGTTTGTTTCAAGTGCCGGCCAAACCAGGCCCAGGCTAAAGACTGCCGCCAGACTCAGAATCAGTTAGATTTTCCTCGTGCTGGCCGTGGATAGGCCGTGGCAACAATCAGACCCGCAACTATAATACTGGGTCTGCTTCACGTGGTCGTGGTCAAGCTTACAAACTTGACATTGAAAAGTCCAGGATCAACCTGCTACTGTGATGGGTACCCTTCTTGTTAACTCAGTACCTGCTTCTGTATTATTTGATTCAGGAGCATCGCATTCATTCATGTCTGAAGCATTGCATTATCTCATGACATTGCATTCGAAAAGATGAACCTGCCAATAGTTGGTCCGTACCCCTGGAGGCCAATGTCAACCACTATGATGCACATAATGTCCCTGTTGAAATCAGGATTTGAATTCCTAGCTTCCCATTATCCTGAAGTCTTCCACCATAGACCTCATACTCGAATGGATTGGTTGAAAGCTCACATTGCTTCGATCAATTGTGCCACTAAAATTATCCAACTCTTCACCCTAACTCGATGAGATAGTGACTACACTGCCCAATTACTTCTGAGACGCTGAAGCTGAGGTATATGTATGAATGCTTTGAACGCCTCACCTCTGGAAGGGATCGAGAACGTACCGTCGTTCGTATTTTCCAGACGTCTTCCTGAAGAACTTCCAGGAATAACCCCCGCTAGAGCTGTCGAGTTTTGTCATTGACTTGAAGCCTGCACCGTTCCTATTGCGCAAACGACCTTATAAGATGCCTCCGCATCACCTTCTGAGCTTAAGGGAAGAAATCGACAAGTCACTTAAGAGTGGTTTCATCCGCCCCAGTTCTCTGCTTGGGAGCACCTTCACTCTTCGTTAAGAAGAAGGATGGAACTAACCGATTGGTTCAGGATTATCGGCCCATTAACCAAGCCACAATCCAGAATAAATCCCACTGCCCCGTATCAATGATCTTTATGATCAACTTGCGGATCACGGTGTTCTCTAAACTCGACTTAGGTTGGGTTATCACCAGATCCGGTCCGTGAAGAGGACATTCCCAAGACTGCATTCGTCACTGTTATGGCTCCTATGAATACAACCGTCATTTCATTTGGCCTACGATGCCCCACTACGTTCTCCTGTCTGATGAATTAATATTTCATGGATTACCCTTACCCATATCTACCAATTCGTCGTGGTATATCTAGATGATATTCTGGTCTATTCTAAGAATAAAGAGGAACATGCTGAACATCTCTGCCTTGTTCTAGAAAGGCTCCGAGAACACCAGTTGTATGCCAAGTATTCCAAATGCGAATTTTGGCTTCCTGAAGTAACTTACCTTGGACATGTGATTTCCAAGGATGGGATTGCTGTTAACCCCGAACGAGTTCAGGCCATTCTCGACTGGACTCCCCCAAAGAATGTTAAGCAAGTCAGAAGTTTTCTCGGACTCGCTAGTTATTGCCGTCGATTCGTTGAGAACTTTTCCAAGATTGCAAAACCATTGACATATCTGCTTCACAAAGGTGTTAAATTTGAGTGGACAGAAAAATGTCAAGAAAGCTTTCAGACACTAAAAGATAAATTGACATCTGCCCCAGTACTAGCACCCCCGGATTCCCAAAAGGATTTCGTGATATACTGTGATGCACCTCGTCAAGTATTAGGCTGTGTCCTAATGCAAGAACGCAAAGTGATTGCTTATGCCTCCCGACAATTGCGTCCTCATGAAGAAAATTATCCCGTGCATGATCTTGAACTTTCTGCGGTTATCTATGCCTTGAAGCTATGGCGACATTACCTTCTCGGTAACCGTTGCGAGATATACACGGATCACCAAAGCTTGAAGTATTTATATACTCAACCAGATCTGAACCTTCGTCAACAAAGATGGCTCGAAACAATTGCCGATTATGATATGAATATTTCATATACCCCCGGCAAGGCTAATGTAATGGCCGATGCTTTGAGTCGCAAGTCCTATAGCAACAATCTTATGGTTCAAGAAACACAACCTCTTCTCCATGAAGAGCTTTGCAAGTTGAACCTCCATATTGTCCCACAGGGTTATCTCAATACCCTAGTTGTCGAACCAGATTTAGAACACGGCATTAAGGTTATGCAAAGGTATGACACTGAAGTTGAAAAGATCAAGCGATACCTCGAGAAAGGAAAGCCGTCGGAATTCCATCTTGATGCAGATGGGATCCTATTTTTCCAACACCGTCTCTTCGTACCCAAGTTCAAGAATGAGAGGGAAAACGTTATGAAGGAAGCTCATGACACTCCCTTGTCCATTCACCCTGGTAGCACAAAGATGTACCGTGACATTTGTCAAAGATTCTGGTGGCCTATTATGAAGCGAGACATTGCTCGTTATGTTTCTGAGTGTGACGTTTGCCGCCGCGTTAAAGCTCAACATCAAAGGCCCGCAGGAACTCTGCAACCCCTGGAAATTCCTGAATGGAAATGGGACAAGGTCCAAATGGATTTCATTACTGGTTTTCCCAAATCCCAGAAGGGTCATGATGCTATTTTTGTCGTCATTGACCGATTCTCCAAGGTTGCCCACTTTCTGCCTGTTAAGGAGACAATCACTGCTAGCCAGTTAGCAGACTTGTATGTTTCCCGAATTGTGTCACTCCACGGTGTTCCGTTGGAGATCAGTTCTGATCGTGGCAGCCTCTTCACCTCCAGATTCTGGAATAGTTTCCAAGAAGCTATGGGAACTCATCTGTCTTTCAGCACCGCTTTTCACCCTCAGTCACAGGGTCAAGTTGAACGAGTTAATCAAGTGCTCGAAGATATGCTTCGAGCTTGCGTCATCTCCTTCGGTAAGAAATGGGAGGAATCTCTCCCGTATGCCGAATTCTCTTACAACAATAGCTATCAAGCTAGTCTGAAGATGGCACCGTTTGAAGTTCTATACGGTCGTAAGTGTCGAACCCCTCTGAATTGGTCAGAAACTGGGGAATGCTCACTTGTCGGACCGGACATTATTCGGCAAGCTGAAGAACAAGTCCGCATTGTTCGTGAACATTTGAAGTCTGCTCAGTCTCGTCAGAAGAGCAACTATGACCGAAAGCACCAGGAAATAGTCTATCAACCTGGCGAGCAAGCTTACCTCCGCGTCACTCCGTTGAAAGGCACTCATCGGTTCGGAATCAAAGGCAAGTTAGCCCCTCGCTACATTGGCCCGTTCCGTATTCTTGCCCGTCGAGGAGAAGTGGCATATCAGTTGCAATTGCCGCCAAACCTTTCTCAAGTACATGACGTCTTTCATGTATCCCAACTCCGCCGCTGCTTCAAGGATCCTATTCGAGCTGTGGATCATGAAGTGCTTCAATTACGGGAAGATCTGTCATATCCAGAATATCCCATCCGTATTCTTGATCAAGCTGAGCGTCGAACACGTCAAAAGTCAATCAAGTTCCTCAAGGTTCAGTGGTCAAATCATTCTGAAGATGAAGCCACTTGGGAACGCGAGGATCGTCTTCGCGAAGAATACCCCTCTTTCTTACAGTCTTCCTCTTAATTCTCGGGACGAGAATTCTTAATAGATGAGGAGAGTTGTAACACCCCCGGTGATTAGCAACAGTAATCACTTTTGATAATGACATGTTAGCATGATCAACAGTGCATAATCATCATTAGCATCACATTGCATTTCAACTCCTAAGTCAAATTCAAGTTTAAATGAAAGTGGAATATAAAAGTTGTCCAACATAGGAGCTAAAATGTCAGATATATAACAAATATTCCAGAGGCTATTCTAAAATTGAAACCAACATCATTGGAATTGGATAAGTGACTCGAACAACCTCAAACAGTGGATAAAGATAATATTTAATAACCATTTATTAAATCTGAAATAAATATGGAATTATGTTTTGTCCAAACTAATTTTAGGTGTTAGGGAATAATGCACTGGTATTTATGAAATAGGTCACACTTTTTACAAAAACCATTTGGGGCCTAAACATTTAACAGTGGAGAAAAGAGAATAAAGAAAAGGAAAAAGAAACAGAAAAGAAAAAAAAAGAGCAACCCCCCCCCGGCCCAACTGGGCCGAAGCCCAGCCGGCCGGCCCACCTGCGCCCCCTGGCTATAAGGCCCCCGGCCAAACCCTAGCCTCACCGACCACCTCCTCACTCGTTCGCCCCCCCCCCCCCCGATCCAGAAACTGGATCGGGCGACGCCGTCGCCGACGCCGCCCCGCTCCCGCGCCGATCGGCAGCGACGACGCCGCCGCCACCCGACGCCGCGCCACCACGAGCCGCCCGATCCTTCTCGTCCCAGCACGGCCGCCCCCCCCCCCCCACCCTCCCCCCCCCCCCTAGCGCTCGGCGCCCCCCCCCCATCTGGATCGGGATCCCCCGATCCCGTCCGCCCCGCTGCCGTGCCCCGCTGCCGTCGCCTGGTCGCCGGCGCTCCCCGTCCACCCCGCCGTCGTCCCCGACCTCCGCCTCGCCGCCCGCGCTCGGACGCCGTCGCCGGGACCTCGCCTCCCCGTCTCCTTCCCGAATCGCCTCAGCGAGCGCTCGCACCCGTCGCCGCTGCCCGACGCCGTCGCCGACTCGGCCGCATCGTCGCCGTCGCTTCCTCGCCTCGCCATCATCCCCGTCCGGCCCCCTGTGAGCCGCGCCCCTCTCCTCTCTCCCTGACGCCGCGCCCGCACGTCGCCGCCAGTCTCGCTCGCGCACGGCCTCACCCTTCCCAGTCGCCTCGTCCCCTGCTCCGCCCCGAGCCGCCCACCGTTCGCCGCGCGCGCGCACGCGCGAGCCCGCGCCCACGCACCGCGCTGCCGCTCGGCGGCCCGTCGCCGCGCCCCGCCGCGCGCCCTCGCGCACGCACCGCGCGCCCGTCACCCGCGCCCGTGGCCACGTGCCACTGACCGGTGGGCCCTGCCCCCCTGTGCCGCTGACAGACGGGGCCCAGCCCCAAAAACGTTTTAGGAAAAATAATGAAAATAAAAATAATTAATTAAAATAATTAATTAATTAATTAGTTAATTAATCCTGATTAGGTTAATTTAATTAAGTAGTTAGTGTTAATTAAACAGTAATTTAATTAGTTAATTAAACCTAATTAACCTAACAGCCTATGACAGGTGGGACCCACCCTGTCAGGTGGCTGCTGACGTCAGCATGATGTCATGCTGACGTCATCAATCACTGTTTCGGATAATGTTGAATTAAATAATTAATTAAATTTCAGAAATTAATAAAAACTTTAGAAAATCATATCTTTTAAACCGTAACTCCGATCAAAATATTTTATACATGAAACTTGCTCAGAACGACGATACGAACCCGGATACGCCCTCGGTATTCCCGTCAGATGCCCGCAACTATAAGAACGTTGAACAATTAGACCGATTTCGATAAATGAATAGTGTCCAACCCTAATTAAATAAATCCGAATAAATTCCTAAATTAACTAAATCATTTAGTTAGGCAGTAGAACACCCCGGCATATCATTTAGGCATGTCATACATATGGTTTGCATTATTGCCGTGAAATTTATTGTTTCTCTCCCCCTCCTTCTCTCTCGATAGACGCCGAGACCGACGGACGCCCTTGAAAAAGGTGAAGAAATAATATAAAGAAGAGAAGCAAGTTGGACGAAAAAATACCTATCCTTGAAGAGCAACCAGGGAAAAAACCAACCCCCCCACCCCTTGAGCATTCCAGATATCGCCCATTCTATTCTCCTGCTTGCAATAGATTTCGCTACTGTTAATGTTTGCTCCTATTCTGATGCATAGCCTGCTGTTGTAACCTATTCATTGCTACCTTACCTGCCTATGATAAACTGTTTAGTATAGGTTGGTATGAACCATCTGTGACCCCACCACCTTACTTTGTCGCCCCTGCTTGTTCATCGATGACTCGATCAACGTGATCATCGATCAGAGACAGACGCCTCACTTCACACCCCCTTAGTTGTACGACTCTGCTTAGTTACTATCAAGTGCCGAGGGTGATACCTCGTAACGCACTCCTGATGAATACTCTGCAGCATAGCTGTTCGGTCGTGGTCATCGAGGGTGATTCCTCCTTCTCCATGTCCGATACGACTCTATCGTGCAACCCCTCAGTGTGAACCTCGAGGGTGATACCTCATACGTTCACCCTGATGATTATGACCACACGGTTACTTGACCTTTGTCACAGGCGGGTCCACCCTGGTGGGTACCCGCTGGGGATCTATGATTTCGGATGTGCCGGAAGGGCACTCGAGTGTGACATTGTGGCGGAGCATCAGAGACTCTGATTGTCTCCGCTTGATACTAATTGAGCCTATTGGATTTGGGTGTGTGATCTGAGTGGGTCGACGTGCCCTATACGCACTACCACCACGCGGGATAATGGTTATGGGGCCCTCTGCGATGTACGTTTCGCCGAAAGCTTATCAGACGTCACGATTCACCGTGCGGGCTGATCGTCGGGATTGGGCTGGATACTTCACTGGCGAGTTCAGTGTCGCGCCTGCACCCCGGCCAGCCACGCAACGCGCAGGGTGCCCAGGGCGATGGCCCGAGACCCCTGGGTGCATAGGTTAGTCCGGCGTGCTGACCTCTCTGCTGAGCCTAGGTAGAGCGCTGCTTCGTGTTGATCTTCCGAGGACGGGCATTACCCAGCAAGTATGTCCGGCCAGAGTTGATCGAGCGTGTTGGGTAACAGTAGTGCACCCCTGCAGGGATGAATCTTCTATCGATAGCCGGTCCTACGGTAAAGGACGCTCAGTTTGTGTATCCCGATCTACTACTTAAACTGGATACTTGCTACTTAATTGAAGCTTCGGGATTACTTTCTCGCTGGGAGTCGAGGAAGGATCTTTGAGCTGTACTGCAACATGTTTGCTAAATAAAATGCTATTCTACTCTCTTCTACTGCTGCAAGATGATGGCTTTGAGAAGATGTTTGAAGATGCTAGTCTTCGATAGGACTAGGCCTTTCTCTATATTCTGGCATTTCTGCAGCCCAGTCCACATATACAGCCTTTTCTCCATTGATAATGTTGCATATGTAGTATAGATCCTTGCTTGCTGAGTACTTCGGATGAGTACTCACGGTTGCTTTATTTTCTCTTTTCCCCCATATACCCCACCTTGATGATACACCAGACGATGGAGTCCAGGAGCCAGACGCCACCACCGGAGCCTACTACCAGGCGGGTCCAGAGGGCACGTACTACTGGATCGAGCCAGCTGACCAGGAGTAGGATCGGAGGCTCCCAGGCAGGAGGCCAACGCCTTTCGATCTAGTGTCGCTGTTTGTGCTAGCCTTCTTAAGGCAGAACTTGTCTAACTATGTCTGTACCCAGATATTATTTGTATGACTGACTTATGTATTCGGATCTTCGGATCCCTGGTCTGTAATATTGTGGACCTCCGTTTATTTGTGTTTAGAGTTGTGTTGTGATATCTTCCCGTGAGTCCCTGGGCTTGATCGTACACGTTTGCGTGTATGACTAGTGTACGATTGAACCGGGGGCGTCACAGATTCCCTATGCATTCACGAAAGTCAATAGTTATGCAATGAAATTATATCCTACTTGTGGTGCATTATTCGGTGTTAATTATGCTTAATGCTCGCTCATGAGATTTTTCGTTTCTTGGTTGGTCGCTTCTCAATCTTTTGCTAGCCTTCATTTTGCAGTAAGTATGATCACTACTTGTGCATCCAAAACCCTTTAAACCAGTTTTGCCATATGAGTCCACTATATCTACCTATATGCGGTATTATTTTGCCGTTCTAAGCAAATTTGCATGTGCCATCTCTAATTTTCAAAATCAATTTCTCTTTTGTGTGCTCGTACCGCTCGCAAGGCGGTGAGGGGTGGCCGATATTTTCCATGCTAGATGTGTTATTCTCACGATGAGTGTTTATTCACTTGTCATTGCACGAGGGTAAGGCAAAGGTATTAGGGATGCCCAGTCCCAAAATGAATAAATGAATTTACTTTATGTTGTCAAATAATAAATTCTTTGGAAAGTGTTGGTATGGAGGGCACCCGTGGATACGGTTAGCCATGGAAAGTGAAAGTATGGTGGAAAAAGGAATAAATTTTATTTTCTGTTTGGGAACCGCCTATGATATATCTAGCATGGAACGTGTGGGGAACTCTAAGTCATTTTCGTTGGTGGGAAAAGTATACCTCCCAAAATGTTTTTATCTCTCAATTTTCGCTTTGAGCTCTGGCACCTCTACAAATCCCTACTTCCCTCCGCGAAGGGCCTTTCTTTTACTTTATGCAATTTTTATTTTTATTTTGAGTCTCCATCTTCTCTTATAAAGCACCAACTAAGGGGCACTATGATCGTACTTGAGCATTGGGTGTAGCTAATATGCAAGTGTGTTTCATGAATGGATCAATGATTGAGCATAACGGGCTAGGGATAACTTATTTTAGCGTTGATATTTTGAAAGACATGGTTGCTTGTTGATATGCTTGAGTATTTAAGTTATCATGTCAAAACTAGACTATTGCTTTGAACCATATAAAAGTCCAAATGTCCATGCTATAAAGAAAAGAATATCTGATGAACATGTTAGGCAGCATTCCACATCAAAAATTATGTTTTTATCATTTACCTACTCGAGGACGAGCAGGAATTAAGCTTGGGGATGCTGATACGTCTCCAACGTATCTATAATTTTTTATTGTTCCATGCTGTTATATTATCATTCTTGGATGTTTTACAATCATTTTATAGTCATTTTATATCATTTTTTGGTACTAACCTATTGACATAGTGCCCAGTGCCAATTGCTGTTTTCTGCTTGTTTTTTACATCGCAGGAAATCAATACCAAACAGAGTCCAAACACAGCGAAACTTTTTGTGGATTTTTTCTGGACCAGAAGACACTTGTTGGGCCGGAGAAGCACCTGGGGGTGCCCTGAGGGGGGCACAACCCACCAAGGCGCGCCTGGAGGCCCAGGTGCGCCTAGGTGGATTGTGCCCACCTCGGTGGCCTCCCGCACCGCCTCTTTGATCTATAAATACCCAATATTCCAGAAACCCTAGGGGAGTCGACAAAAATCAATTCCAGCTGCCGCAAGTTCCAGAAACACCAGATCCAATCTAGACACCATCTTGGAGGGGTTCATCATGTCCATTGGTGCCTCTCCGATGATGCGTGAGTAGTTCTTTGTAGACCTACGGGTCCGTAGTTAGTAGCTAGATGGCTTTCTCTCTCTCGTTTGATTCTCAATACAATCGTCTCTTGGAGATCCATATGATGTAACTCTTTTTTGCGGTGTGTTTGTTGGGATCCGATGAACTTTGAGTTTATGATCAGATCTACGTTTTTATCCATGAAAGTTATTTGAGTCTTCTTTAATCTCTTATATGCATGATTTCTTATAGCCTCGTATTTCTTCTCCGATATTTGGGTTTTGTTTGGCCAACTTGATCTATTTATCTTGCAATGGGAAGAGGTGCTTTGTAATGGGTTCGATCTTACGGTGCTTGATCCCAGTGACAGAAAGGGAAACGACACGTATGTATCGTTGCTATTAAGGATAACAAGATGGGGTCTATTTCTACATAAATAGACCTTTTCTACATCATGTCATCGTTCTTATTGCATTACTCCATTTCTCCATGAACTTAATTCACTAGATGCATGCTGGATAGCGGTCGATGTGTGGAGTAATAGTAGTAGATGCAGGCAGGAGTCGGTCTACTAATCTTGGACGTGATGCCTATATAATGATCATTGCCTGGATATCATCATGAGTACTTGAAGTTCTATCAATTGCCCAACAGTAATTGTTTTCCCACCGTTTGCTATTTTTCTCGAGAGAAGCCACTAGTGAAACCTACGGCCCCCGGGTCTCTTCTTTAATATATTTGCCTTTGCGATCTATTTTTATTTTCTTTTGTTTTCAGATCTATATTTCCAAAAACCCAAAAATACCTTGCTGCACTTTATTTTATTTTGCATTTATTCGAGATCTATTTATCCAATCTATTACAACTTTCTCCCGTCCACTAGCCATTTCTGGCGCCGTTGCCCGAAAGGGATTGACAACCCCTTTAATACGTCGGGTTGCAAGTATTTGTTATTTGTGTGCAGGTGCCGTTCACGTAGTGTTGCGTGGTTCTCCTACTGGTTCGATAACCTTGGTCTCATCACTGAGGGAAATACCTACCGTCATTGTGCTGCATCATCCCTTCCTCTTTGGGGAAATACCTACGTAGTTCTAGCAGACATCATGGTCCTGTAGAGAAATCAACAATATACAAGTCTCCTCTCCTAAAGCCTTCGAAGACTTTGGAATTGACACATTCCATGAGCACTAAGCAGCGATATTTGCCAAAGACGACAACCATATCAAGATCACAAAGCATTGAGACAGACATGAGGTTGAATCTGAGGGACTCGACAAGCATGACTTTGTCCATGTGTCGATCCTTTGAGATTGCAACCCTACCTAGACCCAATACCATGCTTTTGCCTTTGTCAGCGCAAGTGATATGCTTCAGATGCGATGGAGATAAAACAGAGTCCATCAGTAAGCTCTTGTCACCGGTCATGTGATTTGTACATCCACTATCGAGGACCCACTCAGTAGCTTTGGGTGATTCATCCTACAGATGAATTAGTGCATCTTACGAACTCATATACTTTAGAGTGAAGAATATGACATCAAATTCATCAGATAGAATTTCATCAAATAGTGCAACAGATATAGCAGTATGATGACGTGAGAAATGAGCAAATCATTTCTTCATGATTAGCTTGCATCCTTTCAAGCACTCTCAGGTCTCCAGCAAATTCATCAGACATTCAAGTTCATCTGGAGACCTGACCCTGCATAAGAGATTAGTTCTTTTTCTTCACCACCCACATGTGGAGGGGTGGCAAAGAGTTCATCATTCTGCGACCTCCATAAGAGAAAGATGGCACTGAAGCCAGTGCACTTCGTTTCATAGAAGAGGGGTTAGAGTATGCATATGAATAAGCAGAGAAATTCTTCGAGGACTTATGAACATAATGATTTGAAGAATAATGCACATATTCACGACTCTTAGAGTTTCCCTGCGAAACAGATGCGTTAGCACGATGATGCTCATATGAGGAATTTAATCCATATGAGGTATTTGATCCATATGAAGATTTTGATCCATATGAAGATTTTGATCTGGGGTTCCTATTCCTCACAGGTGGTGTCATGAGGACGTTCACCTGAAGACTTTCAACGCACCTTTTGGGAACCCAGATTTTCTTCATAGGAGGACCGTTCCTGCAGTTAGTTCCAACATATCTAGCAAATACTTCACCATTCTGATTTTTGAACAGCTTATAGTTGGAGTCAAATGACTCATCAGATGAATATGAAGATTCACATGTAAAGCCAGATAAAGTGGATGGATCCACGGGAGGTCCTTTTGCAGCAACCCATGTGGTTTTGGGATACTGCTCAGGTTTCCAGTAGGTTCCATCGGCATTGAATTTCCTCTCAAAGGAAATACCCTCTTTCCTAGGGTTCCTGTTCAAGATCTGCTTTTTGAGCACATCACAAAGAGTCTGATGCCCTTTGAGGCTTTTGCACATGCCTGTCACATACAATTCCTTCAACCCTGCATTTTCGTCAGTAATACTTGTGGTGTCCTCAGATGAGGAATTTGTGACCACAGAGATAGTTGAAGAATTTGCAGCAATAGAAGCATTTGAACTTTCAGGTGAAGAATTAGCAGATTCACGTTCAATGCATTTCAAACATGGTGGAATAAATTCTTCCTGAGCGGAACTGATCTGTTGAGCAAGTAATGAATCATTTTCCCTCTGAAGATCTTCATGACTCACCCTTAGTTTCTCAAGATTTTGCTTTCTCTGAAGAAATTCATAAGAAAGCTTCTCATGATAGGCTAAGAGTGTTTCATGATGACCTTGAAGGTTATCAAACTTAGACTGTAGTCATTGAAGATTATCAGTCAGAGTTTGAGTTCGATTCATTTCCTCACCCAACAGGTCATCGCTTTTGTCTAGCAGATTTTGAACCTTTTCCAAAGCCTTTTGTTGTTTTATGGAAATATTAGCAAGTTTGGAATAGCTAGGTTTGAGATTTTCATCAGATTCATCCTCACTTGATTCAGAGGAGGGATATTTGAATACCTTGGCATCTTTTGCCATGAAGCAATAGGTGGGAGCATATTCACCGTCGCCTTCGTCAGCAGTGTTGGGGAAGCCATTTTCCTCAGTGTTGAAGATGGACTTGCAGACGAAAGCAGTAGCGAGAGCTAGGCTCGCCACACCAGAGTCAGATTCCTCCTCTTCCTCATTTTCCTCAGATTCAGCTTCAGAATCCATTTCCTTGCCAATGAATGCCCGAGCCTTTTTGGAACTGCTCTTCTGGTGAGGTGAAGTCTTTGAAGATTTTGACGATGAGGACTTTGAAGATTTCTTCTTTTTCTTCGAGTTGTCTGAACTATCATCCTTGTATTTCTTCTTCTTTGATTCCTTCGCCCACTGAGGACAATCAGTTATGTAGTGACCAGGTTTCTTGCATTTGTGGCAAGTCCTCTTCTTGTAATCACGGGATGAGGAATCTGATCTCATGTCATCACCTCTTGAAGATTTTCCAAAGCGACCACGCCTTGAGAACTTCTGGAATTTCTTCACGAGCATTGCTAGCTCCTGGCTTAGTTCTTCAGGGTCACCAAGGCTGCTATCAGAATCTTCTCCTTTAGATGAGGAAAGTGCCTTGGCCTTCAGTGCGCGTGATCTTCCATAGCTTGGCCCATAGAGATCTCTCTTCTCAGCTTGTTGGAATTCATGAGTGTTCAGCCTCTCAAGGATATCAGCAGGATCTAGTGACTTGTAGTCTCCATGTTCTTGAATCATCAGTGCCAGTGTATCGAATGAGGAATCAAGTGACCTCAGTAATTTCTTCACCACCTCATGGTCGGTGATGTCAGTGGCACCAAGTGCTTGAAGCTCATTTGAGATGTCAGTGAGGCGATCGAAGTTTTGTTGAACATTTTCATTGTCGAGTCTTTTGAAGCGGTTGAAGAGATTGCGAAGAACGTCAACTCGAGAATCACCTTGGGTTGAGATTCCTTCGTTGACCTTGGACAGCCTGTCCCAGATAAGCTTTGTAGACTACAAAGCACTCACTCTGTCGTACTGTCCTTTGCTCAGATGGCCACATATGATATTCTTTGCTTGAGAGTCGAGTTGCTTGAATCTCTTCACATCAGCAGTGTTCACGGAAGGAGTGACGGAGGGAACGCCATTTTCCACAACGTACTAAAGATCGTTGTCAATTGCCTCAAGATGCATGCGCATCTTGTTCTTCCAGTAGGGGTAGTCTATCCCATCGAAGGTAGGACACCAAGCCGAGACCTTGATCATGCCTGCAGTCGACATAACTAAAACTCCAGGTGGTTAAACCAAAATCACACAGAACAAGGGAGTACCTTGCTCTGATACCAATTGAAAATGCATTACATCGACTAGAGGGGGGTGAATAGGAGATTTTTACAAATTCGTCACTAAGGAAATACTACTTGAGGAATTTGCTATGTGACGAACTACAAGCAGCGGAATAAGTACTCAGGTGCATGCATAACAAGACAGTAGCATGGTCATCATGATGAAATGAAACATACACAGAGCACAGGTAGCATGTAAACAGGATAAGCAGGCAGAAGACAAGATGACTGAAGAAATAGGATTGAGGAAATTGAGAAAGTCTTCAGTCAAAGTCTTCAAACAGTAATGATCAATTTCATCAACACATGAGCGAGGAAATGAAAGGGTTGAGGAAATAGAACCAGTAGCTCGGTGAAGACAATGATTTGGTAGACCAATTCCAACTGCTGTGACAGTTGTACGTCTGGTTGGAGCAGCTTGGTATTTAAACCAAAGGACACACAGTCCTTACTGTATTCTCCTTGAGCTAAGGTCACACAGACCTCGCCCAATCACTTGTGGTAAGTCTTCAAGGTGACTTCCAAACCTTCACAGACTAGGTCACCCGGCGATCCACAATTCCTCTTGGATGCTCTAGACCTTGACGCCTAACCGTCTGGAAGATGCACAGTCTTTAAAGGTAATAAGCATCGGTTACACATAGGAACAATCTCTTCAGTGATGCTCAATCACTTTGGGTTGTAGGTGTTTGGGTTTTGGGTTTTTCCTCATTGATGATTTTCTCTCAAAGTCGTCGGAGGATGGGATGCTCTAAATGACAAGTGTCAGTTTCTTTCGGAGCAGCCAACCAGCTAGTGGTTGTAGGGGGCGGCTATTTATAGCCGGGGAGCAGCCCGACATGATAAGACATAAATGCCCTTCAATGATATGACCGTTAGGTGGATAAGATATTTGGGACAGCTGGCGCATAGAACAGCAACGATCGGAAATTTGAGCTCTCAAATTCCTCAGGGCTATCATGTTCCTCACTTGTAGGCAATCCGCACTGGCGAATTCCTAACTCCTTGCTTAGAACAATTTCCTCAGAGAACAGAAGATCTTCGTCTCTGTCACTGAAGAAATTGACTGAACTGTATGAGATTTCCAAAGGCTTCACTCGAAGGATTGGGTATGTGTAGGCTTTGAGATGAGCATCACTTGGAAACTTTTCCTTAGTTTTACCTCGACCCCCTTTAACAGTACGGTGTTTCCTATGACTCAAGAAAGAGAAAATGAAACTACGAAAACAAAAGTCTTCACGCTTCATAATTCTCGCATCAATATCAATGTCTTCAAGGTCACACCAATTTCCTCATTTTCAAAGTCTTCAAGAAAACCAAAGTCTTCAAATGAAGACATTCATTTTTAGGGGTCGACTTTCTTCGTAAATATCAAACTCCTCAGAGACTTATATAACATGTGTACACTCACAAACACATTAGTCCCTTAACCTATAAGTCTTCAATACACCAAAATCACTAAGGGGCACTAGATGCACTTACACCTAGATACTACAATGTCACCACGAGTATCCGTGAGTTGATTATACGATATGCATCAAACAATTTTAGATTCATAATACTCAATCCAACACAAAGAACCTCAAAGACTGCCCCAAGATTTCTACCGGAGAAGCAAGGACGAAAACGTGCATCAACCCCTATGCATAGATTACCCTAATGTCACCTCGGGAATCCACGAGTTGAGTGCCAAGACATAGATCAAGTGCTCTCAAATGCATAAAAGTATTCAATCCGATAAAAACGAAATCTCAAAGGGAAAACTCAATTCATCACAACAAGATAGAGAGGGGAAAACACCATATGATCCAACTATATTAACAAAGCCCGCGATACATCAAGGTCGTGCCATCTCAAGAACACGAGAGAGAGAGAGAGAGATTAAACACATAGCTACTGGTACAAACCCTCAGCCCCGAGGGTGGACTACTCCCTCCTCGTCATGGTGGCCATAGGGATGATGAAGATGGCCACCGGTGATGATTTCCCCCTCCGGCAGAGTGCCGGAACAGGGTCTAGATTGGTTTTTCGTGGCAACAGAGGCTTGCGGCGGCAGAACTTCTGATTTAGGGTTATTTCTGATGGTTTCTCTATTTATAGGATTTTTCAGCATTGGAATCACGCGAAGGTGGGCCTCGAGGTGAGCACAACCCACCGGGGCAAGCCAGGCCCCTCTGGCGCGCCCTGGTGGGTTGTGCCCTCCTCGTGGCTCTTCTGGCCCTCCCACGAAGCTTCTAGTTAGTATTTTGTTCAAAAAAAATCGTCAAAAAGTTTCGTTGCATTTGGAGAACTTTCATTTCTGCACAAAAAATAACACCACGGTAGTTCTGCTGAAAACTGCGTTAGTCCGGGTTAGTTCCATCCAAATCATACCAAAACCATATAAAGTTATTGTAAACATGGCATGAATACTTCATAAATTATAGATACGTTGGAGAGGTATCAACATCCGAGAATGTTTTCCCAGCGTTTGGCATTTTTTGGAGAGATGAAAGAGAGGGGACGGTTCCATGTTCGCTATGCTAGGGGCATGTGACACACGAACGGAGGGCATATTCGGAATCGTCATATTTTTCTGAGCAACTTTCATGTATAAACTATTTTCATCCGAGTTTCGTATTATTTTATACTCCCTCCGTTTCTAAATATTTGTCTTTCTAGAGATTTCAACAAGTAACTACATACGAACCAAAATGAGTGAATCTACACTCCCAAATATGTCTATATACATCCGTATGTGGTAATCCATTTGAAACCTCTAAAAAGACAAATATTTAGGAACGGAGGGAGTATTAATTTTCAAAGATTTATTAACATTCTAAAATTATGATTAATTAAAAATAAACACAAAATTGCTAGGTGTACCCAGCCCTGTGTACATAGAAGTGTACACAGAGGCTGACATGTGGGCCACGGGGACCTAGTTGACCAGTCAAAGTTTGACTGGTCAACAGGGGGTGGGGCCCCCTGTCATTCACAGTTTTAACTAACCTACAGTTTAATTTGCTAATTAGTTAATTAATTAGGCCAACTAAGTAATTAGTTTATTTAAATAGAATTAATTAATTAATCTAATTCCTTTTTATTTTATTTTCATTTTTCTTTAACAGGGGGCTGGGCCCCGTATGTCATATGCCCAGGCCAGGGGCGGGTTAACGGGCGCGGGTGCCGGGCGGCGGAGCGGGGCGGACCCGTCTGGGCACTGGCCAGGCCGGCGGCGGCTATGCGCGCGGGCGCAGAGGCACCCGCAACGGGCACGGCCAGCGTGGCCGACGGCGAGCGGGCAGGGGCAGGCGGAGGCTGGCAGCGGCGCGGGGGCGCGCGGGCCTGCAGGCGGCAGCGAAGGCGGGCACGGCGATGGGGCGAGCGGTGGGCGACGGCGGCAGCAGAAGCTTCAGCGGGGCGAGGACACGGCAGACAGGGGCGCGCGCGAGCGTGCGTGGCATCGTGGGTGCGCACGGAAGGGCGCCGGGCGAGGTGAGGGTGGTCGAGCATGGTTGTGGGGCGCGGCATTAGCGCGAGTGGGCGGGACGGCGCGGTAGGTGCGGTCGAGCGCGCGAGCGGGCTTGTGGGCGCGGCCAGGGGGAAGCAGAGGCAGAGGTCGGGGCGAGCGGGGCATGACGCGAGCGGCCATGGGCGCGCGGCGGGGCGACGGCGGCAAGCAGCGAGGCAGCCGACGTGCGGGCGCGGTGGCAGAGAGGGGAAGAGGAGGTCGGGGGCCTCACCAACGTTGGAGGGAAGGGGGGCGTTGAGCCGCGATGGAGGCCGGCGGAGAAGAGTCGGGGACGAGGCGCAGTGGTGACGGCGAGGGGCGCCGCCGTCGGGGCGCAGCAGTGGCGGCGGCGTCGAGGTCGGGGTGATCCCGATCTAGACCGGGATGGGGGAGGAGTGGGGATCGTGGGAAGTGGGCCAGAGTGGCGTGGGGGTTAGTGTTTGGTTCGGGTGAGGGGGGCATATAGGCCAGAGGGGGGGCTCGGTTGGGCCGGCCAGGTTGGGGGGCCAGCTGGGTCACGGCCTAGGGGGGTTTCTGTTTTTTATTTCTTTGTTTTGCTTTTCTTTTCTTTACTGTTTTATTTTATTTATCAATTTATTTTAGTTTAAATAAAATGCAAAACAAACTCCTAAATTAGTGTTATCACCTAGCCCACTGCCACAAAAAGTTTAACTCCCAAATAAAATAGTTTAATATTTTAGAAATTATAAAAGGCATTTAATTAATTGTTTTAGCTACTGTTTTATTTATTTTAGAGTATTTAAATACTTTATAAAAATGTGGTTTCTCCACCATAATTTCCTATGGGTTATTTGTCACATTTAGAACATTTTAGATTTATCATTTGAAAACTTTTATTGTTTGACTTTATTTTAAATTTTAATTTTAACTGGATTTGAATCAACGTGAGATTAGCAATAGTAACAGCGGTGATATGGCATCATTAGCATGGTATTACTATAGCTTAATTATCCGGGCGTTACAATTCTCCCCCACTACAAGAAATTTCATCCCGAGATTTTGGAGGTAGGCGGAAACAAAGCGGGGTATTCATCACGAAAACGATCCTCGCGTTTCCAAGTGGCTTCATCCTCAGAAGGATTTGACCACTGAACTTTTTAGAAACTGGATAGCCCTCTAACGGGTGCGATGTTCAGCTTGATCGAGAACATGGACCAGATAGATACTTCAGACCTTGGTGATCGATGAAGATCTCGCAACGATTACCAAAAGGAAATGTCGCCACAACTTTAGTGCAAACATTGGTGAAGGAGCGTTATCAATTCTCACAAAAGGAGAAGAGTTTCACGCATTCAAGGAATAAATCCGTGCTTCGGCATTTCGAGCAAGATGAGCATGGTAGCTTACTATCTCACTTGAAGGATGTAGTAGATGGACAGTCTTAGTGGCGCAAATGATAGAAGCGGTATGTGTTTTCAACCATTTCATTCTCAGAATGAGGTCAATAATGGAAGACTTCAAAACAATGGGGGAAACATGGAATTCCAACCCTTGAATTTCAACGGGGACGTTGTGACTAACCATGGTGGTTCGACATTGGCCCGCGGAATGCAGCTTGGAATTCCGGCCAAGTGATGGTGGTTCCAACAGGTAAGGAATGCCTGTGGATGTCCCACCATTGAGCAGCTAGACCTTTCAGGTAGTAAGCTGCGAAGGTGACATAGTTGGCAGGGGCTACATCAGCAGACTCCAACTCAAAAGTGATGTCACGGATCCAGACATCAGCATCAAGGGGCTGAGTTAAGCTACGGTAGCTGACAGGGTTGAGACGCGCAAAGTCTTGCAGAGTCACTGGGGCTGGTTGCTGATTCATATTGGGGTGCGGAAACTGAGCCATAATTCCTTCCATGAACTGGCGATTCAGCTCAAACGGTTGTATCATTCAGGCCATGTATTCGGGAGGTGGTGGATTGTCGCCACCACGGCCACGACCAGCGGGTCTAACCGTCCCGCTTAAATGCAACAGGGGGTAGTTTAGCAAGGGGTGGAGCAAGTGTAGGGAGTCATTCATGATGTAACTTGAGCAATGAGCAAAGGCGCAGTATGTACAAAGCAGTAGTCATTGAAGACATACAGATACATATACGAAGCCAATTTGTAACACCCCCGGTGATTAGCAACAGTAATCACTTTTGATAATGACATGTCAGCATGGTTAACACTGCATAATCATCATTAGCATCATATTGCATTTCAACTCCTAAGTCAAATTCAAATTTAAATGAAAGTGAAATATAAAAGTTGTCCAACATAAAAACTAAAATGTTCGATAAATAACAAATATTGCAGAGGCTAGTCTAAAATTGAAACCAACAAATAATAAAATAATTAGGTGGCTCTAACATAATTAAAACAGTGAGGATTAATGCATATTAATATTAAAAATTGTGTGAGCTCCAATTGTCTCCAATAATTTTGGTAGTGCTAGGTAATACCTAGTATTTGTTGGAGCAATTGTTATGTTTTACAAAAACCATTAGGAGGCCTGACTATTTACTAAACTGAGAAAAGAGAATAAAGAAAAAGATAAAAGATAAAACGAAACAGAAAAAGAAGAAAAAGGAAACCCCCCCCCTCCCCCCCCCCCACGGCCCAACTGGGCAACGGCCCACCTCTCCTATATGGCCTCCCCCAGGAGGCCAAAACCCTAATCCCCCCACCCACCCCCTCGCTCACTCCCCCCCACCCGATCCAGAACCGGATCGGGCCAGCCCCGCGCTCGACGCGCCCCGCCGCCTCGACGCCGCGACGCCTCGCCCCGCTCCGGTTCCCCTCGCCCCGCGCTTCTCCTTCCCCCCGGTGCTCTGCTGCAACTGCTGCTACTGCGCCTCGCCGCGCCCCCATGCTCCTTGCTGCTGCAGCTGCTGCCCTGCTGGACCTCGCCTCCCTCACTACCGCTCGTCGGAGCCGCCGTGTCGCGCCACCCCGCCTCCCGCGCTGTTCCGTTCACCGCTCCCGACCCTCGCACCGCGGCCCCGCCTCTGCGTCCACCGCATCGCGCCCGGGCTCGCCAGCTCCATGCGCGCCCGCGCCCTTGGAGCTCCGCGCTCGCCCGCACCCTTCGCCCCGCCGCCTCCCTTGGCTTTGGCCGCCAGCGCCGGCGTGCGCCGGGCGTGCCCCGCGCCCCCGAGGACGCGCCCGCTCGGGCTGCGCCCGCGCCCGCCCCGTTAAGGCCCCTGGCCCAATGACGGCTGGGCCCCGCCCCTCTGTGCCTATGACAGTAGGGGCCCACGCCCAAAAACGTTTAAATAAAAAAAAGTAAAATAAAAATAAAAATAAAAATAATTAATTGATTAATTTGTTAATTAATCCTGATTAGGTTAATCTAATTAACTAATTAGTGTTAATTAAACAGTAATTAGTAATTAACTTAATTAACCTTGCTGACATCAGCATGATCTGACATCATCGCAGCACTGTTTCGGATAATGTTGAATTAAATAATTAATTAAATTCCAGAAATTAGTAAAAACTTTAGAAAATCATATTAAATAATCCGTAACTCCGATGAAAATACTTTATACATGAAACTTGCTCAAAACGACGATACGAACCCGAATACGTCCTCCGTATTCCCGTCAGACGCCCGCAGCTATAAGAACATTGAACTTTTAGACCGTTTCAGTAAATGAATAGTGCCCAACTTTAATTAAATAAATCCGAATAAATTCCTAAATTAACTAAATCATTTAGTTAGGCAGTAGAACACCCCGGCATATCATTTAGGCATGTCATACATGTTGTTTGCATTATTGCCGTGAATTTATTGTTTCTCTCCCCCTCCTTCTCTCTCTCTCGATAGACGCTGAGACCGACGGCGCTGCACCTGGATACGACTACTCTACCGACGAGCAGCCCGTTGACGACCTTCCCCTCTTGCCAGAGCAACCAGGCAAGCCCCCCCCCCCTTGAGCATTCCAGATATCGCCCATTCTATTCTCCTGCTTGCATTAGATTTTGCTACTGTTAATGTATGCTCCTATTCTGATGCATAGCCTGCTGTTGTAACCTGTTCATTGCTACCTTACCTGCCTATGATAAACTGTTTAGTATAGGTTGGTGATGAACCATCAGTAACCCCACCACCTTTCCTTTGTAGCCCCTGCTTGATCATCGACGACTCGATCAACGTGATCATCGACCAGAGACCGACACCTCACTTCACACCCCCTTAGTTGTACGACTCTGCATAGTTATTATCGAGTGCCGAGGGTGATACCTCGTAACGCACTCCCGATGAATACTCTGAAGTGTAGCTGTTCGGTCGTGGTCATCGAGGGTGATTCCTCCTTATCCACTTCCGATACGACTCTGTCGTGCAACACTCAGTGTGAACCTCGAGGGTGATACCTCATACGTTCGCCCTGATGATTTCGTCGAGTGGAATCCGCCGAGGGTGATTCCTCGGGTTTCCCCCTTGATGTTATGACCACACGATTACTTGACCTCTGTTACAGGCGGGTCCACCCTGGTGGGTACCCGCTGGGGATCTATGATTTTCGGGTGTGCCGGAAGGGCACTCGAGTGTGACATTGTGGCGGAGCATCAGAGACTCTGATTGTCTCCGCTTGATACTAATTGGGCCTATTGGATTTGGGTGTGTGATCTGAGTGGGTCGACGTGCCCTATACGCACTACCACCACGCGGGATAATGGTTATGGGACCCTCTGCGAAGTACGTTTCTCCGAAAGCTCGTCTGACGTCACGATTCACCGTGCGGGCTGATTGTCGGGATTGGGCTGGATACTTCACTAACGAGTTCAGTGTCGCGCCTGCACCCCGGCCAGTCTCGCAACGCGCAGGGTGCCCAGGGCGATGGCCCGAGACCTCTGGGTGCATAGGTTAGTCCGGCGTGCTGACCTCTCTGCCGAGCCTAGGTAGAGGGCTGCTTTGTGTTGATCTTCCGAGGACGGGCATTACCCAGCAAGTGTGTCCGGCCAGAGTTGATCGAGCGTGTTGGGTAACAGTAGTGCACCCCTGCAGGGATGAATCTTCTATCGATAGCCGGTCCTACGGTAAAGGACGCTCAGTTTGTGTATCCCGATCTACTACTTAAACTGGATGCTTGTTACTTAATTGAAGCTTCGGGATCGCTTTCTCGCTTGGGAGTCGAGGAAGGATCTTTAAGCTGTACTTCAACATGTTTGCTAAATAAAATGCTATTCTACTCTCTTCTACTGCTGCAAGATGTTGGCCTTGTGAAGATGTTTGAAGATGCTAGTCTTCGATAGGACTAGGCCTTCTCTCTATTCTGGCATTTCTGCAGCCCAGTCCACATATACAGCCTTTCTCCATTGATAATGTTGCATATGTAGTATAGATCCTTGCTT
This sequence comes from Thinopyrum elongatum, assembly GCA_011799875.1. Taxonomy (NCBI): domain Eukaryota; kingdom Viridiplantae; phylum Streptophyta; class Magnoliopsida; order Poales; family Poaceae; genus Thinopyrum; species Thinopyrum elongatum. The sequence goes on along the minus strand of CM022299.1, from coordinate 334,428,394 downwards.
GCTGAGTACTTCGGATGAGTACTCACGGTTGCTTTACTTTCTCTTTTCCCCATATACCCCACCTTGATGATACAAACAGACGATGGAGTCCAGGAGCCAGATGCCACCACCGGAGCTTACTACCAGGAGGGTCCAGAGGGTACTTACTACTGGATCGAGCCAGATGACCAGGAGTAGGATCGGAGGCTCCCAGGCAGGAGGCCAACGCCTTTCGATCTAGTGTCGCTGTTTGTGCTAGCCTTCTTAAGGCAAAACTTGTCTAACTATGTCTGTACTCAGATAATATTTGTATGACTGACTTATGTATTCGGATCTTCGGATCCCTGGTCTGTAATATTGTGGACCTCCATTTAAATTGTGTTAGAGTTGTGTTGTGATATCTTCCCGTGAGTCCCTGTGCTTGATCGTACACGTTTGCGTGTATGATTAGTGTACGATTGAGTCGGGGGCGCCACAAGTTGGTATCAGAGCCGACTGCCTGTAGGAAGCCCCCTCCAAATTCCTTGGCCGAAGTTGAGTCTAGAAACCGAAAATCTAATTTACTAACTTGGCTGTGTGGCTTACGGGCCCATGTCGCCAACTGGGTGGTATTAGGATCTTTTATTCCTTGTCTATACTCTGGGACTCTGATCTCTCTTCTACTCAGGTTAAATAAATTTTACTAACGCCGACACTTAGGATCTCGTAAATCCCATCTACCCGGAGAGCTGGATGTCTGTGCGATTTCCCTGTCATTGATCTGATTAGTCTGATAATCATTTTCCTTTCCATTGTTTTGTTTAACCTTTCTCTCCGAGTTGTGTTAAACTTCTCATTGTCATTTGACAAATCTGAATTTCCTCTGTTTCGGATGGACCGTTTGTTTCCACTGCGTCCTATGACACAGCTTGTGCTTCGCACTTGGGCACGTAATACCTCTGGGTTTCCAGCTGTCCTGATCGCTCTCATGACCAGACTTGGCTACCGTTGGTACCCTGAGTACTTGGTTTACGAGGATTACCGCGAGTTCAATCAGGAGCAGTACCATGCTGATGTTCGTATCTATGATCAGCAAAATGACTCAGACACCGAGCTACACCTCTTCCACGGTATTGGCGTGACGATTGAGATGGCAGTCCATGATGCCGCCTACTCTTCCGTCGCACGTCTCCGAGGACAGTTCAGCGATATCTTGGATGACTCTGAGTTCCGATACATTTCGTATGCCCCTGCTGGAGATGCTACTGGATATTACACAGCTATCTGTGCCCCGTTCGAGCCTCGTCGCTATGACCCGCGCGTTCTGATTCAGTGCACTCAGGCTCTGGATCGCACTGTCCGGGCTCTTACCATCGAGTTGGTTGCCACTCGAGCACGTCTTTATGATGCTATGACACTGTTGCTACCCGCTGTTCGCGCTGGGATACATCCTGAGCACATCCTTTACCCGCGCAGGACACAGATGTATGCTGGTATTGATTGGCCTGCTGTTGGAGGTCATACACCTACACGTGGACCTCTTCTTACAGCTCGAGACCGGATTCTGCATCAGAGTGCACATGGAGCGCAGGATCCTTCCGCGACGAATATTCGTCGTCAGCACTTGCAGTTACCCCGCTTCAGTGGTTTTCTCCGACGCTGATGTAGCCTTTGCTATGTCACGTTGTGTACTTCCTTACCGCGTGCCTGCGTGCCGCCTAGTGTGTCTCTAGTTTTCAATTTGCGCCGTTATGCTGCCCGATTTTAACCGACCGTGTATGGATCTGTATGTCTTAATCGACTACTGTTATGTATCTGTTACACTACTTAAATTGTTGTCGAGTTACATCATGTTTGGCACTAAACGCTCGCAATTGCTTTTACTAAACTACCCCCTGTTGATACTTAGCAGGATGGTTAGACCAGGTGGTCGTGGTCGTGGTCGTGCCCCTGAACGCCCACCACCGCCAGACTATATGGCGGCTATGATGCAACAGTTTGAGCTTAACCGCCAGTTCATGGTTGGAATCATGGCTCAGTTTCCGTATCAGAACAACCAGAACCAGAACCCAGCTTCAATAACTTTGACAGAGTTTATGCGACTCAACCCAACTCAGTTCCGCAATTCTGACAAGCCACTGGATGCCGATGACTGGCTCCGCGACATCACTCACGAGATGGAGTCTGCTAATGTCGCCCCTGCCAACTTCGTCAACTTCGCGGCCTTTTTCTTAAATGGCCCCGCAGCTCAATGGTGGGACACACACAAGCGTACTCTGCCTATTGGAACAGTCATCACCTGGTATGAGTTCCAGGCTGCTTTCCGTACACGTTACATCCCTCAGGCAATTATGGAACGCATGAAGACCCAGTTCCGTAACCTCACTCAGGGCAACAAGACTGTCGAAGCTTATCAGCGGGAATTTCTAGACCTCTCCCGCTATGCTGAAGAAGACATCGCCACAGATGCACGCAGACAAGAGAAGTTCCGTAGTGGACTACACCCCGACCTCAAGCTTGCACTAGCTGCTCAAGACTTCAATGACTTTTCAACTCTGACGAACAAGGCTATTCTTGTTGAGACCGCTCAGATGGAATACAAGGACTCGCAGAAGCGTTATCGTGATGCTGGCTCATCTTCGGGCTCAGCATCGAAGCGTCGAGTTTGGATTCCCAACAATGCGTTTCGTTCCAATACCTCTGCGCCAAAGAACAACTATGCTTCACCACGTCTGCCTCCTCCACCACCGAGGCAGCCAAAAACTCAAGCTATTCAAAACAATGCTCCTCTTCGTCCTGAAGATGGTCTATGCTTCAAGTGCCGCAAACCAGGTCACCAGGCTAAAGACTGCCGCCAGAATCAGAATCAGTTAGCTTTTCCTCGTACTGGCCGTGGCAATGGTCGTGGCAACAACCAGACCCGCAACTATAATACTGGGTCTGCTGCACATGGTCGTGGACACGCCTACAACATTGACATTGAAGAAGTCCAGGATCAACCTGCTACTGTGATGGGTACCCTTCTTGTTAACTCAGTACCTGCTTCTGTTTTATTTGATTCAGGAGCATCACATTCATTCATCTCTGGAAAATTTGCATTTATGCATGGCATTCGATATGAGAAAATGCATACTCCGTTAGTCATTAAAACTCCCGAAGGTCACTGTCATGCTGACGTAATAGCACCTGACGTTACCGTCGAAATTAAAGGGTTGGAATTCCTTGCCTCGCCCATCGTCCTGAAGTCTTCCACCATAGACCTCATACTTGGAATGGATTGGTTGAAAGCTCACATTGCTTCGATCAATTGTGCCACTAAAGTCATCCAACTTCTTCACCCCACTGATGAGATAGTGAACTATATCGCCCGCGTTGCTCGGGATGCTGAAGCTCAGATATATGCTCTGAATGCTTTGAACGCCTCACCTCTGGAAGGGATCGAGAACATTCCTGTCGTTCGAGATTTTCCAGACGTCTTTCCAGAAGAACTTCCAGGAATACCCCCGGCTAGAGCTGTCGAGTTTGTCATTGACTTGAAGCCTGGCACCGTCCCTATTGCCAAGCGACCTTATAAGATGCCTCCGCATCATCTACTCGAGCTTAAGGAAGAAATCGACAAGTCGCTTAAGAGTGGTTTCATCCGCCCCAGTTCCTCTGCTTGGGGAGCACCTTCACTCTTCGTTAAGAAGAAGGATGGAACTAACCGTTTGGTTCAGGATTATCGGCCCATTAACCAAGCCACAATCCAGAATAAATACCCACTGCCCCGGATCAATGATCTTTATGATCAACTCGCTGGATCATCGGTGTTCTCTAAACTCGACCTGCGGTTGGGATATCACCAGATCCGTGTCCATGAAGAGGATATTCCCAAGACTGCATTCGTCACTCGTTATGGCTCCTATGAATACACCGTCATGTCATTTGGCCTAACGAATGCCCCAGCTACGTTCTCCCGTCTGATGAATTATATATTCATGGATTACCTCGACAAATTCGTCGTGGTTTATTTGGATGATATTCTGGTTTATTCTAAGAATAAAGAAGAACATGCTGAACACCTCCGTTTGGTACTAGAAAGGCTTCGAGAACACCAGTTGTATGCCAAGTATTCCAAATGTGAATTTTGGCTTTCTGAAGTAACTTACCTTGGACATGTGATTTCCAAGGATGGAATTGCTGTTAACCCCGAACGAGTTCAGGCTATTCTTGACTGGACTCCCCCGAAGAATGTTAAGCAAGTCAGAAGTTTTCTCGGACTTGCTAGTTATTGCCGTCGATTCGTTGAGAACTTTTCCAAGATTGCAAAACCGTTGACGAATCTGCTTCACAAAGGTGTTAAATTTGAGTGGACAGAAAAATGTCAAGAAAGCTTTCAGACACTAAAAGATAAATTGACATCTGCCCCAGTATTAGCACCCCCGGATTCCCAAAAGGATTTCATGATATACTGTGATGCCTCCCGTCAAGGATTGGGCTGTGTCCTAATGCAAGAACGCAAGGTGATTGCTTATGCCTCCCGACAATTGCGTCCTCACGAAGAAAATTACCTAGTGCACGATCTCGAACTTTCTGCGGTTATTTATGCCCTGAAGCTATGACGACATTACCTCCTCGGTAACCGTTGCGAGATATATACGGATCATCAAAGTTTGAAGTATTTATATACTCAACCAGATCTGAACCTTCGTCAACAAAGATGGCTCGAGACAATAGCCGATTATGATATGAATATCTCATACACCCCTGGCAAGGCAAATGTAATGGCCGATGCCTTGAGCCGTAAGGCTTATTGCAGCAACCATATGGTTCAGGAATCACAACCTCTTCTTTATGAAGAGTTTCGTAAATTGAACCTCCATATTGTTCCACAGGGTTATCTCAATACCCTCGTTGTCGAACCAGATTTAGAACACAGCATCAAAACTATGCAACGGTATGACTCTGAAGTTGAAAGGATCAAGCGATACCTTGAAAAAGGAAAACCGTCGGAGTTCCATCTTGATAATGATGGGATCCTATTTTTCCAACACCGTCTCTTCGTACCTAAGTTCAAAGATGAGAGAGAACACGTTACGATGGAAGCTCATGACACTCCTCTGTCAATTCATCCTGGTAGCACAAAGATGTACCGTGACATTTGTCAGAGATACTGGTGGCCTAATATGAAGCGAGATATTGCTCGTTATGTTTCTGAGTGTGACGTTTGCCGCCGCGTTAAAGCTCAACATCAAAGGCCCGCAGGAACTCTGCAACCCCTTGCAATTCCTGAATGGAAATGGGACAAGGTCCAAATGGATTTCATTACTGGTTTTCCCAAATCCCAGAAGGGTAATGATGCTATATTTGTCGTCATTGACCGATTCTCTAAGGTTGCTCACTTTCTGCCAGTTAAAGAGACAATCACTACTAGCCAGTTAGCAGACTTGTATGTTTCCCGAATTGTGTCACTCCACGGTGTTCCGTTGGAGATCAGTTCTGATCGTGGCAGCCTCTTCACCTCCAGATTCTGGAATAGTTTCCAAGAAGCTATGGGAACACATCTGTCTTTTAGCACCGCTTTTCACCCTCAGTCACAGGGTCAAGTTGAACAAATTAACCAAGTGCTCGAAGATATGCTTCGAGCTTGCGTCATCTCCTTCGGTAAGAAATGGGAGGAATCTCTCCCGTATGCCGAATTCTCTTACAACAATAGCTATCAAGCTAGTCTGAAGATGGCACCGTTTGAAGTTCTATACGGTCGTAAGTGTCGAACCCCTCTGAATTGGTCAGAAACTGGGGAACGCTCACTCGTCGGACCGGACATTATTCAGCAAGCAGAAGACCAAGTCCGCATTGTCCGTGAACATTTGAAAGCTGCTCAGTCTCGTCAGAAAAGCAACTATGACCGAAAGCACCAGGAAATGGTCTATCAACCTGGCGAGCAAGCTTACCTCCGCGTCACTCCGTTGAAAGGCACTCATCGGTTCGGAATCAAAGGCAAGTTAGCTCCTCGCTACATTGGCCCGTTCCGTATTCTTGCCCGTCGAGGAGAGGTGGCATATCAATTGCAGTTGCCGCCTAATCTTTCACAAGTACATGATGTCTTTCATGTATCCCAACTCCGTCGCTGCTTCAAGGATCCTATTCGAGCTGTGGATCACGAAGTGCTTGAATTACGGGAAGATCTGTCTTATCCAGAATATCCCATCCGTGTTCTTGATCAAGCTGAACGTCGGACTCGTCAAAAGTCAATCAAATTCCTCAAGGTTTAGTGGTCAAATCATTCTGAAGATGAGGCCACTTGGGAACGCGAGGATCGTCTTCGCGAAGAATACCCCTCTTTCTTTCAGTCTTCCTCTTAATTCTCGGGACGAGAATTCTTAATAGATGAGGAGAGTTGTAACACCCCAGGTGATTAGCAACAGTAATCACTTTTGATAATGACATGTTAGCATGGTTAACACTGCATAATCATCATTAGCATCATATTGCATTTCAACTCCTAAGTCAAATTCAAATTTAAATGAAAGTGAAATATAAAAGTTATCCAACATAAAAACTAAAATGTTTGATAAATAACAAATATTGCAGAGGCTAGTCTAAAATTGAAACCAACAAATAATAAAATAATTAGGTGGCTCTAACATAATTAAAACAGTGAGGATTAATGCATATTAATTATTATAAAAATTGTGTGAGCTCCAATTGTCTCCAAACTAATTTTTGGTAGTGCTAGGTAATACCTAGTATTTGTTGGAGCAATTGTTATGTTTTACAAAAACCATTAGGAGGCCTGACTATTTACTAAACTGAGAAAAGAGAATAAAGAAAAAGATAAAAGAAAAACGAAACAGAAAAAGAAGAAAAAGGAAACACCCCCTCCCCCCCCCCACGGCCCAACTGGGCCACCCGGCACCACCTCTCCCCTATATGGCCTCCCCCAGGAGGCAAAACCCTAATCCTCCCCACCCCCTCGCTCACCCCCCACCCGATCCAGAACCGGATCGGGCCAGCCCCGCGCTCGACGCGCCCCGCCGCCTCGACGCCGCGCCGCCTCGCCCCGCTCCGGTTCCCCTCGCCCCGCGCTTCTCCTTCCCCCCGGTGCTCTGCTGCAACTGCTGCTACTGCGCCTCGCCGCGCCCCCATGCTCCTTGCTGCTGCAGCTGCTGCCCTGCTGGACCTCGCCTCCCTCACTATCGCTCGTCGGAGCCGCCGCGTCGCGCCACCCCGCCTCCCGCGCTGTTCCGTTCACCGCTCCCGACCCTCGCACCGTGGTCCCGCCTCTGCGTCCACCGCATCGCGCCCGGGCTCGCCAGCTCCATGCGCGCCCGCGCCCTTGGAGCTCCGCGCTCGCCCGCACCCTTCGCCCGCCGCCTCCCTTGGCTTTCGTCGCCGGCGCCGGCGTGCGCCGGGCGTGCCCCGCGCCCCCGAGGACGCGCCCGCCCCGTTAAGGCCCCTGGCCCAATGACGGCTGGGCCCCGCCCCTCTGTGCCTATGACAGTAGGGGCCCACGCCCAAAAACGTTTAAATAAAAAAAAGTAAAAAGTAAAAATAAAAATAAAAATAATTAATTAGTTAATTAATCCTGATTAGGTTAATCTAATTAACTAATTAGTGTTAATTAAATTGTAATTAGTAATTAACTTAATTAACCTTGCTGACATCAGCATGATGTCATGCTGATGTCATCGCTGCACTGTTTCGGATAATTTTGAATTAAATAATTAATTAAATTCCAGAAATTAGTAAAAACTTTAGAAAATCATATTAAATTATCCGTAACTCCGATGAAAATACTTTATACATGAAACTTGCTCAGAACGATGATACAAACCCGAATACGTCCTCCGTATTCCCGTCAGACACCCGCAGCTATAAGAACATTGAACTTTTAGACCATTTTCAGTAAATGAATAGTGCCCAACTTTAATTAAATAAATCCGAATAAATTCCTAAATTAACTAAATCATTTAGTTAGGCAGTAGAACACCCCGGCATATCATTTAGGCATGTCATACATGTTGTTTGCATTATTGCCGTGAATTTATTGTTTCTCTCCCCCTCCTTCTCTCTCTCTCGATAGACGCTGAGACCGACGGCGCTGCACCTGGATACGACTACTCTACCGACGAGCAGCCCATTGACGACCTTCCCCTCTTGCCAGAGCAACCAGGCAAGCGCCCCCCTTGAGCATTCCAGATATCGCCCATTCTATTCTCCTGCTTGCATTAGATTTTGCTACTGTTAATGTATGCTCCTATTCTGATGCATAGCCTGCTGTTGTAACCTGTTCATTGCTACCTTACCTGCCTATGATAAACTGTTTAGTATAGGTTGGTGATGAACCATCAGTGACCCCACCACCTTTCCTTTGTAGCCCCTGCTTGATCATCGACGACTCGATCAACGTGATCGTCGACCAGAGACCGACACCTCACTTCACACCCCCTTAGTTGTACGACTCTGCATAGTTATTATCGAGTGCCGAGGGTGATACCTCGTAACGCACTCCCGATGAATACTCTGCAGTGTAGCTGTTCGGTCGTGGTCATCAAGGGTGATTCCTCCTTCTCCACTTCCGATACGACTCTGTCGTGCAACACTCAGTGTGAACCTCGAGGGTGATACCTCATACGTTCGCCCTGATGATTTCGTCGAGTGGAATCCGCCGAGGGTGATTCCTCGGGTTTCCCCCTTGATGTTATGACCACACGATTACTTGACCTCTGTTACAGGCGGGTCCACCCTGGTGGGTACCCGCTGGGGATCTATGATTTTCGGGTGTGCCGGAAGGGCACTCGAGTGTGACATTGTGGCGGAGCATCAGAGACTCTGATTGTCTCCGCTTGATACTAATTGAGCCTATTGGATTTGGGTGTGTGATCTGAGTGGGTCGACGTGCCCTATACGCACTACCACCACGCGGGATAATGGTTATGGGACCCTCTGCGAAGTACGTTTCTCCGAAAGCTCGTCTGACGTCACGATTCACCGTGCGGGCTGATTGTCGGGATTGGGCTGGATACTTCACTGACGAGTTCAGTGTCGCGCCTACACCCCGGCCAGTCTCGCAACGCGCAGGGTGCCCAGGGCGATGGCCCGAGACCTCTGGGTGCATAGGTTAGTCCGGCATGCTGACCTCTTTGCCGAGCCTAGGTAGAGCGCTGCTTTGTGTTGATCTTCCAAGGACGGGCATTACCCAGCAAGTGTGTCCGGCCAGAGTTGATCGAGCGTGTTGGGTAACAGTAGTGCACCCCTGCAGGGATGAATCTTCTATCGATAGCCGGTCCTACGGTAAAGGACGCTCAGTTTGTGTATCCCGATCTACTACTTAAACTGGATACTTGTTACTTAATTGAAGCTTCGGGATCGCTTTCTCGCTTGGGAGTCGAGGAAGGATCTTTAAGCTGTACTTCAACATGTTTGCTAAATAAAATGCTATTCTACTCTCTTCTACTGCTGCAAGATGTTGGCCTTGTGAAGATGTTTGAAGATGCTAGTCTTCGATAGGACTAGGCCTTCTCTTTATTCTGGCATTTCTGCAGCCCAGTCCACATATACAGCCTTTCTCCATTGATAATGTTGCATATGTAGTATAGATCCTTGCTTGCTGAGTACTTCGGATGAGTACTCACGGTTGCTTTACTTTCTCTTTTCCCCATATACCCCACCTTGATGATACAAACAGACGATGGAGTCCAGGAGCCAGATGCCACCACCGGAGCTTACTACCAGGAGGGTCCAGAGGGTACTTACTACTGGATCGAGCCAGATGACCAGGAGTAGGATCGGAGGCTCCCAGGCAGGAGGCCAACGCCTTTCGATCTAGTGTCGCTGTTTGTGCTAGCCTTCTTAAGGCAAAACTTGTCTAACTATGTCTGTACTCAGATAATATTTGTATGACTGACTTATGTATTCGGATCTTCGGATCCCTGGTCTATAATATTGTGGACCTCCGTTTAAATTGTGTTAGAGTTGTGTTGTGATATCTTCCCGTGAGTCCCTGTGCTTGATCGTACACGTTTGCGTGTATGATTAGTGTACGATTGAGTCGGGGGCGCCACACAATTACACGTTGTTCGTATGAGTTTGGACAAGACAAACATCCTAAACATACTAGGCGGCACACATGCTCGCGATGGAGGGATACAACAATGAGACATAGCAAAGGCTACATCAACGTTGGAGAAAACCACTGGAGCGAGGGATCTGCAAGTGATGATGCAGGGTGCCCTCAATATGAGGATCGTGCGGCCAATGAACAATGTGAAGCAGATCTTGGCCCTCAATTCGAGAAAGGGATAATACAAATCTCCGGATGGATGTGATCACGAGATCCTAATGTTAGAGATCGCAAAATCATTTAAGCCGAATAAAAGAGAGATCAGAGTCCCGGAGCATAGACGAGGAATAAAATATCCTAATACCACCCAATGGCGATGTGGGCCCGTAAGCCACACAGCCATGTTAGTAAAACAGTTTAGCAATGACTAGACTCAACTTCAGCCAAGGAATTGGAAAGGGGGTTCCTACAGGCAGTCGACTCTGATATCAACTTGTGACGCCCCCGATTCAATCGTACAATAATCATACACGCAAATGTGTGCGATCAAGATCAAGGACTCACAGGAAGATATCACAACACAACTCTAGACACAAATAAGAATAATACAAGCTTCATATTACAAGCCAGGGGCCTCGAGAGCTCGAATACATAAGCTTGAATACAAACGAGTCAGCGGAAGCAACAATATCTGAGTACAGACATAAGTTAAACAAGACTGCCTTAAGAAGGCTAGCACAAAAGCAACAATGATCGAAAAGGCAAGGCCTCCTTCCTGGGAGCCTCCTAACTACTCCTGGTTGTCGGCGGTCTCCACGTAGTAGGCACCCTGCGGGTAGTAGTAGTCGTCGGTGGCGGCATCTGGCTCTTGGGATCCGTCATCTGATCGCAACATCCGGAAAGAAGAAAGAAGGGGGGAAAAGGTAGCAAAGCAACCGTGAGTACTCATCCGAAGTACTCGCAAGCATCAGATCTGTACTAAGTATGCATCAGTATCAAGGGAATGGGTTGTATCTGTGGACTGAACTGCAGAATGCCAGAAGAGAAGGGAAGGACTAGCCTATCGAATACTATCATCTTCAAGCATCTTGCAGCATTTAGAAGAGTACAGAAAAGCATTTTATAATTAACGGGCATGCTGTAGTATTAATGCTCAGAGATCCTTCCTCGACTCCCTGCGAGAAAGCAATCCCGGAGCCAACATATCCATCTCTTGTCTCAAGTATCCATTTCTAGTTATAATAGATCGGGATACAACTCCGAGCGTCCATTACCGTGGACACGGCTATTCGAATAGATAACTTCCCTGCAGGGGTGCACCACAATACCCAACACGCTTGATTACTCTGGCCGGACACACTTTCCTGGGTCATGTCCGGCCTTGGAAGATCAACACGTCGTAGTCCTACCTAGGCTCCGCAGAGAGGTCCCCGCCGGTCTACATCCTAACCGCTCCGGGGTCTTGGGCCCATCGCCCTTTGCACTCCGGGTCGTTGTGTGCAGGGTGAATACCAGCGCCACCTCTGTCATGGATGGCACGATCCGACCGTGCCACAATGCTGAACTGGACGTCTGACAGAGCTTTCGGAAGAAACATACGACACCGAGTGCCCATAATTGTTCCCGCGTGGCGGTTAGTACGTATAGGCCAGTGGCCAACTCAGATCAAATACCCAAACCCTTAGTGTATTGGGAGCTCGCGGAGACGAGCAGAGACTCACGATCATGTGACCCCGTCGCCCCGTCTCTAGGAAATATGGCAAGGGCCAGGCCCAACCCTCTCTCTCTAGGGCGGTCTACCTGCCCGGCCGTGACTCGTAATTATCTCGCGGGTACCCTCTAGGTCAACCCGACTATCCAGAGACTGTCGGGAACTCAGGTCCACCTCTACCGGGCTGGTACCGCCTGTCCCTTCAGTCTCGCAGTAACAGTAACTCTCGCGGGTACCCCCACGGTCAACCCGACTTCACATATCTCGCGGGTACCCCTTGGGGCCGACCCGACTTTAACATGGGCGTGGGGTAAAGCCAAGGTAACCATGTGTCCATAACATCAAGGGGGAATCCGAGGATTCACCCTCGATGGAATCCACTTGATGTAATCGTCAAGGTGAACTTAGGAGGAATTGCCTTCGAGGTTCACACTTGAGGTGTTGCACGATCGAGTCGTCATCGGGGGTGGTGAAGGAGGAATCACCCAAGATAGACCACGACCGATCAGCTACACTACAGAGTTATCATCAGGAGTGCGTTATGAGGTATCACCCTCGGCACTCGATAGTAACTCTGCAGAGTCGTAGAACTAAGGGGGGTGATGTGCTGTGTCGGGCCCTGGACGTCGATCACGTTGATCGAGTCATCAATGATGAAGCAGGGGCAACAGGGACAAGGTGAGGGGTCACTGATGGATCGCTATCCAACCTATACTAAGCAGTTTAGGATATGCAGGTAAGGTACAAGAACGGGTTACAAAAGCAGGCTATGCATCAGAATAGGAGCAATCAATTACAGTAGCAAAATCTAATGCAAGCATGACAGAGAATGAAATGGGCGATATCGGAATGATCAGGGGGGTTTGCTTGCCTGGAAGCTCTGCTGAAAGGGAAGAAGGGTCGTCGGTGACGTAGTCGATCACAGGGGCAGCATCGGTCCCGGGGTCTACCGGAGAGAAGAGGGGGAAGAAACAGTAAATATAAAGCACACAGATGTAACACAGATGCACGACATGACAACAGGCAGTGCTAGGGGTGACCTATCGCAGTACTACGTGATACAGGTGAAGGGGAAAAACATCCGGGAATGTTTTCCAGCGTTTGGCATTTTTCGGACAAATAAAAGAGAGGGGACGGTTCCATGTTCGTTATGCTAGGGGCATGTGACACACGAACGGAGGCCATATTCGGAATCGTCATATTTTTCTGAGTAGCTTTCATGTATAAACTATTTTCATCCGAGTTGCGGATTATTTTATATTAATTTTCAAAGATTTATTAACATTCTGAAATTATAATTAATTCAAAATTAAACGCAAAATTGCTAGGTGAACCCAGCCCTGTGTACACAGAAGTGTACACAGAGGCTGACATGTGGGCCAGGGGGACCCAGTTGACTTGTCATAGTTTGACTGGCCAACAGGGGTGGGCCCCCCTGTCATTCACTGTTTTAATTAACCTATAGTTTAATTAGCTAATTAGTTAATTAATTAGGCTAACTAAGTAATTAGTTTATTTAAATAGAATTAATTATTTAATTAATTTAATTTAATTAATTGTTTTAATTCCTTTTTATTTTCATTTTTCTTTAACAGGGGGTGGGCCCCGTATGTCATAGGCCCAGGCCAGGGGCGGGTTAACGGGCACGGGTGCCGGGCGGCGGAGCGAGGCGGACCCGTCTGGGCACTGGCCAGGCCAGCCGCGGCTGTGCGCGCGGGCGCAAAGGAGCCGCGGCGAGCGGGCAGGGGCAGGCGGAGGTTGGCAGCGGCGAGGGGGTGCGCGGGCCTGCAGGCGGCATTGGAGGCGGGCACGGCGGCGGGGCGAGCTGTGGGCGGCGACGGCAGCAGAAGCTTCAGCGAGGCGAGGCCAGGCGGACGGGGCGCGCGCGAGCGCGTGTGGCGTCACGGGCACGCACGGAAGGGCGCCAGGGCGAGGTGAGGGTGGTCGGGCGCGGCTATGGGGCGCGGCATCGACGCGAGTGGGCGGGACGGCGCGGGCAGGGGCAGTCGGGCGCGCGAGCGGGCGCGTGGGCGCGGCCAGGGGGAAGCAGAGGCAGAGGTTGGGGCAAGCGGGGCACGGTGCGGGCGGCCATGGGCGCGCGGCGGGGCAACGGCGGCAAGCAGCGGGGGCGGCTGACGTGCGGGCACGATGGCAGAGAGGGGAAGAGGAGGCCGGGGGCCTCACCAACGTTGGAGGGAAGGTGAGGCATTGAGGCGCGATGAAGGCCGGCGGGGAAGAGTCGAGGACGAGGCGCAGCGGTGACGGCGAGGGGCGGCGGCGTCGGGACGGAGCAGTGGCGGCGGTGTCGAGGTCGGGGTGATCCCGGTCCAGATTGGGATGGGGGAGGAGTGGGGATCGGGGGAAGTGGGGGAGAGTGGCGTGGGGGGTTAGGGTTTGGTTCGGGTGTGGGGGCTAAATCCTATTCGACGCCCTCTGCAGTACAAATCGCAAACGGGTGCATACCCCCTTCGCTGGGCTAGCCCACAGAGCTTTTTTTCTCTGTGATTATCAAACTGCAAAAAAAGTCTGCTAGTGCTGGGATTCGAACCGGGGACGTCACGCTTAATTGTAAGCTGTAGTAACCGCTACGCCATCCCTACTGGACATGCTAACTGTCATATTTTTATTCTTTTTATTCTTTTTTTTCTGTTTTCGTTTTCCTATTTTCTTTTTTCATTTTTTCTTTTTCTTATTCCTAGGCTGGATGAACTTTTTTTAAATCCGTGAACTTATTCTTCGAAATCGATGAACTTTTATCAAATTCGATGAACTTTTTTTCAAATTCGATGAACTTCTTTCAATTCAGTGAACTTTCTTTTCAAATGAACTTTTTTCCAGATTCGATGAACTTTTTTCAAGATTGATGAATTTTTTGAAAATAGATGAACTATTTTTCAAATCAATGAACTTTTTTGAAAAGTGATAAACTTTTTATTCAAAATCGATGAACTTTTTCCAAATTTCGTGAACTTTTTCCTAAAATTTGATGAACTTATTTCAAATCAAGGAATTCTGTTTCAAATTTGATTATTTTTTATTTTTTTGAAAATTTAACACGGTCAACTGCGAAGCGGTCAAAAGTTTAATGTCAACTGAATTCAACGAGTGAATTGAATCGAACCAGAGAGTTTTCTGTTTCTGGAGCGATCGAAGGGATCGATCCAGCTAAATGGGCCGGCCCAAGTGAGCTGGGACGTGAGCGCCACCAGGGAAACGCGGCGCATAAGGCGCCAACGAGGAGGACTCGGTGAGGGGGCCATATAGGCCAGAGGGGGGGGGGCTCGGCTGGGCCGGCCAGGTTGGGGGGCCAGCTGGTCCACAGCCCGGAGGGGTTTCTGTTTTTTATTTCTTTGTTTTGCTTTTGCTTTTCTTTACTGATTTATTTTATTTATCAATTTATTTTAGTTTAAATAAAATAGAAAGCAAACACCTAAACTAGTATTATCACCTAGCCCACTGCCACAAAAATTTAACTCCTAAATAAAATAGTTTAACATTTTACAAATTATAAAAGGCATTTAATTATTTGTTTTTACTACTGTTTTATTTATTTTAGGGTATTTAAATACTTTATAAAAATGTGTCTTCTCCATCATAATTTCCTGTGGATTATTTTCACATTTAGAACATTTTAGATTTGACATTTGAAAATTTTATTGTTTGACTTTTTTAAATTTTAATTTTAACTGGATTTGAATCAACATGAGATTAGCAACAGTAACAGTGGTGATATGGCATCATTAGCATGGTATTACTATAGCTTAATTATCCGGGCGTTACAGCTTACAACACATGAAAATTTCGATACTACCTGATTTATAGTTGGTGATAACTCCACCGTGTATTGACCGAAATGGTATTCCTATTACTCCCTCCATTTCGAAATATAAGTCTTTCTAGAGAGTTCAATATGGACTACATACGAATATATATAGACGTAATTTAGAGTGTAGATTCACTCATTTTGCTCTGTGTGTAATCTATATTGGAATCTCTAAAAAGGCTTATATTTAGGAACGAAGGGAGTACCGATTGATAGTTGCAATATTCCAAAATTATGCGGCATGGTAGTGCAATATTTTAATTACTCACACACGTGCAATATTTCCTGTATAACTTGTTCAGGGTAGTACCCAAAATGTCAAGTTTAACCATCATAGTGTTAATTGTTTCAACCTTCTGGTATCAGTTGATAGCTACAACTATAATACGGTAATTGTCCACTATTTTATACTGGGATACTGTGGAATTTTTTTTCAGTATATGCAATTTGTAGCTAATCAACAGTCCTGATGGTTGCAATGTATTTAAACTAAGTCTAACCACAAAGATTCTACATTTGCAGTACGCATGGCAGTCTTAGAAAAGTACTACATACTGAATTGAAAATAACAACACAAAACATTCCCGACATAAACAAAACAATGCATGATATAATAATGTCAAGATTTGATGTAGTTAAAAATCTGTGATGACCCGATCGCTGCCTGAACACATTATAATGGCTGCAGCATCTTAAATTAGTTACGTGTGGAGGTATTTATGTTAAGAGTTTTGTCGAAAGGTAGGTTACAATTGTACTCTTAGTTATATTGTGTTTAGACGGGATATTAAATCGTGTCCTAATTGGACACTTGTGTGCTAGGCCTCTTATATAACGAGGGGCTAGACACACTATGTAACCCATGCCAACATAATAGCACATGCACACAGGGGGAGTCAACGGTGTGTGCCGACGCCCGAGTGGCCGGTGTGCGGTATTGTGACGGTGTCACAGGGACGAGCGCCCGTAGTCATGCCCCGAGAAAGTAACCATGTTGGTCAACCTCGTTAACAAATATTGGTGTCATGTCACTCGTGATTGCTTGGTCCTCGGATGTTCGACTATGCGCCTCAGATTAATTCTAACAAGTAGTATCATGATCAAGGTTGCGAGGTCTAGGAGGCGGTCGAGTTGATGAGGCTGATCTGGTATGCTGATTTTGTTCATCACGACGATCGGGTATCAGCGTAGGAAGCGGCGTCGGAGCAATTAGAAGCATCGACGGAATCGGTATGGACGAGGCGAGGACGGATCGGTATGGATACTGATCGGATGTCTATAAGCAAGTCCGTCTGAAGCAATCGATGGCGAGAACAGCGAAATCGGCAAGTTGCTACAAGCGTCGGATCAGCGGAAGGTGCGTGCGCGTGCCTGAGGCAGGCGGGACGTGTGGCAATCGGTTGGATCGATCGGTCGAGCGTCAGGTGACGCGCGTATGTTCCCGGATCGCTCGCGACTAGCGGCCAACGGCCACAAGGCCCATGGTGTGCCGGCCGCAAGCCCATCGACAAGGAGTGGGTGCTAGGCGGGAAGCACGGGGTATCCTATACAGCGCGGTCAAACTAAAAAATGTTCATAAAATTCGAATTTTGTTCATACTTCTCAAAAATGTTCATAAAATTCAAAAATTGTTCATCCATTTTTCAAAAAAATGTGCTTGAATACAAATTCTTTTCATCAAGTTTAGAAAATGTTCAAAGAATTCAAAATTTGTTCATCAAATGCAAAAAAGGTCATCGTTATTAAAAATGGTTCATCAAAATATTTTTTTAATTAAAATTAAAAATATGTTCATTCTTTTGAAATCGCAGACATTTTTTAATTCAAGAACAGTTTTTAGCAATTCACAATTCACACTTTTTTGAAATTTAGAACCTTATTGTAATGCTGAATTATTTTAACATAGAATAAAAAAAATATGAAATAAAAAAGCAAAAGTAAAAAACGAAAAAAGAAACAGGGACCGTCCCGCCCCGCCCCGCGCCCAGGTCGCAAAATAGGGGCACGCGAAAGGGAATTTTGTGACGGAAGCTCATTGAGTCAAGTTGGCGCTGATTCGCACAGAGCGAGCGACCTGGCGACCAAGATGGGCCGGTCCAATTTCCAAACAGGAGCTTGTGCTACAGTATCCTGTTTTAGGGAGGTTCCTGACCGGTTTTGAGAACCTTCTAGGAGGTTCCTGAAGCAGTTTCCAGTGCTTTTTATTTTTCATTGTTAGGTTTATTTTTCTTTTTCTTTGTTTCCGTTCTTTCTTTTTCTTTTATTTTTCATTTTTGTTTACTAATTTCATTTTTTCCATTTCTTTTCTAATTCCTTTTTCTTCTGGATTTTCCATTTCAACTTTTTTTTCAGAATTTCAATTTTTTTTAATTCCGAAAATGTACAGATGTCCAAAAAATTCCGCTGCTATTAATTTTTGTTCACAAATTCAAAAATAATGTTGATTTAAAAAAATGTTTGCATATTTGAAAACCTGTTCTCCCTTCAAAATATGTTTTTGTTTTAAAATTTTGTTCATAAATTCAAAAATGTTTGCAAATTTCAAATAACACTTTTTTCTTAATTTTCCTCATAGTTTCAAATTTTGTTCACATATGCTTAAAATGTCCCTTTTCATAAAACGTCCATGTTTTCAAAAAATGATCTGCTTGTTCAAAATTAGTTCACAAATTCAAAATTGTTCCCATTTTTTAGTTTGTTTACAGATTCAAAAAAATCATATCTCTAAAACTTGTTCGTGATTCTCCAAAAATGTTACCATTTAAAAAAATCACAAATTCAAAAATATTCCTGTTCTCAAAATTTGTTCAGAAATTCAAAATGTTTCTTTTTTAAAAAAATTGTTCACAAATTAAAAATTGTTCGCCTTTTGTCAAAACTTGTCCGTTATTGTCAAAAATCGTTAGGAATTTTATAAAATGCTCACGTTTTTCAAGATATGTTCGCAAATTCAAGAAAGTTCCTGTTTTTATATTTCGTTCACAATTCAAAAAAATTTGCACATTTCTTAAAAACCTTTTCATGTTCATAAAAATTTGTCAGAATTAAAAAAAATGTTCCTGTTTTTTAAAATTTGTCCACATCTTCAAAATTGTTTCATATTTTAAAATTTCTTTACAAATTTGAATAATTGCTAACATTTTTTGAAACTCGTGTGTGTTTTGTCAAAAACATTCAAACTTTGTAAAATATATTTTCTGAATTTAAAAGAAAAGATTAAATAAGGAAAAAGATCCGATCTGCTGATGTGGCTAGCTCTAAATTATTAGCATTGCCTTTTCACCACTAACATGAATCGGCCTTAGTGGTTGATTTTTTGTTGATTCTTCCTTGATTTTTTTAACTGCATATGTGCGGTTGAGCGTTGTCCACATCTGCATGACTGCCTGTGTGGGCCGGTCTAGTCGGGGGACAAACCTGTGCGACGCCCCGACATTCTGCCGCAGAATGCGGCAGATAGGAAGTTCCACGCGGAAGCGCGGGACCCCAGGGTACCTCCTATTTGCCCACAGTGAGCTGTAAAGTGTCCATGATTTCATAAAATATGTTCGCGAATTCAAAAGATGTTCATAATTTCAAAAAAATGTTCACGAATTAGTAATGCGAAAGATGTGCATGATTTAAAACAATGTACAGAATTTGTAACGCGAATTCCAAAAATTTCTATGCTTTTAAAAAATGTTCATGAATTAAAAAAATCATAATTTTAGAAATATGTTTGTGAATTGAAAAATGTTCATAAATTTCAAAAAATGTTCAAGAGTTTGAAAGATATTCGCAAAATGAAAAAGAAAAGGCAAAAACACGGTAAGAAAGAAAAAACAGAAAATAAAGTAAAGACAAAAATAAAAAATAAACATAAAAGAAAAGGAAAAAATATCAAAAAAGGGGAAAATAAAATAAAAATGCCGGTCCAGGGAAGGTTCTAGAACCCTCTCAAAACAGGTATCGGGAAGAATCAGGAATGGGCCGGCCCAAAAGAGGACTAGGAACATGAGTGGTGTACGCGCTAGGTCGTTAAGGGGCAACATACAGTCAAAAGGTTTTGTCAGGAATACCAGAATGATATAAATATGTCAAGCCATGAGTATGATTTGAAATAATGTGTCAAGTAGCTGGAATTTGATAAACTAATTGGAGAATTTAGAATTTATCAATAAGCTTGTGGATAAAAGAAGTTTAGTGGGAGCTCTGTGACATTTCTGATCTTACATATGTATGACATATCACTTGATCATAAATAATATAAAGTATATTAGCACAAATGACTTAGAATTATTGGATGAAAATCTATATAGATAGATTAAAACATATAATTATGCTAAGACATGTACTGTGACAAAGTTTTGAAGAAGTTTAAAATGAGAAAATGTTGATAGCTGTTGTTATATGAGAATTCCGCATAAGGCAGAGATTCTTCCCACTTCTTGCCAAACGATATAACACAAGCCCGAAGCATGTCTTCAAGCACTTGATTGACTCACTCAACTTGGCCTTGGGACTGGGGGTGATAAGCTGAACTCCAGGTATTATGAGTTCCCATAGCTTCTTGGAAACTTTCCCAGAACTTGGAGGTGAAAAGACCGCCACGGTCCAAACTGATCTCCTTTGGAATACCGTGGAGTGAAACAATTCTGGAGATATATAACTCTGCTAACTGACTAGCAGTGATCGCCTCTTTGACAGGCAGAAAGTGTGCAACCTTAGAGAGTTGGTCGACGACTACAAGAATAACATCGTGACCCTTCTGTGACCTGGGAAGTCCAGTCATAAAATCCATTTGAACCTTATCCCATTTCCATAGAGGAATAGGAAGTGGTTGCAGAATTCCAGCAGGCATCTGATGTTTTGCTTTAACGCGACGGCAAACATCACATTCAGCAACATAGCGGGCAATATCCTGCTTCATTCTAGACCACCAGTAACTTTGTCGGAGATCACGATACATTTTGGTGCTACCCGGATGAATAGATAGCGGTGTATCATGTGCCTCCTTCATGACCTTGTCAGTCATAAGCTCGAAGCGATGTACCACAATGCGGTTTCTGAAATACAAGGTTCCATCTTCAGACAGCGAGAAATCCCTGTACTTTTCTAGGTGAAGATTTTTCTTCATCAGATCAACTTCAGCATCTTTAGCTTGCGCATTCTTAACAACTTTCTCAAGATCTGGTTGTATCACAAGGTTATTAAGAGAACCCTGTGGAACAATAAGCAGATTCAGCTTGCACAGTTCTTCAAAAAGACGAGGTTGAGCTCGCCTAACCATGAGGTTGTCGCAATAGGACTTGCGGCTTAAGGCATCAGCCATCAGGTTAGCCTTGCCAGGGGTATAGGAAATACCCAAATCATAGCCCGCAATGGCCTCCATCCATCTTTGCTGATGGAGGTTTAGAGATGGCTGAGTGAACAAGTACTTCAGACTTTTATGATCCGTGTATATCTCACAACGATTACCGAGGAGGTAATGTCGCCGCAATTGCAATGCATAGATCACAGCAGCTAGTTCTAGATCATGTACTGGATAATTCTCTTCATGTGGGCGCAACTGACGAGAGCCATAGGCAATCACTTTACGCTCTTGCATTAGGATACAGCCTAATACTTCACGGGATGCGTCACAATAAATCACAAAGTCTTTGCGGGAATCTGGAGGAGCAAGTACTGGGGCAGATGTTAGCTTGTCCTTGAGTTTTTGAAAACTTTCCTGACATTTGTCTGTCCATTCAAACTTAATGCCTTTATGAAGCAAATCAGTCAAAGGCTTAGCAATCTTAGAAAAATTCTCAACAAATCGACGGCAATAGCTTGCAAGGCCAAGAAAACTTCTCACTTGCTTGACGTTCTTCGGAGGAGTCCAGTCCAGAATGGCCTGAACTCGTTCCAGGTTAACAGCAATTCCATCCTTGGAAATCACATGACCAAGGTAGGTTACTTCAGAAAGCCAGAATTCACATTTGGAGTATTTGGCATATAACTGGTGTTCTCGGAGCCTTTCCAGTATAAGACGGAGGTGTTCAGCATGTTCTTCCTTATTCTTCGAATAAACCAGGATATCATCTAGATAAACCACGACGAATTTGTCGAGGTAATCCATGAAGATGTAATTCATCAGACGGGAGAATGTGGCTGGAGCATTTGTTAAACCAAATGACATGACAGTGTACTCATAAGAGCCATAGCGAGTAACAAATGCAGTCTTGGGAATATCCTCTTCACGAACAGGGATCTGATGATAACCCAACCTCAAGTCGAGTTTAGAAAACACCGATGATCCAGCAAGTTGATCATACAAATCATTGATCCGAGGAAGCGGATATTTGTTCTGGATTGTGGCTTGGTTAATGGGCCGATAATCCTGAACCAATCGGTTAGTTCCATTCTTCTTCTTAACGAAGAGTGAAGGTGCTCCCCAAGCAGAGGAACTGGGGCGGATGAAACCCTTCTTAAGTGACGTGTCGATTTCTTCCTTAAGCTCGAGAAGTTGATGCGGAGGCATCTTATAAGGACGCTTCGCAATAGGGGTAGTGCCTGGCTTCAAGTCGATGACGAACTCAACAGCTCTAGCAGGGGGTATTCCTGGAAGTTCTTCTGGAAAAACATCTTGAAAATCATGAACAACTGGAACGTTGTCGATGCCTTCATGGGGTGAGGCATTCAATGCATTCAGAACATATATTTGAGTCTCAGCATCCTGAGCTATTCGGGCTGAGTATTTGACTGTCTGGCCAGAAGGGTGTGTGATGTGGACTGTTTCAGCGGCACAGTCAATCAAAGCTTTATGGGGCTTCAACCAGTCCATACCCAGAATAATGTCTATGTTGGAGGTCTTGAGAGCAATGAGTGAAACGGGGAACACCAATCCTCCAATCTCAATGTGGTTACCGTGGCTTACCATGGTAGTTTGCCAATTAGCCCCGGGTGACTGGGTTACTAATGGGGTGCACATCTCCTCGAAAGGTATATCATGGCTTCGCGCAAAACTTTCGGACATGAAGGAGTGTGACGCTCCTGAATCACAGAGCACGGAAGCTGGGATTGAATTCACTAATAGGGTACTCATCAAAATTTGGTTGTCCTGTCGAGCTTCTTCAATTTTGACATGGTTGACATGGACCCGAACTATAGCAGACGACCTGGCATTACAGCTTCTGAGACGACGGTTCCGACAGCTCTTGTTGCGCCCAATAGGAGCACGTGGTGCATCCTGATGAAAAGCCATAGCATTAGGCGGTCCACCCTGAACCGTTAGCTGTCTCGGCGGTGAAGGCAGTCGAGGTGCAACATAAGACGGCCTAGGTGTTGGAGCAGGTCGGTGATGAACATTGTGTGGGATCCAGACTCGACATTTCTGAGCAGGTTGACCCGAGGATGAGCCAACATCACGAGTGCGCTTGAGCGACTCCTGGTACTTAGTCAGAGCAGTTTCAACTTGGAAAGATTGGCTGACAAGCGTTGCGAAGTCTGTGCAATCATGGACAGCAAGTGCAAGGTTTATATCAGTTCGCAGTCCTTCACGGAACTTCTCCTGCTTGCGTGCGTCAGTGCAGACGTCATCTTCAGCATAGCGGGACAATTCAAGGAATTTCCTCTGATATTCATCCACAGTCATTTTGCCCTGTGTGAGTTTGCAGAACTCCTGCTTCTTCTGGTCCATCAGACCTCGAGGAATATACCGTGCACGAAAGGCTGAATGAAATCGCTGCCAAGTGGTTACTGTTTCAGCAGGCAACATACCCTTGTGGCTTTCCCACCATTGAGCAGTTGGGCCCTTTAAGTGGAATGTCGCAAAGGTGACATAACTGTCAGGGGCAACATTAGCTGATTCCATCTCAAACAGGATGTCACGAAGCCAATCATCAGCATCCATAGGATTGGTGGAGTTGCGGAAAATGGATGGATTGAGGCGCACGAATTCTGGCAGAGTTATTGGAGCATTCTGTTGCTGAGCATTCTGGTTTTGAAATTGAGCCATTAGTCCGGTCATAAACTGACGATTGAGTTCAAACTGCTCACGGTTGAGTTCAAACTGCTGCATCATTGCGGCAATATAGGGTGGAGGTGGAGGATCGTCAGCCATCCTGCCAAATCAACAGGGGCAGTTTAGCAAGAAAACTGCATGTGTATGGAATGATTCATGAAGTAACACACACAACAGAAGGAAGTGCAATAGATACTTCATCATATTCGCACCAGACATTCAAAGCCACACATAGCCTCGGTTACAATCCGGCATTACGACAGTTGAAAGGGGAGGGCTAGACAACTAGGCGGTGCGCAGGCACGCGATATGGAAGTACACAACGAGACATAGCAAAGGCTATGTCAACGTCGGAGAAAACTGTTGGAGCGAGGAATCTGCAAGTGTCAACACAGGGTGCCCTCGATAAAAGGATCCTGCAAGCAGAACCTGGCCCGCAATCTTGAAGGAAGGGGGGAAATTTCAGAACACCGGGTGGATGTGATCACGATAACCTAATGTTGGAGTTAGTAAAATTTTAACCCGAATAGAAGAGAGATCAGAGTCCCAGAGTAAGGGTCGAGGAGTAAAAGATCCTAATACCACCCAATTGGCGATGTGGGCCCGTAAGCCACACAGCCAAGTTAGTAAATTAGTTTTTGGACCACTAGACTCAACTTCGGCCAAGGAGTTGGAAAGGGGGTTCCTACAGTCAGTCGGCTCTGATACCAACTTGTGACGCCCCCGGCTCAATCATGCACTAATCATACACGCAAATGCACACGATCAAGCCTAAGGACTCACGGGAAGATATCACAACACAACTCTAAAACATAAATAAAGTCATACAAGCTTTATATTACAAGCCAGGGGCCTCGAGGGCTCGAATACATAAGCTCACATACAAGCGTCAGCGGAAGCATCAGATATCTGAGTACAGATATGAAACAGAAACAGAGATAAGCCTTTAAGAAGGCGGGGCAAAATAAAACACTACGATCGAAAGGCGCAGGCCTCCTGCCTGGCACCCTCCGAACCTACTCCTGGTCGACGACAAGCTCGTAGTAATATCCACCCTCGGGGTAGTAGTAGCGATCGTCGGCGGGAACAGCTGTATCCAAGGCTCCGTCATCTGGTTGCATCAAAAGGGATATGGGGGAAAAAGAAAGCAAAGCAACCGTGAGTACTCATCCGAAGTACTCAGCAAGCAAGGATCTACACTACATATGCAACATTATCAAGAGGAGGCTGTATATGTGGACCGGGCTGCAGAAATGCCAGAATAGAAAGAAGGCCTAGTCCTATCGAAGACTAGCATCTTCAACGGTCTTGCAGCATTAGAAGAGTGTAGATTAGTACCGTATAAAGCAGTAGTATCGATAAGTCTCAATCTCACCCAGAGATCCTTTCTCGACTCCCTGCGAGAAAGCAATCCCAGAGCCATACAGTCATCAACCTCGTCCGGAGATCCCTTCTCGACTCCCTGTGAGAAAACAATCCCAGACCCATAGTATCCAATTCTAGTTGTATCGATCGGGATACAACTTCCGAGTGTCCCTTACCATAGGACCAGCTATCGATAGATGTGTTCTTCCCTGCAGGGGTGCACCAACTTACCCACCACGCTCGCTTAACTCCGGCTGGACACACTTTCTGGGTCTTGCCCGGCCTCAGCCAAACAACACACCGCAACCCTACCTAGAGCTCAGCAGAGAGGTCCCCGCCGGTCTACATCCTAAGCACTCAGAGGTCTTGGGCCATCGCCCTGCGCACTCCGGGTCGTTGCGCACAGGGTGGATACCAGCGTCGCCTCGGATGGCCGACACGATCCGACCATGCCGCAATGCTGAACTGGATGTCTGACAGAGCTTTCGGCTGATGCTACCATGCAGAACGCCCATACTATGCCCACGTGATGGTTAGTGCTATCAGGCCAGAGGCCCTCTCGGATCAAATATCCAAATCGTTAGTGGACTAGGGGCTGCGGTAACGACCAGAGACTCACGATCGATGTGACCCCGTCGCCCCATCTCGAGGACTTGCGGCAAGGGCCAAGAATGCCCGGCCACGCCTCGTATTCATCACTCGGGCACCATACAGGCAACCTGTCTTCACATCACATGCGGGTACCCCTCAGGGTCGACCCGCCTTTCCAAGTAACAATAGTACAATCCTAGTATCCGTGTGTCCATAACATCAGGGGGAATCCGAGGTATCACACCCTCGTTGGATTCCTACCCGATATATCCGTCAAGGTGAACTCGGAGGAATCACCCTCGCTGGGTTCACACTTGAGGTATTGTACGACGGCGTCATTATCGGAAGCGGTGAAGGAGGAATCACCCTCGATGACCATGACCGAATAACTACTATACAGAGTTAACATCAAAAGTGCTACAAGAGGTTTCACCCTCGGCACTTGATAGTAACGCTGCAGTGTCGTTACAACTAAGGGGGGTGATGTGCGGTGCCGGGGTCTGGTCTTCAATCCCGTTGATCGGGTCTTCTGATAATCCAGCGGGGCAGTCGGGACAAGTGGGGTCACTGATAGGTCTCTACCCAGCCTATACTATACAGTTTAGGTTAAGCAGGTAAGGTTTCAATAGCAGGTTACAATAAACAGGCTATGCATCAGAGTAGGTAAAGCAGTAGCAGCAGCAATTCTAATGCAAGCATGAGAGAGAAAGAATAGGCGATATCGGTATGCTCAAGGGGGGGTGCTTGCCTGGTTGCTCGGCGGCAAGGGCAAGGTCATCAACGGTGGCGTCGGGCTCCTGAGCTGCGTCGGTCTCGGGGACGACGTCGGAGTCTAACGAGAGAGAAGGAGGGGGGAGGAAACAAATGAATACACGGCAAACATAAGCAACACGGAGTAGGCTACGCTAACGTGCAGTGCAGGGTTGCCTAAAGACATGTCTAAGTCCTTTAGTTATTTTAGGAATTTGTTTGGATTTATTTTATTAGAGTCATGCACTATTCATTTATCTGAAACAGGCAAACAGTTGCATATTCAGTTAGTTAGAGGCATCTAACAGGTATGTGGGTAGCGTATTCGGATTCGTCTCATTTTTCTAATCATTTTTCATATATAAATTATTTTCATCGGAGTTACGGTTTAAAAGATATGATTTTCTAAAGTTTTTATTAAATTCTGGAATTTCTGGATTTAATTAAATCAACACTATCCAGAACAGTACAGGGTGACGTCATCATGACCTCAAGATGACATCAGCAGGTCAACTCTGGTTGACCAGAGTCAAACCTGACCTGTGGGGCCCACATGTCATAGACACAGGGCTAATCCAGGGTTTAAATTTAACTAAAACTAATTAATAGGGGTGTGGCCCCACCTGTCAGTGAGTAATTAGTGATTAATTAACTAATTAATTAATTAACAGTTTAATTAACAGTTTATTTACTTTAAAAATTGATTTAAACCGCGCGGGACCCACATGTCAGTGGCCCACGCTGCCACGTCGACGGTTGACCCAGTCAACTGGGTCAACTGGGGCCCGCGGGGCCCAGCGTCAGCGTCTCTGAGGTGGGGCCCGAGGTGCCACGTCGGCCGGCCGGCGTTTAAACGCCGGCGAGTACGTTTTCGCGGTGGCGCGGCTCGGGCGGCGATCGGATTTCGTCTACGGTGGTCCGTTCGACGCGGGGTCGGGCTCATTCGATCGGGCGTTCAACACCACGTCTAACCGTGGAGGTGCCGTGGCCGGGGATGCGGTGTGGCGTCGGCGGCGAGCTCGCGGGCGGCGCTGGAGTTCGGGGGTCT
This sequence comes from Thinopyrum elongatum, assembly GCA_011799875.1. NCBI lineage: Eukaryota > Viridiplantae > Streptophyta > Magnoliopsida > Poales > Poaceae > Thinopyrum > Thinopyrum elongatum. Next base: position 334,401,122 of record CM022299.1, on the reverse strand, counting down.
GCGGAATCAGCAAAGCGCGGCGCCAGCGCTCGAGCTAGCTAGCTAGGTAGCGGCAGTAGCACTCCAGAAGCTCGCCAGAGCCACTGGCTCGAGCCGTAGGGGCTCGGGAGCGCGCTAATGGCAGCAGCGGCGGCGGTCAGAGCATGGCACCGCAGTGGCACGCCTACGGGCTACGGGAGACGGTGCAAATGGAGGAGAGAGGAGGGCGATCTCACCGTGCGGCGCAAGGTGGCCCGTGGAAGATTAGGAGCGCAGAGGGAGGCCGTGGTCGCCGGAACTTGCCGGAGATGCCGAAGGGAAGCGGTGGCTCGATTCCGATGAAGGAGGCGTCCTTGGCTCGGGATCGTTGGTGTAGTCGAAGCAGCAGTCGCCGGCGAGCCTCCTGGACAGGGTCCTAGGCGACGAGGAGCATGGTGGTCGCGAGCTTCACGGTGCCGCGGTCATGGCGGCGCTCGGCGAGGTTGGGGATCGAGGTAGAGAGGGAGCGAGCGAGGCGAGGGAGGAGCCAGGGGGGTCCGTAGGCTGCTCTAATCCACGGTGTGCGCGGCAACGCGCTGTCGAGCGAGGGGGAGGGGGGCCTGGCTGCGCGCGCGCGTGCGCGCGGTGTGTTCGACAGCGGCACGGGGGAGGAGCAGTGCGGGAGGTGAGGGGAAAGGCTAGGCGGGCTGGGCCGCACTGTGGCCACTTAGGCCCAGTGGCACGGGCCCCTTTTCCTTTCTTTAATCCTTTTCTGTTTTCCTTTTTCTTTTCTGTTTTGCAAATCATTTGGGCACTAAATGGTTTTTGTAAAATCTGAGACCTAGCCCACAAATCACAGTGTAATATATCCTGGCACCAAAAATTAGTTTGGGGTAATTACTATTTCATATTAATTTTGGATTAATAAAAAGGTTATTAAATATTGTTTTCAGCCACTGTTTGAGGATGTTCAAGTCACTTATCCAATTTCAATGAGGTTGGTTTCAATTTTAGAATTGTCTCTGATTTACTTGCTATTTAATGAACAATTTAGTTTCTGAATTGAACAGCTTTTATTTTTCCACTTTGAATTAAATTTGAATTTTGAGTTAGGAGCTGAATGCAATATGATGCAAATGATGATTTGGCATTGTTGATCGTGATGACCTGGCATAATAAAAGGGGTGATCACTGTAGCTTAATACATGGGGTGTTACAAATCTCCTCCACTAACAAGAATTCTCGTCCCGAGAATTAAGAGGTAGAAGGGAAAAGTTCGGGGTATTCAGCACGGAGGCTATCCTCGCGTTCCCAAGTGGCTCCATCTTCAGTATGATTTGGCCACTGCACTTTGAGGAACTTGGTAACCTTTTGACGGGTCCGACGTTCAGATTCATCGAGGATGCGGATCGGATGTTCCTTATATGAAAGATCATCATGCAATTTGAGCATCTCGTGATCCACAGCTCGGTGTGGAGATTCCTTGAAGCAACGACGAAGTTGCGACACATGGAAGACGTCGTGGATATGAGAGAATTGCGGCGGCAACTCCAATTTGTATGCCACCTGACCACGTCTAGCAACTATGCGGAAAGGACCAATGTAGCGTGGAGCTAACTTGCCCTTGATTCCAAAACGGTGAGTGCCCTTCATAGGAGTGACACGAAGATAAGTTTGATCACCAGGTGTTACACCTTGGATCCAAAAGACGAAGCCCAAAGACATTACACAACTTATTTTCGAGGAATCTACAAGAAAAGAGGTGGAAGGTCTGGGAGGCCTTGAGAGATGATGCTTGGACCTACAAGAACAAGATTACGTCAAGTTTATCTCTTGATCACTTCCACCAATTCATTCAGCCTTGGGCCACGTTACGCGACTTAGCCCTCCAAGAGGAGGCGGATGATGACATTCTCTAGAAGCACACCAATAGCGGCACCTACTCGGCACAGTCTGCATATAATGCTCAGTTCCTTGGCACCGTTTGGTCCCCTTTGGATCATGCCATTTGGAAAATTTGGGCTCTACTGATAGTCATGTTTTTTGCTTTGTTGGCCTCCCAAACAAAATCTAGACTGCGAATAGATTGGCCAAGTAGGAATGGGCAAACTGTGGCCTTTACCCACTTTGTAAGCAAGTGCAAGAATCTTCGGACCGCCTCTTCTTCAAGTGCCGGTTCACACTCGGACTTTGGGCTATTATCAAGGAGTGATTACAATTGGAATGCATTGACACCTCCACATGGCATTTGATGCAATTCACCAAGGAGTGTAGGTTTGATTATCCGATGATAACCTCCCCAGCCGCAAAGTGAAGGCCATGTTGACCATGCTCACCTCTTGGATAATTTGAAATGAGCGGAATATGCGGGATCTTTCGACACGAGTCTTCCTCCTATGATCCTCCTCCAACACATTAAGAAGGAGGCAGCGCTTGTTGGAAATATGAGCAATTTACCATATGATTTTATTAACAGAAATAGTAGATAAAACATGACTATTATAGTAGGGATGAAATTAGTCATGTAATCTAGCAGAGTGAAGGCAAATAGCATCTGCACATGTGAACTAGAACAGAACATATGTAGAACAGAGCCTAGAACAAGAAAGGCTAGAGGAAGAAACTGAGGCAAGATCTTAAACAGAGAGAACACGAAGACGTACGGAGCAACGGCAGAAGCATCGGTCTTGGGGTTGGTGTCCTCGCCAGCCATGTCATCGAAGAGGTTGTCGACGTCGGGGAAGAAGTCGTCGTTAGGGAAGTGGTCGTCGGTGTCCAGAGCGTCCATGATGAACCGGTCAGTAGTCGCGCAAAGCGCTCCCCAAAAACCTTATCACCCTTCTCCCGTACAGGACTCAAAGAGGTGGGGTTTTGGAGGCCTACTGTCCCGACTTGCGGTGCATGCCGCAAGCCGGTATGGGGAAGATCGTAGCAGTAGCTCAGTGCCCAGGAACACGGTGGTGAGAGGAAGATGATGTTCTGATGTGTCTCTCTGGAGAGGAGCGACCTCTCTTTTATAGGCACAGGAGAAGGAGGTGAATTGGCTGCGACGGAAGGTGAAGCAAAAGAGGGAGACGAAGCGAACAGCCTGCAGCCAAAGAGGTGGGCCGTTCGGATTCAATCTCCACTATAGCAAAACGTTTCAGCTTCCGTGTGACCGTTCGTATACCCGTCCTGTGTGGCAAAAATTTAGACATCGGCTCGGCTCATTCCAGCAACCCGCGGCGTGTCGAGGCGAGGCGTGGCGTGGCGAGGCGGGCGGCAGAGGAGGAGCGCGCGTGAATGTCCCTCTTGTTCTCATACTCATACATGTGGGGAAACAACCTCCCTTATAAAGAGGTCCAACTCCTACCAAACTAGCAATATGGGACTAAACGTTACTAGCACCCCTTGCCTTGCACGAATGGGCTAAGTGGGCCTCTAGGATTTATTAGGAATTTCTGAAATTGCTATTGGGTTGTCCCAAATTAGACAAAATTCCAGCAATCCCCCACCAGATCCCAGAGGCACACAAAATTTGACTTTGGTTCCAAAACACTGTTTTATATACCGGCACTGCAGTGAAGACTGTTAAGTTGAACTTCCACCTAGAACTCTATGCTGCACTAGTAAGCAACTTGAACAGTGGACTAGGCCTTGAACTACAAGTTTTCTGCGACTCTAGCTTTACATAAAGCCTTAACCGATACTAGGCTACTGTGGGACTTCCCCGCGAGTGAAGTTTATGCGTCATACTCCGAGTCCTTTCATGAGTTTACTAGAGAGCACCCTACTCTCATAGATTGCGACGTTTAACAATCAGACTCATATAGGTGTGTTCTCCAAAAGATGTTCTGCAGGACAACATCTCTTCTTAAATGAGCCACTTAGAACACATTAAGATATACATCGACCTGCCATTTAAATTAGGAGAGTATTGCATCTTCATGGAGTGGTATTGTTAATAGTAAGGATACTCTCCTCTCATTTGACCAACAACTTGTCTTCCACATCTAATTCACGGGACCTTCGATCACATAGACTAGGTTACCACTATGAACAACTCATATTGTGGGTCTCATACCCATCTCCTTCGATGCATTATCTATCACATTACGTGGTAGACCCTTAGTAAAAGGATCTGCCAGATTTTTAGACGTTTGGATATAATCCAATGCAATAACTCCGGAGTTTTTCATTTTCCTGACATACTTTAACCTTCTCTGAACATGTCTTGATGACTTCATGTTATCCTTTGAGCTGCTCACTTCAGCGATCACAGTTTGGTTGTCGCAGTTCATAAGGATATCCGGTACAGGTTTCTCAACAACCGGCAAGTCATTCAAGAGCCGACGAAGCCAATCTGCTTCGACCGTAGCTATATCTAGTGTTGTGAGTTCTGCTTCCATTGTTGACCTCGTTAAGATGGTCTTCTTGCAAGACTTCCAAGAAACGGCGCCACCTCCATGAGTGAATACATATCCGCTCGTGGCCTTTATCTCATCAGCATCATAGATCCAGTTTGAGTCACTATACCCTTCCAATACCTTTGGGTACCGAGTGTAGTGAATTCCATAACCCGCGGTGCCTTTCAAGTAACGCATAACTCTTTCTAGAGCTTTCCAATGCACATCTCCTGGTTTTGAGACAAACCGGCTCAGTTTGCTAATAGCAAAAGAGATGTCAGGTCTTATAACACTGGCTAAGTACATAAGCGAGCCAATAATCTGGGAATATTTTAATTGACCTCTAGCAATTTTTCGATTCTTTCGAAGTAACACGCTAGCATCATATGGTGTTGGAGAGGGCTTGCAGTCACTGTAGCTAAAGCGACTCAAGATCTTTTCCACATAGTGAGATTGAAGCAATGTAATCCCACCATCATCGTCTCTCAACAGCTTGATGTTCAGAATAACACCAGCCACTCCTAAATTCTTCATTTCAAAACAACGAGATAGGGAATCCAATCCTTGACCTCCTTAATAACATTCAGATTTGTTCCGAAAATCAATATATCATCAACATACAAGCAAAGGATAACACCCTCGCCCCCATCATGGCGATAGTACACACATTTATCAGCTTTGTTTACAACAAAGCCCGTAGCTGTTAAAGTTCTTTCAAACTTCTCATGCCATTGCTTAGGTGCTTGCTTAAGTCCATACAAAGACTTCAGCAACTTGCACACCTTCCCTTCTTAACCGTTCACTACAAACCATCTGGTTGTTCCATGTAAATTTCCTCGTCCAACTCTCCATTTAGGAAAGCAGTCTTAGCATCCATTTGATGAACGAGAAGACCATGTGAGGCAGCTAATGAAAGCAGTACTCGAATAGTGGTCAATCGAGCCACAGGTGAGTAAGTATCAAAGAAGTCTTCACCCTCCTTTTGGGTATAACCCTTGGCCACGAGTCATGCCTTGTACTTCTCAATAGTACCATCAGGCCTAAGCTTCTTCTTGAATACCCATTTGCACCCTACAGGTTTGCACCCATGAGGACGATCAGTGATCTCCCAAGTTTCAATTGCCAAGATAGAATCCATCTCACTACGGACAGCTTCCTTCCAGTAGTCAGCATCTTCAGATGCATAGGCCTCTAAAATGGAACTGGGAGTGTCATCTATGAGATACACAAGAAAATCATCACCAAGGACTTTGCAGTCCTCTGTCTCTTGCTCCTTTTAGGAGTCTCATCATTGTCCTCCACAAGATCTTCAAGATGTTGCATCGGAGTGGTAGGTTCAAAAATTGTAACTACATCCTGACTCGATGAACTAGGCAACTTCTGATTTGATGAGCTACCCATATCCTTCATGGGAAAGATATCTTCAAAGAAAGTCGCATCATTCGACTCCATGATTGTACCAACATGCATGTCTGGTACCTCAGATTTTACAATCAAGAATCTATAGCCAATGCTATGAAAAGCATACCCAAGGAAAACACAATCAACAATTTTTGGTCCAAGCTTGCGCTTCTTTGGAATTGGTACATTGACTTTCGCCAAGCATCCCCAAGTTCGTAAGTGAGAGAGTTTCAACCTTTTCTTCTCCCATTCCTTGAATGGAGTTATCTCTTTGTTCTTTGTGGGAACTCGGTTTAGGACATGACATGCAGTCAATATCGCCTCCCCCCACCATGCCTTGGAGAGACTCGATATGTCTAACATGGCGTTAACCAAATCAGTTAGAGTACGGTTCTTTCTTTCGGCTACCCCATTTGACTGAGGTGAATAGGGAGGCGTCCCCTCATGGACTATACCATGTTCCGCATAAAAAGAATCAAATTCATTTGAAAAATACTCTCCACCACGATCGGACCTAAGCCTCTTGATTTTACGATCAAGTTGGTTTTCCACTTCAGCTTTATAGATCTTGAAAAAGTTCAAAGCCTCATCTTTTGATTTCAAAAGATACACTTGACAGTATCTAGTGGAGTCATCAATTAATGTCATGAAATATTTCTTTCCATCTTTTGTCAAAACACCATTCATTTCACAAAGATCTGAATGTATGAGTTCAAGTGGCGCAAGATTTCTTGTTTCCGCAGTCGTGTGAGACTTACGAGGTTGTTTAGCTTGCACACAAACTTGACACTTAAATCCCTTGACAGTGGTGAAACTAGGGATTAAATTCAACTTGGCTAGTCGCGACATGCAACCAAAGTTAACATGACAAAGACGTGAATGCCATACACTTCATTCACTGTTGTTGCAAACATGATTAACAACTTTATTGCAAACATCTGACAAGGATAAACAGAACAGGCCTCTTGACTCATAGCCTTTACCAACAAAAGTTCCATACTTGGATATTACAAATTTATACGACTCAAAGACAAGCTTGTAGCCATCTCTACACAGAAGAGATCCGCTAACAAGATTTTTATTGACAGAGCGGACATAATGCACGTTCTTCAGCCACATGATCTTCCCCGAAGTAAACTTTAGATCGATCGCGCCAACACCACGAACAGAAGCACTTGAACCGTTGCCCATCAGCACGGTGGAAGTCCCTGCGGTCTGATAAGATGAAAACATGAAAATATCACCGCATACATGCACATTAGCACCCGTGTCAATCAACCAATCAGGGGAATGACATACTGAAAGAATAGTGGGAAATATACCATACCAAACATCCTTCATGTCAATGTCACCAATGACAACATTAGCGGTCTTGCCGCCTTTCCCAAGATGACGCTTGTCATAACGTTAGGGCAACTAGGAGCCCAATGATCGGGATCTCCTAACACATGACAAACACCTTTCTTCTTGTCATTCTTCTTCTTCTTGAAATTGGTGTGTTGTACAGCCTTGTTCTTCCCATCAAACTTTGCTTTACCATCAAACTTGCCCTTGTTCTTGAACTTGTGGGACTGGAAGTTTTCCTTCTGTACCAGATTGGCACTAGATCCTCCCTCAAGAGTACCAATGAGATCCAGAACAGAAAACTCCTGTCTCTTGTGTTTCAGAGAGGTAGCAAAGTTCCTCCATGAAGGAGGAAGCTTAGTGATGATGCCCCCGGCAACAAACTTGTCCGGTAACATACAATTGAAGTGCTCAAATTCTCTAACAAATGACTGTATCTCGTGAGCTTGCTCAACCACGGAGCGCTCATCAGTCATCCTGTAGTCATAGAATTGTTCCATGATGTACAGCTCAGTGCCGGCATCCGAGACCCCAAACTTGGCCTCGAGTGCGTCCCACATATCTTTTCCATTATCAATTGACGCATAAGCATCAACTATGTTCTCACCAAAAACACTCAAGAGAGCAGCCTTAAACATGGTATCCATTTTCTGAAAAACTTGTTCCAGTTGAGGATCAAGGTCTCCTTTGGGTTTGCCAAGAGTGGCGTCATAGCAACTCATGGTTTGCAACCATAAGACTGCTCTCACGCGCCGCCTCTTATCGTGCACACCCTCAAACATAGGAGGCCTCATGGATGCAGCAAAACCACTTGGGGTAAATTGCCTATAATAAGGTTTTTGGATTGTTGGAAATATGAGCAATTTACCATATGATTTTATTAACAGAAATAGTAGATAAAACATGACTATTATAGTAGGGATGAAACTAGTCATGTAATCTAGCAGAGTGAAAGCAAATAGCATCTGCACATGTGAACTAGAACAGAACATATGTAGAACAGAGACTAGAACAAGAAAGACTAGAGGAAGAAACTGAGGCAAGATCTTAAACAGAGAGGACACGAAGACGTACGGAGCAACGGCAGAAGCACCGGTCTTGGGGTCGGTGTCCTCGCCAGCCATGTCGTCGAAGAGGTTGTCGACGTCGGTGTCCGGATCGTGGGGTTTCGGGGGCCTACTGTCCCGACCTGAGGAAGATGATGTTCTGATGTGTCTGCCGCAACCCGCGGCACGACAGAGAAGGAGCGCACGTGAATGTCCCTCTTGTTCTCATGCTCATACATGTGGGAAAACAACCTTCCTTATAAAGAGGTTAAACTCCTACCAAACTAGTAATGTGGGACTAAACTTTAGTAGCACCCCTTGCCTTGCACGAATGGGCTAAGTGAGCCTTTAGGATTTATTAAGAATTTCTGAAATTGCTATTGGGCTTTCCTAAATTAGACTAAATTCCAGCAGCGCTTTGGGTCACCGCGGGTGGCAAGCAATTGGGTGCTATTATGCGCGGGAGTAATGATATTTTTGTAATCAAGGGTGTGTTGTAACTTGTAACACAAACATTCAAACTCTTTCAAAAAAGCAAACATTGAAACTCTACTCTCTTCTCAATTAATAGATGAGGCAATCCTGTTGCCACGGTTTCAAAAAAAAAAGGAACTAAACTACTACTCACCAATAACCAACCTCACCTACCTACAGAAAAGCTACCTAATATGTACTCACGGTGAGGGATTACTAAGTAGCAGGCACTTGTGCATATTTCTGTTTCTGTAAAGTCTTCGAGCACGAGCATGTTGCAGAATAAAGTAATTAAGGGGACCAAAATGGTACTAGTGACAACGGATGGTTAGATGACGCTGCAGCTGCAACGCATATCCGTTGACATCGCCTACCACAGCTTATGAGCAGGTGGGAGCAACGAATTTTACAGCGAAATGGCACTCGCTAGTAATTGCAATGCCTACTGTGTGCGCGTGACGTTGCGACGACGCTTGATGACTAATCTAAACCGGTAGTAGTTGGCATGGCGCCAACGTGCAACCGTTGGGTGCTTGGGTGTTAGGCAACCCTGCATTAAGACGCCGGAATCACACGAGAGATCTGCCATGCCCGTACCGTACCATACCATCATCGCTTTCCGAATTCCGGTTCGACTATACGGCGCCGTCTGGTTCCCTGTTGCAATCACGCTGGTGTTGGATTACATCGTCATCAAGACGAGTCTGAAACCCATGTAATGTTACTACGACGAACGACGCGGCTCGGTACGTGCGATCTGAAAGCGTGCAGGTGCAGGTTGCCTCCCCGTTGGGGAAAGCCTCTGTGACTTTGGATTCCCCCTTTCATCTCCTGGTGAGAATGAACGGCTGAACTGCCGTGGGAGCGGTGGAAGCTCCTTGACCGAGCGTTCACTCGGATATCTTCCAACAGACAGGTCCAGGGCAAGACAAAGCATGAAGCAGCCAACAAGATCGGACGTCGCAATCCAGGGTCCGGTACCGTATGCGAATGACAGAAAAGAGATCTGAACAGTGCAGGAAAACGCGGCAGTCGCTTCTCCCGGGCGTTGAGTAGTCGTCACCTGCGACTGCAACACGCCGGCACGAGACGACTTCTGATTATGTTACTCCCTCCGTATTTTAGACACAAGGTGTGGATTTTGTTTGTGCCACATCAAGTATCCATTTCTTTATGAGCGTAGCTCAGATGGTTTGGTTTCTTATGGTGAAACTACCCCACTAGAATTTTGAACTCCTACGCTTACATTGGATTTTGCATTTTCCTAAACTAATTAATGTCGGGCTTTTTGGTGATGTTTGTTCTGTCGGAGGAGATGTTCTCGTCAACAGCGAGGCGTCTGTGATGACTTTATCAATCTCAAGATGTTGTGCCGGCTCAGTATCTCCAAGGTGCTCATATAAATATAGTTTGCATACATTCATAAGGGGGAATTTATATGCATATATGTGAGCATCTATGTATTTACTGTGTTAAAGAAAAGACAAGTTTGCAAATCATGGTGTGCACTTTGCGCTTGTGCTTGTAGTTATCGTCGTATATTTTGGGATAAAAAAATACAATTTTGCTAATTTTTGCCAGGTGCCTCGCCGCACACAGTAATGGCGTTGCAAGTAATAGCGCATTGTGGCGTTTTAGATGAAAGTGAGGAAGAAACTTAAACGGAGGCAACTGCCCCACAGTGGTGGGAAAGGTCGAGGGGAGGGCCGGGCGGCGATCGCTGACGGCTGCGGAAGGCGGAGGCAAACGCTTAGGGCAGGGTAGGGCAGCGGTTGCATGAGGAAGGAGACGAGGGTGGTAGAAGATGAACAGTGCATAACTATTTTCAGCCATATGATGAAGATCTAATGGTTCAGAGTGAAAGTGACTGATGCAAAAAAAATAAAATCAGCCGGGCTAAAAAAAATTACTGTCGTCGCGCAGAAAAACTTGGACACGAGATTGCTACAAGAAAAAAAAAACCAATCTGTTCTTCTAGTTTTTTTTTCGAGGTGGATCTGTTCTTCTACTCCCTCCGTTCCTAAATATTTGTCTTTTTAGATATTTTAAATGGACTTCCACATACGGATGTATATAGACATATTTTAGAGCGTAGATTCACTCATTTTGCTCCGTATGTAGTCACTTGTTGAAATCTCTAGAAAACAAATATTTAGGAACGGAGAGGGTAGTTGAATATACATGCATGTACAGGTAACACATGACCACTACAAACTTTTCTGAGCTTCCACGTATTTTAGTCTGCTATACAGTCCTACTACGTTCACATGTCGTCGGTCACAACTTGAGATTGACTTGGAGAGCTCGGAATCACCGACTGAATCCAAAATTGAAGCGTCACATTTCCCTTGCTCCGACTTGACGCCTCGTCTTTTTGGACTACCTCAATCCCGTGCAACAATCCAGTTATACCGTCGCCAATTACGAACACGAAGTTGCTCCCGGGTCAAAAGTTCGAAATTTCAACCCAAATGTGAAATCTCTGGTTCTTCACGGCGGGCGCCCCCTTGGAAGTCAGAACGGGTGGTATTGGCTCCGGCTGAGCCCCTTGGGCGTGGAGAAGAGGCCCACGAGATCCTGCCGGTACGGCAAGAACGTCTGCCGCGCCGCGCCGGGGGAGGCCTTGGCGCCGTAGAACATCCGGTGGCTGGCGGCCACCGTGTCGAGCTCGGTGGCGGCTTTGCTGTCCCGGCCTCGTGGCTTCCCCTTGGGCTGCTCTCTGGCAGGTGAGGGCGGCGCGGAAAGGAAGCGGAACTTGTCCCTGCCGTCGCTGTGGCTGCGGCCGACGACGAGCTCGCTGACGCGGCGCCACCGTGACAAGGACCCCGTCGAGCCGCTCTTCCGCGGCGACCGCGCCGGCGAGGACGCTGCCGAGGCGCCGGGCGTCCAGACGCAGTAGCTGTCCGGGGACGCGCCGTCGAGTTCCCCGGCGTCCGTGGCTGCGGAGGACGAGGACGAGGACGTGGACCCGACGGACGAGTTCCGCGCCTCCTCCAGGAACAGCCGCCCCAGCGGCCTCCGGCCGGGCGCCGACGGCACGTGCGCGTCGTCGAAGACGCGGCCGAACACCGGGTAGAAGGGCCTGATGCGCCCGTCGGCGAAGAGCTCGTCGGCCGCGGCGCCGCCCGTGGCGGGCTCCCGGCTCCCGAAGGAGAACTCGAACTCGTCGTCGGACACGTCGCCGCGGATCGGGGGGGCATCCGCCCTGGCGACCGTGGGCTCCTGGCGTCGGCCGTCACTGCGCCGCTCCTCCATGTCTTCTTGGCTGAAACGTCGTTTGTTTTTGTTTGGCTTGCTTGCTTTCTTTGCGGATTTGGGAGCGAGGCTTCGCTCTAGTTCGTTGGGATAACGCACCGGCGTTTATATAGGGAAGGCAGATCGGGGCGAGGCTACCTTCGAGAAGGTCTACCCTTTGTATAGCTTTGGGCGTGATGGCGCGCGATGCACGTCACTCGTGAGGCACGCCGCGCCGCCATCTCTCTGTTTACTCTGCTTCCGTTCCGTGTGACCCTTTTTTCTCTCTCTGTTTTACACTTGTTTCCTTACGATTTTCTAGAAGGACGTTGGCGGCTGCCTACGTAACACCTGCGCTTGCTTGCTTGTGGAACAAACAAGCTGGAATTAATTCGGTCGGTTCTGGGGCGGGCCGAACACACGGGCACCAGTTTCGTGGCCAAGAGGTAATCCAAACCAGCTCAGGGACTCTCAAGGAAACTATAGCTTAGGGACACATGTGTTTCGGAAGGCAATCTTGCTATCAATATTAGGCCTCTTCCAGTGCGAAAGTGCTTAGAATTGGTGTCAAGTGCATGAAAATACTTAGCAACTATTTTTTTACTTAAGAGCTTAGCTTTTTTAGTTAAGTTTAATTGTTTAGCGGCCAAGATCCCCATGAATAGCTGTTTACATAGGTCAACATGCGGCACTGTTCCTATCTAGGGTAGCAAGCTCTCTCTTCTTCTTAGTTGCTTTCAACGACAGTTTTCGCCTTTGTGGCATATTTAGCACCTGTATACCGTGGAGCATTTGAACATGTTGCTCTCAATCTTGTTCACTCATCCAGCTTTCACATGTGTGTCAAATTTTTTTCACTTAAATACAATGCATAGAAAATCAAAATATATGGGAGTGAGATACATAATATAATAGACGATGTCCCACACGTTGCTATTGGTTTATAGTCCTACATTGAAAGAAGGTATATAAATGAGTGTTGCAATGGAAAATGCATGCCAACAAACTATAACTAATTAAAAGGTATGGAATTACTTTTATTCAAAGGAAATATCGATTGACAAACTCTCCATGTCAAGTTTATGGGTGCATTGACCCTTTCTCTCTAATTAACACAGAATCTATAATTTTTAATGTTTTCTGTGTGCAATATCCGTACCTTTTTTTAATCCACAATAGGTAAAAGAAAAGGACCATAATATCAGGGGCACGTCAGCTCGGGGTTAGAGCATCTCTAGCAAACCCCTTATATCGCGTCAAACTGTAATATAACCGCCAGTTCACGATTTTGCATGAAAAAAGTGGCCCAAACAGACACCGTATCGGACCGCGGCCTGTAAAAAAATTTGCGGGGCGCGACAAATCTTCGCCCTCAACCTTTAGATACACGGGGTGGGAGGCCGACCCGAGCTTGCCCCTATCGGCAGCGATATTTGGCGGGAGGGACATTTCCGCGCGGCAGTTCCCACTTTCCCTTCCCTCCGCCGCCATTCATCTCCCTCCGCCCGCTCCAGACCACCTCCTCGGCTTTGTATCGCCACCATGGAAGCCTCCCAGCTGTCGGCCGCCACCGTGGATGTCATCCACGCGCCAACCCCTCTGGCATTGTCGTCGGCCATGTCGCGCCCGTCGTCGTTCAAGGCTCCACCGCGCAACCCCGCAAGCGGCAGGGCAACATCGTTGTCCAAGGCGGCGCTCTCACAGCCCTCGCCGGAAAGGCACGCGCGCCCGCCGCTGCGAATCCGGTCCGGCCCACGCTGGTGAAGAAAGGCAAGGTTTCAGGTGTGAAACGCAAGAAGGCCACCGCAAGAGCTACCCTACCAACACCTCCCCCGATTGCCCCGGCAAGAGCTACCCCGAGGATACCCGTCGACGGCGCTGCCACCGCGGCCCCGAGGTGTTCGACGAAATGATTGCAAGGTATGATACTTTGATTTCTTCTAGTTGTTTCACTTTTCGCCATTGCGCTTGTTTGTAACTTGTCGAGCAAAATTGTAGCGCCGATTTGTATGATGCGACTGCCGAGTTTGTGCACTTGTTGAACGACAACACCGTCGACATCGATGAAGCCCCGATCGGTGATTATGGTTACAATGAGATGGATGGTGGCGTGCACGATCACGGTGAGGAAGAAGATGAGGTGGAGGGTGATGTCTACTACGCAACCTTCTTCTTGTGGACTCGTGTTGGGCCTCCAAGCGCAGAGTTTTATAGGACAGTAGCAAATTTCTCTCAAGTGGATGACCTAAAGTTTATCAATCCGTGGGAGGCGTAGGATGAAGATGGGCTCTCTCAAACAACTCTGCAACCAAATAACAAAGAGTCTCTTGTGTCCCCAACACACCCAATACAATGGTAAATTGTATAGGTGCACTAGTTTGGCGAAGAGATGGTGATACAAGTGTAATATGGATGGTAGATATAGGTTTTTGTAATCTGAAATTATAAAAACAGCAAGGTAGCAAGTGACAAAAGTGAGCAAAAACGATATTGCAATGCTTAGAAACAAGGCCTAGGGTTCATACTTTCATTAGTGCAAGTTCTCTCAACAATGATAACATAACTGGATCACATAACAATCCCTCAACGTGCAATAAAGAATCACTCCAAAGTTTCTATCGGAGAACGTAGGACGAAAACGTGCATCAACCCCTATGCATAGATTACCCCAATGTCACCTCGGAAATCCGCGAGTTGAGTGCCAAAACATACATCAAGTGAATCAATAGAACATCCCATTGTCACCAAAGATATCCCATCGCAAGACATACATCAAGTGTTCTCAAATCCAATACTCAATCCAATATAACGAAACCTCAAAGAGTAAGACTCAATTCATCACAAGAATGTAGAGAGGGAAGAAACACTATATGATCCAACTATAATAACAAAGCTCGCGGTACATCAAGATCGTGCCAAATCAAGAACACGAGAGAGAGAGAGAGAGATCAAACACATAGCTACTGGTACATACCCTCAGCCCCGAGGGTGAACTACTCCCTCCTCGTCATGGAGACCGCCGGGATGATGAAGATGGCCACCGGTGATGGTTTCCCCCTCCGACAGGGTGCCAAAACAGGGTCCCGATTGGTTTTTGGTGGCTACAGAGGCTTGTGGCGGCGGAACTCCCGATCTAGGTTTATTTCTGGAGTTTTCTTTATTTATAGGAGTTTTTGGCGTCGGGGACAACTCAAGGGGGTCCACGAGGCGGCGGCAAGGCAGGAGGGCGCGCCTTAGGGGGGGGGGGCGCCCCCCCACCCTTGTGGTTGCCTCGGGACTCCTCTCTAGTATCTTTTTGCTCTAGTATTTTTTATATTTTCCAAAAATATTCTCCGTAAATTTTCAGCTCATTCTGAGAATTTTTATTTCTTCACAAAAAACGACACCACGGTAGTTCTGCTGAAAACAGCGTCAGTCCGGGTTAGTTCTAATAAAATCATACCAAAACCATATAAAATTGTTGTAAACATGGCATGAATACTTCATAAATTATAGATACGTTGGAGACGTATCAGCATCCCCAAGCTTAATTCCTGCTCGTCCTCGAGTAGGTAAATGATAAAAGAAATAATTTATGAAGTGTGAATGCTAGCAAGTGCACAAGTTTGATAATTTTAACCACTTTTTCTAGCATCATTATATATCATAACAGTAGCTCATATCATAAAACTTCCCATGATCAAGTAGCAAGCTATTCACATGTTAAAGCATAGACCATAAACTTTCTTGAAAACTAACAAACTATGTTCTCAGTCATCAAATAATTGCAATTCATCTTATTTTCAGGAAGAGTCTATGTAAGAGCTTTGATTTAGCAAATCCCACATACTCAACTATCATATAGTCTTCCATGATTGCTACCACTCATAGCATATTTTTAGAACAAATAGCATCCATTGAGCACAGAGAAAGATAGGGGCTTAATGTTTCGCCTCCCAACTTATCATATAGATAATTGTCAACAATAATAATTCATGATCAAATATATTTGAATGGCCATATATGCTTAGATCTTTCCCCATCACATGATGCTTGCCAACTAAAGAGTAGGTCGGAATGAGAAGGAATACCACTGACTCTTGCATAAAAGTAAAAGATAGGCCCTTCGCAGAGGGAAGCAGGGATTTGCAGAGGTGTCAGAGCTCGAAGCTTTTAAAATAGAGATAAATATAATTTTGAGAAGTATGCTTTCATTGTCAACGTAACGACCGAGAGTTCTCACTATCTTCCATGCTAGACACATTATAGGCGGTTCCCAAACAGAATGGTAAAGTTTTTACTCCCCCTCCACCAACAATCACACTCCACGGCTGATCCGAAACAACGGGTACCGTCCATACCAACAACAATCCTAGGGGAGTTTTGTTTGATGATTACATTTTGATTTAATTTCGAGCATGGAACTGGGCATCCCGATTACCAGCCACTTTCTCGTGAATGACAAGTGAATCAACACTCATCGTAAGAATAACTCACCTAGCATGGAAGATACTGACAGCCCCTAGTCGCTACATGAGCGATTCAGGCATACAAAACAGATTATTATTTGAAGGTTTAGAGTTTGGCACATGCAAATTTACTTGGAACGGCAGGTAAATACCGCATATAGGTAGATATGGTGGACACTCATGAAAGAAACTTGGTTCAAGGATTTTGGATGCACAAGCAGTATTCCCGCTTGGTACAGAAATTTTGGCTAGGAAAAGATTCTAAATAGCAAGCACCACATGTTGGAGGATCCATAACAATATTACTTCTATACAAATATACCCAAACATAACTCATTATATTGTCTTCCTTGTCCAACTTCAACTAATTTGATCAAGTTTGAAAATAATTAATGGGGCTCACAATCATAGAAGATGTCCAAGATAGTATATTTATATGTGAAATCTCTCTTTCTTTAATATTCTTTCATGAATTGTTCAAGTGACCAATACTATGTTTGCTAACTTTCAATAAATTTACCACCTCCACTTCTTATATGTGAAGTCATTACTCCCCATGGGATAAGCATATGAAACATATATAATTTCAGATTTATGATATTCAATTCATTCAACCATTTACTCATAGGATATAAGTGAAGCACACAAGTAAATGACAAACTACTCCAAAAAGATATAAGTGAAGATTAATGAGTAGTCAAATAATTAAGTAGCTATGTGAAGACTCTCTCTCATTCAAGATTTCAGATCCAATGATTTTATTCAAACAGCAAGCAAAACAAAATAAAATGACATTGTAAGGATAGCACATATCATGTGAAGAAGCAAAAACATAGGCTCAACTAAAACTGACCGATAGTTGTTGAAGAAGAAAGGTGGGATGCCAACCGGGGCATCCCCAAGATTAGATGCTTGAGACTTCTTGAAATATTATATTGGAATGCCTTGGGAATCCCCAAGCTTGAGCTTTTGTGTCGGTGTACTAAAGTTTGGGCCCTTTTAGTACCCCTTACTTGTGCATGGGCAGTTGTAGCCGCGCCCGTGGCAAGGCTTGACGAGGGCAGCTGGAGGCAAAATGCAAGACAACGAAGACGGCGTCCAAGCCAGTAATCAGGGAGCAGAAGACAAGCTGGAGCCCCGGCAAGATCCTTGCCGGGGCGGCTCGCGAGGCCCCGGCAAGGCCCTTGCCGGGACGACTTGCAGAGCACTAACAAGAGCACCACCCTTGAGGTTGAGAGTTCTGACACCATCGACAATGTCGAGACCAAGACCCAGGGGCGCATGCGTAGTGGCATGCGGATCTTTGTGAAAGATTGGATGACCAAGCCCCCCCCCCCCCCCCCCCCCCCGGCAAGATCTTTGCCGGGACGGTTTGCGAGACCCCGACAAGATCCTTGCCGGGGACATTGACATGGCCATGACAAGGCTCCGCCGCCCCACCACCACTCCAGCACGACGATAGACTTGCCAGCCTGGCTGGCACCTGTGACGCCCCCGGCCCGATCGTGCACTAATCATACACGCAAATGCACACGATCAAGCCTAAGGACTCACGGGAAGATATCACAACACAACTCTAAAACATAAATAAAGTCATACAAGCTTTATATTACAAGCCAGGAGCCACGAGGGCTCGAATACATAAGCTTGCGAACAAGCATCAGCGGAAGCATCAGATATCTGAGTACAGATATGAAATAGAAACAGAAAGGCCTTTAGAAAGACGGGGCAAAATAAAACACTACGATCGAAAGGCGTAGGCCTCCTGCCTGGGACCCTCCGATCCTACTCCTGGTCGTCAGTCAACTCGTAGTAGTAATCATCCTCGGGGTAGTAGTAGCGATCGTCGGCGGGGACAGCTGTCTCAGGGACTCCGTCATCTTGGTCACGTCAAACTGATATGGGGAGAAAAGGAAAACAAAGCAACCGTGAGTACTCAGAAGTACTCAGCAAGCAAGGATCTACACTACATATGCAACATTTTCAAGGGGAGGCTGTATATGTGGACTGGGCTGCAGAAATGCCAGAATAGAGAGAAGGCCTAGTCCTATCGAAGACTAGCATCTTCAGCGGTCTTGCAGCAGTAGAAGAGAGTAGAACAGTTCAATATAATGTAGCAGTAACATTAAGTCTCAACCTCACCCAGAGATCCTTTCTCGACTCCCTGCGAGAAAGCAATCCCAGAGCCATACAATCATCAACCTCGTCCGGAGATCCCTTCTCGACTCCCTGCGAGAAGCAATCCCAGAGCCTCATATCCAGGTCTCATCTCATGTTCTAGCTGTATTGATCGGGATACAACTCCGAGTGTCCGTTACCGTAGGACAGGCTATCGATAGAAGTTTTCTTCCCTGCAGGGGTGCACCAACTTACCCAACACGCTCGATTAACTCCGGCCGGACACACTTTCCTGGGTCATGCCCGGCCTCGGCCAAACGACACATCGCAACCCTACCTACAGCTCAGCAGAGAGGTCCCCGCCGGTCTACATCCTAAGCGCAAGGGGGTCTTGGCCATCGCCCCTCACCCTCCGGGTCGTTGCGCACAGGGTGGATACCATCATCGCCTCGGGTGGCCGACACGATCCGACCGTGCCGCCATGCTGAACTGGACGTCTGGCAGAGCTTTCGGCTGATGCATACGATGCAGAACGCCCATACTATGCCCACGTGATGGTTAGTGCTATCAGGCCAGAGACCTGCTCGGATCAAATATCCAAATCGTTAATGGACTAGGGCTTGCGGAAAACGAGCAGAGACTCACGAAAGATGTGACCCCGTCGCCCCATCTCGAGGACTTGCTGCAAGGGTTAAGAATGCCCGGCCGCGCCTCGTATTCAGCACTCGGGCACCACACTGGCACCCGTCTTCACAACACTCGCCTCTCAGGCGCACGCGGGTACCCCTCAGGGTCGACCCGCCTATCCAAGTAACAGTGTAAAGACCAAGTATCCGTGTGTCCATAACATCAGGGGAATCCGAGGTATCACCCTCGTTGGATTCCTACTCGATGTCTCCGTCAAGGTGAACTCGGAGGAATCACCCTCACTGGGTCCACACTTGAGGTGTTGTACGACAGCGTCGTTATCGGAAGCGGTGAAGGAGGAATCACCCTCGATGACCACGACCGAATAGCTACTCTACAGAGTTAACATCAGAAGTGCTACAAGAGGTTTCACCCTCGGCACTCGATAGTAACGCTACAGTGTCGTTACAACTAAAGGGGGTGATGTGCGGTGTCGGGGCCTGGTCTTCAATCCCGTTGATCGGGTCTTCGGATAATCCAGCGGGGCGGTCGGGACTAGTGGGGTCACTGGTAGGTCTCTACCCAGCCTATACTAAGCAGTTTAGGATATGCAGGTAATTATCAACAGCAGGATACAATAAACAGGCTATGCATCAGAATAGGTAAAGCAGCAGCAGCAGCAATTCTAATGCAAGCATGAGAAATAGAATGGACGATATCGGGATGATCAAAGGGGGGGGGGGGGGCTTGCCTGGTTGCTCGGCGGCAAGGGCAAGTTTTGTCAATGGTGTCTTCGGGCTGCTGCATCGGCCTCAGGGACGACGTCGGTGTCGGGGGGCTACCGAGAGAGAAGAGGGGGAGGAAACAGTATAAATACTCAGCGAACAAGTGCAACACAAAGCATAACATGGCAATACGCGGTGACGGAGGTGATCTAACGCAGTGCCGGGTGATACTGGCGAAGGTGGGATTCATCCGGGAATGTTTTTCCGGTTCCGGACATTTGTCACACAAATGACCGGAGAGGAACGGTTGCATGTTCGGATAGTTAGGGACGTGTGACGGACGAACGGACCGCGGATTCGGATTCGTCTCGTCGTTCTGAGCAACTTTCATGTACAAAGTTTTTCGATCTGAGTTACGGATTATTTTATATGATTTTCTAAAGTTTTTATTAATTTCTGGAATTTATTTATTTTATTAAATCAACATTATCCAGAACAGTGTTTGCTGACGTCAGCATGACATCATGCTGACGTCAGCAGTCATTAGGGTTAGTTAAGTTAACTAATTAATTAGTCTAATTAAACAAGATTAATTAACTTAATTAATTTACTAATTAATTAACTAATTAATTATTAATTTTATTAATTTCTATTTTCATTTTTTTTAAACGTCCTGGGCAGTGGGGCCCCTGTGTCATAGACACATGGGGCGGGGCCCAATAGTCAGAGGCCCATGCGGCCACAGCGGGCGCGGGCGTCGGGCGCAGGCGAGCGCCCGAACGGGCGCATGCCCGAGGGGTGCTGGGCACGCACGACGCACGCTGGCGCCGGCGGCCAGGGCCAGGGGAGGCAGCGATGCGCGCGGGTGGCTCACCGCGGAGGCAGAGCGCGGCGCAGTTAGCGGATCCGGGCGGCGCATCGGGAGGGAAGGCGGAGCAGCGGGCAGCGGGCAGCGGACGACGTGCGGGCACGCGCGAGGCCACGCGAGCGCGTGCTCGGGCGCGGGATGGCACCATGTAGCGACCCGACCTCAAACGGTCAAGCCTCTGTGTATCTGTGCCATCCCTGGATCAGTATGCTGGCACACACAGTACATCAATGTATATATCAAAGTGCAATCACATGTATAAATAACGTAAAACTGATATATACCTTATAAGTCTCAGCGGAAACAATCAATCGGGTATGGAGTCCCATCAACGCCATCGGCAGGTTGAGTGTAGACCGTAACCCTGTATCGTAACTCTTACTCGTCGAAGAAATAACTGCAACATGATACGTTGCAGCCGTGTAGGTCAGTACATTGAATGTACCGGCAAGATCACTGTAAGAAAAATAGATGATAAAACTATACTATATGCAATATGGCTTGGTGGCTCTGTGTCTGAGTTTTGTTTGCGTAAAAGCTGCTTTTATTTTCCCTACATCAAAGGAATATCAGGAGTCTGTACTACGGAGTTTTTCTATCATGACATGGTTCCGCCAACCGATGTCTCATAGCCCAGAACAATCATAAGTTACCCACAATTAAGTTATCAGTCCAGTGTTGAGAGTTCCGAGATAGATCCAAGTCCAGAGGCTCAAATTGTCCGTAACCGGGGACACGGCTAATCGATTAGGTTTTAACCCTCTGCAGAGGTTTGTACACTTTACCCGCAAGATTCGATCCCTCTTTTTAGGTTCTCGCACTTCAGGGTGTTTGAGAACAAGACGACCGAAACATGGTCTTCCGAAGAGTTCCCCTGACCACTGTCCGGCGCTCATCCAATCCTACCGTAGTTCTACATCTGCTAGCACCATCCCAGCCAGAGTCACAACTAAGGTCAACCAAGCCAGTGCCCATAATGACTTGCGGTTGCACAGGTAAGCTTCCGGGCATGAAGTATTCTTTCGTCTCTTTGAGTCTGGGTGAAGCTCTCCGCAAGATGTCATGGCGCTTCTCCATGCATCCCGGCCATCCACTGGTTGCTCCAGGGTGCCCGTCAACCGTCCTTCACCCAGTAGTGTGTATTGAATTCTTGTCTCGAGTCTCGAAATCTTGAGGTCTTGAAGTCCTGAAGATGCAGTCCTTGCCGATGCCATCATGAAGTCATCGTCATTGACGTAGGGGATCCTTCATACTCACATCACTCCCGAGCACTCATACCAACCCCGTCTACTATAGCGTAGCATTAAAATAAATAACGTCCCGGGCTTGGTAACAGGGTGATGGGTTCCTACCTCATGCATACTACTCAACTACAAGAATCAATAACACTACTGGAGGGATTATGAATGGTGACACTAAATGCAAGAAAAACATAGGTATGAAAAGCATGGTCAAAGTGAACTTGCCTGGTATTACTTGATGAAGATAAAACGCTCTCAGAAACTTGATAAACTAGTCGTCACTCTCCGATGAAATCTATACAAGCAAGCATAGTATTCACATAAGCAAACATTCTAGCACTCAATCATAACAATCAAAATAACAACGAAATCGAAATAGGATCGAAGGCAAAAAAAAAACCAAATAAAACTCCAAATCACTCAAATAAACTTATAGGGCTAATCTACACCACAACAACTCTACTTAACAACAAGTAAAAAGCCTAAAACAATTACTTAACACAAGGTAAAAATAATTATTCACTAAATAACAGAAAGTATTTTTTTTCCTATAATAAAATTCTAGCAAAACAATAAAATAATACTATTACTACTACTAGCAATATAGTCATGCAACAAACAACACCTAGAACCTCAAGAATACTAAGTCTATAACTCCTAAAATTTACCTACTGTTAAACAACAGAATATATACTACACTAGCGAAAATAGAAAAATAAATAAATAAAACTAATTAATAATAATTAAATTACAAACAGGACTAAAAACAGAGTAAACAGTACTGTTTACAATAAAAGGCTAATTTAAAAAATCACTAGCATGCAAACTAAACACTACTGCGTAGCTATTCTAATAAGAAACCAGTAGCAAAAAGAATGGTCTCAAAAATATATTCCTAACTCAAAATAGCTCAATCTAGTGATTTGAGCAAATTCATACAAGCACAAATTTAAAACTGCTCAAGTGTAATCCAATTGTACTAACAAAACTTCATAAATTTGTGATCCAACGCAGTTGGAATCACTCAAAAATACCTTTAGATAATTAACTATGGATTTTCAAGATTGAAACTATTCTGTTTTAAAAACAGAACAAAAAAAAAGGCAGGTCGGGGTTACTGTAGCAGTTCCGGAGATGGGGTTCTGGTGGAGCTCCGGCGACGTCCTCCGGTGGTCCGGGGCGGTGGCTGAGGGGCCGGGTGGGGGAGGCGGAGCGAGGGGAGTCCGGTGGTGGGGTCGGTGGGTGGCGGGGGTGGCCGGAGGTGGCGGGGCGGGGCGGCAATGGCGGCGGTGGTCCGGCGAACTCCGGCGAGCTCCTGCGGGCGGCTTGGGGCGGGGAAGACGGGGCTAAGGGCGGGGATGGATTGCGGGGTGCGGTATTTATAGGGGTGGGAGGTCGGTTTGGAGGAGGGGGCAAGGGATTTCGCGAATCCCGCGATCTCCGGCGATGCTCCGGCGGTGGCCGGAGATCGAGAGGATCTCGCCTGGAGGAAAGAGATGATCCTGTTCAGATCGGGCCAGATTTGGCCCAAAAAAAACAGTACCTTCCTTTTTTTTAAATAACCCGCGAAGAAAAATCATTTTAGAAAATAAAATAAAAATAAAACATAGTAGTATTATATATCAAAATTCTCAGAAAAATAAGCCCAATTTAATGGGATAGTTTTCACAGGCAAATAAAATACTATTTGAAAAATCATTTTTTTTAAATTCAAACAAAAATCCAAATGACTTTCAAAACTCATCGGAAAAAATCTTCCAACATTTTTGGGGTGTCATGTTAATCCCTCTCAACACTTTTGTTTCAAGTGTTCTTTGTCAGAAAAGCATTTGAATAATATTCAAATGCCACTTTGAGTTAAAAACAAAATTTAAATGACAAATTCAAAAGAAAATTTTCTTTACTTCCCACTCTCTTTCTTTGAAGAAATCATGAGGATCATTGAGTGGCATGAAGTTTGAAATATTTCCAAATTCAAATATTTTCAAATAGAAACATTTTTTTTTGGAAAGTCCTTTTATTCCCTCTCATTCAAAAGTTTAAAATTCCACTCAATCAATCACTCAACAATCAATCAAACAATCATATATTTTAATTATTATAACATTCCAAAATTTAGAATTTTGGGATGTTACAAACTACCACACTTAAAATGAATCTCGTCCTCGAGATTCGAAGAGGCTAGCAAGAAAAGGTTAGGGGTTGGGGTCTTCTAGCAAATCTTTTGGTCGGAAAGGTCAGGGGTGCTACCACACTTAAAAGCAAGGTTACGGTTCCAATAAACTCAGATACTTCCTCTGGAGTGCCGACAATATCTGTCTCTTCACATATCTTACAATGGCTCCTTCATTAATGCTCTTCTGTTAGAAGCATAGTGTTTTCCTCAAAATCTTGGGTCGCTATGTCAAAGATGAAGTTCTTCCGAGACTGGATCTTCTTAGCTGATAGGTCTGCGTCCATTCTAGACAACTATCGAAATACTCATGGTGGTCTACCATTAATGGTTTCTGCAGAAAAAGGGCCTTGGCTTTATTCTCACCGTATAATCTACGATTGGCAACAGCTGACATGTACATGGGTTTATCATCATACCATTCTAAGGCTTAAGAAAGGCTTCAACGAGCGTCGTCACTTTACTATGGGTAAGTCACTCAGATTTACCAATCCAAATAGCAAGAGCGAATGATATGAGTAAGTCGGTATGGTGATCAATCCATTCTGCACCCAAATCATTACCCTGTATAAGGTTTAGCGAATCTCGCAGTTCTAACACTCGAGCATTCTCACAAGCATTGCAGAATTTCCCTTGTCCTCGAACTGGGTTCGGATAAATCCATTGGTTCTGCAAGCCAAACAAGACATCTATCGTTTCTTCACAACTCTCAGGTTTTTCGTATCCTCCTATGAAGCGTTAGCTGATCAAATCACAGCTTCTTCTGGAAATCTTCCTTCAACAAGATTGTGCTTGTGCCTTGGTCATATCCTGGGCCTGTGGGTTATGGGCCCACTTTAATACTGTATCGTGTTAACTCGTCCGTGGAGTTACAGTTGTTCCATATTCCAACATTACACCTTCTTTAAATCCAATATTATTTCATTCCTTCATACCCTTGTGGTAACGATCATACAAAAGTCCAACTTATTTGGTCCAGCTCCCTTCTATGGACCGTCATGAATAGCACATTTCTTTCTTCATTGATCTTGTGGCTTTACGGAGTACTACCACACTTAAAATGAAATGCACTAGTTCATCCATAACTCATATTATTTTCATATCAAATCTTTTATTACATCCTTAACCATTTCTCAAAATTCCAATCTCAAAAGTACTTTATTACAAATGCTGCCATCCACATAGTTTGGTATGGTCAAGCATTACTTCCAATTTTATTCATTTTTTTCCTCCTTGAGGATTCTTCAGTCCCACTGGAATTGTGCGACATGCTCCTTGAAATCTTCCATCTTTTGCTTCATCATGGTGGACATGAGCTTCATCTCCATCATCTCTGCATGCACCTCTCTCAGGTATTCCTGAGTATGACGGAGTCTTGCTTCCAATATGTCTCCGATCTGTCGTATGGCTTCCATGGCAGCTTCACGAATAGAGTCAAAGAAAGTTGCTCGGGGTACTCGGGAAATGTAAAAGTATTGCCCCATAGTCTTTGGGCAAACTCCTTTCACCCGGTGAAGGTGTACCTCCACATACCAAAGTTCCACTCCATTCTCGATGAAGGGATAACCCTTGTAAACTGCATCTCCTTGGGTAAACATTCATATCATCCAAACAAAACTTCAAACTCAATTTCCAACATCCAGATTATGCATCACAACTCATTTTCTTCCATGTTCACCCACAATATTAATTTCCAAGATAAAACATAACAACTCCTTAAAGCCTTTCAGCATATGACATATCAACTTTATTGAGTCATGAATTATTACAATCTCTGAGTAATCTATTACATAACTCAACTCCACATTCTCATGAAAATAAAAGTGTTTTCCATACCACACTTATTATTGATATCAACATCTCCACTACTCAGCTCCAGCTTTCTCCTGATCTGAACATTCCCTAGCAAAATGTCCTGCTTCCTTGCAACGAAAACAAATAACTTCCGACATGTCTCGGGGCTTCTTGGTGATGGTGCCTGCTCCTTGAGTTCCTTGCTTCCTTTCGAGACAATCATTGGCATAATGCCCGACGTCCTTACATTCAAAACAGGTAATATGACTCTTGTCCCTCTTTGCAGAAATTGGGTTGTTCTGAGGATGCCTTCGTTTTCTCTTCCTGGATTTCTCCGTAATGATCAGAGCTTCTATTTCCCGAGGGTCAAAGTTCACTTCTGCTGTCGGGAAGTCTCCGAGATACTCTTCTCTTTCCTTTGTGCAGTGATGTGAAAAATGTCCTTCTTCTCCACATGAATAGCAAGCATGACCGTAAAATCTGTTTAGGCCTTCACCATCAGGGTCTTCAACAGCTTCCTTCATCACAGGTGTTTCTAAACTTTCCATGAGGGCTTCTTTCTGCTGATTGATAACTTCTTGTACCTTGGGGTAAAGGTGACACTGAGCAGGGTAGTGCGTAGTTCCTTCACACAGGAAACAAGTAACATGCCCAGTCGGGCATTCTTTGGCTGGGTGATTTTCCTCACAATGAGGGCATCCATCCTTGTGTTCTTCATGGGTGTGTCCTATTTCTCCGCAAATCTTGCAGGCACAAGGTTTCTTCATCGGGTTATCACAGTGCTTCCGGATAAGACGAGATCTCAACAGAGTCTTCTTGAATTCCTCCCAAGTTCTTGCTCCGTTACATCCTTGTATGGCTTGATGCATTTTCCACCAGGTTGCAGCACTTTCTGTAAAGTACCGAAGAGAATATTGAACCTCATACTTCCTTGAAATCAAATTTTTCTTGAAGTGATCCTCCAAGTTTTTAATCCATAGCTCTGCCTCCAACTGAGTCACAAGTCCAGAGAATACCAGTCCAACTTCATTCGTCATCTATTGGGTCCAAGGGTTTTAGGGTGAGAAGAGAGAAGAATGGAGGGATATACACACAATACAAACAATAGTTTTGGAGAAACGGGTTTTATTTGTGGCTGTCAGAAAAACATCAAATGAATGACAGCTCACAAATCATCGCATCTAACGTAAGTATATAACAGGGGTCTGGTCTTCTAAAGGTCAAATAAATCTTCAGAGTCTTCAATTTCTTCGAGTCATCAGAGTCTTCAACGGTTGTAGCTTCTTTCTCCGAAATGTATGGTGAAATACTCTTTACTCTGAAGTGGCCATCAGTTGTCCGATATCTTGTTCTTCTTGGAGCGGCTTCAGTTGATCCTTCGTGTGGTCAAAAGGGTAAAGGGTATATTCTAAGTATTTGAGGTAAGAGGGAGTTTGTGGTAAAATCAGAAAAGATGAGAAGTAAGGGTCTTTTTAAAAAAACAAAGTTTTAGAAATATCCTGTCCTAGGGGCTTTCCGATTTCTAGGGTCACGTCCTACAGTCAATATGTGCTCTGATACCATCTCTGTAGCGACCCGACCTCAAACGGTCAAGCCTCTGTGTATCCGTGCCATCCCTGGATCAGTATGCTGGCACACACAGTACATCAATGTATATATCAAAGTGCAATCACATGTATAAATAACGTAAAACTGATATATACCTTATAAGTCTCAGCGGAAACAATCAATCGGGTGTGGAGTCCCATCAACACCATCGGCAGGTTGAGTGTAGACCGTAACCCTGTATCGTAACTCTTACTCGTCGAAGAAATATCTGCAACATGATACGTTGCAGCCGGGTAGGTCAGTACATTGAATGTACCGGCAAGATCACTGTAAGAAAAACAGATGATAAAACTATACTATATGCAATATGGCTTGGTGGCTCTGTGTCTGAGTTTTGTTTGCGTAAAAGCTGCTTTTATTTTCCCTACATCAAAGGAATATCAGGAGTCTGTACTACGGAGTTTTTCTATCATGACATGGTTCCGCCAACCGATGTCTCATAGCCCAGAACAATCATAAGTTACCCACAATTAAGTTATCAGTCCAGTGTTGAGAGTTCCGAGATAGATCCAAGTCCAGAGGCTCAAATTGTCCGTAACCGGGGACACGGCTAATCGATTAGGTTTTAACCCTCTGCAGAGGTTTGTACACTTTACCCGCAAGATTCGATCCCTCTTTTTAGGTTCTCGCACTTCAGGGTGTTTGAGAACAAGACGACCGAAACATGGTCTTCCGAAGAGTTCCCCTGACCACTGTCCGGCGCTCATCCAATCCTACCGTAGTTCTACATCTGCTAGCACCGTCCCAGCCAGAGTCACAACTAAGGTCAACCAAGCCAGAGCCCATAATGACTTGCGGTTGCACAGGTAAGCTTCCGGGCATGAAGTATTCTTCCGTCTCTTTGAGTCTGGGTGAAGCTTTCCGCAAGATGTCATGGCGCTTCTCCATGCATCCCGGCCATCCACTGGTTGCTCCAGGGTGCCCGTCAACCGTCCTTCACCCAGTAGTGTGTATTGAATTCTTGTCTCGAGTCTCGAAATCTTGAGGTCTTGAAGTCCTGAAGATGCAGTCCTTGCCGATGCCATCATGAAGTCATCGTCATTGACGTAGGGGATCCTTCATACTCACATCACTCCCGAGCACTCATACCAACCCCGTCTACTATAGCGTAGCATTAAAATAAATAACGTCCCAGGCTTGGTAACAGGGTGATGGGTTCCTACCTCATGCATACTACTCAACTACAAGAATCAATAACACTACTGGAGGGATTATGAATGGTGACACTAAATGCAAGAAAAACATAGGTATGAAAAGCATGGTCAAAGTGAACTTGCCTGGTATTACTTGATGAAGATAAAACGCTCTCAGAAACTTGATAAACTAGTCGTCACTCTCCGATGAAATCTATACAAGCAAGCATAGTATTCACATAAGCAAACATTCTAGCACTCAATCATAACAATCAAAATAACAACGAAATCGAAATAGGATCGAAGGCAAAAAAAAACCAAATAAAACTCCAAATCACTCAAATAAACTTATAGGGCTAATCTACACCACAACAACTCTACTTAACAACAAGTAAAAAGCCTAAAACAATTACTTAACACAAGGTAAAAATAATTATTCACTAAATAACAGAAAGTATTTTTTTCCTATAATAAAATTCTAGCAAAACAATAAAATAATACTATTACTACTACTAGCAATATAGTCATGCAACAAACAACACCTAGAACCTCAAGAATACTAAGTCTAATAAATCCTAAAATTTACCTACTGTTAAACAACAGAATATATGCTACACTAGCAAAAAATAGCAAAAGAAAATAATTAAAACTAATTAATAATAATTAAATTACAAACAGGACTAAAAACAGAGTAAACAGTACTGTTTACAATAAAAGGCTAATTTAAATAAATCACTAGCATGCAAACTAAACACTACTGCGTAGCTAGTCTAATAAGAAACCAGTAGCAAAAAGAATCGGTCAAAAATAATATTCCTAACTCAAAATAGCTCAAATCTAGTGATTTGAGCAAATTCATACAAGCACAAATTTAAACAGCTCAAATGTGAAATCCAATTGTACTAACAGAAACTTCATGAAATTTGTGATCCAACGCAGTTGGAATCACTCAAAAATACCTCGTAGATAATTAACTATGGATTTTACAAGATTGAAACTATTCTGTTTTAAAAACAGAACGAAAAAAAGGCAGGTCGGGGTTACTGTAGCAGTAACGGAGATGGGGTTCTGGTGGAGCTCCGGCGACGTCCTCCGGTGGTCCGGGGCGGTGGCTGAGGGGCCGGGTGGGGGAGGCGGAGCGAGGGGAGTCCGGTGGTGGGGTCGGTGGGTGGCGGGGGTGGCCGGAGGTGGCGGGGCGGGGCGGCAATGGCGGCGGTGGTCCGGCGAACTCCGGCGAGCTCCTGCGGGCGGCTCGGGGCGGGGAAGAGGGGGCTAAGGGCGGGGATGGATTGCGGGGTGCGGTATTTATAGGGGTGGGAGGTCGGTTTGGAGGAGGGGGCAAGGGATTTCGCGAATCCCGTGATCTCTGGCGATGCTCCGGCGGTGGCCGGAGATCGAGAGGATCTCGCCTGGAGGAAAGAGATGATCTTGTTCGGATCGGGCCAGATTTGGCCCAAAAAAAACAGTACCTTCCTTTTTTTTAAATAACTCATGAAGAAAAATCATTTTAGAAAATAAAATAAAAATAAAACATAGGAGTATTATATATCAAAATTCTCAGAAAAATAAGCCCAATTTAATGGGATAGTTTTCACAGGCAAATAAAATACTATTTGAAAAATCATTTTTTTTATATTCAAACAAAAATCCAAATGACTTTCAAAACTCATCGGAAAAATTCTTCCAACATTTTTGGGGTGTCATGTTAATCCCTCTCAACACTTTTGTTTCAAGTGTTCTTTGTCAGGAAAGCATTTGAATAATATTCAAATGCCACTTTGAGTTAAAAACAAAATTTAAATGACAAATTCAAAAGAAATTTTTCTTTACTTCCCACTCTCTTTCTTTGAAGAAATCATGAGGATAATTGAGTGGCATGAAGTTTGAAATATTTCCAAATTCAAATATTTTCAAACAGAAACATTTTTTTTGGAAAGTCCTTTTATTCCCTCTCATTCAAAAGTTTAAAATTCCACTCAATCAATCACTCAACAATCATATATTTTAATTATTATAACATTCCAAAATTTAGAATTTTGGGATGTTACACACCAGCGAGCGCGGACGAGCGCGGTGGGGCGGTGCGCGTGCGTGCGTGCGCGGTGGACGGGCAATGGGCGCGCGACGCGAACGGCGCAAGGCCGACGCGGCGGTGGAGGCACGGGGGGGGGGGGAGGGAGCGCGGCGTGCGGCCGTCGGTGGTCGAAGGACAGAGAGGGAGCGCGAGGGGTTCAGGGTCTCACCCCCGTGGCAGGGGATCAGGCGGCGAGGCGCGAGGGAGCCGGTCGGGGAGGAGGCGAGGACGACGGCGATGCGGATGACGGGGCGCGGTCGTGCGCGTCGGGCGTGGGGCTCGGGCACGGCGTCGAGCGACGAGCGCGAGCGGAGGCGAGGAGGGGCTCGGCCCATCCAGAAATGGATCGGGGGGAGAGGAGGAAGGCGAGGGGGGAGTGGGGATCGGGGGTTAGGGTTTCTGGCTGGGGGGGGGTTATAGGCCAGAGGTGGGCCGCCTGGTGGGGTGGCCGACTGGGCCCGCTGGGTCGAGGCCCAGTGGGGTGGGGGGAAGCGGGGGTTCTTTTCCCTTTTTTCTTTTTCTTTTCTCTTTTCTTTTCTTTATTCCTATTCTCTGCTTTGTAAATTGTGAGGCCTCAAAATGACTTTTGTAAAATATGAGACCTAGCCCATAAATCACAGTGCATTATACTCTATCTCCAAAAACTAGTTTGGGCAAAACATAATTTCATATTAAATTTAGATTAAATAAAAGGTTATTAATTATCGCTTTCAGCCACTGTTTGAGGATGACTGAGTCACTTATCCAACTCCAATGATGTTGGTTTCAATTTTTGAATAGTCTCTGGAATATTTGTTATTTATTTAACATTTTAGTTTCTGGTTTGAACAACTTTTATTTTGCCATTTTAATTTAATTTGGATTTTGACTTAGGAGTTGAAATGCATTATGATGCAAATGATGATCATCCACTGTTAATCATGCTGACTTGGCATTATCAAAATGGAATTACTGTGGCTAACCACTGGGGGTGTTACAAATCTCCTCTACTAACAAGAATTCTCGTCCCGAGAATTAAGAGGTAGAAGGAAAAAGTTTGGGGTATTCCGCACGAAGATTATCCTCGCGTTCCCAAGTGGCTTCATCTTCGGTATGATTTGACCACTGTACTTTGAGGAACTTGGTAACCTTCTGACGGGTCCGACGTTCAGCTTCATCGAGAATGCGGATCGGATGCTCCTTATAAGATAGATCATCATGCAGTTCGAGCATCTCGTGATCCACTGCTCGGTGTGGAGATTCCTTGAAGCATTGACGAAGTTGTGACACATGGAAGACGTCGTGGACATGAGAGAATTGCGGCGGCAATTCCAATTTGTATGCCACCTGACCACGTCTAGCAACTATGCGAAAAGGACCAATGTAGCGCGGAGCTAACTTGCCCTTGATTCCAAAACGGTGAGTGCCCTTCATCGGGGTGACTCGCAGATAAGCCTGATCACCAGGTTGATAAGTCAAACCCCATCGTTTGCGATCATAGTTGCTCATCTGGCGGTCCTGAGCCGCCTTGAGATTTTCACGGACGATACGGACTTGTTCTTCGGCGTGTTGAATAATATCCGGACCCACGAGCGGTCGTTCCCCAGTTTCTGACCAATTCAGAGGGGTTCGACACTTACGTCCATAGAGTACTTCGAAGGGAGCCATTTTCAAGCTGGCTTGATAGCTGTTGTTATAAGAGAACTCGGCATAAGGAAGAGATTCTTCCCACTTCTTACCGAATGAAATAACACAAGCTCGAAGCATGTCTTCAAGCACTTGATTGACTCGTTCGACTTGGCCTTGGGATTGGGGGTGATAAGCTGAACTCCAGGTAATATGAGTTCCCATAGCTGTTTGGAAACTTTCCCAGAACTTTGAGGTGAAAAGACCGCCACGGTCCGAACTGATCTCCTTCGGAATACCGTGGAGTGAAACAATTCTGGAGATATACAACTCTGCTAACTGACTAGCAGTGATAGTCTCTTTGACAGGCAGAAAGTGTGCAACTTTAGAGAGTTGGTCGACGACGACAAGAATAGCATCGTGACCCTTCTGTGACCTGGGAAGTCCTGTAACGAAATCCATCTGAACCTTATCCCATTTCCATAGAGGAATAGGAAGTGGTTGCAGAATTCCAGCTGGTTTCTGATGTTCTGCTTTAACGCGACGACACACATCACATTCAGCAACATAACGAGCAATGTCCTGCTTCATTCTAGACCACCAGTACCTTTGACGGAGATCACGATACATCTTGGTGCTACCCGGATGAATAGACAGCGGTGTATCATGTGCCTCCTTCATGACTTTGTCAGTCATGAGTTCGAAGCGAGGTACGACAATGCGGTTTCTGAAATACAAGGTTC
Source organism: Thinopyrum elongatum (assembly GCA_011799875.1). Classification (NCBI taxonomy): domain Eukaryota; kingdom Viridiplantae; phylum Streptophyta; class Magnoliopsida; order Poales; family Poaceae; genus Thinopyrum; species Thinopyrum elongatum. Next base: position 334,368,123 of record CM022299.1, on the reverse strand, counting down.
CATCTTCAGACAGCGAGAAATCCCTGTATTTTTCAAGGTGAAGATCTTTCTTCATCAGACCAATTTCAGCATCTTTAGCTTGCGCATTCTTAACAGCTTTCTCAAGATCTGGTTGTATCACAAGTTTATTTAGAGAACCCAGTGGAATAATACGTAGATTCAGCTTGCATAGTTCTTCAAAAAGACGAGGTTGAGCTCGCCTAACCATGAGGTTGTCGCAATAGGACTTGCGGCTTAAGGCATCAGCCATCACGTTAGCCTTGCCAGGGGTATAGGAAATACCCAAATCATAGTCCGCAATGGCCTCCATCCATCTTTGCTGATGGAGGTTTAGAGATGGCTGAGTAAACAAGTACTTCAGACTTTTATGATCCGTGTATATCTCGCAACGATTACCGAGAAGGTAATGTCGCCACAACTGCAGTGCATAGATGACAGCAGCTAGTTCTAGATCATGTACCGGATAATTCTCTTCATGTGGGCGCAACTGACGAGAGCCATAAGCAATCACTTTACGCTCTTGCATTAGGACACAGCCTAATCCTTCACGGGATGCATCACAATAAATCACAAAGTCTTTGCGGGTATCTGGAGGAGATAGTACTGGGGCAGATGTTAGCTTGTCTTTGAGTGCTTGAAAACTTTCCTGACATTTGTCTGTCCATTCAAATTTAACGCCCTTGTGAAGTAGATCAGTCAGGGGCTTAGCAATCTTGGAAAAGTTCTCGACAAATCGACGGCAATAGCTTGCAAGGCCGAGAAAACTTCTCACTTGCTTGACATTCTTCGGAGGAGTCCAGTCAAGAATAGCCTGAACTCGTTCTGGGTTAATGGCAATTCCATCCTTGGAAATCACATGACCAAGATACGTTACTTCAGAAAGCCAGAATTCACATTTGGAGTATTTGGCATACAACTGGTGTTCTCGGAGCCTTTCCAGTACAAGACGGAGGTGTTCGGCATGTTCTTCCTTATTCTTTGAATAGACCAGAATATCATCTAGATAAACCACAACGAACTTATCGAGGTAATCCATGAAGATATAATTTATCAGACGGGAGAATGTGGCTGGAGCATTTGTTAAGCCAAAAGACATAACAGTATACTCATAAGAACCATAGCGAGTAACGAAGGCTGTCTTCGGAATATCCTCTTCACGAACACGGATCTGATGGTATCCCAATCTCAAATCAAGCTTAGAGAATACTGAGGAACCGGCAAGTTGATCATACAAATCATTGATCCGGGGAAGCGGATATTTATTCTGGATTGTAGCTTGGTTAATGGGCCGATAATCCTGAACCAATCGGTTAGTTCCATCCTTCTTCTTAACGAAGAGTGAAGGTGCTCCCCAAGCAGAGGAACTGGGGCGGATGAAACCTTTCTTAAGTGACGTGTCAATTTCCTCCTTAAGTTCAAGAAGGTGGTGCGGAGGCATTTTATAAGGACGCTTCGCAATAGGAGTTGTGCCAGGCTTCAAGTCGATGACGAACTCAACAGCTCTAGCAGGGGGTATTCCTGGAAGTTCTTCTGGAAAGACGTCTTGGAAATCACGAACAACTGGAACGTTCTCGATGCCTTCAAGAGGTGAAGCGTTCAATGCATTTAGAACATATATCTGAGCTTTGGCGTCCTGCACTGTACGAGCTGAGTATCTGACAGTCTGACCGGAAGGGTGTGTGAGGCGGACTGTTTCAGTGGCACAGTCAATCAAAGCTTTATGAGGCTTCAACCAGTCCATACCGAGAATAATGTCTATGTTAGAGGTCTTGAGAGCAATGAGTGAAACGGGGAACATCAATCCTCCGATCACAGTGTGGTTACCGTGGCTAACCATGGTAGTTTGCCAATTAGCCCCAGGTGACTGGATTACTAATGGGATGGACATCTCCTCGAAAAGTATATCATGGCTTCGCGCAAAACTTTCGGACATGAAGGAGTGCGATGCTCCAGAATCAAAGAGGACTGAAGCTGGGATTGAATTCACTAGAAGGGTGCCCATCACAATGTTGGGGTCCTGTCGAGCTTCTTCTATGTTAACTTGGTTGACATGGACCCGAACTATAGCAGACGGCCTGGCATTAGAGCTTCTGAGATGACGGTTCCGACAGCTCTTCTTGCAACCAACGGGAGGACGTGGTGCATCCTGATGAAAAGCCATAGCATCAGGCGGTCCATCATGAACCGATAGCTGTCTCGGCGATGAAGGCAAACGAGGTGCAACATATGACGGCCTTGGTGTTGGAGCAGGTCGGTGGTAAACATTATGGGGAATCCAGACTCGACGCTTCTGAACAGGTCAACCCGAAGACGAACCAACATCACGAGTGCGCTTGAGCGACTCCTGGTAGTCAGTCAGAGCTGTTTCAACTTGGAAAGATTTGCTGACAAGCGTTGCAAATTCTGTGCAATCATGGATAGCAAGTGCAAGTTTTATATCAGTACGTAGTCCTTCACGGAATTTCTCCTGCTTGCGAGTGTCAGTGTCGACGTCATCCGCAGCATAGCGGGATAATTCAAGGAATTTCCTCTGATATTCATCCACAGTCATTGTGCCCTGTGAGAGTTTACGGAACTCCTGCTTCTTCTGGTCCATCAGACCTTGAGGAATGTAACGTGCATGAAAAGCTGACTGAAATTCCTGCCAAGTGGTTACAGTCTCTGCAGGCAACATAGCCTTGTGGCTTTCCCACCATTGAGCAGCTGGACCCTTTAAGTGGAATGTCGCAAAGGTGACGTGACTGTCAGGAGCAACATTAGCTGACTCCATCTCAAACAGGATGTCACGAAGCTAATCATCAGCATCCATAGGATTGGTGGAGTTACGGAAAACGGACGGATTGAGGCGCACAAATTCTGGCAGAGTTATTGGAGCATTCTGTTGCTGAGCATTCTGAGTTGGGAATTGAGCCAATACTCCGGTCATAAACTAACGGTTAAGCTCAAACTGCTGACGGTTGAGTTCAAACTGCTGCATCATGGCGGCAATATAGGGTGGAGGTGGAGGATCGTCAGCCATCCTGCCAAATCATCAAGGGCAGTTCAACAAGTAGAAATGCAGATGTATGGAATTATTCATGAAGTAGGACGCACGACAGAAGGAAGTGCAATAGATACTTCATCATAGTCACACCAGACATTCAAATCCACACCTAGTCTCGATTACGAACCGGCATTACGACAGTAGAAAAGGGAGGGCTAGACAACTAGGCGGCGCGCAGGCACGCGGTAGGGAAGTACACAACGAGACATAGCAAAGGCTACATCAACGTCGGAGAAAACTATTGGAGCGAGGAATCTGCAAGTGACAACACAGGGTGCCCTCGATAAAAGGATCCTGTAAGCAGAACCTGGCCCAAAATCTTGAAGCAAGGGGGGATAATTTCAGAACTCCGGGTGGATGTGATCACGAGAACCTAATGTTGGAGTTAGTAAAATTTTAACCCGAATAGAAGAGAAGTCAGAGTCCCAGAGTAAAGGTCGAGGAGTAAAAGATCCTAATACCACCCAATTGGCGACGTGGGCCCGTAAGCCACACAGCCAAGTTAGTAAAATAGTTTTGGACCACCAGACTCAACTTCGGCCAAGGAGTTGGAAAGGGGGGTTCCTACAGTCAGTCGGCTCTGATACCAACTTGTGACGCCCCCGGCCCGATCATGCACTAATCATACACGCAAATGCACACGATCAAGCCTAAGGACTCACGGGAAGATATCACAACACAACTCTAAAACATAAATAAAGTCATACAAGCTTTATATTACAAGCCAGGGGCCACGAGGGCTCGAATACATAAGCTTGCGAACAAGCGTCAGCGGAAGCATCAGATATCTGAGTACAGATATGAAATAGAAACAGAAAGGCCTTTAGAAAGGCGGGGCAAAATAAAACACTACGATCGAAAGGCGTAGGCCTCCTGCCTGGGACCCTCCGATCCTACTCCTGGTCGTCAGTCAACTCATAGTAGTAATCATCCTCGGGGTAGTAGTAGCGATCGTCGGCGGGGACAACTGTCTCAGGGACTCCGTCATCTTGGTCACGTCAAACTGATATGGGGAGAAAAGGAAAACAAAGCAACCGTGAGTACTCAGAAGTACTCAGCAAGCAAGGATCTACACTACATATGCAACATTTTCAAGGGGAGGCTGTATATGTGGACTGGGCTGCAGAAATGCCAGAATAGAGAGAAGGCCTAGTCCTATCGAAGACTAGCATCTTCAGCGGTCTTGCAGCAGTAGAAGAGAGTAGAACAGTTCAATATAATGTAGCAGTAACATTAAGTCTCAACCTCACCCAGAGATCCTTTCTCGACTCCCTGCGAGAAAGCAATCCCAGAGCCATACAGTCATCAACCTCGTCCGGAGATCCCTTCTCGACTCCCTGCGAGAAGCAATCCCAGAGCCTCATATCCAGGTCTCATCTCATGTTCTAGCTGTATCGATCGGGATACAACTCCGAGTGTCCGTTACCGTAGGACAGGCTATCGATAGAAGTTTTCTTCCCTGCAGGGGTGCACCAACTTACCCAACACGCTCGATTAACTCCGGCCGGACACACTTTCCTGGGTCATGCCCGGCCTCGGCCAAACGACACATCGCAACCCTACCTACAGCTCAGCAGAGAGGTCCCCGCCGGTCTACATCCTAAGCGCAAGGGGGTCTTGGCCATCGCCCCTCACCCTCCGGGTCGTTGCGCACAGGGTGGATACCAGCATCGCCTCGGGTGGCCGACACGATCCGACCGTGCCGCCATGCTGAACTGGACGTCTGACAGAGCTTTCGGCTGATGCATACGATGCAGAACGCCCATACTATGCCCACGTGATGGTTAGTGCTATCAGGCCAGAGACCTGCTCGGATCAAATATCCAAATCGTTAATGGACTAGGGCTTGCGGAAAACGAGCAGAGACTCACGAAAGATGTGACCCCGTCGCCCCGTCTCGAGGACTTGCTGCAAGGGTTAAGAATGCCCGGTCGCGCCTCATATTCAGCACTCGGGCACCACACTGGCACCCGTCTTCACAACACTCGCCTCTCAGGCGCACGCGGGTACCCCTCAGGGTCGACCCGCCTATCCAAGTAACAGTGTAAAGACCAAGTATCCGTGTGTCCATAACATCAGGGGAATCCGAGGTATCACCCTCGTTGGATTCCTACTCGATGTCTCCGTCAAGGTGAACTCGGAGGAATCACCCTCACTGGGTCCACACTTGAGGTGTTGTACGACGGCGTCGTTATCGGAAGCGGTGAAGGAGGAATCACCCTCGATGACCACGACCGAATAGCTACTCTACAGAGTTAACATCAGAAGTGCTACAAGAGGTTTCACCCTCGGCACTCGATAGTAACGCTGCAGTGTCGTTACAACTAAAGGGGGTGATGTGCGGTGTCGGGGCCTGGTCTTCAATCCCGTTGATCGGGTCTTCGGATAATCCAGCGGGGCGGTCGGGACTAGTGGGGTCACTGGTAGGTCTCTACCCAGCCTATACTAAGTAGTTTAGGATATGCAGGTAATTATCAACAGCAGGATACAATAAACAGGCTATGCATCAGAATAGGTAAAGCAGCAGCAGCAGCAATTCTAATGCAAGCATGAGAAATAGAATGGGCGATATCGGGATGATCAAAGGGGGGGGGCTTGCCTGGTTGCTCGGCGGCAAGGGCAAGGTTGTCAATGGTGTCTTCGGGCTCCGGAGCTGCATCGGCCTCGGGGACGACGTCGGTGTCGGGGGGCTACCGAGAGAGAAGAGGGGGAGGAAACAGTATAAATACTCAGCGAACAAGTGCAGCACAAAGCATAACATGGCAATACGCGGTGACGGAGGTGATCTAACGCAGTGCCGGGTGATACTGGCGAAGGTGGGATTCATTCGGGAATGTTTTCCCGGTTCCGGACATTTGACAGACAGATGACCGGAGAGGAACGGTTGCATGTTCGGATAGTTAGGGACGTGTGACGGACGAACGGACAGCGTATTCGGATTCGTCTCGTCGTTCTGAGCAACTTTCATGTACAAAGTTTTTCGATCTGAGTTACGGATTATTTTATATGATTTTCTAAAGTTTTTATTAATTTCTGGAATTTATTTATTTTATTAAATCAACATTATCCAGAACAGTGTTTGCTGACGTCAGCATGACATCATGCTGACGTCAGCAGTCATTAGGGTTAGTTAAGTTAACTAATTAATTAGTCTAATTAAATAGGATTAATTAACTTAATTAATTAACTAATTAATTATTAATTTTATTAATTTCTATTTTCATTTTTTTAAACGTCCTGGGCAGTAGGGCCCCTGTGTCATAGACACATGGGGCGGGGCCCAATAGTCAGAGGCCCATGCGGCCACAGCGGGCGCGGGCGTCGGGCGCAGGCGAGCGCCCGAACGGGCGCGTGCCCGAGGGGTGCTGGGCACGCACGGCGCACGCTGGCGCCGGCGGCCAGGGCCAGGGGAGGCGGCGATGCGCGCGGGTGGCTCGCCGCGGAGGCAGAGCGCGGCTCAGTTAGCGGATCCGGGCGGCGCATCGGGAGGGAAGGCGGAGCAGCGGGCAGCGGACGACGTGCGGGCGCGCGCGAGGCCACGCTAGCGCGTGCTCGGGCGCGGGGTGGCACCAGCGAGCGCGGACGAGCGCGGTGGGGCGGTGCGCATGCGTGCGTGCGCGGTGGACGGGCAACAGGCGCGTGGCGCGAACGGCGCAAGGCAGACGCAGGCGGGGTGGAGGCACGGGGGGGGGGGGGGAGGGGAGGCGCGGCGCGCGGCCGGTCGGTGTCGAAGGACAGAGAGGGGGGCGAAGGGGTTCGGGTCTCACCCCCGTGGCAGGGGATCAGGCGGGAGGCGCGAGGGAGCCGGTCGGGGAGAGGCGAGGACGACGGCGATGCGGATGAGGGGCGGTGTCGCCGGCGTCGGGCGTGGGGCTCGGGCAGCGGCGTCGAGCGACGAGCGCGAGCGAAGGCGAGGAGGGCTCGGCCCGATCCAGAAATGGATCGGGGGGGAGAGGAGGAGAGCGAGGGGGAGGGGGAGTGGGGATCGGGGGTTAGGGTTTCCTGGCGGGGGGGGGGGGGTTATAGGCAGAGGTGGGCCGGCCTGGTGGGTGGCCGATTGGGCAGCTGGGTCGAGGCCCAGTGGGGTGGGGGGAAGCGGGGGTTCTTTTCCCTTTTTTTCTTTTTCTTTTCTCTTTTCTTTTCTTTATCCTATTCTGCTTTTGTAAATTGTGAGGCCTCAAAATGACTTTTGTAAAATATGAGACCTAGCCCATAAATCACAGTGCATTATACTCTATCTCCAAAAACTAGTTTGGGCAAAACATAATTTCATATTTAATTTAGATTAAATAAAAGGTTATTAATTATCGCTTTCAGCCACTGTTTGAGGATGACTGAGTCACTTATCCAACTCCAATGATGTTGGTTTCAATTTTTGAATAGTCTCTGGAATATTTGTTATTTATTTAACATTTTAGTTTCTGGTTTGAACAACTTTTATTTTGCCATTTTAATTTAATTTGGATTTTGACTTAGGAGTTGAAATGCATTATGATGCAAATGATGATCATGCACTGTTAATCATGCTGACTTGGCATTATCAAAATGGAATTACTGTGGCTAACCACTAGGGGTGTTACAGCACCTACGTGGAGGCATGCAGATCTTCGCGAAGATCCTGCCACCGTTCCAGCGCAGCGGCCAGCCAGCCAGCCTGGCATTGCATGCCTTGTCAACCTGAATACGTGTCAAGGCGGAGTGAGGCGGCGACGGACGGGACGGGCTCTATTTCTATCCCCGATAAAGCTAGGGGGCACGTAACCAGCGCATTGAATGCGTTTTGTCCCCGGACGCCAGAGATAAGCACGTGTACTGTAGCACTTTTACACCTCCTGTGTGCCACTGTGGCAGCCCCTTGGACGTATAAAAGGAGGCCCAAGGCATACTGTAGAAGGATTCGAACTTTTTGGACTCTCCGGCCCAGCTTGCATGTATAGCAGCTAGCCGAAGCTCAAGAACGCATAATAGACACACAAAGCAGGACTAGGGTTTTACGCTTCCGAGCGGCCCGAACCTGGGTAAAAATCCATCGTGTTGATCCTTAGATCTGCTCTTTGTGCACGCCTCTTCCCTGCCAAACCGTAGAAGGGGTCCACGTGATCCCGTAGGTGCCGTTTCCCCGACATCTTTGGCGCGCCAAGTAGGGGGGCTAGGTTGTGCAAACCTGATCTAGCAGTCAGCGCGTTATTTTCCTTGATCACCATGTCTCCCAAGAAGAAGGCGATCGCGGCGATTGGTTCGTCTGTAGCCGGTCCGCCCGAGCCAGCGCGGACGGGCGGCGGTGCAGTCGCAGATGGCGGTGAAGGTGCGGATCACGAGCATCCACAACATTCTGGCAACCAAAGCCAGGCAAGCGGCATCGTTCGCGTCCATGATGACGAGCCGCGTGCCGCTGGGCCCAAGGACGGACCCATGCCACCTATGGGCGGCGCGGCGACCTCCAAGGCACCCCTGCCGGCGCCCGCGCCACGGTCTTCCCAGGTCGTGCGCGAGGAACGGCGCCATGACGTTGGAGACCACAGGCGTCCCCACGGAAAGAGCCTTCAGCATCATTCTCGAGATGCGCAGGGCCAGCATGCACGCCATGATGCTGGTGGAAACAACATGCAGCTGCAGAACCGTGAGGGGGATCCTTCTAACATGGTTGGAAGTCCGAGCACCTCCCGTTCCTCGCGCTTGTCGCTGCCACCCACGCCAGCAGAGGCGTTAGCACGAGCGCAGTTGCTCCTCGACGTTCCTCCTGCTGCGGAGAAGCATGAGGAGTGGAGGGCTGCTATCCACAGCCTTATTGGCCATGCCAATAAGGATGGGTACCAGGAGGCAGGCCCTTCGCGGCGTCGGTCCACTGAGCCGGCGCGTGTCAATGGCAGAAAGGCCAGAGGCGCCGCAACCACGGTGCACTCCCCTCCACCACGCCAGCAATGGTCACCAGTTCAGCAAGTCGATGCCCGTGATGATGGATCCACGGCATCGTCAAACCCACGAGCTCGTCGTGACCAACGTCAAGTTCTTCGGGAACGATGCAAGGAGGACGCTTGAACTACCATCGAGCGGCGGCGGGATGCACGCCAGCAATCTGATAGGCACGCAGGGCCCACTGCGCACAGGCCTGCATCGGGGGATACTGGTGACCTGCCTTACGAGGTAGGTTGTCCAGCCTTTACCCGTGAGCTGTGGCAGTTCCAGTGGCCCACTACCCGCATGTTCAAACCAGAGGTCCCGAAGAAGTACGACGGCAAAGCTCATCCATCCGAGTTCCTGAGCGTTTACACTATCGCCATGCAAGCCGCCGGAGCTCGAGATGGCAAGGTGCTTGCTAACTACTTCCCGTTGGTGCTCAAGCCCAACGTCAGGTCGTGGTTGATGCACCTGCCAGTAGATTCCATCTCCTCTTGGTCGGACCTGTGCCATGAGTTCGTCGGCGCCTTCACTGGAGGCCACACGGCTCCTGGCCAGGCAAGTGATTTGCATCTCATCCCACAGAAGGATGGTGAATGCTTGCGCAAATACATACAGAGATTCAGCCGTGTGCAGTACAACATCCCGGATGTTCATCTTGCCGCTGTCGTCAGCGCGTTTCATCAGAACGTGCGCAACCGCAAGATGCGTGAAGAGCTGGCGATGAACAAGGTTACAGATGTTGCCAAGCTTTATGTTCTGGCCGACAGATGTGCTCGAGCTGAAGAGGGAAGGAAGTACCTCGGCAAAGATGCCAGTGTGGGAAGCGACTCTGAAGACAAGGACGTCGTCGCCCCGGCAAAGAAGGGCCGACGACGCAACAGGAAGTGCAAGGGCAAGACCGTGCTTGCCGTCGAGGAATCCGGCAACCCCGGCACCGCCAAGAAGGCCAAGGCTGACGACCCCGGCAAGGAGGTTGCCGGGTGCGCTGCCTGCCAGGACTTGGCGGCCGCCGACAAGCAATATTGCAAGATTCATCGCACCAAGGGCCATGACCTCCAGAACTGCCGGCAAGTCGAGCAGCTTGTGGAGAGGCAGAAAGCTGAGTACGAAAGGCGAGACAAAGAGAAGGGCCAGGATGGTGCTGACGGGCCCGGCAAGAAGCGCGGTGGCCAAGGAGGGCGCCGCAGCAAGGATAAGCAACACGAGAGGCCCGCTCCAGGCCGCGACAAGAAAGAGGGAGATGATGACCATGAAGAGGACGACGAGTCCAGCGAGCACGAGTTCCAAAAGACCACAGAAGCCATGTGCGTCGATGGTGGCGCCTCGTTGCATTCTTCTCACCGCCAACTAAAATAGTGGGCGCGCGAGATCAATGTGACAGAGCCATCAATCGATGCCCAGAAGCCACTGAGATGGTCCAACACGCCTATCATTTTTTACGCCGAGGATCACCCTGACCGCACAACTGCGGTCGGGTGCTTACCATTGTTGGTCTCACCAACAATTCGCAACCTCAAGGTGACAAAAATATTAGTGGACGGTGGGGCCGGCCTGAACTTGATCTCGCCCAAGGTAATCAAGAGGTTGCAAATCCCTGATGGAGATCTTGAAGAGACGGGCACGTTTCAAGGGATCAATCCAGGGAGAAGCCAGCCCAAGAGAAAGATTACATTACCAGTCACATTTGGTGGTGAGCTGAACTATAGGACAGAAAAGATCGTTTTTTATGTTGCCAAGATCCCGCTGCCGTATAACGAGATCCTTGGCCGTCCAGCATTGGCCAAGTTTATGGCAGCATCACACTACGCTTACAACACGCTGAACATGCCCAGCCCGATGAGCATCATCACTGTCAACTCTGACAAGAAAGACGCGCTCATCTGCGCCGATCAGCTCTACCGGGAGGCAGTCGTAGCGCCTGCCGCCAAGGCACTTGCTCCTGCTACTGGAGCTCCCGGGGAGAAGAAGATGACCGGCAAGACCTCTTGCCCCGACAAGACCTCCTGCACCCACTCCGGCAAGCGCGCCTCTTTGGAGTGCTGCGCTCCCGTCGAGGAGGACGTGCCAGAGAGCTCCACCGGCAAGAGGAAGAAATCCAAAGCAGCGCCACCAGAGACCAAGAAGGTGCCCGTCAAGGAGGACGGCACAGGCGGAGCTTTCACCATAAGCTCCACCCTCGACAGCAAATAGGAAAGCGCGCTCGTCGCCTTCCTGCGGGCGAATGTCGATGTGTTTGCATGGCAAGCATCTGACATCCCCGGTGTTCCCAGGGAGGTGATTGAGCACCACCTTGCTGTCTGTCCTCATGCGCAGCCCGTCAAGCAGAAGGTCAGGAAGCAAGCTTTGGAGCGGCAAGAGTTTATCATCGAAGAGATTAGGAAGTTGGAGGCGGCAGGCTTGGTCAGAGGAGTGCTCCACCCAACCTGGTTGGCCAATCCGGTTGTGGTGCGCAAGGCGAATGGGAAATGGAGGCTGTGTATTGATTATACAGACATCAATAAAGCCTGTCCAAAGGATCCTTTCCCTTTGCCGCGCATTGACCAGATTGTGGACTCCACTGCCGGGTGCGACTTGCTGTCGTTCCTTGACGCCTACTCAGGATACCACCAAATCTTCATGACGAAGGAGGATGAAGAGAAAATCGCGTTTATCACCCCATGTGGTACGTATTGTTTTATACGAATTCCTTTCGGGTTGAAAAGCGCTGGTTCGACATTTGCAAGGGCGGTCCAGATTGGTTTTGAGCCCCAGCTGCATAGAAATATGGAAGCATATATGGATGACATAGTGGTCAAAACCAAGGACAAGGCAACACTTGTGCAAGATTTGGAAGAAACATTTGCAAACTTGCGCAAGATCAACCTCAAGCTTAACCCTGAGAAGTGTGTGTTCGGCGTCCCATCCGGCAAGATTCTCGGGTTCTTTGTGTCTCAGCGTGGGATCGAAACAAACCCCGACAAGATCAAGGCGATTGAGCAGATCGAAGCGCCAAGATGAGTCAAAGACGTACGTCGGCTTGCCGGCTGCGTTGCTGCTTTGAGTAGGTTCATCTCCAAATCTGCTGAGCGCGCCCTCCCCTTTTTCAAGATTTTGAAAAAGGCAGGGCCAATGAAATGGACTCCGGAGGCCGAGGCAGCGCTGCGAGATTTGAAGAGGTACCTCTCCTCTGCACCAATACTAGTCGCACCTAAACCACAAGAGCCGTTGCTACTATATCTAGCGGCAACGAATCAGGTGGTTAGTGCTGTGCTAGTGGCGCAGAGGGAAGTAGATGAAAAAGCAGTGGCAGTGGCGAGATCGTCGATTGACGAGCCAGAGCTCTCCCCGGTAGGGTCTGGTGCCGGCAAGGAAGGACCCCCGGCAGAGCAGAGTTTGGCGCCGGCGAGGCAGGATCTGCGCAAGCAAATGAAGTGATACAGAAGAAGAAGATGATGCAGCACCCGGTTTATTTTGTCAGCTCCCTCTTGCAGGGGGCTAGGTCAAGATACTCTGGGGTGCAGAAGTTGCTCTTCGGCCTCCTTATGGCCTCGAGGAAGCTACGTCATTATTTTCAAGCACATGAGATCACCATCATCACTCGCTTCCCGTTGCAACGGATCTTGCATAACCCAGATGCAACCGGAAGGATTGTGGAATGGGCATTGGAACTGTCAAGCTTTGGCCTCAGGTTTGAAAGCACTTCGACAATCCAGAACAGAGCCTTGGTAGAGTTCATTGCAGAATGGACCTCAACGCCTGATGAAGAAATTCAAGAGATCACTCTCCCCGGCAAGGAAACAAGCCGCGATTGGATCATGTACTTTGACGGGGCTTTCTCGCTGCAAGGCGCCGGTGCCGGTGCCGGTGTGTTATTTGTCGCACCCACCGGAGAGCACCTCAAGTACGTGGTCCAAATGCACTTTCCCCGGGAGAGATCAACAAACAACACCGCGGAGTATGAGGGACTGCTTGCCGGTCTCAGGATCGCGGCAGACCTTGGAATCAGGAAGTTGATCGTCCGCGGAGATTCGCAACTTGTAGTGAAGCAAGTAAACAAGGATTATCAGAGCCCGTTGATGGAAGCTTATGTAGATGAAGTGAGGAAGTTGGAAGAGCATTTTGACGGTCTACAAGCAGAGCATGTCCCTCAAGCAGAGAACAGCATTGCTGACGACCTGTCGAAACGTGCTGCCCTCAAGTTACCTGTGGAACCAGGGACCTTAGTGCTCCAATTAACTCAGCCATCCGTTGTACCATCAGCAGGACAGAATAAACGAAGGAAATCAGGCCTCGGCAAGTACTTTTCCGCGGAGCTCCCAGGAGCTGCCAGCAAGGAAGCTGCCGGGGACGCCAAGCTTGCCGGGGAGCGCCAGGCTCCGGCAGGGCCACAAGCCCTTGCCGTCGAGGCGACTGCTCCCGCGGCGGAAGATGTGCCTTTAGTCCTTGCCGTTGAGCCTCAGGCTCCAGCATGGGCACATCACACCGTTCGTTTCCTCCAAACAGGGGAACTCCCTGAGGAACAGGAAGAAGCAGAGAAAGTAGCCCGTCGGTCCAGCATGTACCAGTTTGTGGATGATGCCCTTTACAGGAAAAGACCGAACGGCATGAAATTGAAGTGCATTCCTCGGGAGGATGGACTGGAGCTGTTGGCAGAGATACATGGAGGCATATGTGGCTCTCACATAGGATCAAGAGCCCTTGCCGGCAAGGCATTCCGGCAAGGTTTCTTTTGGCCCACTGCTCTCCAAGATGCAACTGCACTAGTAACCAAGTGTGAAGTGTGTCAGTTCCATTCGAAGAAACTCCACCAACCAGCTCAAGCTCTTCAGACAATCCCTCTTTCCTGGCCATTTTCGGTCTGGGGGCTCGATATACTGGGCCCTTTTCCCCGTGCTGTCGGGGGCTTTGAGTACTTGTACGTTGCGATTGACAAGTTCACAAAGTGGCCAGAAGTGGAAGCAGTGAGAAATGTGACAGCACAATCAGCCGTCAAGTTCTTCAAAGGACTAGTTTGCCGTTTTGGTGTGCCAAACAGGGTCATCACCGACAACGGCACGCAGTTCACAAGCCGCACCTTCATGCAATACATCCAAGACCTCGGCAGCAAGATATGTTTTGCTTCTGTTGCACATCCACGAAGCAACGGCCAGGCGGAAAGGGCAAATGCTGAAGTGCTACGGGGCCTCAAGACAAGGACTTTTGATAGGCTGCACAAGTGCGGAAGACGCTGGGTTGACGAGTTGCCAGTGGTTCTTTGGTCAATCAGAACAACGCCAAATCGAGCCACCGGCCAGACACCCTTCTCCCTCATATACGGGCAGAAGCAGTTCTCCCCACAGAACTCACATACGGGTCACCTCTAGTGCTCGCTTATGATGAGCTTGAGCAAGAGCAGTTGCGGCAAGATGACGCTACGCTCCTTGAGGAAGATCGTCTTCAGGCTGCTGTGCGAGCTGCGCACTACCAGCAAGCCTTGCGCCGCTATCATAGCCGCAAGGTTCATGCCCGAAGCTTTGAGGAAGGCGACCTTGTTCTTCGGCACGTTCAGTCGGCCTAGAATTCCAACAAGTTGACGCCAAAGTGGGAAGGCCCTTATCGGGTAAAACGAGTCACCAGGCCCGGCGCAATCCGCCTGGAGACCGAAGATGGTATCCCAGTGAGCAACTCCTGGAATATCGAACATCTTCGCAAGTTTTACCCGTAAGGCACGGTTGCCGGCCCCCCCGGCAGACCATCTTTTGTACAAGCCTTGCCGGCAAGGCATGTAACCCTTTGTACAAAGCCAGGCGCAGACCCTGAGCAACAGATGAATAAACAAAGCGCTGGCGCCCTAGGAATTAGCATGCATGTTAGGTTGAGCTTCTCTCTGGTAGGGTTGATAGTGCTTAGCGGCAACTAACCCCTAGCATGGAGGTCGAGTGTGTGTCTCTTGGTCCCTTCCAGTCCTTTTTGGTTCGCAGGTCGTACGGGCGCTTCAGCGGAACTTTTTGGAGGAAAGGAGATGAACTGACACCCCGACCCCGGCAAGTCAAGGGTGCCGGGGGCAACAGATTCAAATAAGTCCTTTTTCCCCCGCTGCGTATTTCCATATGAAACTTGAATGTACGAAACCTTGTTCGGTCCCATGCCACCGTGCTCCCTCCTTCCTATGCCCAAAACCCCTTTTGGGCTGGAATTTGGTTGTAGTTGGGATGGAAGGGGGACGGATGAAGGGCCTGATCCTACTTTACCCCTACCTCCGCCAAGGGTGTGAGTGTAGTCGTGGTATAAAGCGGGAGGACGGCAAGGCCTGTTGCCGGGGGGCGTTGTTTACTTGAGAAGATAACAAGGACTCGTTCCTTGGTGTGAGCCTCGCTCGCTCACAAGAGAACCCAGCAAACACCTTTTTCCTTCATTAATACGTTGATTAACAAGTACAATTCATACGGAATATAAGCATGAGCAAGGGGTTACAAAGTTTAAATTTGGCAAGTGCCCGCGGGCTTAAGATCTAAAAAAAAAGATAAGATGCCCATAATCCCTTTCTTGTCCCTCTCCTCAGGAAGCGGATCAAAATAGCGGGAGGGCAAAAAGAGCACCTAGGCGAGGTGCACGCGGCAGAAGACACCAAGAGAACATCCCGGCGGCCATCTAGAAGAGGGCTGGTGATGACGGTGCCGGGGGAGAAGCCGAAAGATGAGGCAGCGGGCCGGCAATACGAGACGAAGGCGTCGATGCCATCGTACTCCAACTTGATGGCCCGCCACCCGCTTTCTTCGTCTTCTCCGGCCTTCCAGCGCCAGCTGCCAGAAGTGGCAGCCCCGAGAAGTTCAAGGAGCTGGCTTGGAGAGCCACCGCCAAGAACTGCCCCCCGGAAAATCGCTCTGCCGGGGAGAAGGCCAGGTGCAGATGATGGTGCTGTCGGCGTCGCCTGGTGATGGTGCGCCCGACGTCTAGTCGGACCCGTCCCTGTCGTCCTCCCCATCGGTCTCCTTCTCGTCACTATCGCTCGAGGAGGAGCTTTCATCGTCGGTCGAGCTCTCCGCGCAGCACCCTAACCGGATTCCCGAGCGCCCAAAGACCTTGATGGAGAGCAGGTCGGCCTCCACTAGTTTGAACCGAAGGGTGTGCCCTTTCATCAGGCAATGGGCGTGTGTGAAGGTTTTCCAACCACGACGAAGGAGCATTACATGAGGGGCGGGGAACTCTACGTTCACCCACATGTCGCCATTGCAACAACCCCTCATATGAAGCCTCAAACTCGGCGGCTGGTCGACCTCCAGCACCCTCGCGAATGGCTCGGGAAGGCGAAGATGGCTGCGCGGCGGTCTGCGCAACCCCACGACAAACTCCAGCGTCGTGTCTCCAACGTGACCACTGAACGTAGCGGGAGGAGAGGGCGGCGCCGCTGATGCTCCACTTCCGCGTCCACTTTTGCCTCGACCACCTCGCCGACCGCGACCCCATCCAGCACCTCCGCCTTGAGCATCTGGCTATTCGGCACCTCCGCCTTGAGCATCTAGCTCTTCCTTAACCGCTGCGGCTCTCTGGCGAGAGGAAGATCTCGTCGCCTCTGCGCGGGGGTGGCCGCGACCACGCCCTCTCGGCATGATGGTGGATGAAGAACAAGGAGAAGGAAAGACGCGAAAGGATGCCCCTCCTTCTCCTCCCAATCCCCCTTTTATAGCCAAGCAGGAAGGGCTGGGGGCTGGCTATATACTTACTCCATAGAGCCCTTTCAAATCCGGCTCATTAAGGCCATTGGCAACGAGTGAGGTCGTCGACTGCCCTCCCCGCGCCAATCAAAGGCGCATGGGTATCTGCCATGGCACGCCTTTCCATACCTTGCGCATCCGCCACCTACCCCGCACCATGCATGCGGCGTACGTGGCGAGAAAGGCGGGCGTAGTGGGAGGCGCGAAACGACGGTTACCACCCCGTGAATAAAGGCTATTCACAGGCCGTTGCGAGCACATCAGACGAGAAGATTACAATAGTTAACCCCTGCCACGTGTGCCCGCGCACTGTTTGGGCCTAGCCCAACAACGCGTTGTGCCCGCGTGTGTGGCCCAGGCCCGAGGGCTCCTGTCGGTGTACTAAAGTTTGGGCCCTTTTAGTACCCCTTACTTGTGCACGGGCAGTTGTAGCCGCACCCGTGGCAAGGCTTGACGGGGGCAGCTGGAGGCAAAATGCAAGACAATGAAGATGGCGTCCAAGCCAGTAATCAGGGAGCAGAAGACAAGCTGGAGCCCTGGCAAGATCCTTGCCAGGGCGGCTCGCGAGGTCCCGGCAAGACCCTTGCCGGGACGACTTGCAGGGCACTAACAAGAGCACCACCCTTGAGGTTGAGAGTTCTGACACCATCGACAATGTCGAGACCAAGACCCAGGGGCGCATGCGTAGTGGCAAGCGGATCTTTGTGAAAGATTGGATGACCAAGCCCCCCCCCGGCAAGATCTTTGCCGGGACGGTTTGCGAGACCCCGGCAAGATCCTTGCCGGGGACATTGACATGGCCATGACAAGGCTCCGCCGCCCCGCCACCACTACAGCACGGCGATCGACTTACCAGCCTGGCTGGCACCTACGTGGAGGCATGCAGATCTTCGCGAAGATCCTGCCACCGTTCCAGCGCAGCGGCCAGCCAGCCAGCCTGGCATTGCATGCCTCGTCAACCTGAATACGTGTCATGGCGGAGTGAGGCGGCGACGGACGGGACGGGCTCTATTTCTGTCCCTGATAAAGCTAGGGGGCACGTAACCAGCGCATTGAATGCTTTTTGTCCCCGGACGCCAGAGATAAGCACGTGTACTGTAGCACTTTACACCTCCTGTGTGCCACTGTGGCAGCCCCTTGGACGTATAAAAGGAGGCCCAAGGCATACTGTAGAAGGATTCGGACTTTTTGGACTCTCTGGCCCAGCTTGCATGCATAGCAGCTAGCCGAAGCTCAAGAACGCATAATAGACACACAAAGCAGGACTAGGGTTTTACGCTTCCGAGCGGCCCGACCCTGGGTAAAAATCCATCGTGTTGATCGTTAGATCTGCTCTTTGCGCACGCCTCTTCCCTGCCAAACCGTAGAAGGGGTCCACGTGATCCCGTAGGTGCCGTTTCCCCGACATTTTGTGTCTCCTTAATTCCTTTTATATCATGGTTTCCCTAAATCTTAAAAACTTCATCCACACAAAACTCAACAAGAATTCGCGAGAAAGTTAGTATAAATCAAATGCAAAACCTTATCATTATCTACTGTAGCAAATCACTAAAATTATTATTTAACATTGCATACTAAATGCCTCTGCATATTTAATACTCCTATCCTCGTATAGAATCATTAAAACAAGCAAACATATGCAAACAATATAAACATAACAGCAATCTGTCAAAACAGGACAGTCTGAAAAGAGTGCAATTGTACTCATACTTCCCTAACTCCAAAAATTCTGAAAAATTAGCACACCGTATAATTTTTTTTTCTACTCATTGTGTAAATTTTTTCAAGATTTTACCACGTCCTTACTTTCCAGAAGAATTCAGACAATGATAGAAAACTTTCTGTTTTCAAAACAGCAACATATAGACTTGCAAAATAAACATGGTAGAAGCTATACTTGACCTTTTTATTGAAATAAAAGATGCAAAACATTACTCTAAATAACAGCAAGAAAATCCTAATAAAATGACACTCTAAGCAAAACTCATATCATGCGATGAATACAAATATAGCCCCAAGTAAGGTTACCGATAATGTTGAAGACGAAAGAGGGGATGCCTTTCGGGGCATCCCCAAGCTTAGTTGCTTGGATCTTCCTTGAATATTACCTTGGGGTGCCTTGGGCATCCCCAAGCTTAGGGTCTTGTCACTCCTTATTCTCTTCATATCGATATCTTACCCAAAACTTGAAAACTTCAATCACACAAAACTTAACGGAACTTCGTGAGATGGGTTAGTATGGTAAAACAAATCATTCACTTTGGTACTGTCAAGACAAGATTCAATTTTTTTATCACATGATACCTACTGTACCCTATCATTTCTACAATTTATATTGAGCAATATAAGCCATAGAAACTAGAAAATAAGCAAAGTATGCATTGAAAACAGAATCTGTCAAAAACAGAATAGTCTGTAAAGATCTGAATTAAGCTCATACTTATGTTACTCCAAAAATTCTGAAAATTTATTAAAACGTAGAAAATTTGTATACCAATCAGCTGTAAAAAATTCAGAAGTTTTTGACGTTCCAGTTAAAGATAGGAATTTCTGTACTGTATGCAAAAATATCTGTTTTTGCACAGAATCAATTCAACTATCAACCACACTATCCCAAAGGATTTACTTGGCACTTTATTCAAACAAAAGCTATAAAACATGATTACTATAGTAGCTTAATCATGTGAATACATAAAAACAGTAGGGGTAAATATTGGGTTGTCTCCCAACAAGCGTTTTTCTTTAATGCCTTTTTTAGCTAGGCATGATGATTTCAACGATGCTCGCATAAAAGTAAAGAATTGAAACATGCAAGAGAGCATCATGAAGCATATGACTAGCACATTTAAGTCTAACCCACTTCCTATGCATAGGGATTTTGTGAGCAAACAATTTATGGGAACAAGAATCAACTAGCATAGGAAGGTAAAACAAGCAAAACTTCAAGATTTTCAACACATAGAGAGGAGACTTGATATTATTGCAATATGTAAAAGCATATATTTATCCCTCATAATAATTTTCAATAGCATCATGAATGAATTCAACAATATAACCATCACATAAATCATTCTTTTCATGATCCACAATCAAGAAAATTTTATTACTCTCCACATAAGCAAATTTATTCTCATTCATAGTAGTGGGAGCAAACTCAACAAAATAACTATCATGTGAGGCATAATCCAATTGAAAATTAAAATCAAGATGACAAGTTTCATGGTTATCATTATTCTTTATAGCACACATGTCATCACAGTTATCATCATAGATAGCAACTTTGTTCTCATAATCAATTGGAACCTCTTTCGAAATAGTGGATTCATCACTAAATAAAGTCATGACCTCTCCAAATCCACTTTTATCAATACTGTGAAAAGATTCAACACCCTCCAAAATAGTGGGATCATTACTTCCTAGAGTTGACACTCTTCCAAACCCACTTTCATCAATATAATCATCATAAATAGTAGGCATGCTTTCATCATAATAATTTTTCTCATCGAAACTTGGGGGACTAAAAATGTCATCTTCATCAAACATAGCATCCTCAAGCTCATGGCTTCGCATATCATTAGCATCATGGATATTCAAAGAATTCATACTAACAACATTGCAATCATGCTCATCATTTAAAGATTTAGTGCCAAACATTTTATTGCATTCTTCTTCTATCAATTGAGCACAATTTTCCGATCCATCATTTTCAAGAAAGACATGATAAAGATGAATAATATGAGGCAACCTCAATTCCATTTTTTTGTAGTTTTCTTTTATAGACTAAACTAGTGATAAAACAAGAAACTAAAAGATTCGATTGCAAGATCTAAAAATATACCTTCAAGCACTCACCTCCCCGGCAACGGCGCCAGAAAAGAGCTTCGTTGACGGGATGTGAGTGACGCTTACCTAGCCTCCCCGGCAACGGCGCCAAAAAAGAGCTTGATGTCTACTACGCAACATTCTTCTTGTAGACTCGTGTTGGGCCTCCAAGCGCAGAGTTTTGTAAGACAGTAGCAAATTTCCCTCAAGTGGATGACCTAAGTTTTATCAATCCGTGGGAGGCGTAGGATGAAGATGGTCTCTCTCAAACAACCCTGCAACCAAATAACAAAGAGTCTCTTGTGTCGCCAACACACCCAATACAATGGTAAATTGTATAGATGCACTAGTTCGGCAAACAGATGATGATACAAGTGTAATATGGATGGTAGATATAGGTTTTTTGTAATCTGAAATTATAAAAACAGCAAGGTAGCAAGTGACAAAAGTGAGCAAAAACGGTATTGCAATGCTTAGAAACAAGGCCTAGGGTTCATATTTTCACTAGTGCAAGTTCTCTCAACAAAGATAACATAACTGGATCACATAACAATCCCTCAACGTGCAACAAAGAATCACTTCAAAGTTTCTATCGGAGAACGTAGGACGAAAACGTGCATCAACCCCTATGCATAGATTACCCCAATGTCACCTCGGGAATCCGCGAGTTGAGTGCCAAAACATACATCAAGTGAATCAATAGAATATCCCATTGTCATCACAGATATCCCATCGCAAGACATACATCAAGTGTTCTCAAATCCAATACTCAATCCAACATACCGAAATCTCAAAGAGCAAGACTCAATTCATCACAAAAAGTTAAAGAGGGAAGAAACACCTTATGATCCAACTATAATAACAAAGCTCGCGGTACATCAAGATCATGCCAAATCAAGAACACGAGAGTGAGAGATCAAACACATAGCTACTGGTACATACCCTCAGCCCCGAGGGTGAACTACTCCCTCCTCGTCATGGAGACCGCCGGGATGATGAAGATGGCCACCGGTGATGGTTTCCCCCTCCGACAGGGTGCCGGAATAGGGTCCCGATTGGTTTTTGGTGGCTACAGAGTCTTGCGGCGGCGGAACTCCCGATCTAGGTTTATTTTTGGAGTTTTCTCTATTTATAGGAGTTTTTGGCGTCGGGGACAAGTCAAGGGGGTTCACGAGGTGGCGGCAAGGCTGGGGGCGCGCCCTAGGGGGGGGGGGGGCGCCCCCCACCCTTTTGGTTGCCTCGGGACTCCTCTCTTGTATCTTTTCGCTCCAGTATTTTTTATATTTTCCAAAAATATTCTCCATAAATTTTCAGCTCATTCGGAGAACTTTTATTTCTGCACAAAAAATGACACCACGGTAGTTCTGCTGAAAACAACGTCAGTCCGGGTTAGTTCTAATAAAATCATACCAAAACCATATAAAATTGTTGTGAACATGGCATGAATACTTCATAAATTATAGATACGTTGGAGACGTATCAGAGGGGGTTGAGGAGGGGGTGTTCGACCAAGCACAAGCAAAAGTGCGCGCAAGATCGAAGAACTACACACAATTGGAAAATCAAATCTTGATCAAGGCTTGGGAATCGGTGTCTCTTGATGTGTGCACCGACACTGATCAAACGACCAAGCGGTATTGGCAAAGGATAGAGGATCAGTTCTTCCGCATGATGGCAAAGTATCCCAACAGGACGCCACGCACCTTTAGGTCACTCCAAGGTCGTTTGGACGTGATCAATCCGATTTGTAGCCGTTGGGCTGCTTGCTTGGAGAAAGTCCGCAATGCACCTCCAAGTGGTACCGTCGAATCCGATTATGTGAGTTTGTTTTCACGTCTCAAGTTGTGCAAATCATTTGTAGCCATCGGAGTGGTTGCATAATTTGACATTGTTTTCATTTTGTAGGAGAAAATTGCGCAAGAAAGGTGCAAGGACATGAAAGCTTCCGGTGGCAAGTCATTTCAACTAGAGCATTGTTGGAAATTTCTTCAAAATAGCGAGAAGTGGAAGTTAATTGAGAAAGAATCCCCACCGAAGAGAGGTGCAGTCACCAAGATGGATGATGATGATGGCCGAAGAAACAAAAATAAGCCCGATGGAAACAAGAAGGCCAAGGACAAGATCAAGAGGGAAGCGGAGGCATCAAGCTTGTGAGACAAGATAGATGCCATGGTGCAATCAAATGAGTTGATGGTGGCCAAGACATTGGAGGCAAAGAAGGAGTTGGCCGATAAAAAGGTGCAAGAGAAGAAAGAAAAGTGGCAATTACTCAAGGAAGAGGGGTTGCGCAAGGCCGCCATTGAGGAGAGAAAAGCCCTTGCCGAGGAGAACAAGGCCTTGGACAAGCTTCTTGCCGAGGAGAACAAGATCATGATTATGAACCATAATGACATGGACGACCTCACCAAAGAATGGCATGATATGGCAAAGAGACATATCTTGAAGAGAAGGATGCTAGCGGCGACGGGTGATGGCTTCGGTGCCGGTGGTGGAGAGTGATGTGGAGGTGGTGGTGGCTTCGATGGCGGTGGTCGAGAGCGATGACGATGATGAGATGGTGATGGAGGTGGTGGTGGCTTTTGCATGAGGTTCTTTTGCGTCACGATTGAAAACTATGCTTAATTTCCGCACAAAGTATGTTTGATTGTTCGAATTTGAAGCCAATCATCAGAATTGCGGTCAAATTGTCTAATTTGATTTTTTCGGTTTGTGGGCTGGTGCGGGCTGGCAATATTCCATTTTACAGTTCCGCTTTGCGGGGTCAGTTTGATCGCAGCCCGCGCGATCCCGCAAAACACGTTTTTCACGAACTGTAAACACACTATAAGGGTCCGCGATATAAGGCACCCTCCAGCGATCGTTTCAGGCCGTTCGCTCTGGGGAGGGCCAGGGCAAACCCCCATTGGCCTAGAGGCCCAGTTTAACCTTTGTTTAAATGCCATGACAAAAAATATACATATCTTTCTTATAAAAACAGAGAAAAGCATAAATTGTGTAATTGCCATGATATGAAAAATATGAAAAATGCCATGCTACTTATAAAAATGCGATGCTATTTATAAATTTACAAAATGGTATGTTTAAATTAAAATGTGTCGTGTGATCTAAAAAAAATTTAATTTATGAATTCTCCCGTGGAGATGTTTCCTGTGAAAAAAAGGCATGTTTTGGAGAATTCTTTTTCTTTATTTTTGCCAAGGAGCAAAAACAAAATGCCATATTGTATTTTTTTGGCTTTATTTGATCCACTGTGAAAAATATCTTAAAAATGCCATGTCAGTGAAAGAAAATTACCATCCTCTTAAATAATAAAATTGCCCTCCTTTTAATAATAAAATGTCAGGCTCTCACTAATGAAACTGCCATCCTGTTCAACATAAAACTGCCATATTCTTAATAGTAAAAAATGCCATATTATTAATAATAGAAATGCCATGCTCTTAATTATGAAGTTGTCATCCTCTTAATCATAAAACTGTCATGTTATTAATTATTAAAATGCCATTCTCTTAGTAATAAAAATGTCTTAATATTGAGAATGTCATATTATTAATTATTAAAATGTCATGTTATTAGTAATAAAATCTCCATGTGAGAAAGTAAAATAATAATTCCAAAATTGACATGAATAAGTGATAAAATTTTCCAAAAGCTTGCCATGGAGGGCATTACAAAAAAAACTAGAAATTGCCACGCTACCTATAATAAAAATGCAGCTGGCAAGTTTAGAAAAAATTCCCTCTAAAGAATAGGTTTTTTTTTGTTCTTTCGAAAATGGATTCTTTTTTTGTATTTTTGGTTTTTAAAATGAGAAATTGAATACAAAAGAAATTTAGCTTCAAATACATAAAAACATGTTTAATACATGTGTCCACAAAACCTGCTTCAGCCCAACTATTAGAGTGTGTGTGCTTCCCACAAGAGGTCTGGAGTTCGAGTTCCCCGATGGCACACCTCCGCGAGTTTTTTTGGAGGAAAAAAAGCGAGCGCAGGAAACGCTTTATGGCGAATGACTCCAGCTGATCTACGTGGCGTCGGCCCTGCGCCAAGATCCGTGGAATGGCAGGGAGGGCGTTCGCCAATGTTAGCCTCCTGACACACGTTCGCCAGATATCATTTTCAAAAAAAACATGCCATAATATTTCAGTCCTCTGAAGTCTATGCGCAAGTTGCGCCTACCTACCAGTTAGTGCCAAACAGCGAAGACATGGATGAAGTAGTGAAATTATTTAATCAGGACTGACGTTTGTTTTGGGCTTTGACCCGTAAGAGAGATCTAACAAATCCGACAGAAACCCAAGAATCGGGTCAAAATAATGCAGCATTAAGCATGCTCTGACTAAGTGGTGCGGGTCCCATACAGAAGCTTCCATGAGCAGAGTATTTCAAGGGGTATTAAGCTTCATTTTAGATGGCGACCAGTTCGACTTGCGGGCCAAGTAGCTACGAGGTGCTGGATTCCGACCTCCGATCATTGCTTGCTTCACTTTGCGTTGCTTAGCACAGCGGCAGCCCGGCTATTGTTCGTGGAAGCCAGCTACTAACAGATAAGTCAACTGGTTCTGCTAGTCTGCCACACCATCGTCGTACGTAAACGGGATACAAAGATGCCGCCCCGTCCGTTAGTTTTCCATACAAAATGGGTCATCTCTACTATAACTACTTGTACTTGAAAAAAAGGAGTGTTTCTTTTTCTGGCAGACGGAGTGCTTCGTCCAACCTTTTATTTTTTTTCTTTAAACATCATTCCTTGAAAACCGCCTTAATCGTCTGACATTTTATTGACTTACCAAATAATAAGTGATTAAAAAATAAAATTCTAAAATATATTTAGATAGGTAAATCACGGAAATAATTTAATAACATTTATTTATGCAACCACATTAATATGCGCAGATAAATCACGAACTAATATACTAGAGTATTTATACCCATGACAATGCACGGACAATTATCTAGTTACGTTCTAAATTACAACCTCCGTCTTGAAATATAAACATTTTTTAAGGCTAAACTAACTAAAATGTCTTATATTTTGAATCAAAGTTAATAGTTAGTACCGTCGATGGAAAATAGCGAAGTACACAAATGTGCTCAGACTACAGTATCTCTACCCATAAGAATTTGAAGTAGTACGATGTGGACGAATACTCAAACTTTTTATGGACACAGTACAGACGCAAACACTCATATATACACACATACATTCACCCTTACGAACGCATGCACACACATCCTACCCCTATGAGCACCCCCGAGAGACTGAGCCGGCACATCATCTTGAGATTGATTAAGTCATCACAGACGCATTTGTAGTTGACCAGAACGTCTCCTGCTACTAAGGGGATGTTTGGTTCTAGGCCTTGCATTGCCACACTTTGTCACACATTTTTGCCAAACTTGCCTAAAGTTAGTTCATCAAAATGAGAACCACAAGTTGGCAAGCGTAAGGGAATGTTGTCACACTTTTTATGTGTACGTCATGTGGGGCCCTAGTGTGGCTTGAACCAAACACTCACCTAAATTGATCAAACTTGCATAACTTTAGATGTGGCAACCTTTGGCAAAGTTAGTCACAAATCAAACAACCCCTAAATGAATATCACCGGAAGGCCTGGAATAAACCCAAGAAAATGCGAACTCCGGTGTCAAGTTGAGGACTTGAAACCTGGTGGGCTGGAGATACCACTGTCGTCCTAACCATCCAACCATAGGTTGGTTCACGACGAATACTCGAACTTAGTAATCTTGAAATCTAAAATTTGCTAATCTTAGGGGAAAAAAGTCTAGGATTTTTTTTTTGAACTGCTCGTCGTGTCCTCACATCAATGTTTTAGAAAGTAAATCTCATGTTGATAGATTTCAATGAACTTTTACTAGACGTGCAGGTACACTTTCCTATTACTATGTGTTTTTTTCGTACCACTTTATGTAATTCACATGCTAGTATTGTGTACTTCTCGTAGACACCGCATTACATCTACCCAAATGGAAGCACAAATGCATTGCCAGAGCAATAAACACGAACTGCACTAGCTATACAATGCACTGCACCGAAGGCTGAGGAAGTACACAAGCAAAATCAAAGAAACTTGAAGAAAACAAAGAAAATAAAAAATAAATGTAAGAAACAATTTCCTTACTCCCACCTCGGAAAACCAACCGCCAGTGCAGAGTAGGCTTCTCGCTTGTCATGTTTCAATAAATCATGGCTTGATGCAATGTTGTAGATACTCTTCGGTGACAATGACACAAGCTCACCGAAGTCGGTGCCTAAATCCATTCAACTTCTTGAGTCTTCAAGCGGAAATACATGGTGCAGCGTCATTAAAGAAGACCGTGGAGAAATCTTATGCGTGCATTCTCACGCAACAACAAAGAATGGAGAATTTTAGGGCCAAACAATTACACACTCATCAATGTGCTGAGTAGCTTATGGGTACGATGACAACCAAGACTACCGCTTCCTAATATTTGTTGAAGTGTTCTCTATTTTATGAATTTGTTTGTTGGTGCATTCTGCACTAGTGGCAAACTTGATGTCAAGTGGTTGTATCTGAATGTACTTTTGTGAATTGAATGTGTGAACTATATGTGTATGATTAATCACACATAAGTTGCTTCGTGATATTTGCATGTGCATTACTTGCTGCAACCCTTTTTCCAACTCCAAATTTAATATGGCTGGCCCATTTAGGTTTTGCGCATGCTTTTATTCATGGCGAAGGAAATTCTATCCCAGAATGAATCCATATGTACTGATAAGGAAGTGCCAATATGCACTAATAAAACTGGATGATACCTCGCACGTTACCATGGGAATCGGTTGCAATATACTTTCATGATATTTGATTATATTAAACATGAATAATATGAGAACTAAAACTAAAAGCACGTATAATTTATTGCATTTAATGTTTAATTATTGAGATGAGCCTTTTCCATGCATGTTTACATGTTGAAGTGAGTTTTATTCATGCATGTTTACATGATGAGGTCGCATGCGTGCATGTTGAAAGAAATAACCTAATGGGGACAAGCTATTTAGATATAGAAGATTCGAGCACACGTGCCAATAATGGAGGGACCCTTGCACCAATAAATAAATGACACATGTATGTGTTAGTAAGCGGCACATGTGGCCAAACCCGTGCACACATGGACAAGTAGGCCGAGGACCCGTGGTCCAATGGTCATACGCCACATGGACCTGTAGGACACAGACACCGATCTCAATGGAGTATCGATACGTATCTGTTTTGATACGTGGCATGTGGACAAACCTAAGCATGACACATGGCATATTACCATTTCGTTTGAGTTAATGCCTTCATCCATGTGTTAGTCTTAACTAACACATCAACAGGTTTGTCCATTGCCGATGCCTTCCACAATGTGAACTATGTAGATACTTTCGCTCTTCTATGATGATATTTTTGTCATGGAAGTGCATCACGTCCACCACAAACTGGTATCGTATAGAAGAGGATGCATCTGTGATGAAAATATGGCTTTCATCATAGAAGTACATACATCTACGATGCACCTTGTGTCACAACTTGGTTTTTGTCATAAAATGGTCATATATGTTCACTATGACGAAAACATGATTATCTATCCTGAAGGCTTTTTGTTATTGATGTGATTTTTAAAACTGTAACTCACAACACTTCACATGTGGATCGACCTATGAACACAAATGCTTGTTGCGAAAGACCCCTCACAGGTTGGCTTAAGTTGAATGTTGATGTTAGCCTTATCTATGAGATGAGCCAAGATGCGTGGGGCGTGGTGCTACGGATGATGGTTGGGTAGCACGGTTAGCATGACACATGCTCTGTAATTGTGCAAACGCTGAGGGAGCTGCGGCAGACGTCGTTAAAGGGATCATGGCATGGTTGGATCGCCAAGGAATCATTGGGAGCAATTGCATGACTATCCTTTACCAGCTAGCTTCAAAGTGCCGAAACAATTTCACTATCAACAACACTGTTGAAGAAACTCAAAGGTTGTTAGGTCTGCTCCTAGGTTTCACCTCGTCTAATATGCCAAGAAACAACGACAAGTTACGCAACCCCTATTCATAATAAGTATGGTAGGATATGTGTGAATTGTGGTGCTTTATTCGAATTCGTGTCGGCATACGTGTTGCGTCTAGTTGATGATGATCGTAATTACTCTACGAACCTAAATAAAATAAACATTTCAAACAAAAAGCAGTTCTTCTTTACATGAGTTTCTATCCCTAGCTACCATTGTATCTATTTTTGCTTCGTCTGACACTCATGTGTGAGGCCACATGACAACATGCTTGATTCGGTTATGAAATCTCTCATATAATAATGCACAAATTTCCTGGTTGGGACTCCAGCAGAAACCTGCTCGGTTAGAAATGCATTGCACGAGAACAATCGCCCGATATGATTCCACATCCAGGCTATTGCACTGCATCTGGGTTTAGGCGTGGATGCATAGGTATACTTAGGGTGTGTTTGGTTTGAGCCTCAACTAGGCCAACCAAAATTTTGGCATGACCAAAATTTTGGCATAGTGTTGTTATTTGGATTATAGCCATGTACATTACCAACCTTTTGGCATCCATTTGGTTTGGAACCAACTGACTTTCAGCGCTAGGATTTCCTTTTTCTTTTCTTTTCTTTTTGATTGTAATTGGATTAGCTTTGCTTTATTTAGTCCTACTCATTTGACAATAAATCCTAACAATGTAATTAAGAACCTGAAAAAAATGTAAGCATAACAACGTCAAAATACCTAATTCGTGTACAATCAAACATTCAAATCTTATACTGCAATTACTCTTTCAAATAATTTAAACATGATTCTTTTCTGTATGCAAATCCATTAAGGTACTAGACATATATCTGAACGCAAATGCTGAGTGAGGACGTCTTGAACTTACGTGCAACTGCAGACATTTTTTTGGAAAACGCATTTTAAAATGACAAAAAATACCTGGGAAAAAATTGATCATGTACATCTTCGCAAAAATGTGTGTGCGGTGCAAAGTTTTGTGAAAATATATCTTTTTATTTTGCCACCAAAAAAAAGACGACTATCAATGCTGAAAAATAGCATCCCACGAGACATTCTTTTGTCTTTTTTGCACATGCAAAAAAAAGTTGTTTTCCACGAGACTTTCTGCGGGCACATAGAACATGGAGAAGTACACATGCAACTTGTTTTAAAACTTTTTTGGCACTTAGAAATTTGTTTCTTAAAGTGGGTGCGGATGTACCCGGGTTTATTCATATATTTTCCCGTACTTAAATCATGAGAGCTCTCGTGGGCAACAACATATGCTCTCGTAGCACAGAGAAAAGGTGACGAAGCAACAGACAGGGACCCACCACAATAGAACATGAACGAGCAACCACGCTAATTTATGGGCGAAGGATTTTGGCGCCCACAAGTTGCCCACGATTTGGTGGGGATCTTATTCCTCACACGGGTCAAGAATAGCGACCAAACGCGCACCCCTGTGTGACGCCTCCGATTCAATCGTACACTAATCATACACGCAAACATGTACGATCAAGATCAGGGACTCACGGGAAGATATCACAACACAACTCTAAAAGTAAAATAAGTCATACAAGCATCATAATACAAGCCAGGGGCCTCGAGGGCTCGAATACAAGTGCTCGATCATAGACGAGTCAGTGGAAGCAACAATATCTGAGTACAGACATAAGTTAAACAAGTTGCCACAAGATGGCTAGCACAAACTGGGATACATATCGAAAGAGGCGCAGGCCTCCTGCCTGGGATCCTCCTAAACTACTCCTGGTCGTCGTCGACAGCCTGCACGTAGTAGTAGGCACCTCCAGAGTAGTAGGGGTCGTCGTCGACGGTGGCGTCTGGCTCCTGAACTCCAGCATCTGGTTGTGACAACCAGAAAGAAAAGAAAGGGGGAAAAGGGGGAAGCAAAGCAACCGTGAGT
Source organism: Thinopyrum elongatum (assembly GCA_011799875.1). NCBI lineage: Eukaryota > Viridiplantae > Streptophyta > Magnoliopsida > Poales > Poaceae > Thinopyrum > Thinopyrum elongatum. The sequence continues at coordinate 334,337,723 of CM022299.1, read as the reverse complement.
ACTCATCCAAAGTACTCGCAAGCAAGGAGCTACACTACATATGCATGGGTATATGTGTAAAGGGCCATATCAGTGGACTGAACTGCAGAAAGCCAGAATAAGAGGAGGGATATCTAATCCTGTCGAAGACTACGCTTCTGGCAGCCTCCATCTTGCAGCATGTAGAAGAGAGTAGATGGTAAGTTCACCAAGTAGCATCGCATAGCATAATCCTACCCGACGATCCTCTCCTCGTCGCCCTGTGAGAGAGCGATCACCGGGTTGTATCTGGCACTTGAAAGGGTGTGTTTTATTAAGTATCCGGTTCTAGTTGTCATAAGGTCGAGGTACAACTCCGGGTCGTCCTTTTACCGAGGGACACGGCTATTCGAATAGATAAACTTCCCTGCAGGGGTGCACCACATTACCCAACACGCTCGATCCCTCTGGCCGGGCACACTTTCCTGGGTCATACCCGGCCTCGGAAGATCAACACGTCGCAGCCCTACCTAGGCCTAACAGAGAGGTCAGCACGCCGGTCTAAATCCTATGCGCGCAGGGGTCTGGGCCCATCGCCCATTGCACACCTGCACGTTGCATGGGCGGCCGGAGAGCAGAACTAGTAACCTCCATTACAAAGGAAGTTGCGTTACGCGGTCCAACCCGGCGCGCGCCGCTCAGTCGCTGACGTCTAGGAGACTTCGGCTGATACCACGACGTCGAGTACCCATAACTGTTCTCGCGTGGTGGTTAGCGCGTATAGGCTCGTAGCCAGACTCAGATCAAATACCCAATCTCGTTAAGCGTGTTATTTTGAAGTAACCGCGGACGCCGACCAGGGCCAGGCCCACCTGTCTTCTAGGTGGTCACAACCTGCCCTGTCGCTCCGCCACAAAGTAACACTCGGGGGCCGTCAGGAACCTAGGGCCACCTCTGCCTGGATGGAACCACCTGCCCCTTCAGCCCCCATCTCCGAACAGTAACATAAGTATGTAATAGTATATAGTATATGTACCCGTGATCACCTCCCGACGTGATCACGGCCCAGTAGTATAGCATGGCAGACGGACAAGAGTGTAGGGCCACTGATGTAATTCTAGCAACCTATACTAAGCATTTAGGATTGCAGGTAAGGTATCAACAGTAGTAGCAAAGACAGGCTATGCAGCAGAATAGGATTAACCGAAAGCAGTAACATGCTACACTACTCTAATGCAAGCAGTAGAGAGAAGGAATAGGCGATAAATCGGGTCTGATCAAGGGGGGGGGGGGGCGTGCCCTTGTTGCTCTGGCAAAGAAGGAGGGTCGTCAACTCCGTAGTCGAACGGGGCAGCAGCAGCGTCGGTCTCGTAGTCTACCGGAGAGAAGAGGGGGAAGAAACAGTAAATACTAAGCAAACAATGTAACTCAAAGAATAGCATGGCAATAGGCTGCCGGGTGTGTTCTAACGTATGGTTACATGGTACCGAGGAAGGGGGAGCCCATCCGGGAAAGTATTCCCGGTCTTGGACATTTGTCAGACAGATGTCCGGAGGGGGAATGGAATAATAAATACACCGCAATGGTGCAACGGGGATGCATGACATGTCTAATTGCAGTGCTAGGGTGATATACTGCCTACCTAAGTGTTTTAGTTAATTTAGGAATTTATTTGGATTTATTTTATTAAGGTCATGCACTATTCACCTGCCAGAAACATGCAAAAAGTTCCATGTTCAGATAGTTAGAGGCATCTGACAGGTATGCGGGTAGCGTATTTGGCTTCGTCTCATTTTTCTGGTAATTTTTCATATATAAATTATTTTCATCGGAGTTACGGTTTAAAAGATATGAATTTTTAAAGTTTAAAAGATTTTCTGGAATTTATTTAATTAATTAAATTTGAATTATCCAAAACAGTGCTGCGATGACGTCAGCATGACATCATGCTGACGTCACCAGGCGCCCTGACAGGGTGGGTCCCACCTGTCATAGACTGTTAAATTAATTAGGGTTAACTAATTATATTACTGTTTAATTAACACTAATTAGTTAATTAAATTAACCTAATCAGGATTAATTAACTAATTAATTAATTAATTTTATTATTTTTATTTTTATTTTCTTTTTATTAAAACGTTCTGGGGCGGGGCCCCACTTGTCATAGACCCCTGGGGGCCTAAGCGGGCGCGGGCGCCCGATCCGGATGAAGCCCGAGTGGTCGCGGGCGCTGCAAGTGGCCGCCGGCGCGGCAGTGGCCCGTGGGGCTGGGGCGGGGCAGCACGGCGGAGCGGGGGCGGCGAGGCCGCGCGGGGTAGTGAGTAGGGGCCGGCGAGGCAGAGAGGCCTCAGCGGGGCGAGGCGCTGGGCGCGGTGACCGCTGGGCGACGGGCACGGCCGGACGGCGCGGCGCATGGCCAGGGCACGGCCCGACCGCGGTGAGCGCGGGGCCGGAGCGCGCGAGGCGTGGTCACGGCCGGAGCGGAGCAACGGTGGGCGCGGCGGGAGCGCGGCAGGCGAGCGAGAGAGGAGGACCGGGGTCCTCACCGGGGTTCGTAGGGACGGGGCAGTGGAGCGCGAGGAGGAAGACGGGGACGCCGGCGACGTAGTGGAGGCAGTCCGGCGAGGTGGCGGTGACGACGGGCGACGGCGTAGAGGACGGCGGCGGCGGGCGCGTGGAGGTTGTTCGGGGAGGAGGACGGGAAGGACGGGGAGGCGAGCGGCTGCGGCGAGGGGCGGCTCCGGCGACGGCGTCGAGCGGCAGGGCCGGTGTGCGCTGGGGGGGGGGAGAACGAGTGGAGAGAGGGAAATTCGATCCCGGATCCAGGGGAAATCGGGGGAGGGAGTGGGGCGAGTGGGGGGTTAGGGTTACGGGGGTGGGGATATGGAGAGAGTGGAGGGGCCGGCTGGGCCAAATGGGTCAGCCAGCTGGGCCTTCTGGCCCAGTTGGCCAGGGGGGCCTTTTCTTCTTTTTTTTGTTTGTTCTGTTTTCTTTTCCATTTATTTGATTTCTTTTCTGTTTTCTCTTAGTTTCTTTTTATTATAGATTCACCTAATATTTAAAATGATCCCTAAATTAGTAATACCATTTAACTCACCGCCCCAAAAAGTTTTACCCCAGAATAAAATAGTTAAAGATTTTATAAAACACAAAAGGCATTTAATTATTTGTTTTTGCTACTGTTTTATTCATCTTATAGTATTTAAATATTTTATAAAGGTGTGGTTTCTCCACCATAATTACCTATGCAATATTTGGTTCACTCCGAACATTTCAGTTTTAATATTTGAAAACTTTTATTGTTTGCTTGATTTTGAATTTGAATTTGAATCGGTTTCGAACTAACGCGAGATTAGCAATAGTAATCGAAGTGACGTGGCATCATTAGCAGAGGGTTACTGTAGCTTGATTACCCGGGCGTCACAATTCTCCTCCACTACAAGAAATCTCGTCCCGAGATTTAAGAGGGGAGTAAGGGGGAAAGTTCTGGTTACGAAATTCTAACGGGTGTCCTCGGTCTTGGTTGCTCTTCTCGAAGAGGTCGATCCATTATGTTGATGTCCTCATTTTGCTGTTTCAGGGCATCATGATGAAGTCGTCATCCTTTCTTCGGGGGTTCCATCGTACTTACGAAAAAGGATAATGGGTATCTTCGGAAGAACTGGCCTCTAGAAGGTCGCTTATCTGGTAGATAACACCAGGGAAGGTGGCTAAAAGTAACTCTCGAATTGAAACTGAAGAAAATTTCGAGAGCAAAGTAAGAAGGTACCATGAGAAGTTTCGATCGGGCAGACAATCGTTCGTTGCCTGAAGCGAAGTGTGAAAGGGGTTTAGAACAAAGGGAATAAGCATTGTGTCTGATACCAGAATTGATGATCTCTCGGAAGGTGGCTTGTGAATTACATACAAGGCCACACGCGAGGAATAACTTGGGAAACCGGGGGGTGTGCAGGAGAGTCAGGTTTCGATCCTGTGGAACTATGGGTTATGGGCCCACCATGTGGGTTAAAAGTAGGAAGGGCGCTATCATGTTACATAATCATGATAGCAAGGCATGTTAGAGAATAACCTGTCAGTTATGTCGGTAACAATGTTGGTACAAAGGGCGAGGGACGAAGAGAACCATTTTCCTGCTCGTTGAACGAGGCGTACCAATAGGCAAAGTTCTCGTCCATCGGTGGCTACCGAAATGTCATCAACAATAGGAACAGGGTCTTACTGGCAGAGTTGTACACCGAGGTGTTTGCATAAGCAGGAAAATATTACTGCTTAGATCATATAGATCACAAGAAAGGTTAAACAAAACAATGGAAAGGAAAATATGTTTATCAGATTAAACAAAACAATGGAAAGGAAAATGTGTTTAAACACAAGTAAATAGGAGTATATCCTTCCCAAGGTTAAGCGGGGCATGATATACGTGTTGGAGATCAAAGGCATGTCCATTTAGTTAATAGGAGTAAGAAGAATCATGATATGCACCCATACAACGGTGTTTGGGTAACTGTTCAAGAAACATTTAGCATTGGGCCACAAATGTTCTTAAGGATGTACGGAGTACCATAGTTATGCTTCGAGATAGCATCGACAGGGTTATCAGATAAAAGGTCAGGCTTTGGATACACAAGGGATCCATCAAGAACAACTCAAGAATAAGTCTTATAATTTCCTCCTGGACGAATGGCTATTCTTGCAAAAGAAAGAAACTATATTAATAAGTCCTCCAGCCAGGTGTGCTAGGCATGACATCACCTAACCGGGTCATCAAAGGACCAATATTATAACTCCGGGAATTATGTTCCAACCATTATATCTGACCGAGATCCAGTTATGCTTGGTGTCAGGATACCTCAGAATCAGGATGCCCGGGAAGAAAAGGTGCAACACAAATTGTCGAGATGACATTGTAAGATTCTCGGGAAATGAACTATAGGAGCGGGTTCCCGAAGCAATAGTTCATCATTAAACCAAGGAGAGGATGAGGAGGTGGCTGATGGACTCAGCGACAATTCATCGAGAATTCCACAAGATGGATCTCCACAATTATGTGAACAAGGAGATGACATATGACAATTCAAATGATATAATGTTGTATGCCCGAGGAAAACATACACCATTAATCATTAGTTGAAAGGTGTGACCGAAATACGACCTTGGGCAGCAAGATCAATATTAGAGTGACGATTCAATAATCAACAGTCTAAGAACGAACTGTCGATCGTTAACATTCAAAGCAATAGGGTTGCTAGAAGTACAGAATCCAAGCAGCACCGCTTGTTAGATGGTATCCCGGTTAGAATCAACACGGGGACCAAGAAAGAATGGTGACGGTGAGAAGTATCACTATGCCAAGAATTTTCAAAGAGGTGAAGCAATCCTCACAACATACTCGGCATAAAGGACAGTAATACTTCAAGGTAGAATATAATGCAAACAAGATAGCAAGTTGCATCCATAACACGGACAAGCTCGCGATGAAAAGAAGTTCAGGGTGTTGTCGATGATAACAAAAAGCATCGAGGGCAAGGAGGGTATTCCTCAACATGAACACAGTTGACATCTCGAAAGAAGTCAAAGTGTTGAAGGTGATCCGACACATTTGTTGAGAGGCTTCTTGAAGATGTAATCGATCATCGATGACATCAAGCAAAAGGAATGATGAAGCGAAAGGCTATCGAAACCATGGTACGACACAAACTCGGAATCAAGCTTGCTGTTCAAGGCAAAAGATATGACGATGAAGATCGATGTAAGTTTAACTCATCGTCGAAATTGTGCTCCGAGAAGCAGTACTAGGTAGCATAGTTAAGATAACGATGTAGCCGATTAGGCTAAGAATGACATGAGTTGAAAGTTAAATTTCCCAGCAGTACATTACTAGGAGTATTGGATCACAGGGTGGATTCGATTAACTTATCGATGTTCTCAGTTGACAAACAACCTGTGACGACCCCGACTTAATCGTGCACTAATCATACACGCAAATGCGCATGATCAAGCCTAAGGACTCACTTGAAGATATCACAACACAACTCTAAAACATAAATAAAGTCATACAAGCTTAATATTTCAAGCCAGGGCCTCGAGGGCTCGAATACATAGCTCGATGGCATACAAGCGTCAGCGGAAGCATCAGATATCTGAGTACAGATATTTTACAGAGAGAGAGAGATAAGCCTTCATAGAGGCGGGGTAAAATAAAATACTACGATCGAAAGGCGTAGGCCTCCTGCCCTGGACCCTCCGATCCTACTCCTGGTCGTCAGTCGACTCCTCGTAGTAGTAGTACTCGCCAGGCGGGTAGTAGTACTGGTCGTCGGCTGGGGCGTCTGACTCAGGGGCTCCGTCGTCTGGTGGCATCAAATGGAATATGGGGAAAAAAAAATAATAAAGCAAACGTGAGTACTCATCCGAAGTACTCAGCAAGCAAGGATCTACACTACATATGCATCATTGTCAAAGGAATGGCTGTATATGTGGACTGGGCTGCAGAAATGCCAGAATAGAAGGGGAAGCCTAGTCCTATCGAAGACTAGCATCTTCAACAATCTTCGACAGTCTTGCAGCATTAGAAGAGATCAGATGAACATAATGTAAAGCAGTTGTAGTAGTATCATCAACCTCGACCTGAGATCCTTTCTCGACTCCCTGCGAGAAAGCAATCCCAGAGCCGTACTATCCAGTTTTCATCACATGTTATAGTTGTACCGATCGGGATACAACTCCGAGTGTCCGTTACCGTAGGACAGGCTATCGATAGAAGTTTCTTCCCTGCAGGGGTGCACCAACTTACCCACCACGCTCGCTTAACTCCGGCCGGACACACTTTTCTGGGTCATGCCCGGCCTCGGCTAAGCAACACGCCGCAACCCGACCAAATACCTAACAGAGAGGTCAGCACGCCGGACTAACCTATGCCCCCAGGGGTCTTGGGCCATCGCCCCGGGAACTCCTGCACGTTACGTGCACCGCCGGTGAGCAGACCTAGCAACCCCTTATACAAGCGCGGTTGCGTTCCCAGTCCAACCCAGCGTGTGCCGCATCAGTCGCTGACGTCCATTAAGCTCCGGCTGAAGTATACGACGCAGAACGCCCATACTATGCCCACGTGATGGTTAGTGCTATCGGGCCAGAGGCCCCTCGGATCAAATATCCAAACCGTAATGGATTAGGAGCGCGCGGAAACGAGCAGAGACTCACGATCGATGTGACCCCGTCGCCCCGTCTCGAGGACTTGCGGCAAGGGCTAAGAATGCCCGGCCACGCCTCGTAGTTATCTCGCGGGCACCATCCAGGTCAACCCGACTCCACATCACTTCGCAATAAGCTCGCGCGGGTACCCCTCAGGGCCGACCCGTCTTTAGTATCGTGGTTCATAGTCAAGTCATAATATCCAAGGTAACTGTGTGTCTGACACCGAAGGGAACCATGAGGAATCACCCTCGATGGAGTTCCCGCTCGATGTTATCATCAAGGTGAACGAAGGAGGAGTCACCCTCGAGGTCCACACTTGAGAGGTTGCGCGACGATGTCGTTATCGGGGGTGGTGTAGGAGGAATCACCCTCGCTTACCACGACCGAGTAACTAACCTACAAGGTTAACATCAGAAGTGCTAACGAGGTATCACCCTCGGCACTCGATGGTAACCCAGCAGTGTCGGCAACTAAGGGGTAGTGATGTGCGGTGCCAGGGTCTGGTCTTCAATCCCGATGATCGGGTCTTCTGATATCCAGCAGGGCAGTCGGGATCAAGTGGAGGTCTCTGTCGTGTCTCTACCCACCCTATACTAAGCAGTCTAGGATAACCAGTAAGGTAACAAAGCAGGGTACAATAATCAGGCTATGCAGCAGATATAGGAAAACAGTAGCAGTAGCAGTTCTAATGCAAGCATAAGAGAGAAGAGAATAGGCGATATAGGCATGCTCAAAATGGGGGTGCTTACCTGTTTGCTCGGGGGCAAGGGCAAGGTCTTCAGTAGTATCGTCGGGGACGTAGTCGTACTCCTGTGCGGCGTCTGCCTCGGGAGCTACGTCAACGTCGGGGTCTACCGAGAGAGAAGAGGGGGAAGAAACAGGTAAACATAATGCAAACAAATGCAATACGGTGCGTGTGATGCTATGATGCAGTGCAGGGTTGCCTAATTATGCATCTAAGTCATTTTAGTTATTTTTAGAATTATTCTGGGATTTAATATCCGACGTGTGTGCACTATTCATCTGCCGGATTCGGGTCCGGAGTTACGAGTTCTTCTACGTAGGAGGTTCCGATGGAGAAACATACGGCACGATCAAACTCGGCTCGTCGTTCTGAGCAACTTTCATGTTTTAACTTTTTCGATCCGAGCTACGGTTTAAAAGTTATTAATTTTTAAAGATTATTTGAATTTTTTGAAATTTATTTATTTACAGAAAATGAATTATGACGTCAGCATGACGTCAGCGGTCAACAGCGGCTGTACAGGTCAAACCTGACATGTGGGTCCAGTGGGACCCACATGTCAGCCTCTGTTTCTTTAACCAGTGATTTAGTTTAATTACCAGGATTAATTAGGGGGTGGACCCCACATGTCAGTGAGACATTAGGTTAAATTAATTAGTTTCTATTTAATTAAATCTCTAATTAGGCTAATTAGTCGCGGGGGCCCACCTGTCAGTGGCTCTGGGTCGGCCACGTCAGCATAGTTGACTTGGTCAACTAGTCAACGCGGGCCCCTGGGCCCACGGGTCAGTGACCCAGGGCGACCCACGTGGCGGCCACGTCGGCGCCGGCGCCGGAGATCGCTCCGGCAACCAATTTCGCGGCGGCCGCTCGCCGGAGTTCGTCGGATTTGCGTTTTAGCGCACCATTTCGCGCGCGGTTGACAGCGTTCGAACGAGGACTCGACGCCGCGTCCATCTATGGTGTCGGAACGGACCGGGGAGGCCTAACGTGACGGCGGCGTCGACATCGGCGGCGAGGTGCTCGGGCGAGCGACGGAAACGGCGACCCAGCGCGCAAACAAGTGAAGGAAAAGGCTAGGCGGGGTCTACTCGTCGCGGTGAGTGTGATGGTGGCGCGCACGGGACCATTTGGTCACCGTGGCCACGCCGGTGACGAGGTCGCGCGACGGTGAGCTCGGGCGTGAACGGGGCGGCGTCTACAGCTCGGGAACGACGAGGAGAAGAAGCAGGGAGGGAAGGAGAGGCTCACAGCGGTGGTAGCCGTTCAGAGCCTGCTCGGGGCAGGCGCGGAGCGGCTGGATTCGCCGGGTTCTCGCCGGAGTCCGAGAAGAAGGGGGCGGTGCGGCTCGGCGTCTCTGGGGCTCCTCGGCTCCACCGAATGGCTCGGGGCGGCGTAGTCGAGGACGGCGGAGACGGTGGACAGCTCGGCGTGCCCCGGGGATGACGGTGGCCGTGACGGAGGCGAACGGCGGTGAGGCTGGCGCTCGGCCTCTCTGGATCTGGAGGGGAAGACGGGCGGAGCGAGAGAGAGGAGAGGGGAAAGTGGCGAGGAGAGCCAGGGGAGACGCACGACCTCTCCCTTATCCCCTCGCGGCGCCCGCGACGTCGCGCTGTCGGCGTCTCGCCGGCGCGCGCGCACTCGTCCACAGGGAGGTTGACACGGCGAGGGAGAGAGAAGGGGATGGGCCAGCTGGGCTGGGCCAATGCACTGTGCACTTGGTCCAGTCCAGCTTTAGTCTTTTTCTTTTATTTCTTTTCCTTTTCTCTTTTCTTTTCTGTTGCGAAATGATTAGGCCACTTAATGTCTTTTGTAAAACAGTGAGTTATGCCACATAAATATGTTTCAATATCTAGCACTGCCAAAAATTGATTTGGACAGAATTGAAGTTTGTTGGGATTTGATATGATTTTAAATATATCAAATATTCTATTTTTGGGGCTGTTTCATCTTGTTAGAGTCACTTGTCCAACTCCAAATATTTTGATATTGGTTTTAGAAATGTTCCTGGATTATTGGCCATTTAATGAACATTTTCCCAACAGAGTTTGAACAACTTTATATTTCACTTTTGAATTTGAGTTGATTTTCAGATGTGAATTTGAATTGGATCATTAACCCTTATGACTTGGCACTGCAAATGATCATGACTTGGCAGTTTTAACAGAGTGTCACAGAGTTTATTACAAGGGGGTGTTACACAAACAACCCAAAACCCGTGGAATACTGAATCAGTGAGAAGGAATACTTGACGAAGACTCATAAGAAGTATTTGCAGTCCCGTGATATTATTGGGATACCAGGGGGTAATACTCGAAAGGAGATCAGAATAGAAACTGAGCTGGGTCGTTGACTTGCGATAGCGGATACTTTAATCTCGTCAAAAATAGACGAGGCACTGGAAAGGTTTCCTTTCGGATATAATGAATAAGGCTAGCATGGTCGGGACCATAACTGCAAGGGATCCAATTCAATGACACCGAAAGAATTATTCAAATGATTAAATATTCTTGCAAGAAACTTTCATGATAAGCTCCACATCGAGTCCATGGGCAAGAACACATAGGTTCGGGGTCGGCTCCCACTTCTTCAATGCATAACATTTCATTCGCTTCTCGTCTTCGAAGAAGTCGTAGAGTTGAAAAGTATCTGGTAAAACACCAGAAGAGAATGTCTTGTGTAAACTTTCAGGTTCACACTGTTTAGGGAAGGTATATGTTCATCCCATAGGGCATCTTAGGAACATATAACGCTTCAGGAGTAAATTATACAAGCTCGAAAGCAGAGTATGGTTGGGAACACAGAGGATACAATTTACCAAATGCATCATGTATCAGGGGAAGAACTCACAAGGTGATTGAATATGAAAGGCACTGTCGGATAACAATCCAACAATGGATCGGGCGATCCACAACGGAGCTGATGTGAGTAACGGTACTCAATCAGAGGAAGAAAAAGTATGCAGAGGCATCAGATTATAGAAACAACTGACTAACTCAAAGTTCAATGCGAGGGAATTTATGATTTCCAAATCAAGAGATCAGGAGCAAGGGCTCTGATTAAGGATGGGTAAGTCGAGTAGGCTTAGGGGCACAATCGATGACAATTTGATTGGTCGAGAACCAGCTCATGTTCAAAAGGACGTCTGAGCTGGAAGATAATTAGAAAGGATCAACTGATGAATGCGTGCATTCGCACTCATGTTGAATCAATAAGATGAAAATGACGGTGTCAAAGGATACTAATGAATATTGCCAGTCGTATGGAAAGCATCCATAATGCAAGCAGACAAGTATTTGCAGAGCAATAAGCTGTTAAGGATTTTCGAAAGATCGAATAGTATTTGTATGCATCTTGTGAATCATATGAACAAAGGGGGAGGAACGGATACTCGGTAAGTGCGAGGAATTATCCGTAGGGGGTATTCATGAGGCAAGAACTGCAAGGCAGTAAGCTCATAGGATTGTCGGAACAACGAAAAGTTGTTCGGGGCATCTTGTAATAACAAGATCAACTGGATTGAATGTATGAATGGCAAGTGTATGTAATTATACATAAGGATATATCGGTGGTAAGGAATTTCAAAAGCGATGAGCACAAAGGTCTCGGGAAAACATCGAAGGGTATCTTCGGAATCTTCTGGTGAAGTAGTCGATCATCTGGAATGAACGGGCTCTCCGGGTGGATGTAATCACGAGATCCTAATGTTTGAGTTAGTAAATTCATTTTAACCCGAATAGAAGAGAGATCAGAGTCCCAGAGTATAGACGAGTAATAAAAGATCCTAATACCACCCAATGGCGACGTGGGCCCGTAAGACACACAGCCATGTTAGTAAAAGTTTTGCAATGTCTAGACTCGACTTCGGCCAAGGAGTGTGGAAGGGGGGGTTCCTACAGGCAGTCGGCTCTGATACCAACTTGTGACGCCCCCGATTCAATCGTACACTAATCATACACGCAAACGTGTACGATCAAGATCAGGGACTCACGGGAAGATATCACAACACAACTCTAAAAGTAAAAAAAGTCATACAAGCATCATAATACAAGCCAGGGGCCTCGAGGGCTCGAATACAAGTGCTCGATCATAGACGAGTCAGCGGAAGCAACAATATCTGAGTACAGACATAAGTTAAACAAGTTGCCATAAGATGGCTAGCACAAACTGGGATACATATCGAAAGAGGCGCAGGCCTCCTGCCTGGGATCCTCCTAAACTACTCCTGGTCGTCGTCGACAGCCTGCACGTAGTAGTAGGCACCTCCAGAGTAGTAGGGGTCGTCGTCGACGGTGGCGTCTGGCTCCTGAACTCCAGCATCTGGTTGTGACAACCAGAAAGAAAAGAAAGGGGGAAAAGGGGGAAGCAAAGCAACCGTGAGTACTCATCCAAAGTACTCGCAAGCAAGGAGCTACACTACATATGCATGGGTATATGTGTAAAGGGCCATATCAGTGGACTGAACTGCAGAAAGCCAGAATAAGAGGGGGGATATCTAATCCTGTCAAAGACTACGCTTCTGGCAGCCTCCATCTTGCAGCATGTAGAAGAGAGTAGATGGTAAGTTCACCAAGTAGCATCGCATAGCATAATCCTACCCGACGATCCTCTCCTCGTCGCCCTGTGAGAGAGCGATCACCGGGTTGTATCTGGCACTTGAAAGGGTGTGTTTTATTAAGTATCCGGTTCTAGTTGTCATAAGGTCGAGGTACAACTCCGGGTCGTCCTTTTACCGAGGGACACGGCTATTCGAATAGATAAACTTCCCTGCAGGGGTGCACCACATTACCCAACACGCTCGATCCCTCTGGCCGGGCACACTTTCCTGGGTCATACCCGGCCTCGGAAGATCAACACGTCGCAGCCCTACCTAGGCCTAACAGAGAGGTCAGCACGCTGGTCTAAATCCTATGCGCGCAGGGGTCTGGGCCCATCGCCCATTGCACACCTACACGTTGCGTGGGCGGCCGGAGAGAAGACCTAGCAACCTCCATTACAAAGGAAGTTGCGTTACGCGGTCCAACCCGGCGCGCGCCGCTCAGTCACTGACGTCTAGGAGGCTTCGGCTGATACCACGACGTCGAGTACCCATAACTGTTCCCGCGTGGTGGTTAGCGCGTATAGGCTCGTAGCCAGACTCAGATCAAATACCCAATCTCGTTAAGCGTGTTATTTTGAAGTAACCGCGGACGCCGACCAGGGCCAGGCCCACCTGTCTTCTAGGTGGTCACAACCTTCCCTGTCGCTCCGCCACAAAGTAACACTCGGGGGCCGTCGGGAACCTAGGGCCACCTCTGCCTGGATGGAACCACCTGCCCCTTCAGCCCCCATCTCCGAACAGTAACATAAGTATGTAATAGTATATAGTATATGTACCCGTGATCACCTCCCGACGTGATCACGGCCCAGTAGTATAGCATGGCAGACGGACAAGAGTGTAGGGCCACTGATGTAATTCTAGCAACCTATACTAAGCATTTAGGATTGCAGGTAAGGTATCAACAGTAGTAGCAAAGACAGGCTATGCAGCAGAATAGGATTAACCGAAAGCAGTAACATGCTACACTACTCTAATGCAAGCAGTAGAGAGAAGAAATAGGCGATATCGGGTTGATCAAGGGGGGAGGGGGCTTGCCTGGTTGCTCTGGCAAGAAGGAGGGTCGTCAACTCCGTAGTCGAACGGGGCAGCAGCAGCGTCGGTCTCGTAGTCTACCGGAGAGAAGAGGGGGAAGAAACAGTAAATACTAAGCAAACAATGTAACTCAAAGAATAGCATGGCAATAGGCTGCCGGGTGTGTTCTAACGTATGGTTACACGCTACCGAGGAAGGGGGAGCCCATCCGGGAAAGTATTCCCGGTCCCGGACATTTGTCAGACAGATGTCCGGAGGGGGAATGGAATAATAAATACACCGCAATGGTGCAACGGGGATGCATGACATGTCTAATTGCAGTGCTAGGGTGATATACTGCCTACCTAAGTGTTTTAGTTAATTTAGGAATTTATTTGGATTTATTTTATTAAGGTCATGCACTATTCACCTGCCAGAAACATGCAAAAAGTTCCATGTTCAGATAGTTAGAGGCATCTGACAGGTATGCGGGTAGCGTATTTGGCTTCGTCTCATTTTTCTGGTAATTTTTCATATATAAATTATTTTCATCGGAGTTACGGTTTAAAAGATATGAATTTTTAAAGTTTAAAAGATTTTCTGGAATTTATTTAATTAATTAAATTCGAATTATCCAAAACAGTGCTGCGATGACGTCAGCATGACATCATGCTGATGTCAGCAAGCACCCTGACAGGGTGGGTCCCACCTGTCATAGACTGTTAAATTAATTAGGGTTAACTAATTATATTACTGTTTAATTAACACTAATTAGTTAATTAAATTAACCTAATCAGGATTAATTAACTAACTAATTAATTAATTTTATTATTTTTATTTTTATTTTTATTTTCTTTTTATTAAAACGTTCTGGGGCGGGGCCCCACTTGTCATAGGCCCCTGGGGGCCTAAGCGGGCGCGGGCGCCCGATCCGGATGAAGCCCGAGTGGTCGCGGGCGCTGGAAGTGGCCGCCGACGCGGCAGTGGCCCGTGGGGCTGGGGGCGGGGCAGCACGGCGGAGCGGGGGCGGCGAGGCCGCGCGGGGTAGTGAGTAGGGGCCGGCGAGGCAGAGAGGCCTCAGCGGGGCGAGGCGCTGGGCGCGGTGAACGCTGGGCGACGGGCACGGCCGGACGGCGCGGCGCATGGCCAGGGCACGGCCCGACCGCGGTGAGCGCGGGGCCGGAGCGCGCGAGGCGTGGTCACGGCCGGAGCGGAGCAACGGTGGGCGCGGCGGGAGCGCGGCAGGCGAGCGAGAGAGGAGGACCGGGGTCCTCACCGGGGTTCATAGGGACGGGGCAGTGGAGCGCGAGGAGGAAGACGGGGACGCCGACGACGTAGTGGAGGCAGTCCGGCGAGGTGGCGGTGACGACGGGCGACGGCGTAGAGGACGGCGGCGGCGGGCGCGTGGAGGTCGTTCGGGGAGGAGGACGGGAACGACGGGGAGGCGAGCGGCTGCGGCGAGGGGCGTCTCCGGCGACGGCGTCGAGCGGCAGGGCCGGTGCGCGCTGGGGGGGAGACGAGGGGATCGATCCCGATCCAGGGGAATCGGGGGAGGGAGTGGGGCGAGTGGGGGGTTAGGGTTACGGGGGTGGGGATATGGAGAGAGTGGAGGGGCCGGCTGGGCCAAATGGGTCAGCCAGCTGGGCCTTCTGGCCCAGTTGGCCAGGGGGGCCTTTTCTTCTTTTTTTTAGTTTGTTCTGTTTTCTTTTCCATTTATTTTATTTCTTTTCTGTTTTCTCTTAGTTTCTTTTTATTATAGATTCACCTAATATTTAAAATGATCCCTAAATTAGTAATACAATTTAACTCACCGCCCCAAAAAGTTTTACCCCAGAATAAAATAGTTAAAGATTTTATAAAACACAAAAGGCATTTAATTATTTGTTTTTGCTACTGTTTTATTCATCTTATAGTATTTAAATATTTTATAAAGGTGTGGTTTCTCCACCATAATTACCTATGCAATATTTGGTTCACTCCGAACATTTCAGTTTTAATATTTGAAAACTTTTATTGTTTGCTTGATTTTGAATTTGAATTTGAATCGGTTTCGAACTAACGCGAGATTAGCAATAGTAATCGAAGTGACGTGGCATCATTAGCAGAGGGTTACTGTAGCTTGATTACCCGGGCGTCACACCCTGCCCGCGGCAATAGACTGACCAGTTACTTTGGTTCATCTTTTTTTGTTCATTTTTCCTTTTTCCATTTTTTTCTTTTTAAATCAGTGATCTTTTTTAAAAATTCATGAACTTCTTGGAAATCATGAATAATTTTCAAACTCGAGCACATTTTATGAACTCATGAATATTTGTTGAAATTCATGAAGTTTTTTCAAACTCACGAACTTGTTTTAAATTTGTGAACATTTTTCAAACTCGTGAAGAGTTTTTGAAAGTCATGAACATTTTCAAACTCACGAACAGTTTTTGCAAATTGGGATAACTCGTGAACATTTTTTGGGATTCATGAACATTTTCTACTATCAAAAACATTTTTAGAATATCTGTAACAACTTTGGAATTCTAGAACTTCTTTTGAATCTAAGAACATTATTTGAACCGAGAAACATTTTTTGGACTTTGAATTTGTAACATTTTTATTGATGAACTAGTTTTGTAATTTGCGACCAACATGAATATATTTTTTGAATTCAAAGACACTTTTTTACTCGAAGAACATCATTTGAAATATGGAGCATTTTAAAAATTTGTGTATGTCTTTCTTAATTCATGAACATATTTTCAAATTTGGCACATTTTTAAAAAATTGTGAACATTTCAGATACGCAATTTTTGAGACTAATTTGTTTTTGAAAGAGGCCATACTAAATTTTGTGGACATTTTTTGAAGTTTGAAAAAAAATCGTAAACAATTTTAGAAGTTCAGAAACTTTTATGAATCCTGTTTTTTTAAAGTAGCAAAAAGACAAAAAACGAAAAACGAAAAAAGAAAGAAATAAGCAGGGGCGCACCTGTCCCGCACATGGGCCGGTCGAGAAGCGCAGGGGGAGCGGGGGCTGCGTGTCAACCAGCGCCCTGTGCGCTAAATATGAGGTCTCACGATTTGGTGGGAATGACACAGAGGTGGGCGAGCCAACTTTTTGATGCCAATCCAAACAACAACCAAATCTTGTGGGTGCATCTCAAAAGAAAAGAAAACAAAGAAATCGTGTGGGCACACCCCGCCCCTATGAGCACCTTCGTGAGACTGAGCCGGTATATCATCTTGAGATTTACGAGGTCACCATAGGCGCATCTTCATCGACGTCTCCTTTCACTGAAAGCGCATCGCCAAAAATCTTAAAATAAATCCAGAAATAATGCGAACACCAGGACTTAAACATTGGTCGGCTGGGAATACCACCGTCCCTCTAACCATCCAACAACACTTCCAAACTTCAGAGTTTAGCAGTTAACTCCGGTAAAACAAAGAGGTTGGCGCAATGGCGCCGGTTCCCTCCCAACGGCCGCCCTCATTTCTCGACCCATGGCAGAAGCTGCTCTGTTCCTCCACCCATCCAAGAAAAGCACCAGAAAAACGAAACACACAAAAATATCTGACCGAGGAAAACGAAGAAGGCGCAACATTACACCCCGCCCGTCTTCCTCGCAAGGCGAGGCGCATTCCGTCGTCTCCATTGGCGCGCTCCACGCTGCTTCCACCTGCCGCCCGTCCCGCCGATGCCGTTCTGAGAGCCTGGCTGCCGACCACGCCGACGCACGGGATGCCATTGTTTCTTCTATAGGGTCTCTCTCGGAGCGCGTCGGCATCGGCGACGATTCAGTTCAACGCGCGGCTTTATCATGCCGCGCGTTCTCGTGGAATTGGTCGAACACTTGGCCACTGCCCCCGCAGTAGGGGGTCCTCCGGCGCCCCCGCCGCAGCCTGCAGCCTCACCGCCGCCGCCGGCACCGTCGTCGCCTCCGCCGCTCACACCGCCACCTAAGTCCCCGCCCCCGTCCTCTCCACCTCCTGCGTCTTCCGGCAATAATCAGAGTCCGAATTTGCCTCCGGGGTCGCCTCCGCAGGAGAAGTCTCCTGCATCGTCCCCACCTCCTCCGGCTTCGCCTTCGCCCTCAACTCCGCCGGCAAGCCGGTCACCACCACCGTCTTCTCCCCCGCCATCGCCGCCTTCGCAACAATCTTCGCCGCCACCAGCGCGATCGACGCCACCGTCGCCTGGTGTATCAACTCGGCCATCGCCAGGGGCATCGACATCGCCGTCGCAGCAATCACCTCCGGAAGCGACGACCTCACCACCGGCGTCGCCACCACCATCGCAACCAAAGAACCCCGCACCAACCACCCCAACCCCTTCACCTCCTCTCAATGCGGAGTCGGCCATGAAACCTCCCGCCGGTGCAGGAACATCACCCCCACCGCTTGAAACGCCTGGGACGCCCACATCGGTACCGGCCGCAGCAGGTCAGGTGCCAGCAGCTCCAGGGACCCCTTCAGCTGCCTCACGGTTGCCGCCTTCGGGCATTATGCCGGCCTCCGGGCCTCCTCCTGGCACGTGGCGGAGCCCTCCCGGTCCGGCCGTTGCGACGGCGAGCCCACCGTCTCTAGCACCTCCGGCGAGAGCCTCGGGTGAGAACCTGCCGACCGGGGTGATTGTTGGGGTCGCCGTGGCAGGGTTCCTCATGGCACTGGCGTCGCTTTTCATGGTGGCGTGCCTCAGCGACCGGGGGAAGAAGCGGCGTCCACCCATGCGCAAGAGAAGGACCATGGTCGTGCCGGCACGTGAGTCTTTCTCATGTCCACGAACAAGTTGATCGCCAGCTTACATCGGCCGCTGATACGTACGCTGGTGCATGCAGGTGCGCCGGACTCGTACCCTCCGTCCAACGGCCCGGCAGCGTCGCCGAGCGACACGAACTCGTACGAGTTCACCGGGTACAAATCGTGCTTCACTTACGACGAGCTGGTGGGGATCACGGGCGGGTTCTCGGCGCAGAACGTGATCGGCGAAGGCGGGTTCGGGAAGGTGTACATGGGCGCGCTGGGCGACGGGCGGCGCGTGGCGGTGAAGCAGCTCAAGGTGGGAGGCGGGCAGGGGGAGAAGGAGTTCCGCGCCGAGGTGGACATCATCAGCCGCATCCACCACCGCCACCTGGTGACGCTGGTCGGGTACTGCGTCACCGAGAACCACCGCCTCCTCGTCTACGAGTTCGTCTCCAACGACACGCTGGAGCACCACCTGCACGGAGAAGGGCTTCCGGTGATGGACTGGCCGAAGCGGATGAAGATTGCGATCGGATCAGCCCGTGGATTGACCTACTTGCACGAAGACTGTAGGTGACACTTCGTATGTTCGATCGTGCTGCTCCTTGTTCATAATTAACCTGTATTGGATTAATAATTAACCTGTATTGCTGCGTGGCAGGCCATCCTAGGATCATACATCGGGATATCAAGTCAGCCAACATTCTCCTGGACAACGCCTTCGAGGCAAAGGTATATATTGCGGGCAGCTGCTTCATCTTCCCTTCATGCATGTACTAGTGACGATTGATGTGGATTTCATTTCTTGGCATCATCACAGGTTGCAGATTTCGGTCTTGCTAAGCTAACCAACGATTCTATGACTCATGTCTCCACGCGCGTCATGGGCACATTCGGGTACGCTTCTGCCTCCTGGGACAAAAATGCAGAACTTTGCATCTTTGCTGTTCTAGTTACTCTTCTTGGGCCGGTATGGGCCTAGGTAGATTTCAAGCGCTCTGCTCTGCTCTGTATTTTTTTTGCTCACAAGAACCGCCTTGGCCTCAGAATGTCATGTTAACACACAGGTACATGGCGCCGGAGTACGCATCAAGCGGGAAGCTGACGGACAGATCCGACGTCTTTTCGTTTGGGGTGGTGCTCTTGGAGCTTATCACTGGGCGGAAGCCCGTAGATTCGTCTCAAACCCTAGGAGAAGAAAGCTTAGTTGAATGGGTACGTACAATACATGTGGCGTGCGTCTGAACTTGGTAAAATTGATCATGCATGCTGTGGCGCCATTTGTGAAATCAATCTGTGTATTAATTCGTGGCAGGCTCGGCCTCTCCTGGTGGATGCGCTGGAGACGGACGACTTCAGGGAAATCGCCGACCCTTCCCTAGAGTGCAGGTACTCCAAGACCGAGATGCGGAGGATGGTGGAGGCGGCTGCTGCTTGCATTCGTCACTCCGTCACCAAGAGACCGAGGATGGTGCAGGTAGCGCCACTAACATCAGATGAATCTTCTTACCGATCGAGCTTACACTACTTAGCTGCTATAGTTGGTGAGATAAAATTCGTGTTGCGCCGAACTAGGTGTGGCGATCGCTGGACGTGGACGGCGGCTCGACGGACCTGACCAACGGCGTCAAGCTCGGGCACAGCACCGCGTACGACTCAGGGCAGTACTCGGCGGACATCGAGCTCTTCCGGCGGATGGGGTTCGAGGCCGACCTCGACACCTCCGAGTACGGCTTGTCCGACGAGGGCGAGCCGCGGCCTGGTTCCGGGAGGCAACAACGGACAGCAGCTGGACGGTGAGACCCCATCAAATCAACCAACTCGGATCGCCGGCCGGCCATTTAAATCCTCCTACAACGCTGCATCGAACGCCATAGCACGACGGCTGCGGATTACGGAAGGCGGAGCAGAAGCTGGCGTGATCAAGCGTGCTGCAGCGCTTCATCTTGGGGACAGTTTGCTAAGCTTGGTGTTTGTGTTGTTGTGTGCGCCTGTACCTATCGCCTCTAATAGAACAAAGCTTGGCATTTGCGTATCCTAGAAAGGAAAAGAAGATTGGCATTTGCATCTCAACCTTCGTGATGACAACGTTCGCCGATATATACGCACATGTATGTTCGCCGTCGCAGATACCAGGTTATATTGCAGATTTCTCGGAAGTTGGTCCAAAAAAAAAAAGAGTACTCTAATTTTCTAGACCTAAACCAGTGCCAAATGATTTTCTAGAGCCTATGATTTCCCCTACTTTTGGAGGACTCACCGATCCCAGAGGAGTCTCCCTCTCGATCCAGGAGGCCACCCGTCCGCCCCCGCCCCCCCCTCCAGATCCGATCCAGAAGGCTCCCTCTCGATCCCCTCGCTCTCCCGTCCGACCCCCTCCCCTCTGCCTCCCCTCCCGCCGCCGCCGGATCCTGGCTGGGCAAAGCCCGTGCGGGGGGATGATGACGGCAGCGGGACGTCCCTTCGTTGTGGCTTGGAGGCGTGGCTGTGACGGTGGATCTTGTGCAGGCGCCTCGGGACGACGTGTGTGTGGCCATGACGCCGGTCACACAGCGATGTGACCGCCTCTACCTTTGGCTGTGTTGGTCCAAAGAGATCTGATCGGTGGGTGTTGCCTCGCGGTGGCTTCCCGGCGGCGGATCAAGTGGAGGACGGGATGATGTCCTAGCTGCTGAAGTGGGTGAGGATGCCACCATCGTCGGCGGCGCCTGTCGGTGTCAAAACCGGCAGATCTCGGGTAGGGGGGCCCAAGCTGTGAGTCTAAGGAT
This sequence comes from Thinopyrum elongatum, assembly GCA_011799875.1. Lineage (NCBI taxonomy): Eukaryota > Viridiplantae > Streptophyta > Magnoliopsida > Poales > Poaceae > Thinopyrum > Thinopyrum elongatum. The sequence goes on along the minus strand of CM022299.1, from coordinate 334,316,719 downwards.
CAATGGTAATAGGGGACAATGGGGACACGATGTTTACCCAGGTTCGGGCCCTCTTAATGGAGGTAAAACCCTACATCCTGCTTGATTGTATTCGATGAGTATAGGGGATACAAGAATTGATCTACCTCGAGATCGTAATGGCTAAACCCTAACTGTCTAGCCTATGATTATTCTGATGGCCTCTACGGACTAAACCCTCCGGTTTATATACACACTGGAGGGGCCCAGGGTTGTACAAAGTCGGTTTACAAAGGAAGGAAAGAGTACATCCAGACACCAAACTTACCTTTCACGCATACAGGAGTCCCATCCGGACACGGGGGATATTCTTCTGCTTTATCTTCATGGCCCATCAGTCCAGCCCATATCGAATAGACCGGACACCCGAGGACCCCCTAATCCAGGACTCCCTCAGTAGCCCCCGAACTTGCCTTCAATGACGATATAGTATCCGGCTTATGTCTTCGGCTTTGCAAGGCGGGTTCTTCATCATACTCCGGATTGACGACAGTCCGGTTTGACCTCCATGTTCTGCCTTTATGATTCCTCCCTGTCATCGCCTCGATTTCCACGCGTCGGGCGAATGTGAACAGTCCATAATTTTTTGACAAATAAGCCCCTTATCATGCAAGGGCGGTATCTATATAAGGAGGTTAGATCTCCTAATGCCATCCCATATCGCGCAAAGAGCATCAAAGCAAACCACAAAAAATCAAAACATGGCGAGCGCTCCTGGCTCTTCCTCGCGCCCTCATGGCCCTCAAACAGGTGATTGGCGAAGCTGCTCAGTGTCTCACCTTCAGCTGAATCGACTTCAGACGCAGGGATATCTCCCTCCCGTAGATCTAGTCTCCGTGCGGGTGGGATTGGCCTCGATTGGCAATGATGTGCTAGTAGAGAACTTCCCCAATCCCAACAAGGAGGAGAGGGTGTGCTTCGTCTCGTTTCTTCTGAGTGGCTTAGGATTCCCGATCCACCCCTTCCTCAGAGGTCTATTGGAATTCTACGGGATCCAACTGCACAACCTCACACCAGGTTCTATTCTACACATTTCTGGTTTTGTCGCTCTCTGCGAACTATTCTTAGGCTGCGAGGCTCATTTCGAACTATGGAGGAAATTCTTTTGCCTCGTCCCTCGTCATCAAGAGGGTTCTATATTTGAAGTGGGCGGCGCCGAAGTATGGCGCATAGCCGGATCAGGTTACCTCGTCGGAACTCCCAAGAAGGCATCCGAAGAATGGGCTTCGGAATGGTTTTATACCAAGGATGTTCCCCTTCTGGACCTAGTTCGACGTGGACTTCCCGAATTCTCCAGTGCTCCTTTAAAGAAACGCCTCAACTGGCGCCCCCGGAGCCCCAAAGAAGAAGACAATGCGGAAGTAAGGAGGTTGGTCAGCAAGGTCAGGTTACTTGCCCATTCCGAACTCTCGATAATCGAAGTCATGGCTATCACGATAAAGCGATGCATCCAGCCCCTTCAGTCCAGAGTGACCCCCTTTATGGTGTTACAACGGAGAGGACGACGCATCTCGCTATAGGCGCGAGGGCCCGGATACCCCCGCCGCTCTGGCCGCCATTCTGGCAGATCTTTATAAGGGGGAGAAAGAAGAATTCCTCCGTTTAAATTGTCGGGAAGGTTTCTCCATGTATAACCCCATTGAATGGGTGAGTTTTTTGATTATCAGCATTGTCCTACCTCATTATTGAGGCATACTAATCAAATTGTTCTGGTTGTTTTTAAAACAGACATGGAGGAAGGTCGTCGAAAATGTGCACTACCCCTCCCCACAACCAGAGGACTATGCTTGCCACGAAGATCCCGGCCTCTGTGAGGATCCGGTTATATTTATAGATTTTGATGATGGAGTCTTTTATCAAGCAAGCCTTGATGGTTTGGAAGTGGCCATTACGGCCGACTACCCCGGCCTTCTCCCTTTCTCTAAGGTAAGTATTCAGAAATCATCCTCAGAAAGAGGAGTCCCCACTTGCGTCTCACCCATCACACTGAATCGTGCTTTATAGGATCGGCGCTCAGCGAGCCGCACTTCATTGAGGGCGACCCCTAGGAAGATAGCATCTGTGCAGGGTGAGCCTTCAAAACGAAAGGAAATCGGGAGCGCCGTCGAGCCCCCTCCTTCATCAAAGAGGTATAACCTTTAATATATGCCTATGCATAAAACCAGATTGTCATATTTCTCCTCCCATCTTATTCCAGGTGGAGCACACGGCGAACCGTGTCCAAAATCCCTGTTAGCCGATCATCAGCTAATCCGGCGTCGGGCTCATCAACCGGGACAAGAGCCAATACGGATGCAGCACCAACTCATCCGCCTCATGAAGATTCGGATGATGTATCCGTCACAAATTCTGAAGTAGAGAGCGTGATGAATCATCGACGACTGAAAGAGACCATGCGCACTCCAGTTTTTACGGAGCAGGAATTGACTGCTCTCAGCACCGTGGATGCATATATCCGATCCGCCCGGGACGGACTTGCTAGAGTTGCCCACCTGTTTTCAAAAGATATGCAGGTAATGGTTTGTGTAAATTTAATAGATATATGCCAGTAGCCCCCGAGACTTGAAGCGGTTTAGGCTAACCGATTTAAGTATCATTATGACCGCAGGTCCTCAAAGAGAAGAACAACGCACTGTCCCAGGAGCTTGAAACGAGCCGGACAAAGCTAAACGCCGCCACCACAGAGCTAGAAGAACTGAAGAAAGTCACAATGACCGTTGATCAAAAGAACAAACTGGAGGAGGAAAATGATAAGCAAGCTGAAGAGATAAAGAGCTTAAAGGCTCAATTATCGGACGCTCAAAAAGATAATAAAAAGTTGAAAGGCGGCATATTCAGTATGACCTTTGAACCATCCAAGTTACTCATATTATCCCGTAATTCGGAGTGTTATAATGCTGCTCTTGCAGGTCTGTTAACCGTGCATCATGAAGAAGAAGTATCCGGATTCCGAGGCGATGTTTTAAAAGAGCTGTCCGTAGTGCATGAGCGGGCCCAGAAAGCCATGAGAAGTATGGCCAAGGCCTTATGGCCATCCGATGCCCCTCTAGAAAGTATGGAGGGGTTGGCAAACCTGTTCAAAGGTGCCCGGCGCCGTTTTGAGCTATGGAAGACGTCAGCATGCCGGGAAGGTGCACAAGAGGCATGGGCAATGGTGAAGACGCGCTACACCGGGCTTGATCCGAATCGTATGGCCCGAGTTGGACCGCAGGGACCGGACGGAAAAGAGATTCCCGCGAACTTGGTATATGACCAAGTGATGATAGCTGCGAAATATTCGCAAGAAGACTGTAGCTTAAGCAGTCTTATAGATGACATAGATAAAGAGTAGGCGTTCGATTCAATGTATCAGTGTACTTTATCATCAAACTTATCTCCAACCGAACTTGTCAAAATTTGTCATCGCAGGCCTTCGGCTTCAACCTCCAAACCAAGAAGTTGGAGTGCTTCCGGATACCATGTTAGAATGTAATAAACATTCATTATGTCTGGAAACCAGGCAATCGGTCATGTTGCTCGAACAGAAAAATTTGTTCGGGGAGTTATGTTATATTACTATTTAATGTAAGAAACATCTTCCAGGGAAAATAGTTTCGTTAAGGGTTCCTTTCCTTGGGTCGGCACGCTTAAGTATGCATGCCTAGGCTTTGATCTGAATTACGGGCAGCCTATCCCGTATTTGTTAGAAGAATTACACAAACATAAATAATCTGTCGTTGCTTGCCGACCAATTATTCCCTTAAGAACGCTAGCTTTCGGCTTCACCCGTCTGAGGTACAGATCTGGAGTACCCGGTTGTAACAATCGCAGAGGTGCTCCCTTTACACCCTAGCCGAACAATCGGGAACGTAGGGTATAAACACAGGAGCGAGGCAACCCAGCTTGGCAAAAACTTAAGTCATAGTGGTGCATAAAATGGCAAAAGATGTATAGAACAAACGACGTAAACAATGTAAGCAACAAGATTTCAGTAATAAGCTTCGTCAAAGAAGCCCCCAGTTATAGTGGGGTATATACATTTAAAGATGTGTACCCCTAACAGTTCGGTAGATCCGAACATACCCGGGGATAAAAGAAGGAAAAATAAAAAAGAAGAGGAGAAAAAAGGAACCTAATCAAAAAAGAAAAAAGGATGGGACCGAACTATCCGTAGAATCGTCGGAGCCGAGCAGCGTTCCATGGATTTTGCTCAAGGCGATTATCCGATGCGTTACGAAGGCGATAGGCTCCTCCTGTGAGAACTTCATCTATGATGAAGGGGACCTCCCATCTCGGTTTGAGCTTATCCTTCTTCTTCTCCGGGAGATGCAAGACGAGTTCGCCAACGTTATAAGTCTTGGCCTGCACTTCTCTGCTTTGGTATCGCCTGGCCCGTTGTTGATAAAGTGCGGAACGGGCTTGTGCAATATCATGCTCCTCTTCGAGACCGTCTAGGTCGTCCTGCCGATCGAGCTCGGCTTCTCACTCTTCGTACATGCGCACTCGAGGTGAGTCATGAATAATTTCGTAGGGCAGGACAGCTTCCGCGCCGTACACCATGAAGAAAGGTCTATATCCGGTTGTCCGGTTAGGTGTAGTCTGCAGCCCCCAGAGCACGGAATCGAGTTCCTCAACCCAGTGTTTATCTGACTCCCGTAGGGAGCGCACCAGTCGGGGTTTAATACCGCTCATTATCAGGCCATTGGCCCGTTCAACCTGACCGTTTGTTTGAGGGTGGTAAACGGATGCATAGTCAAGTTTAATGCCCAATTTAGCACACCAGTTTTTCACCTCATCAGCTGTGAAATTGGAGCCATTGTCAGTGATGATACTGTGCGGGACACAATAGTGGTGTACCACGCCGGATATAAAGTCGATCACTGGTCCTGCTTCAGCCGTTTTTACTGGTTTGGCCTCTATCCACTTAGTGAATTTATCCAGCATAACCAGTAAATATTTCTTTTTGTGGCTTCCCCCTTTAAGGGGTCCGACCATATCGAGCCCCTAGACCGCGAAGGGCCAAGTAATGGGGATTGTTCTTAAGGCGGTGGGAGGCATATGACTTTGATTGGCGAAAAGCTGACATCCCACACAACGCTGGACAAGGGCTTGTGCGTCTGCTCGGGCCGTTGGCCAGAAAAAACCTGTTTGGAAAGCTTTGCTTACGAGGGCCCGAGCTGCGGCGTGATGGCCGCCCAGACCAGCATGTATTTCAGCCAAGAGTTGCCGTCCCTCCTCTTCGGAGATACACCTTTGGAGAACTCCGGTAGTGTTTTTCTTGTACAGTTCACCTTCGTGAACTTTGTAGGCTTTAGAACGCCGAACTATGCGACGGGCCTCATTTTGATCATCAGGAAGCTCCTGCCTATTAAGGTAGGATAGGAAGGGTTCAGTCCATGGAGCAAAAACGACCATGATCTCATGAGCAGAGGGTGTTATTTCGGTATCCGAACCCCCGATGATACCTGTATCATGTTCGGCTGATGGGGGTGTGATCAGGTCCGTACTTGCGTCTCCGCTTTCGTCCTGCCATACCACGGATGGCTTGAAGAGCCTTTCCATGAAGGTATTAGGCGGGACGGGGTCGCACTTGGCGCCCATGCGAGCGAGTATATCCGCTGCCTGGTTACTGTCTCTAGCGATGTGATGAAATTCGAGCCCCTCGAACCGAGCTGATATTTTTAATACGGCGTTTCGATATGCCGCCATTTTTGGATCTTTTGCATCGAACTCTCCATTTACCTGAGATATTGCGAGGTTCGAATCGCCGCGCACCTCTAGGTGTTGTATGCCCATGGAGACAGCCATGCGGAGACCATGTAAAAGTGCCTCGTATTCGGCTGCGTTATTGGAGTCCGTATACATGATTTGCAACACGTAGCGGACTGTGTCCCCCGTAGGGGATGTCAAGATGATGCCAGCCCCCAGTCCGGCTAGCATTTTAGAGCCGTCGAAGTACATGATCCAGTTGGAGTAGGAACTGTACTCTTTGGGGAGCTCGGCTTTCGTCCACTCTGCGACGAAGTCGGCCAGCACCTGAGATTTAATAGCTCGGCATGGCTTGTATGTTATTTCAAACCGTAAGAGCTCAATGGCCCATTTAGCTATGCGGCCGGTGGCGTCCCTGTTATTTATAATGTCGTTAAGTGGTACTTCGGATGCCACCGTGATCGAACACTCTTGAAAATAGTGTCGGAGTTTTTGGGATGCCATAAAGACCGCGTAAGCTATCTTTTGGTAGTGAGGGTATCGGGATTTGCAAGGTGTAAGGACCTCTGATATGTAATACACTGGCTTTTGGATGGGTAATTTATGTCCCTCTTCCCCATGTTCGACGATGAGTACGGCGCTCACTACCTGGTGAGTTGCGGAGATATAAAGCAGCATAGGCTCGCCAACACTTGGGGTGGCTAGGATTGGATTGCCTGCTAATATGATTTTTATTTCTTCCAATCCGGCTGTGGCCGCTTCCGTCCATTCAAAGTTGTCGATGCGTCTGAGCAGTCTATAAAGTGGTAATGCTTTTTCTCCTAATCTGGAGATAAAGCAGCTCAAGGCCGCTACGCACCCTGCTAGCTTTTGGACCTGTTTTAGGTCTGTTGGCGTAGCCAATTGCGACAAGGCTCGGATTTTAGCTGGGTTTACTTCAATTCCTCTATGGGAGACAATGAACCCTAATAGCTTTCCGGCTGGAACACCGAAGACGCATTTTTTCGGATTGAGCCGTATGTCGTATGTTCGGAGGTTGTCAAATGTGAGGCGGAGATTGTCCACCAATGATTCAACGTGTTTGGTCTTGATGACCACGTCGTCCACATATGCTTCTACTGTCTTGCCGATTTGTTTTTCCAAGCATGTTTGAATCATGCGTTGGTAAGTGGCACCAACGTTTTTAAGCCCAAAAGGCATAGTGTTGAAACAGAAAGGCCCATACGGGGTGATGAATGCCGTTGCGTCCTGGTCGGACTCCTTCATTTTAATCTGATGGTATCCGGAGTAAGCGTCGAGGAAACACAATGAGTCGTGTCCCGTGGTCGCATCAATAATCTGGTCAATGTGGGGCAATGGGAAAGGGTCTTTAGGGCAAGCCTTATTGAGGTCTTTGAAATCGACATAAAGGCGCCAAGATTTGTCCTTCTTCGGCACTATGACCAAGTTGGCTAGCCAATCCGGGTGTTTGATTTCTCTGATGAACCCAGCCTCGAGTAGTTTGGCTAGCTCCTCCCCCATAGCTTGTCGTTTGGGTTCGGAAAATCGCCGTAGTGTTTGCTTGACTGGTTTGAACCCCTTAATTATGTTGACGCTGTGTTCGGCCAGTCTACGTGGGATACCGGGCATGTCCGAAGGGTGCCAGGCGAAGATATCCCAATTTTCACGTAGGAACGCGCGTAAGGCGGCATCTACCGTCGGATCCAGCTGTGCTTCGATGGACGCTGTTTTGTTAGGATCCGTCGGGTGCACTTGAAATTTAACTATTTCATCTGCTGGCTTGAAAGAGGTGGATTTAGGTCTCTTATCGAGAATCACATCATCCTTGTCCACCGTGGATCGTAGGGTGGTTAATTCTTCGGCCGCAAGGGCTTCGGAGAGTGCCTCAAGGGCCAAGGATGCGGTTTTGTTTTCGGCGCGGAGTGCTGTATCCGGATCACTCGCAACTGTGATTATTCCATTGGGCCCCGGCATTTTAAGCTTCATGTACCCATAATGGGGTACGGCTTGGAAGCGTAAAAAAGCGCCCCGCCCTAGAAGGGCATGGTAGCCGCTATTGAAGGGAGCGATGTGAAAGAGCAGCTCCTCCGACCTGTAATTTTCAGGCGTGCCGAATACTACGTCAAGTTTAATTCTCCCCGAACATCGTGCTCCTCGACTAGGGATGATACCTCGAAAGGTGGTACTGCTTTGCTTGATGCGTGTTCTATCGATCTGCATTTTGTCGAGCGTGTCCTCGTAGATGAGGTTAAGCCCGCTGCCACCGTCCATGAGCACTTTGGTAAGTCGAAAGCAGCCCACAATTGGGTTTAGAACTAAAGCGGCGGGTGCTCGGACTGATCGGGCCCTTGGTTTGTCGTCAGCAGTGAAGGTTATTGCCGCGTCGTTCCATGGGCTCACTGCGGTTACTTGGTGGACTTCGGCGAGGTCGCGGAGTGCCCTCTTACGCTGATTATTTGAGGAGAAAATCTTGAAGACCGTAAGGACGTTAAAATTGTCATCCTCCGAAGAATACTTCTCTGGAGTGGCAGTGGTGAGGATGGCCTCGCCACTTTTAGCTACCTGCCGGAGTACCCAACATGCTCGAAGGCTGCGAGTTGAGTCAGTGCTCGGCGTCGTATGTACCGGACAGGGCTTGTCGAGGAGTTCATCAAGAATGGACCTGTATCCCGTAGAGGGTTTGTTTTTCCTGCCGACGGGCTTATGGTCGGATGCCTCATAAGGGTGTATCCGTTTTGCCCGGGGCAGTGCACTGCTTAAAGGCAGCAGGTTCCAATTGGGTTTTCTGTGCCTTCCAAGTGCTTTCCATCGCGCAATACTTTCGTACTATGTGCGATAGCTCAGTGAAACTCTGTATGCGACGGCGGTTGAGGGCATTCCGAATTCTCTCGTCGGTACAATTGCGATGAAAGACCGAGACTGCATCGTCGTCGCAGCAATCTTTAATCTTGTTTTTGATAAGTAGGAATCTGGCCCTGAAGTGATGGGCCATTTCCCGAGGTTGCTACCGTACATACATTAGGTCACATATGTTTGGAGGGCCTGAATTACTTGGAGAGTATTGATTGTGGTGGGTGGGTGGGCAAAAACTCGAATCCCGACCCAAGATTGCATCCGGAGCCTGTAAAATCTCCAAAGTCACCAGTTCGGGTCCAGGGAGATCCAAGTGCTCCCCGGACCCAATGTCCGACCCTGAGTTTGGGGGACGCGGAGTCTTATCCAAAGGGAGGGTGTCTGACCCAAGAGGTTCGGAGACACGAACATAGTTGGTCTTTAGTTTAGGGGAAGAAGTGTTTTCGGCTCATTCCTCGACGACCGCTACCAGGTGGGTGATCGGCGGGGAATTAATTTCCCTCTGGTCGGGTTTGAGCCCGATCCGATCATAATCCGTTGAAAGCCCCAGGGCGGCGATGCGATCTAGCAGCTCATTTAAGGACGAGACATTCGCCGGATCCATCTTTTCGGAGTGTTCGAGACCGATGCGGGGGTGATGTTTGGCGATCACGGGGGGCGCTGTTGGCACCCATGGTCATGCCGGCACCCATGGTGAAACTGCCGAGCTGGAGGACCTATCCTGAAGTTAGGCTCCTTCCAGAGGTGATATCGTCATTGATGACAAGGCGAGCCATAGATCGCTTCTCGCGACTACACAGCGGAGCTCTCAATGAAAGCACCAATGTCGGTGTCAAAACTGGCAAATCTCGGGTAGGGGGGCCCAAGCTGTGAGTCTAAGGATCAATGGTAACAGGGGACAATGGGGACACGATGTTTACCCAGGTTCGGGCCCTCTTAATGGAGGTAAAACCCTACGTCCTGCTTGATTGTATTCGATGAGTATAGGGGATACAAGAGTTGATCTACCTCGAGATCGTAATGGCTAAACCCTAGCTGTCTAGCCTATGATTATTCTGATGGCCTCTACGGACTAAACCCTCCGGTTTATATACACACCGGAGGGGCCCAGGGTTGTACAAAGTCGGTTTACAAAGGAAGGAAGGAGTACATCCAGACACCAAACTTGCCGTCCACGCATATAGGAGTCCCACCCGGACACGGGGGATAGTCTTCTGCTTTATCTTCATGGCCCATCAGTACGGCCCATATCGAATAGACCGGACACCCGAGGACCCCCTAATCCAGGACTCCCTCAGCGCCCGTGGGTGTCGTCTTCCTCGTTGGAGGTGATGGTGGGGGCGTCCCTTGCTCCATTGTTTCCGGGGGAAACCTCAGATCTGGAGGACGCTACCATTGACGGCGGCGCCCGTGGGTGTCGTAGCCCTCGTTGGAGGCGTTGAGGGGCCTCCTGGATCGGATGATGGCGATGTCTTCGTCGTCACCCCCGTGGGGGCATCATCTTTGGAGACATTTATTGGCTGGACAGAAATGTGGACGGCTTGGTGGTTGAGCGTCGGTAGGTGGTGGAGCGGTGCTTCATCCTACACATCGATGGCGGCGGATCTCGGCGGCATGGCGCAGTGCAGACTCGGCGTCGGATGGGTGGCGATGGACTCGTGCAGGAGGACGACGCTGTCTGGCATCGTGGTGGCGTCGATCGCAGAGAGATCTGGCAAAGTCGATGCGTCAGTATCTGATCTAAGGATGGATCGATGGATGAAGGAGGTGATGGCCCTTGCAGCGTGCACATGTGGTGTCCACTGAAAGTGCGCCGGACCGGTGTGTAACCCAGTCCAGGTATTGTGGCTTGGATGGGGCATCCGGCATTAGATGTTAGGTGTTAGTGCAATGTCTGTTTGGTATTAGGCTCGGACATTGGGCACCCCTTCATCACGGGAATAGTAGTAGCGATAGGTGTTGCCAAGATGATGGCTTCAGGTTTACTGTTGTATTATCTTGTAAGGACTTTGTGAATAATTAATAAAATGGCTGCATGCATCGCCCAGATGCAGAGGCCGGGGTACATCCTCCTTTTCCAAAAAAAGAAATGATTTCTCGTACTTTTACCAAAGGAAAATGTTAAAAAACTGACGTCAGATTTTAAGATTTCCCAGCAAACGCTGAGAATTATCATGCAAAAACAGGTAAAACTATTATGTTGTTTGTAAGGATTTATCATGCTCTAAAGCGAAAATTGTCATGTAGTAAACTAGTAGGAAAATTGCCATGATGCGCAGAGTAATCGTCACGTGTTTGATTGGGATTTGACGGTTCTAAAGGCGTTCGCTGGAATTGCTTAAAAATATGACGTTTGCTGGTTAATAAAGTCTTTTCCCGAAATGCACAACAAAATTATGCGCCGTTTCATTGGGATTGAAGGAAGGTCTACACATAGGTTAGACAAGGTGCCAGAAGGACAGCACCCAGCGCCTCCGCCGAATCGTCCATCCAAGAAGAAAGAAAAGAGAATACTCATGACTGCCACACATGTACAGTCATAGTCCTTTTCCAAAAATGTACAGTCATAATGCTTTAACCGCCAAGCTAGTAACTAAAGTGATGAGGAAAATTGCGCGGTTCTGTGATGTACCGGCAGATCGTGAGCCGTCCGCTGTGTTTTCAAGATTGGTGCTAGAGATTCGGGTATAAGCTGAAAACGTTTCATATTTGCTATACATGTGAAATACGACTAATTGCTCTGACTGATACACTATCCTATTTATGACGATAGTAGCTGGGTCCCCTGCTTTCTTGTCAAAATGAGGATGAAAATATCTACTGCGCGCTAGCACATTATAAGCATGGCATGAACTTATGAACATGATGATAGTAGCATGCAGCATGTTTAAACTATCATGATTCAACTTACTCTGTTCGGGGTTACCTCGTAACCACCACATGTACCACTTACCATCGTGGACATCACACGATCACCTTAGGATCAAATCAAGCTTGGTATTAACAATACCGTAGTAATCATTACCTGACTACAAGTAGCTTGATCCTTACCCATGATTATCGCATAACACCACAAACATCAACAAGTTTCGGTATCCACAATACCACCGTGATCCTCTCACGATCACATAAAGATCAACCAACTTCTTTTCTCATCGGACCGTGGTTATCATTAAGCAGGTTATTATTACTGTTGACCCATAGTGTGACCTACTACGAACTGGGCCCATATTCGCGGGCGCGGCTATCGATAGATTATACACACTCTGCAGAAGTTAGTACACTGTACCCACATGCTAGTTCTTGAGCTTGCGTTGGTTTTTCCCTTGAAGAGGAAATGGTGATGCAGCAAAGTAGAGATAAATATTTCCCTCAGTTAAGAACCAAGGTATCAATCCAGTAGGAGATACACACAAGTCTCCAATCTATGCACCTGCACAAACAATCAAACACTTGCACCCAACGCGATAAAGGGGTTGTCAATCCCTTCACGGTCACTTGCACAGGTGAGATCTGATAGAGATAGATATAAAAACTTACTAAAACGTAAAACAAAATAAAAGTAAATAAATTGCAGCAAGGTATTTTTGGGTTTTTTGGTTTATAGATCTGAAAATATATGATGAAAAATAGACCCGGGGCCATAGGTTTCACTAGAGGCTTCTCTCTTGAAGGCAAATAATACGGTGGGTAAACAAATTACTGTCGAGCAATTGATAGAAAAGCGCAAAGTTATGACGATATCCAAGGCAATGATTATGAATATAGGCACCACGTCCATGTCAAGTAGACCGAAATGATTCTGCATCTACTACTATTACTCCACACATCGACCGCTATCCAGCATGCATCTAGAGTATTAAGTTGAAAAGAACAGAGTAAACGCCTTAAGTAAGATGACATGATGTAGAGGGGTAAACTCAAGCAATATGATGAAAACCCCATCTTTTTACCCTTGATGGCAACAATGCAATGCGTGCCTCGCTACCCCTACTTTGTCACTGGGTGAGGACACCGCAAGATTGAATCCAAAACTAAGCACCTCTCCCATTGCAAGAAGAACCAATCTAGTTGTCCAAACCAAACCGATAATTCAAAGAGAAATACAAAGATATCAAATCATGCATATAAGAATTCAGAGAAGACTCAAATAATATTCATAGATAAACCGATCATAAATCCACAATTCATCGGATCTCGACAAACACATCACAAAAGAATATTACATCAGATAGATCTCCAAGAACAACGAGGAGAACATGGTATTGAGGATCAAAGAGAGAGAAGAAGTCATCTAGCTACTAGCTATGGACCCGTAGCTCTGTGGTAAACTACTCACACTTCATCGGAAGGGCAATAGAGTTGATGTAGAAGCCCTCCGTGATCGAATCCCCCTCTGACAGGATGCCGGAAAAGGCCCCAAGATGGGATCTCACGGGTACAAAAGGTTACGGTGGCGGAAAAGTATTTTGGTGGACGCTTCTGGTGGTTTGGGAATATTTCTGAATTTATAGGCCAAAGATTAGGGTTGGAGGACTCTCGTGGGGCCCACAAGCCAGGGTGTGCCCCCCCAGGGCGTGCCCTGAGGGCTTGTGGAGCCCTCGGGACTCTTCTGCCTTCCTCTCCAAGTCCTACGTGTGTCTTCTGGTCCAAGAAAAATCATCACGAAAGTTTTATTCCGTTTGGACTCCGTTTCTTTTCTGTAAAACTCAAAAACAAGGAAAAAAACAGAAATTGGCACTAGGCTCTAGGTTAATAAGTTTGTCCCAAAAATAATATAAAATAGCATATTAATGCATATAAAACATCCAAAACAGATAAAATAATAGCATGGAACAATAAAAAATTATAGATACATTGGAGACGTATCAAGCATCCCCAAGCTTAATTCCTATTCGTCCTCGAGTAGGTGAATGGTAAAAACAGAATTTTTGATGTGGAATGCTACCTAACGTATTTATCCATGTAATTTTTTTTATTGTGGCATGAATATTCAGATCCATAAGATTCAAAACAAAAGTTTAATATTGACATAAAAACAATAATACTTCAAACATACTAATAAAGCAATCATGTCTTCTCAAAATAACATGGCTAAACAAAGTTATCCCTACAAAATCATATAGTCTGGCTATGCTCCATCTTCATCACACAAAGTATTAAATCATGCACAACCCCGATGACAAGCCAAGCAATTGTTTCATACTTTGGATGTTCTCAAACTTTTTCAACTTTCACGCAATACATGAGCGTGAGCCATGGATATAGCACTATAGGTGGAATAGAATATGGTGGTTGTGGAGAAGACAAAAAGAAGGAGATAGTCTCACATCAACTAGGCGTATCAACGGGCTATGGAGATGCCCATCAATAGATATCAATGTGAGTGAGTAGGGATTGCCATGCAACGGATGCACTAGAGCTATACGTTTATAAAAGCTCAAAAAGAAACTAAGTGGGTGTGCATCCAACTCGCTTGCTCATGAAGGCCTAGGGAAATTTGAGGAAGCCCATCATTGGAATATACAAGACAAGTTCTATAATGAAAAATTCCCACTAGTATATGAAAGTGACAACATAGGAGACTCTCTATCATGAAGATCATGGTGCTACTTTGAAGCACAAGTGTGGTAAAAGGATAGTAGCATTGCCCCTTCTCTCTTTTCTCTCATTTTTTTCTTTTTTTTGTTTGGGCTTCTTTTGGCCTCTTTTATTTTTTGTAGTCCGGAGACTCATCCCAACTCATGAGGGAATCATAGCTTCCATCATCCTTTCCTCACATGGGACGATGCTCTAATAATGATGATCATCACACTTTTATTTACTTACAACTCGATTCTAGAACAAAAATATGACATTATATGAATGCCTTCGGCGGTGTACTGGGATGTGCAATGATCAAGAGAGACATGTATGAAAATTATGAACGGTGGCCTTGCCACAAATACTATGTCAACTACATGATCATGCAAAGCAATATGACAATGATGGAGCGTGTCATAATAAACGGAGCGGTGAAAGTTGCATGGCAATATATCTGAGAATGACTATGGAAATGCCATAATAGGTAGGTATGGTGGCTGTTTTGAGGAAGGGTATATGGTGGGTGTAGTGCACCGGCGAAAGTTGCGCGGTACTAGAGAGGCTAGCAATGGTGGAAGGGTGAGAGTGCGTATAATCCATGGACTCAACATTAGTCATAAGGAACTCACATACTTATTGCAAAAGTCTATTAGCTATCGAAACAAAGTACTACACGCATGCTCCTAGGGGGATAGATTGGTAGGAAAAGACCATCGCTCGTCCCCGACAGCCACTCAAAATGAAGACAATCAATAAATAAATCATGCTCCGACTTTATCACATAATGGTTCACCATACGTGCATGCTACATGAATCACAAACTTTAACACAAGTATTTATACCAATCCACAATTACTCACTAGAATGACTCTAATATCACCATCTTTATACCTCAAAACAATCATAAGGAATCAAACTTCTCAGAGTATTCAATGCTCTTTATATGAAAGTTTTTATTATATCCCTCTTGGATGCCCATCATATTAGGACTAAATTCATAACCTAAGAAAATTACCATGGTGTTTAGAGAGACTCTCAAAATAATATAAGTGAAGCATGAGAGTTCAATAATTTCTATAAAATAAAGCCACCGCCGTGCTCTAAAAAGATATAAGTGAAGCACTAGAGCAAAATTGCCTAGCTCAAAAGATATAAGTGAAGCACATAAAGTATTCTAATAAATTCATGATTCATGTGTGTCCCTCTCAAAAGGTGTGTACAGCAAGGATGATTGTGGCAAACTAAAAATCAAAGACTCATATCATACAAGACGCTCCAAGCAAAACACATATCATGTGGTGAATAAAAATGTAGCCTCAAGTAAATTTACCGATAGACGAAGACGAAAGAGGGGATGCCATCCGGGGCATCCCCAAGCTTAGATGCTTGGTTGTCCTTGAATATTACCTTGGGGTGCCTTGGGCATCCCCAATATTAGGCTCTTGCCACTCCTTATTCCATAGTCCATCAAATCTTTACCCAAAACTTGAAAACTTCACAACACAAAACTCAACAGAAAACTCATGAGACCCGTTAGTATAAGAAAATAAATCACCACTTTTTGGTACTGTTGTGAACTCATTATTTATTTATATTGGTGTAATATCTACTGTATTCCAACTTTTCCATGGTTCATCCCCCCCGATACTACCCATAGATTCATCAAAATAAGCAAACAACACATAGAAAACAGAATCTGTCAAAAACAGAATAGTCTGCGAAGATCTGAATTGTTATCATACTTATGTAACTCCAAAAATTCTTTAAAATTAGGAAAACATAGGAAATTTGTATATAAATCATGTGTAAAACATTCTGAATTTTTACACGCTCCAGTGAATTTAAACAATTCTGTTACTGGATGCAAAAGTTTCTGTTTTTCAGCTAGATCAAATCAACTATCACCGTAAGCCATCCCAAATGTCTTACTTGGCTCAAACACTAATTAAAACACCAAAACACAATTACTACAGAGGTAATAATGTGTATTTATAGAAAAACAGAACCAAAAACAAATAACATAAAAATAAAATTGGGTTGCCTCCCAACAAGCGCTATTGTTTAACGCCCCTAGCTAGGCATAAAACATAGATCTAGGTATTGTCATCTTTGGTATGCAATCCATAAGTAGCTCTCATAAAGGATTCATATGGCAACTTAATTTTCTTTCTTAGAAAGTATTCCATGCCCTTCCTTAACATAAATTGGAATCTAATGTTTCCTTCTTTCATATCAATAATTGCACCAATTGTTCTAAGGAAAGGTCTACCAAGAATAATAGGACATGTAGGATTGCAATCTATATCAAGCACAATGAAATCTACGGGAACATAATTCCTATTTTCAACAATAAGAACATCATTAATTCTTCCCATAGGTTTCTTAATAGTGGAATCCGCGAGATGCAAATTTAAAGAGCAATCATCAAATTCACGAAAACCTAACACAGCACACAAAGTTTTTGAAATTGTGGAAACGCTAGCACCCAAATCACACAAAGCATGGCACTTATAATCTTTAATTTTAATCTTAATTTTAGGTTCCCACTCATCATAAAGCTTTCTAGGGATAGAAACTTCCAACTCAAGTTTTTCTTTAAAAGATTTCATCATAGCATCAACGATATGTTTAGTAAAAGCTTTATTTTGATTATAAGCATGGGGAGAATTCAACATGGATTGCAACAAGGAAATACAATCTATCAAAGAACAATTATCATAATTAAAATCCTTGAAATCCAAAAGAGTGGGTTCATCAGTACTTAAAGTTTTGACCTCTCCAATCCCACTTTTATCAATTTTTGCATTAAGATCTATAAACTTCGAATCATTGGGACACCTTCTAGCTAAAGTTGACTCATCTCCAGTCCCATATTTATCAAGATTTATATTAGAAAACAGAGATTCAATAGAAGTCACACCAATCACTTTAAGATCTTCATCATTATTTTCACAAAAACTAGAAAAACACGCTTTTACAAACCAATCTCGCTTAGCACGCATCCTAGCGGTTCTTTCTTTGCACTCATCAATAGAAATTTTGATAGATTTAAGAGATTCATTAATATCATGCTTGGGTGGCATAGATCTAATTTTCAAAGAATCAATCTCAAGAGAAATTCTATCAACGTTCCTAGCCAAATCATCAATCTTAAAACAATTTTTCTTCAACCATAGCATTGAATTTTTTTGTGAATTAATAAATTCTTTAATATTGTTCTCAAGATCAGAGGGCATCTTATTATAATTTCCATAAGAATTGTTGTAGGAATTACCATAATTATTAGAGGAATTACTAGGAAACGGCCTAGGGTTGAAATTACCTCTATACGCGCTGTTACCAAAGTTGTTCCTACCAACAAATTTCACATCCATAGATTCATTATTGTTCTCAATCAAAGTAGACAAAGGCTTATCATTAGGATCAATAGGAGCACTCTTACTAGCAAACAATTTCATAAGTTCATCCATCTTTCCACTCAAAGTATTAATCTCTTCAACCGCATGCACTTTTTTACTAGTGGAAGATCTTTCGGTATGCCATTGAGAGTAATTAGCCATAATATTATCTAGGATTTTAATAGCTTCTCCTAATGTGATTTCCATAAAAGTACCTCCTGCGGCCGAATCTAAAAGATTTCTAGATGCAAAATTCAATCTGGCATAAGTTTTTTGTATGATCATCCATAAACTTAAACCATGAGTAGGGCAATTTCTTATCATCAATTTTATCCTCCCCCAAGATTGTGCAACATGTTCATGATCAAGTTGCTTAAAATTCATTATATCTTTCCTAATGGAGATGATCTTAGCGGGAGGAGAATACTTGGAACTAAAAGCATCTTTACACTTATTCCACGAATCAATACCATTTTTAGGCAAAGATGAAAAC
The DNA here is from genome assembly GCA_011799875.1 of Thinopyrum elongatum. Taxonomy (NCBI): domain Eukaryota; kingdom Viridiplantae; phylum Streptophyta; class Magnoliopsida; order Poales; family Poaceae; genus Thinopyrum; species Thinopyrum elongatum. The sequence goes on along the minus strand of CM022299.1, from coordinate 334,298,686 downwards.
CAAGTTTTAGCACGATCTCGTAGTGAGAACGGAAATAGCTTCAATTTAACAATATCATTATCCACATCTTTCTTCTTTTGCATATCACACAACTCAATGAAAGTATTTAGATGGGATGTGGCATCTTCACTAGGAAGGCCAGAAAATTGATCTTTCATAACAAGATTCAGCAAAGCGGCATTAATTTCATAAGATTTCGCACTAGTGGCGGGAGCAATCGGAGTACTAATAAAATCATTATTTTTAGTATTGGAAAAGTCACACAACTTGGTATTTTCTTGAGACATCATGACAAAGCAATCAATCTAACACACGAGCAAACAAGAAGCAAACAAAAAGACGAACGGAAAAAGGGCGAATAAAAAGGCAAATCTTTTTGTGTTTTTCTGAAATCGTTTTAGAAGTGGGGGAGAGGAAAATGAGAGGCGAATGGCAAATAATGTAATGCAAGAGATGAGAGTTTATGGTGGGTACTTGGTAGGCTTGATGTAGATCTCCCCGGCAACGGCGCCAGAAATTCTTCCTGCTACTTCTTGAGCTTGCGTTGGTTTTTCCCTTGAAGAGGAAAGGGTGATGCAGCAAAGTAGAGATAAATATTTCCCTCAGTTAAGAACCAAGGTATCAATCCAGTAGGAGATACACGCAAGTCTCCAATCTATACACCTGCACAAACAATCAAACACTTGCACCCAACGCGATAAAGGGGTTGTCAATCCCTTCACGGTCACTTGCAAAGGTGAGATCTGATAGAGATAGATATAAAAGCTTACTAAAACATAAAACAAAATAAAAGTAAATAAATTGCAGCAAGGTATTTTTGGGTTTTTTTGGTTTATAGATCTGAAAATATATGATGGAAAATAGACCCAGGGGCCATAGGTTTCACTAGAGGCTTCTCTCTTGAAGGCAAATAATACGGTGGGTAAACAAATTACTGTCAAGCAATTGATAGAAAAGCGCAAAGTTATGACGATATCTAAGGCAATGATTATGAATATAGGCATCACGTCCGTGTAAAGTAGACCGAAACAGTTCTGCATCTACTACTATTACTCCACACATCGACCGCTATCCAACATGCATCTAGAGTATTAAGTTCAAAAGAACGGAGTAAACGCCTTAAGTAAGATGACATAATGTAGAGGGATAAACTCAAGCAATATGATGAAAACCCCATCTTTTTACCCTTGATGGCAACAATACAATACGTGCCTCGCTACCCCTACTTTGTCACTGGGTGAGGACACCGCAAGATTGAACCCAAAACTAAGCACCTCTCCCATTGTAAGAAGAACCAATCTAGTTGGCCAAACCAACCCGATAATTCGAAGAGAAATACAAAGATATCAAATCATGCATATAAGAATTTAGAGAAGATTCAAATAATATTCATAGATAAACCGATCATAAATCCACAATTCACCGGATCTCGACAAACACACCGCAAAAGAATATTACATCGGATAGATCTCCAAGAACAACAAGGAGAACATGGTATTGAGGATCAAAGAGAGAGAAGAAGCCATCTAGCTACTAGCTATCGACCCGTAGGTATGTGGTAAACTACTCACGCTTCATCGGAAGGGCAATAGAGTTGATGTAGAAGCCCTCCGTGATCGAATCCCCCTCCGACAGGATACCGGAAAAGACCCCAAGATGGGATCTCATGGGTACAGAAGGTTACAGCGGCGGAAAAGTATTTTGGTGGACGCTTCTGGTGGTTTGGGAATATTTCTGAATTTATAGGCCAAAGATTAGGGTTGGAGGACTCCCGTGGGGCCCACAAGCCAGGGGCGCGCCCCCCCTAGGGCGCGCCCTGAGGGCTTGTGGAGCCCTTGGGACTCTTATGCCTTCCTCTCCAAGTCGTACGTGTGTCTTCTGGTCCAAGAAAAATCATCGCAAAAGTTTTATTCCGTTTGGACTCCGTTTGGTATTCATTTTCTGTAAAACTCAAAAACAAGGAAAAAACAGAAACTGGCACTGGGCTCTAGGTTAATAAGTTAGTCCCAAAAATAATATAAAATAGCATATTAATGCATATAAAACATCCAAAACAGATAATATAATAGCATGGAACAATAAAAAATTATAGATACGTTGGAGACGTATCACCATACTACGGAACCCAAGGCCTCGTGCTCCCATTCGGGTGGACCAACGGCGTTCCAACAAAACCGATCTACCGCATGACACTCTCACGGCCACTCCAACAAACTCCCCTTTGGGCTAAGTCATGGATGTCGTGACACCCAACGGCCACCTTCATGGCAAACAAAAATGGTCCCAAACGGGGACAATGGATCCATACAACTCGGGCACACAAGGCTTTTGTCCGCCTACCTGATCAGGGTAGCGCGCGCCCATAACCTTCCCTAGTTGGAGGAACCGGCAAGAGGCATGACAATAGACCCAGTTTGGACACCCCATAACGCAAGTGTGGCTGCACTTGTCAGCTTGATTTGGTGGAACCATGACTCAGCCAACAGGTGTTCAAGTTCGATTAAAGTCCGGTTTAACTTGAATATAATGAGCTGAGTCTCAATAACAGGATGAAATAGCAATGCATATGAGCATGATACCAACATGAGCATGGATGAGCAACATCACTATTTAGCATATCAACAGCAATAAAGCATTCTCCATATGCAAATGAGCATGGCATACCAATGAGCATGAATAACACAAGTATAACCCTCATATGAACATAGCATGACTATTAGCATCGGAAAAAGACTTACTAGAATATAACCGGATAATAATACTAGCAGGTAATCATTTAACCAACAAATGTGAAATGATCATATCATAAAGATAAGCATGGATTCACGAGCATATATATATATATATATATATATATATATATATATATATATATATAGCATTCAGAAAATATTAACATGCACAGACAATTTTAATATTCAAGAAGGAATCTTGGCTACTGCAGGATCATCATGCAAGTGGCTGTCGTGGCTTGCTTGGGGATGAAGGATACACCGGGAAGAAGTGCGGTGAAGCCGTGGAACGATTCACCAGAACGATTCTCTCTCAGAGGGGGCTAGATAAGGGCAAGGGCAATATGGTCATTTCCAGTATGTGAACACATAGTGAAAATGGTACCAACAGATCGGGCTCGGCGAGACGAAGACGTGGGCTTTGGAATCACCTGATTTGGAGTTACGGTCATAGAGATATGAGAGGTGGAAGCCCAGGGACTAATCTGTAAATAATATATTCATAGACAGGCCCCTGGCAGCTGAACCGAAAGCGCCTTTCTCTGGAATACGTCTTCTGCAAAGGAAAACGACTTCTCAACCGAAGTAGATTCAAAATACGCTTTCCCTAAATGAAAAGGTATTTGCAGAAAAACCGTTCCCACTTAAAACAGATGGGCACGGGGCTTCTATCGCTTACAGGTGGGACCCACCTGGCTCTCTCTCTCTCCTCGCGCTTGTCTTCTTCCTCCCGTCGAACAGAGCAGAGGAGCAGAGGAGGGGCGACGCCGGCGACGGGCCGGGCCAGCTCCGGTGGTCTTCGGCCGAGCTCCGGCCACCGGCGAATGCAGGAGACAGTGCCGCACCCGACCAGGGGTTCACGCGCGCCGGGGAGAGGACGAGACGATGGCGTCATCGGCGAACAGAGGAGGTTTTGGACGGGCATGCGCCGGCGCTCACCGGCGACTCGGGATGCCCTAGGTGGAGCTCGGACCACCTACGGGATCGAGAGGATGCCACGCATCCGTCCTGATGCAGAACGAACGCCGGGGAGAAGCGGAACGGTGGTGCAGCACGGAAGCAGAGAGCAACGGCGGTGGCCAGACTTGGGGAGGGCATGGCAGCAGCGGCTCCGGCGAGGAATGGAGGGCAGGGGAGGGTGCGCCGGAGTGCAGGGGTTCTGGTGGTTAGGGCTAGAGGTGGAGGGGAGGCTCGGGCTCGCCGGAATCACGAGGAGGCCGAGGCGGCCATGGCGGACGGTGGCGGCCAAAGAGGGGTGGAGCTGCTCCGGTGAGCTAGGAGGGCCGGGAAGAGAGCGGCGAGGTGCGGAGGAGGTCGTGGCACCTAATTATAGGCCCGGGCGAGCTTGGGAGCGCTCTAGAGAGCTCGGCCGACCGGACAAGGAGGAGCAGAGGAGCTTAGCATCACGGGCACGGCCGATGCGACTCAACAGCGACGAGGCTGGACGGGAAAGTGGCACAGGATGAAGCAGGGGATCACGGGGGAGCTCCAGGACACGGCGAACGCTCGCGAAGATGAGGTATGGGCGAGGACAGGGGGCTCCACTTGTCAGAGAGCGCCGGTGTGCATGCCAGCCATGCAGTCACCGCGTAAATTGGCGCACGCGGTTGCACCCTGACCGGCCGACCATGTCCATCGTGCAGTATCTCCAAGCTAGGTTACAACTGAGATGATTGCTCGAAGAAACAGACTGTGGTTGGATGGGAATGGTCCTTTAAAGTTTACTATATCCAACTGTTGCATGAAACTATGATCAACAGGGATGGAGAAGTGATATAACGAGATGTCTCAGATGTTTAGGGTAGGAAGGACAAGAATCCTGTGAAGTTTGGAGGGATTTGGACCAAGGTTTAACATAGTTGCTTCACAACTGCATAATTTGGTCCAGAAACAAGATCATGAAGTAGCACTCACTAGAAGTGTTAGATTGAGCTAAATTTTTGTGGAGAGGAGTTATATAAGCATATGAAGCTACTGTAAAAGTTTCATACCATTTGGATACACCAAAATGGTACTTGCTTCACAATGCAGCTCTTTGGACAGAATTTTGGGAAAATAATAGAGGGCAAATGGCTAGATGAAATGATCCAAAATTTTGTGGAGAGGGTTTATTTGGGTAGGAGCATGTCTTGTTAAATTTTCAGCAATAATGAAGCAACATAAAATATAGTTGCTTCACAACCTGAAAATCTGACCAAAAACCAAGATTTGATGATGAGCTCACATAGAGTGATGCCCTGAGCTCCAATTTGGAGGAGAGTTGTTATTTGATCATATAAAGGACCATGCAAAATTTCAACTCATTAGGATTACCCTAGCTAGTACTTCCTTCACAAAGGCTTCCCTCAGACACAAACTTTGGAAATTTGGTGAGGAATATTCACTAGGCAAATTGAGTTGACTTTTATCATGTGGCCATGATATCGATAGGAAAGAGTTCCCAAAAAGTTTGGGGGTAAGCAAGCAAAGATAAATAGCACTTCTCAAAAAGCCACTTAGGGCAGAATGAGAAAAGGAATATTTGTGAATTATCTTTGATGATGCCAAGGAAGGGTTTTGACATATCTATGGAATATATGACCCAAACAATTTATGAGAATTATTTGGGAATTTTGTGGATGACAGAAAGGTAGGTTGCTTCACAACCTAGGGCAAAAAGGATTGTTCCTTTAATAGAAAAAGGAATATTCCCAATAAAAAGAATATAGGGATAGGTCCAAGATGGGAAATGACATGATCTTGAGATGGTTTTGAGGATGACAAGCCACTTGGGAGCCTGAGAAGAGATGATCTTCCCAGGTTTCAGGACCATAGAGCCACAGAAAAGCAATTCAAATAAAAAATCCAAAGAAAAAGAAAGGGCCGAAATCCAGGGTGTCACATTAGCCCTCTACAAGGGACTGATGTGAGAATGGATCATTTGACAGAGATGTAATTTCCTATTTCAGTGACGGGTACATGAGTACTCACGTCGAACTGACAACTTGATGTGTACAGGCCAGTGGAATCTTTAACAGTTCCTTCTCTTACCTTACCGTGTATACTGTTTCTCAAAAAGCTTCTCCACCAATGGGTCGTTCAACAGAAACTTTCTTCACCTACTCTTATTCTCCTACCTTTGCTCTATACTTTCACATGACGTATCTCAAGAAGTAAGAACTGTCTGGTTTGTTTCAACAAAAGGAAGAGCTTCTTCGCCATACATAGAGCTGCAGTTTATCTAAAAGTTATATTGTGTGTACTACATTCACAAGGTATGTCTTTCTTTCTTATTCTTATGTATGTCTTTTCTGAAATCTAGTTATTTGGGGATTTTTTATTGGTTGAATGAGTTCAAAAGATCCAAATATGTTAATGGTTCTTTGTGTGTACTACCATTTGGGGATTCTCTATTATATATCCATGTTTGGATCTATCTTTTGTTAAGACTTGTATATGACATAGCAAAATGTTCTAAATGGTAATTGAGAGGTTTCATATTCTTTTGAAAATATAATTGATTTCTATTAGTTCATATCATTTTGGTTTTTTACATTTGTAAAAAAATGTATTGTATATGTAATGCATATAAAACAGATTTCACATTAGTCGTTCATTTGTCTTATGTAATATGTAATATTAACAAAAAATATAAATGTTTCCATGTTACTAGTTTCATACGTGTTAGGCATTTCGATAGCATATTTTACATACGTGTTACACTATATGAAATATCACTAAAGGTTTTGGATAAATATGTATCATATTTCACATATTTGAAATATTAAAATTATATAAATATTGGTGAATTCACAATTTTAAATGCTGCATAGAAGTTAAATATGTATTTTGTGAACAATTGTTTGCTTAATATGGTTGTGCAGGTCATTCATAACAAGATCTTTCTTCTATTAGTGTGTAATAAAACTATATTGACATTTAAAATTTAATTTTTTACATGACATTGTTACTAAACTTAATAGAAAGAACTTGAAAGCATTGAGGTGATGAACTATATATTCCTTTAGGAACAAGGTTCTTTTGCTAACTTGTATTATTGTAATAATTCATAATTTGCAGTTAGACAAAAGGATGGAAGAGGATATGATCGAGGAGACGTGTGATGTAGTTGTTCTTCCAGATGATTTAAAACAGATAATCTTATCAAAAATGCCCTCCCATCCTGTCGATGTCTTTAAGATAATAAGTGTTTGCAAAAGTGGAATAATCTGATTTGTAACAATGTGTTCAAGAGGCTGTTACTGAAGAGGAACAAAATACCGCCATTGATTGGGGTATTCACCAATATAGATAATGTTATCAGATTCCTTCTTGTTGGATATAAACCTGGTGTGGAAGGGTTCAACTACTTTGAGAAGCCATTCATGACTCTGAAAGAGAAAGAAGCATTCCCTAGCTTAAGAATTATTGATGCCAGGCATGGTAAAGTACTTATGCATTCATTTCATGGAAAAATACTTGTTGCTTGGGATCCAATGACTGGGGAAATTGTTACTACAGAAGAACCTGAAGATGAATTGAACAGTCAAGTAAACATTTTATGTGCTGCAAACCATGACCACACAGCTGGTTGCCATAATTTACCATTCAAAATAATATGGATAGCCACTGGTCAAACAAGCACCAAGGTTTATACATTCAATTCTGTTACATCAACTTGGCAATGTTTGATGTATGCTTTAGAAACAATTTCTAGTGTAGAGTTTCAGCCAGGAACTATTATTGGTGATATGATGTATTGGGTCTTGAAGTTGAAGCATCTATTTAGATTCAATTTGGTTGACGATAGTACGTCTTCAATTGAGACCCCACCGGTATTGGATGCTATGCTTCAGAGGAATGTTCATGTTCTGAGAATTGAAGAGGATGTAGGTATTGCTACATTCATTGCATTTAGAATAATCTTGTGGAAGATACAACTGATGAGATAAGCTGGACTCCTTTTAAGCTCATAGATTCACGAACACAATTCTAGCTCAAGGCATTGCACATGGATGCTGGACTCCATTCGGAATAATACTTCATAGTTATGATGATCGTGATGCAATGATAATTAGGACTGATTGTGGAATATTTGAGTTTAATATGGTCAATGGAACAAAAAAAAAGTTGTTTGGTACAGAGATAACCAGAGCAATCTATCCATACAAGACTTTCTAGATTCCAGGTGAATATTATTGAAATTTCATTTGACATGAGTAATGTTTAGATAAATTATGTCATATGTATTTTGGTATGTTATCATCATGCAGATGTATATACATCATGATCAGTACAAATCATATTTGCTGATATTTAATACTTATAAGTAAATACGTTTAATTTAACATAACTAATATTTACATGACGGAATGTAGGTGTATCCCGTGATGAAGAAGAATAATGATGAATGAGAATGTGCTGAAGATCAATAACGATCACATATCTTCAACGAGAAGAATTGGAAAGCACTGTGTCAACCTATGCTTAGCTATATTTAGTAAGATATTATGTCTTTTGTAATAATTGATACTTCGTATCTTCGCCTCAATTTGTGGATCTTCTTTGGTTGAACATGTGAAAAGAGGATATGTGGATCTTATGTTATGCTAATATTAATTATATTAGCTATTTATGATAATTTCATATTTTTCACATCTGATATTTTGCAGTTCTTATTTGATAGTAAATTTATTAAAACAAAACATAGAAATTAAACATGTGTAATTAATCATTAATTCAAAGATAGATCAGTAAAAATGTGTAGTGTACATATTATTTTCCACACTTATAATATTATTTTTCACATAAGAATCATATATTTGAAATATCACATATTACACAGTTCACATAACATTTATGAAATATGGAATAGTTAAAACGTATAGATAGTTTTAAATATCACATATTCACATTTGACATACCATATTTGAAATATGAAAATTGATTAGAACATTGAACAATGAATGATATAAATTCTAGAAATTTGAATATGATATGTATGTCTACTGTATATATGTGATATTTAAATGTCTCAAAGTAAGTATGTGATTACTTTAACGAGTTGAAAATATTGTCTTGTGCAAATTAACGTTGTTTTATATTATAGTCAACTGATGTGTCTTGTGTTATGCCGAAACAAGTATACACTATAACACCACTATAAATTTTTAGTTTGCATCCTATATGATTGTTAAAAAATAGCAAATGTGAAATATGTTTCATGTTGTTGGATTTGTGACATGCTTCAAGAAATTAAGGTTGTGCAATCAATAATATTGTATAGAAAAACTTATGATTCTAATAACACATGTAATGAACTTGTGAAAAATGTATAATGTATATTAGGATGTGATATATAGTACCATCATAAATAATTAGTTAATACTTTAAGAAGATAAATTATTTATTTGAAAATATATACTTCACATATATGTTACCCATTACATACACAAAAATGATAGTGAATGATTCACTATTACACATAAGTATAAAAAAGGTGTAAATATTAACTCTACCAATTGAAAGAAAGATTGTGCTACGTTTGTGATAATGTGTACAGAGTATAAATAAATAAATTTTGACATATTTTTTTTATGTTAAAATAGATGTTACTTTATGTGAATTTATGTGTCTTCTGTTATGTGAAACAAGTATAAAGTTTAACACGATTATTATTTATTATGTTTGCATCGTATATAAATTTTTAATTGTGATATTGAATTAAAAATTTGTCCACTGCAACATTACATAATAAATATACTTAAATTCTATAGATTTGTAAAATTAATTTGTACATGGCATTACCAAGTTTATATAAACAAAATGGTATGTCGTACATTCATCTTGAAAGTACGGTTCATTTAGTATGTTATGCGTAAAGTTCAATCTAAGCAGCATATGACAAATATGTTTCATGAAATGGGATTATGTGAAATGAGTCAAGCAGTTCAACGTTTTGCAATTCAATAATTTTGTATAAATTTTTTCTGATATATAAAACACATTGAATGAAATTGTGAAATTTAATATATAATTTTAGTTGTGAAAGATTTGTAATGTAATTAGGGTGTGAAAACTAGCACCGTGTGAAATATTTAATTAGTCCTTGAAGAAGATGTATTTTATATTTCAAATTTTAAATGTCACATCTATTGTTAGAAATTTCATAGGCAAACGACTATTTGACATAAGTATACAAAATTTATATTTCACAATTATTTAACTAAAATAATAAAAAATGTTAGAAAATTAAGTATATCAATCTGTTTGTAATTAATAAGTAATGAAAGAATGATTGTGCTTAGTCCATGGAAATGGGTACAAATTATTAATAAAGATTTATTTTACGAGAATTATGTGAACCAAGTTTAAAAATGGCGTATATGCAAGTTAAAAAAACGGAGCAGTTATATATGTATATAATGAAAAAGGTACATAGCAAAATATAAAGGAAATGAAAACAATCAGAAGGACTGATAATAAGAAGACAGAATATTAAAGTATCAGGTATGCTACACGTTAATAAAAGATAATAGAAGTACTACCATATCTCATTACATGCAAAATATTTATCACATCCACATCATAAAAAGTTTCATAGAACAACCACTGTTTTCAAAGCTTGATAAATATCAAGAGCTCATTCCGATGTTGTTTCGGCATCTCCTCTCAACGCTGCCATCTCAGGCCTGTCCGGATTAAGATCATTGTGAGCATGCTTTATCAAGGCATAACATATTTCCTTCCTGAATAAATCCATTGATATCTATATAAAACACATATACTTGTTAATATATTTGATAGGAAAATTATTTCACATCAATCATAAGTCAATTGTTTGTACCTTGCAGTTCCCGACAAGTTCCTTGCCATTGTGGCATTGCAAAACTCTAATAACAAAGTATCCACAGTCTTTCCTATGAACAAGGAAATAAATAGTCAATTTGTAATACATTATATCATGAAAACATGATTAGGCTATGTATACTTTACATCATGAAAACATGAATAGACTATGTGTAGTTCTTACATGTTATGCTGAATCCCGACTGTCTTGTAGTATGTCTTCATTTCTTCAATGTTTTTACTCGGAAAACACTTTGCTTAACTATATGGCTTCTGGAGATATGAAGTCTACAAAATATTAAATTGGCATTACTTCATTCATCCGAAGAATAAATTATTATTCAGGTAAGTTGTTAGGTAAAGCAGATAGTATATAGAATTCAAAGCTAAGAAATCAGCACAAATTAAATGTAAAGACCATATTTTTTAATAGAGTCTTGTAGCATTCTTCTCCATCCTTGACAATGCTCTTTGAGTCATAAACTTCTAAAGCATTCTAGGTAAACTTAACCACAACTACAAGCCAGTGGTTATCTTTACACGTTGGCAAGAAAATCTACATCCATCAATTTAATATGTTAGGCACATAATTATACTAATTATATGAATATAGCACATATTCAATATAAAATTAAAAAGATTACTTGTTCAATTTCTTTGAGGGAATACTTAGCCAACCTCTTTGCCAAATATTTATGATCACACTTCTTGAAACTCTTGGTTAATTCAATCTGATTTAAAAAGAGGATTAGATATTATATACGAGAAAGATAAATATAATAAATGTGAAATCAGAGGAAAACTTACTATGAAAGATTGGTCTAAAATTATTTTGGACCGTGAATGCCAATCTTGCATTATAGCATTGGAACAAAGCCACATCATATTCAGGCAGATCTTCCCATTTGGCCGAATAGCTTGCACAAATTCTCTTTCAGAGACTGATGCAGGACCAATTACAATTTTTGGTCCTCCATCTGTCTCCCTTTGATCCTTTCTTGTCATTCTCGTAGGATTGAATTTGTTCATCATAACATGTTCATCATATACTTTGTTAACTTTTGAGGGTGGGAGTATCTTGTTCTTTAAAACAAGCTCAGATAAACCTTCAACAATTTCGTCTTTCTTTTGAAAGCGTTGAGGTCTTGATTTTGTTGCTGTGTTTATACTACCAGCATGCATGAAAGATTCTCCACCAGGGATTGGTTCTTCCAGTGGTGGTATGTTATTAAAATCATTCCTCATGGGTGTTGAAGTTGTTTATTCGCTGTCAATTGAAACCATTCTTTGTTATCTATTCTTTCAGAGGAAACTTCATTATCATTCAAGCCAGCATCAGAGTTGTTATCTTCTTCTCCTGCATGCTCAAGTGTAACATCCTGTGAATCATTAGGAGTTGTTTGTGATTGAAATTCAGAAACTACTCCAATCTGTCTTTCATTTTCTAAGAATACATCTTGCAAATCTTGAGTTGAAGGATCAGAACGGACTTGTTTTTTTGACTGCTCAGTAATTACTTTGCTCATCTCTTTCTGTTTCAGCTTTTTAGGTGAGCTGAGATTAACAAAAGAATTTCCACCAGAAGGAGCAATAGGCAAGCTCTTAGTGACTTTATCTTTGATATTAGTGTTGTCCTCAACAACTGCCCAGCTTGAAACATTATTTTCCATAATTGGCTCTGCACTCTGAGAACCTTTGCCTACAACAAATTTGAACTTATTCTTTCTCACTCTGGTCACATTATGTACCAACTCAGGCTGAACTTCAGAATCCTTGTTTCCAACATTATGTAATAAATTTTCAGTACTATGCTCATTTGAACAAGTTCCTCCAATAGATTTAGAAACTTCATCAACACTTGTGGAAACATGAACAACATCAAAAATCTGCAATGGCGGGTGGGGGCACATCACTTGGGGCGTTGATTTTAACCAATTCTGATGTTACTGGTAAATCTGGAGCCATATCTGTTATCAAGTTATATTTATTGATTTCTGAGTCTTGTAGTGACATGCTTCCTTGAATAGTGTCTTTCACAACAGTTTCTTTCACTACCTCTGTGATACGTCTCCAACGTATCTATAATTTTTGATTGTTCCATGCTATTATATTATCTGTTTTGGATGTTTTATATGCATTAATATGCTATTTTATATTATTTTTGGGACTAACCTATTAACCTAGAGCCCAGTGCCAGTTTCTGTTTTTTCCTTGTTTTTGAGTTTCGCAGAAAAGGAATACCAAACGGAGTCCAAACGGAATAAAACTTCCGCGATGATTTTTCTTGGACTAGAAGAAAACCAGGAGACTTGGAGATGAAGTCGGAGGAGCCACGAGGCGGCCACAAGGACGGAGGGCACGCCCAGGGGGGTAGGGCACGCCTCCCACTCTTGTGGGCCCCTCGTGCACCTCCTGACCTAATTATTTCGCCTATATATACTCATATATCCCCAAACCAATAGGAGCATCCACGAAAAGACTTTTCCACCGCCGCAACCTTCTGTACCCGTGAGATCCCATCTAGGGACCTTTTCTGGCACCCTGTCGGAGGGGGATTCGATCACGGAGGGCTTCTACATCAACACCATTGCCCTTCCGATGAAGCGTGAGTAGTTTACCACAGACCTACGGGTCCATAGCTAGTAGCTAGATGGCTTCTTCTCTCTCTTTGATTCTCAATACCATGTTCTCCTCGATGTTCTTAGAGATCTATTCGATGTAATACTTTTTTGCAGTGTGTTTGCCGAGATCCGATGAATTATGGATTTATCATCAGCTTATCTATGAATATTATTTGAATCTTCTCTGAATTCTTTTATGCATGATTTGATATCTTTGTAATTCTCTTCGAACTATCGGTTTGGTTTGGCCAACTAGATTGGTTTTTCTTGCAATGGGAGAAGTGCTTAGCTTTGGGTTCAATCTTGCGGTGTCCTTTCCCAGTGATAGTAGGGACAGCAAGGCACGTATTGTATTGTTGCCATCGAGGATAAAAAGATGGGGTTTTCATCATATTGCTTGAGTTAATTCCTCTACATCATGTCATCTTACTTAATGCATTACTCCGTTCTTTATGAACTTAATACTCTAGATGCATGCTGGATAGCGGTCGATGTGTGGAGTAATAGTAGTAGATGCAGAATCGTTTCGGTCTACTTAACACGGACATGATGCCTATATTCATGATCATTGCCTTAGATATTGTCATAACTTTGCACTTTTCTATCAATTGCTCGGCAGTAATTTGTTAGCCCACCGTATTATTTTCTATCTTGAGAGAAGCCTTTAGTGAAACTATGGCCCCCGGGTCTATTTTCCATCATATAATCTTCTACTTTTCATCATACAAGTTTCCGATCTACTATTTTGCAATCTTTTACTTTCTGATTTATAAAACAAAAATACCAAAAGTATTTACTTTATCGTTTATCTATCTCTATCAGATCTCACTTTTGCAAATAACCGTGAAGGGATTGACAACCCCTTTATCGTGTTGGGTGCAAGTTGTTTGATTGTTTGTGCAGGTATTCGGTGATTTGTGCGTTGTCTCCTACTGGATTGATACCTTGGTTCTCAAACTGAGGGGAATACTTATCTCTACTTTGCTGCATCACCCTTTCCTCTTCAAGGGAAAAACCAACGCAAGCTCAAGAAGTAGCAGGAAGAATTTCTGGCGCCGTTGCTGGGGAGATCTATGCCAAGTCAAGACATACCAAGTACCCATCATAAACTCTCACCCCTCTTCCGTTCGTCTTCTTCTTTTGCCTTTTGTTTGCTCGTGCATTTGATCGCTTGTCTCGTTCCCATGGCTAGTCCTCCCATCATTGTTAGCACTCCCGATAACGAAGTTCTCAATTTTACACAAAGGGAGGGAGAAAATTTAAAAGATGCTTGGTATAGAATTTGCAATGCTCAAAATAGATCTACTCGAAAGCAATCTACTGCCATTCTTCTTCGCAATTTTTATGTAGGCATTACTCCTTGGAATAGATATGTTCTAGATACCATTACCGGGGGAAATTTCTTGGGGAGCCATACTTTTGATTCTTACAATGCCATGATAGAGTTGCTAGGCCCACCACCTCTTTTGATCAATGGAACTGTTTTAACCTTGGAACATGTGATGCAAAGGTTGGATATTATTGAGAATAAAATTGCTACCACAGAGTTGATTGAAAATTTGGATAAAAAGATTCATAATCAGATTACTCAATATGGATCTAAGGTAGGAGTTACTTTAAAAAACCTTAGGGAAAAGGAACCCATAGTTAATGAAAAGATAGATCAAGATTCTACTAGAATCGGCAAACTAGAAGATATAATTACCAACTTGGGTTCTGCTTTTTCCTCCATTAAAACTGCTCAAAATCTTCCTCCTACTAAGATTGCCAAGTTTACTTATGTTCCTAAGAATAAGGGTGAATCTTCTAGTAAGGAAAATGAAGATCTCAAAACAATAAGTGTTCACCCCAATTTTTTCGATATTATTAAATAAACAATTGCTACAAGTGCATTTCTTGATTTCTTTCCTAGGAGTTTGATCATTGACAAAACCAAAGAATCTCCTAAGGATTATAAGTGTGTGATTTATGGATTGCATACCAAAGATGACAATAGCGCTTGTTGGGAGGCAACCCAATTTTATTTTTGTTTTTGCTTTTTTTGGTTCTGTTTTGCAATAAATAATTCATCTAGCCTCTGGTTAGATGTGCTTTTATATTTTAATTAGTGTTTGTGCCAAGTAAGACCTTTGGGATGGCTTACGGTGATAGTTGATTTGATCTTGCTGAAAAACAGAAACTTTTGCGTCCAGTCTTAGAATTTTAGTAATTCACTAGAGCATTGAAAAACCCTGAATTTTTAATACGAGATTAATATACAAATTTCCTATGTTTTCCAAAATTTTCAGAATTTTTGGAGATACAGAAGTATTCGAACAATTCGGATCTTCGCAGACTGTTCTGTTTTTGACAGATTCTGTTTTCTTTGTGTTGTTTGCTTATTTTGATGAATCTATGGGTAGTATCGGGGGGGTATGAACCATGGAAAAGTTGGAATACAGTAGATATTACACAAATATAAATAAATAATGAGTTCACAACAGTACCAAAGTGGTGATTTATTTTCTTATACTAACGGAGCTTATGAGATTTTCTGTTGAGTTTTGTGTTGTGAAGTTTTCAAGTTTTTGTGTAAGGATTTGATGGACAATGGAATAAGGAGTGACAAGAGCCTAAGCTTGAGGATGCCCAAGGCACCCCAAGGTAATATTCAAGGACAACCAAGAGCCTAAGCTTGGGGATGCCCTGGAAGGCATCCCCTCTTTCGTCTTCGTCTATCGGTAACTTTACTTGAGGCTATATTTTTATTCACCACATGATATGTGTTTTGCTTGGAGCGTCTTGTATAATTTGAGTCTTTGCTTTTTAGTTTTCCACAATCATCCTTGCTGTACACACCTTTTGAGAGGGACATGCATGAATCGTGATTTATTAGAATACTCTATGTGCTTCACTTATATCTTTTGAGCTAGGCAATTTTGCTCTAGTGCTTCACTTATATCTTTTTAGAGCACGGCGGTGGCTTTATTTTATAGAAATTATTGAACTCTCATGCTTCACTTATATTATTTTGAGAGTCTCTAAACAGCATGGTAATTTTCTTTGGTTATAAATTTAGTCCTAATATGATAGGCATCCAAGAGGGATATAATAAAAACTTTCATATAAAGTGCATTGAATACTATGAGAAGTTTGATTCCTTATGATTGTTTTGAGATATAAAGATGGTGATATTAGAGTCATGCTAGTGAGTAATTGTGAATTTGAGAAATACTTGTGTTGAGGTTTGTGATTCCCGTAGCATGCACGTATGGTGAACCGTTATGTGATGAAGTCGGAGCATGATTTATTTATTGATTGTCTTCCTTATGAGTGGCGGTCGGGGACGAGCGATGATATTTTCCTAACAATCTATCCCCCCTAGGAGCATGCGTGTAGTACTTTTTTTTGATAACTAATAGATTTTTGCAATAAGTATATGAGTTCTTTATGACTAATGTTGAGTCCATGGATTATACGCACTCTCACCCTTCCACCATTGCTAGCCTCTCTTGTGCCCTGCAACTTTCGCCGGTACCATACACCCACCATATACCTTCCTCAAAACAGCCACCATACCTACCTATTATGGCATTTCCATAGCCATTTTGAGATATATTGCCATGCAACTTTCCACCGTTCCGTTTACTATGACACGCATCATCATTGTCATATTGCTTTGCATGATCATGTAGTTGACATCGTATTTGTGGCAAAGCCACCGTTCATAATTCTTTCATACATGTCACTCTTGATTCATTGCACATCCTGGTACACCGCCGGAGGCATTCATATAGAGTCATATTTTGTTCTAAGAATCGAGTTGTAATTCCTGAGTTGTAAGTAAACAAAAGTGTGATGATCTTCATTATTAGAGCATTGTCCCATGTGAGGAAAGGATGATGGAGACTATGATTCCCCCACAAGTCGGGATGAGACTCCGGACGAAAAAAAGAGGCCAAAAAAAATGAGAGAAGGCCCAAATAAAAAAAATGAGAGAAAAGAGAGAAGGGGCAATGTTACAATCCTTTTACCACACTTGTGCTTCAAAGTAGCACCATGATCTTCATGATAGAGAGTCTCCTATGTTGTCACTTTCATTTACTAGTGGGAATTTTTTATTATAGAACTTGGCTTGTATATTCCAATGATGGGCTTCCTCAAATTGCCCAAGGTCTTCATGAGCAAGCGAGTTGGATGCACACCCACTTAGTTTCTTTTTGAGCTTTCATAAACTTATAGCTCTAGTGCATCCGTTGCATGGCAATCCCTACTCACTCACATTGATATCTATTGATGGGCATCTCCATAGCCTGTTGATACGCCTAGTTGATGTGAGACTATCTCCCTCTTTTTGTCTTCTCCACAACCACCTTCAATTCCACCTATAGTGCTATGTCCATGGCTCACGCTCATGTATTGCATGAAAGTTGAAAAGGTTTGAGAACATCAAAAGTATGAAACAATTGCTTGGCTTGTCATCAAGGTTGTGCATGATTTGAATATTTTGTGTGATGAAGATGGAGCATAGCCAGACTATATGATTTTGTAGGGATAAGCTTTCTCTGGCCATGTTATTTTGAGAAGACATAATTGCCTTGTTAGTATGCTTGAAGTATTATTGTTTTTATGTCAATATTAAACTTTTGTTTTGAATCTTACGGATCTGAACATTCATGCCACAATAAAGAAAATTACATGGATAAATATGTTAGGTAGCATTCCACATCAAAAATTCTGTTTTTATCATTTACCTACTCGAGGACGAGCAGGAATTAAGCTTGGGGATGCTTGATACGTCTCCAACGTATCTATAATTTTTTATTGTTCCATGCTATTATATTATCTGTTTTGGATGTTTTATATGCATTAATATGCCATTTTATATTATTTTTGGGACTAACCTATTAACCTAGAGCCCAGTGCCAGTTTCTTTTTTTCCTTGTTTTTGAGTTTCGCAGAAAAGGAATACCAAATGGAATAAAACTTTCGCGATGATTTTTCTTGGACCAGAAGAAAATCAGGAGACTTGGAGATGAAGTCGGAGGAGCCATGAGGCGGCCACAAGGATGGAGGGCGCGCCCCCACCCTTGTGGGCCCCTCGTGCACCTCCTGACCTAATTCTTTCGCCTATATATACTCATATATCCCCAAACCAACAAGAGCATCCACGAAAAGACTTTTCCACCACCGCAACCTTATGTACCCGTGAGATCCCATCTAGGGACCTTTTCCGGCACCCTACCGGAGGGGGATTCGATCACGGAGGGCTTCTACATCAACACCATTGCCCTTCCGATGAAGCGTGAGTAGTTTACCACAGACCTACGGGTCCATAGCTAGTAGATAGATGGCTTCTTCTCTCTCTTTGATTCTCAATACCATGTTCTCCTCGATGTTCTTGGAGATCTATTCGATGTAATACTTTTTTGCGGTGTGTTTGCCGAGATCCGATGAATTGTGGATTTATGATCAGCTTATCTATGAATATTATTTGAATCTTCTCTGAATTCGTATATGCATGATTTGATATCTTTGTAATTCTCTTCAAACTATCAGTTTGGTTTGGCCAACTAGATTGGTTTTTCTTGCAATGGGAGAAGTGCTTAGCTTTGGGTTCAATCTTGCGGTGTCCTTTTCTAGTGACAGTAGGGACAGCAAGGCATGTATTGTATTGTTGCCATCGAGGATACAAAGATGGGGTGTTCATCATATTGCTTGAGTTAATTCCTCTACATCATGTCATCTTACTTAATGCATTACTCCGTTCTTTATGAACTTAATACTCTAGATGCATGCTGGATAGCGGTCGATGTGTGGATTAATAGTAGTAGATGCAGAATCGTTTCGGTCTACTTAACACGGACATGATGCCTATATTCATGATCATTGCCTTAGATATCATCATAACTTTGCGCTTTTCTATCAATTGCCCGGCAGTAATTTGTTCACCCACCGTATTATTTTCTATCTTGAGAAAACCTCTAGTGAAACCTATGGCCCCCGAGTCTATTTTCCATCATATAATCTTCAACTTTTCATCATACAAGTTTTCGATCTATTATTTTGCAATCTTTTACTTTCCGATCTATAAAACAAAAATACCGAAAATATTTACTTTATCGTTTATCTATCTCTATCAGATCTCACTTTTGCAAATAACCGTGAAGGGATTGACAACCCCTTTATCGCATTGGGTGCAAGTTGTTTGATTGTTTGTGCAGGTATTCGGTGATTTGTGCGTTGTCTCCTACTGGATTGATACCTTGGTTCTCAAACTGAGGGAAATACTTATCTCTACTTTGCTGCATCACCCTTTCCTCTTCAAGGAAAAAACCAACGCAAGCTCAAGAAGTAGCACTTTGCCTCAGGATTAACATCTTTCGGCTCAACCTGATCATGTGTAACAGAATGATGGGCTTCTTCCAAAACAGGATTTGAAACATCAATTGAAAGGGGTGACATGTTTACATCTGAAGCTGTTGTCTCTACAGATTTTTTGTCCCACCAGTATTAGAAGTATCTGAGTCAACTCCATGTGTCGGTAATACCTGAGATTCATTGCGGAAAACATGTAAGGATGACTCATTAGTAACGTTGGATGCTCCTTATGTCTTCTCTTCCGTGGCAGGCGTAAATTGGATGGTGGAATGAATTTCAACAGTTGAGTTGTCTCTAGACTTGATAGTTGTGTCAACTGCACTAGGAACTTCTGTTCGTTGAATTGTTGATAGATTTCTTTCACTCCGTTCTTCAACATTTTTAACTGAATCATTTGGGGGGGGGTTCAATTATTTTCTGAGAAGAGGCAAAAGTAACCTTCTTTTGGACTGTGACTAACTTGCACAATTCAGCACAATCAGTTGTACTGGGAACATCATTATTGTTCTTTGATACGTCTCCAACATATCTATAATTTTTTATTGTTCCATGCTATTATATTATCTGTTTTGGATGTTTTATATGCATTAATATGCTATTTTATATTATTTTTGGGACTAACTTATTAACCTAGAGCCCAGTGCTAGTTTTCTGTTTTTTCCTTGTTTTTGAGTTTTACACAAAAGGAATACCAAACGGATTCCAAATGGAATAAAATTTTGGCGATGGTTTTTCTTGGACCAGAAGACACACGTAGGACTTGGAGAGGAAGGAGGAAGAGTCCCGAGGGCCCCACAAGCCCTCAGGGCGCGTCCTAGGGGGGCGCCCCCTGGCTTGTGGGCCCCACGGGAGTCCTCCAACCCTAATCTTTGGCCTATAAATTCAGAAATATCCCCCCAAACCACCAGAAGCGTCCACCAAAATACTTTCCCGCCGCTGTAACCTTCTGTATCCATGAGATCCCATCTTGGGGCCTTTTTCGGCATCCTGCCGGAGGGGGATTCGATCATGGAGGGCTTCTACATCAACTCTATTGCCCTTTCAATGAAGCATGAGTAGTTTACCACAGACCTATGGGTCCATAGCTAGTAGCTAGATGGCTTCTTTTCTATCTTTGATCCTTAATACCATGTTCTCCTCATTGTTCTTGGAGATCTATCCGATGTAATATTCTTTTGCGGTGTGTTTGTCGAGATCCGATGAATTGTGGATTTATGATCAGTTTATCTATGAATATTATTTGAATCTTCTCTGAATTCTTATATGCATGATTTGATATCTTTGTATTTCTCTTCGAATTATTGGTTTGGTTTGGCCAACTAGATTGTTTCTTCTTGCAATGGGAGAGGTACTTAGTTTTGGGTTCAATCTTGCGGTGTCCTCACCCAGTGACAAAGTAGGGGTAGCGAGGCATGTATTGTATTGTTGCCTTCAAGGGTAAAAAGATGGGGTTTTGATCATATTGCTTGAGTTTATCCCTCTGCATCATGTCATCTTACTTAAGGCGTTACTCCGTTCTTTTGAACTTAATACTCTAGATGCATGCTGGATAGCGGTCGATGTGTGGAGTAATAGTAGTAGATGCAGAATCGTTTCGGTCTACTTGACACGGACGTGATGCCTATAATCATGATCATTGCCTTGGATATCATCATAACTTTGCGCTTTTCTATCAATTGCTCGACAGTAATTTGTTCACCCACCGTATTATTTGCCTTCAAGAGAGAAGCCTCTAGTGAAACCTATGGCCCCCGGGTCAATTTTCCATCATATATTTTCATATCTATAAACCAAAAAACCCAAAAATACCTTGCTGCAATTTATTTACTTTTATTTTGTTTTACGTTTTAGTAAGCTTTTATATCTATCTCTATCAGATCTCACCTTTGCAAGTGATCGTGAAGGGATTGACAACCCCTTTATCGCGTTGGGTGCAAGTGTTTGATTGTTTGTGCAGGTGCATAGATTGGAGACTTGCGTGTATCTCCTACTGGATTGATACCTTGGTTCTTAACTGAGGGAAATACTTATCTCTACTTTGCTGCATCACCCTTTCCTCTTCAAGGGAAAAACCAACGCAAGCTCAAGAAGTAGCATACTTTGATAGAAAAACATCTTGGCAGCTATGCGAAGGATTCGGTATGCTTACTGATGTAGTTACTTCATTAACTTGAAGACTATTCTCTGAAGCAGTTTTCTGCTTAATTATTTTGATAACCTTTTTTGTTCTTCTTTGCTTGACCTGGTTCAGAATCATCCATGTCGACTCCCTTGTTCTGAGAAACAATACTAGCCATTGCAGTACCTGCCGCTACAATTTCAAGAGTTTCATCCAACGGGCTTTTTGAAGAAGTGTCTGAAGTACTCTTACTACCCGTCTGCTGAGCCGGATTGTTTGATATATCGACAATTACTTGCTCAGTTTCTTCTGCAGTATCAATCGACTTTGAAGAGTTTGGACAAAGAGAAGATACCAACAGATTAGCTTCCATATTTTGATCAGAATCAGATGAGTCTGCATCTTTGCCGGTAGACTTCTCAACTCTTTCAAATAGAGAATTGAGTTCACTAAGCCTTCTAGAATCAATCTCTTCAAGCTTCTTTCTCAACATTGTTTCGTGGTGTTTCGTCAGCTTACATTTCTCAAGAGTATATCGTTGATCGATTCCTACAAGTTCATTGCTCAAATTTACATGCATGTATAGGTAATATCTAAAATATGAGTTTCATATATTAAATAGCTATAGTGGTTAAAAATCTACAAGCTTCTTTCTCAAGTTTGTTCAATCATTTTTCTCACCTCTTGCTCATTGGTGGTACGTCTCCGTCGTTCGGATGACCTACCCATACATCTCTGCATGAATTTATAAAAAATCAGCGTATTTATGAACTAGAGTCAAGATCTACTGATTTTAAATATTTGTTGTTTACCTCACTGTCTGAAGCAATACGCACACGTCGTCTTGAAGTCTGACCTTCATCTTGTTGGGTAGATACTTCCTGATCATTTGAATAGCTTTCTTCTTGTTCGGAAACATTGTTAGGTTCAACTAAAGGATATTTTGACAACTTTTCTTCATCCTTCAAAATGGACAATTGATGTCCACTACACAACTTGTTCTTGTAGACTCGTGTTAGGCCTCCAAGCGCAGAGTTTTGTAGGACAGTAGAAATTTTCCCTCAAGTGGATGACGTAAGGTTTATCAATCCGTGGGAGGCGTAGGATGAAGATGGTCTCTCTCAAACAACCCTGCAACCAAATAACAAAGAGTCTCTTGTGTCCCCAACGCACCAAATACAATGGTAAATTGTATAGGAGCACTTGTTCGGCGAAGAGATGGTGATACAAGTGTAGTAATGATAGTAGATATTGATTTTTGTAATAGGAACAATGAAAAACAGCAAGGTAGCAAATAACAAAAGTGAGCACAAACGGTATTGCAATGCTTGAAAATGAGGCCTAGGGTTCGTACTTTCACTAGTGCAATCTCTCAACAATGCTAATATAATTGGATCATATAACCTTTCCTCAACGTGCGATGAAGAATCACTCCAAAGTTCCTATCTAGCGGAGAACATAAGAAGAAATTGTTTGTAGGGTACGAAACCACCTCAAAGCTATTCTTTCCGATCAATCTATACTAGAGTTCGTACTAAAATAACACCAACTATTCTTTTCAATCGATATAACCAAGAGTTCGTACTAAAATAACACCATATGATACACATCAACCAACTCTAATGTCACCTAGATACTCCATGTCACTGCGAGTATCCGTGAGTTGATTATGCAATATGCATCAAACAATTTCAGATTCATAATACTCAATCCAACACAAAGAACCTCAAAGAGTGCCCCAAGATTTCTACCAGAGAAACAAGGATGAAAACGTGCATCAACCCCTATGCATAGATTACCCCAATGTCACCTCGGGAATCCACGAGTTGAGTGCCAAAACACATATCAAGTGAATCAATATGATACCCCATTGTCACCACGGGTATTCATAGCAAGACATACATCAAGTGTTCTCAAATCCATAAAAGTATTCAATCTGATAAGAACGAAATCTCAAAGGGAAAACTCAATTCACAACAAGATAGAGAGGGGAATAAACCATATGATCCAACTATATTAACAAAGCCCGCGATACATCAAGATTGTGACATCTTAAGAACATGAGAGAGAGACAGAGAGATTAAACATATAGCTACTGGTACAAACCCTCAGCCCCGAGGGTGGACTACTCCCTCCTCATCGTGGTGGCCGCCGGGATGATGAAGATGGCCACTGGTGATGATTTCCTCCTCCGGCAGTGTGCCGGAATAGGGTCTAGATTGGTTTTTCGTGGCTATAGAGGCCTACGGCGGTGGAACTTTTGATCTAGGGTTATTTCTGGGGGTTTCTATATTTATAGGATTTTTTGGCGTTGGTTTCACGCGAAGATGGGCCTCGAGGTGAGCACAACCCACCGGGGAAAGCCAGGCCCCTTTGGCGCGCCGTGGTGGGTTGTGCGCTCCTCATGGCTCTGGCCCTCCCACGAAGCTTCGGGGGTCTCTTTTGTTCCAAAAAAAAATCATCAAAAAGTTTCAGCTCATTTGGAGAACTTTCATTTCTGCACAAAAAACAATACCACGGTAGTTCTGCTGAAAACAACGTCAGTCCGGGTTAGTTCCATGCAAATCATACCAAAACCATATAAAATTATTGTAAACATGGCATGAATACTTCATAAATTATTGATACGTTGTAGACGTATCAGCATCGCCAAGCTTAATTCCTATTCGTCCTCGAGTAGGTAAATTATAAAAGAAATAATTTATGAAGTGTGAATGCTAGCAAAGTGCATATGTTTGATCAATGATAATTTCAATCACTTTTCCTAGTATCATAACAGCAACTCTTTCTCATAAAACTTATCATGATAAAGTAGCAATTGAAAACAGAATTTTTGTTGTGGAAAGCTATGTATCATATTCATCATATAATCTTTCTTTTGTAGCATGGACATTTGGACTTGAATGATTCAAAGCAATAGTCTGTAATTTGACATGAGGACATCAATACTCAAGCATACTAACAAGCAACCATGTCTTCCAAAATATCAACGCTAAAGAAAGCTATCCCTAGCCCATTATGCTCAATCATTGATCCATTCATGAAACACACTCGAATATTAGCTACATCCAATGCACAAGTATGATCATAGTGCTCCCTAGTTGGTGCTTTATAAGAGAAGATGGAGACTCAAATAAAAATAAAAATTGCATAAAGTAAATAGATAGGCCCTTTGTAGAGGGAAGCAGAGATTTGTAGAGGTGCAGAGCTCAAAGCTTAAATTGAGAGATAAAATATTTTGAGAGGCATACTTTTCCCGTCAACGAAAACGACCGAGAATTCCCAACACTTTCCATGCTAGATATATCATAGGTGGTTCCCAAACAGAAAATAAAGTTTATTCTTTTTTCCACCATTCTTTCACAATCCATGGCTAGCCGTATCCACGGGTGCCTTCCATACCAACACTTTCCAAGGAATTTATTATTGAACAACATAAAAAAGTTGCATTTCGGGACTGGGCATCCCTATTACCTTTGCCACACTCTTGTGCAATGACAAGTGAATAAACACTCATCTTGAGAATAACGAATCTAGCATGGAAAATATTGGCTACCCCCTGCCGCTTCATGAGCGGTACGGGCACACAAAAAGGAAATTTATTTTGAAAATTAGAGTTGGCACATACAAATTTACTTGGAACGGCATGGAAATACCGCATATAGGTAGGTATGGTGGACTCATTTGGCACAACTTTGGGTTTAAGAATTTTGATGCACAAGTAGTATTCTCACTTAGTACAAATGGAGGCTAGCAAATAGATTGAGAAGCAACCAACCAAGAAACAAAAATTCACATAAACGAGCATTGAGCATAACTAACACGGAATAATGCACCACAAGTAGGATGTAATTTCATTGCATAATTATTAACTTTCGTGCTTGCATAGGGAATCACAAACCTTAACACCAATATTCTTACTAAAGCATAATTACTCACCAACATGACTCACATATTATTATCTCCATATCGCAAAACTATTGCAAGGAATCAAACTTATCATATCCAATTATCTACATGAAAGTTTTTATTATATACTTCTTCGGTATTCATCATATTAGGACCAATTTCATAGCTTGTGCAAATTGTCATCACTAGTATCAACTCTCAAAATCATATAAGTGAAGCACAAGAGTATAACAAACTACTCCAAAAAGATATAAGTGAAGATCAAGTGAGTAGTTAGGTAAATGGGTAGCTATTTGTGGACTCTCTCTTATTTAAAAAATTTCAGATATAAGTATTTTATTAAAACAGCAAGCTAAACAAAACAAAATGACATTCCAAAAATAGCACACATCATGTGAAGAAGCAAAAACTTAGGCTAAACCGAGGCTAACCGATAATTGTTGATGAAGAAAGGTGGGATGCCTACCGGGGCATCCCCAAGCATAGATGCTTGAAACTTCTTGGAATATTATCTTGGCATGCCTTGGGCATCCCCAAGCTTGAGCTTTTGTCTCTCCTTAATTCCTTTTATATCATGGTTCCCCTAAATCTTAAAAACTTCATCCACACAAAACTCAACAAGAACTCGTGAGATAAGTTAGTATAAATCAATGCAATAACCTTATCATTATCTACTATAGAAAATCACTAAAATTATTATTTAACATTTCATACTAAATGCCTCTGCATATTTAACAGTCCTATCCTCAAATAGAATCATTAAACAAGCAAACATATGCAAAGATAACAGCAATCTGTCTAAACAGGACAGTCTGTAAAGAGTGCAATATTCTTCATACTTGCCTAACTCCAAATATTTTGAAAATTACACACTGTAGAAAATTTATCATAGCTTATTGTGCAAAAAAAATTCAACATTTTATCATATTATGACTTTTCTCAAGAATTCACGGACTAGCATGCAACATTCTGTTTTCAAACAGCCACATATAGACTTGCAAAATGAGCATGGTAAAGGCTATGCTTGACATTTTTATTGAAATAAAAGATGAAAAACATTATCTAAATAATAGAAAGAAAATCCTAAAAAAATAAAATGACGCTCCAAGCAAAACACAATTCATGTGACGAATGAAAATATAGCTCCAAGTGAGGTTACCGATAATGTTGAAGACGAAAGAGGGGATGCCTTCCGGGGCATCCCCAAGCTTAGTTGCTTGGATCTTCCTTGAATATTACCTTGGGGATTCCTTGGGCATCCCCAATATTAGGGTCTTGTCACTCCTTATTCTCCTCATATCGATATCTCACCCAAAACTTGAAAACTTGAATCACACAAAACTTAACGGAACTTCGTGAGATGGGTTAGTATGATAAAGACAAATCATTCACTTTGGTACTGTCAAGATAAGATTCACACTTGTTATCACACAATTCCTACTGTAACCTACAATTTCTACAACTTATATTGACCAATATAAGCCATAGAAACTATAAAACAAGCAAACTATGCATTGAAAATAGAATCTGTCAAAAACAGAACAGTACGTATGGATCTGAATTTTAGTCATACTTCTGCAACTCCAATTTTTTTTGAAAATTTAGGACAACGTATGAAATTTGTAGATCAATCATATGTAAACAATTCAGCGTTTTTTGACGCTCCAGTGAATTTAAACAATTCTGTTACTGGAAGCAAAAGTTTCTGTTTTTGCACAGAATCAAGTCAACTATCATCCATACTATCCCAAAGGTTTTACTTGGCACTTTATTGAAACAAAAGCTATAAAAAATGATTACTACAGTAGCTTAACCATGTTAACACATAGAAACAGTAGGGGTAAATGTTGGGTTGACTCCCAACAAGCGCTTTTCTTTAATGCCTTTTTATCTAGGCATGATGATTTCAATGATGCTAGCATAAAAGTAAAGAATTCAAACATAAAGAAAGCATCATGAAGCATATGACTAGCACATTTAAGTCTAACCCACTTCCTATGCATAGTTATTTTGTGAGCAAACAACTTATGGTAACAAGAATCAACTAGCATAGGAAGGCAAAACAAGCAAAACTTCAAGATTTTCAACACATAGAGAGGAAACTTGATATTATTGCAATATGTAAAAGCATATGTTCCTCTCTCATAATAATTTTCAATAGCATCATGAATGAATTCAACAATATAACTATCACATAAAGCATTCTTTTCATGATACATAAGCATAGAAATTTTATTACTCTCCACATAAGCAAAAAAATTCTCATTCATAGTAGTGGGAGCAAACTCAACAAAATAACTATCATGTGAGGCATAATCAAATTGAAAATCAAAATCATGATGACAAGTTTCATGGTTATCATTATTCTTTATAGCATACATATCATCACCATAATCATCATAGATAGCAACTTTGTTATCATAGTCAATTGAAACCTCTTCCAAAATAGTGGATTCATCACTAAATAAAGTCATGACCTCTCTAAATCCACTTTTATCATTATAGCAATACGATTCAACACCCTCCAAAATAGTGGGCTCATTACTTCCCAGAGTTGACACTTTTCCAAACCCACTTCCATCAATATAATCATCATAAATAGGAGGCATGCTTTCATCAAATATAGCATCCCAAGCTTATGGCTTTGCATATCGTTAGCATCATGGATATTCAAAGAGTTCATACCAAAAACATTGCAATCATGCTCCTCATTCAAATATTTTATGCCAAACATTTTATTCAATCCTTCTTCTATCAATTAGATGAGCATGATTATAAAGATGAACAATATGATGCAACCTCAATTCCATTTTTTGTAGTTTTCTTTTTATAAACCAAACTAGTGATAAAATAAGAAACTAAAAGATTCAATTGCAAGATCTAAAGATTTACCTTCAAGCACTCACCTCCCAAGCAACGGCGCCAGAAAAGAGCTTGATGTCTACTACACAACTTGTTCTTGTAGACTCGTGTTGGGCCTCCAAGCGCAGAGTTTTGTAGGACAGTAGCAATTTTCCCTCAAGTGGATGACCTAAGGTTTATCAATTCATGGGAGGCGCAGGATGAAGATGGTCTCTCTCAAACAACCCTGCAACCATATAACAAAGAGTCTCTTGTGTCCCCAACACACCAAATACAATGGTAAATTGTATAGGTGCACTAGTTGGGTGAAGAGATGGTGATACAAGTGTAGTAATGATAGTAGATATTGATTTTTATAATAGGAACAATAAAAAACAGCAAGGTAGCAAATAACGAAAGTGAGCACAAACAGTATTGCAATGCTTGAAAATGAGGCCTAGGGTCCGTACTTTCACTAATGCAATCTCTCAACAATGCTAATATAATTGGATCATATAACCTTCCCTCAACGTGCGATGAAGAATCACTCCAAAGTTCCTATCTAGCGGAGAGCATAAGAAGAAATTATTTGTAGGGTACGAAACCACCTCAAAGCTATTCTTTCCGATCAATCTATCCTAGAGTTCGTACTAAAATAACACCAAGCTATTCTTTCCGATCGATCTAACCAAGAGTTCGTACTAAAATAACACCATATGATACACATCAACCAACTCTAATGTCACCTAGATACTTCAATGTCACCGCGAGTATTCGTGAGTTGATTATGCGATATGCATCAAACAATTTCAAACTCATAATACTTAATCCAACGCAAAGAACCTCAAAGAGTGCCCCAAGATTTCTACCAGAGAAACAAGGATGAAAACGTGCATCAACCCCTATGCATAGATTACCCCAATGTCACCTCGGGAATCCGTGAGTTGAGTGCCAAAACACATATCAAGTGAATCAATATGATACCCCATTGTCACCATGGGTATTCATAGCAAGACATACATCAAGTGTTCTCAAATCCATAAAAGTATTCAATCCGATAAGAACAAAATCTCAAGGGGAAAACTCAATTCACAACAAGATAGAGAGGGGAAAACACCATATGATCGAACTATATTAACAAAGCCCGCGATACATCAAGATCATGATATCTCAAGAACACGAGAGAGAGAGATATTAAACACATAGCTACTGGTACAAACCAACAGCCCCGAGGGTGGACTACTCCCTCCTCATCATGGTGGCCGCCGGGATGATGAAGATGGCCACCGATGATGATTTCCTCCTCCGTCAGGGTGCTGGAACATGATCTAGATTGGTTTTCGTGGCTACAGAGGCCTGCGGCGGCGGAACTTCTGATCTAGGGTTATTTCTGGGGGTTTCTGTATTTATAGTATTTTTTGGCGTTGGTTTCACGCGAAGATGGGCCTCGAGGTGAGCACAACCAACTGGGGCATGCCAAGCCCCTCTGGCATGCCGTGGTGGGTTGTGCCCTCCTCGTGGCTCTTCTGGCCCTCCCACGAAGCTTCGGGGGTCTCTTTTGTTCCAAAAAAATCATCAAAAAGTTTCAGCTCATTTGGAGAACTTCCATTTCTGCACAAAAAACAACACCACGGTAGTTCTGCTGAAAACAACATCAGTCCGGGTTAGTTCCATGCAAATCATACCAAAACCATATAAAATTGTTGTAAACATGGCATGAATACTTCATAAATTTTAGATACATTGGAGACGTATCAACAATATAATTATACATAGAATGACTGAGGCATGGATATTTTTTCTAATCATGTTTAAAAAATATTGTAAGCAATAAGCATACCAGAATTGACTCAAAGAGTTGTTCATCATCTCGTCCTCTCTTACGACAAGTGGACTCCAGTTCATCAATCATATCACTGGTAAGGAACTTAATATGAGGTGGTCCAGCTGGTACATTGATAATTGACTGCTTAACCAGATATGTATACATTACCTGGGACATGTATAATGTTGGATTAATAGTGTGACATTGATTGGAAACAACTTGAGCAATATCAGAGATAATAGTACGTAATTAGAATATAATAAAAATTGTGTACTCACAATAAGGATGTGTAGACAGCCTTGAAGGTTTATGTTTCTGACTGTCTTTGTCCTGGTGTCTTTGATATCTCTAATTAAATAATTAACAGCAAAAGTGCACCAATTCATTAAAGGAACTTTTGACATATCTTCCAAAGCACCTAGCAAATAACTTCTATTGATATTGTGGCATGTGGTTGGTGCCAAATATACACATAATATGATCTCCATAAAAGAAAGGCAAAACTTTTCTTTGTCTTCTGGATTCTTGTATGTTAGCAATTCTTTTTCTTCTTCCGCCAAAGTCTGTCCTCTTCTCGCTTTGTCTGACCTGAATTTCTCTAGTTTCATAAATGCCTTATCTCTAGGATTTCCAGCAAGAGGCATTGGAACATCTAAATTCCCAGATGGGAACTTTAGAATATTCTCGACGACATCCAAGATAGATATTTTCTTGTTTCTTAACACCAAAGACTTGCTTTTACAGTCAACCTTTTTGACAAGCCATAGCAATAGCCGAAGAGGTAATTTATATTGAGGCATATCAATAATAGTCTGGAATCCTATTTCTTGAACCCGTTGTAGTTGCCTTGGTGTTAATTTCTTTATAAGTTCTGCAAGTCTGTGAGGGCTACATTTCCAATTGATGGTCTGCATTTAAATATGGATGATAAATTTGTAAGAAGCTAAATAATATATATATATATGCTGAAGACAAAGAAATATCAGTACCTGAACTATATCCTTCCTATTGGCCCTCTTAATCTTCTTTGGAGAAGTTTTTTTGCTGTTAGTAGTGCTTTTGGATCCAG
The DNA here is from genome assembly GCA_011799875.1 of Thinopyrum elongatum. NCBI lineage: Eukaryota > Viridiplantae > Streptophyta > Magnoliopsida > Poales > Poaceae > Thinopyrum > Thinopyrum elongatum. The sequence continues at coordinate 334,267,383 of CM022299.1, read as the reverse complement.
AAGAAACATCATCATCACTGCATGCATCACTAGAAAGTTCAGAATGGATTTGTTTTCTTGATCTTGGCGATTTTCTAGGCACTATATCTGCATTCATAGAAATTAAAACAATAAAGATTTTGAAAATTTTATATAGTACTGAGAAAATCATTCCTTAAATATAAATGTGGATAACAAATAGCATACCAGATTGTAAAATGTGGAAAGTGTACAAGTGGAAAGTGTAATGAAAAAATCATTCCTTACATAGAAAATGTGAAAAACAATCCTTACATTGAACAACATAATGTAAATAATAAATTTGTCATATGTAACACATATGCAATATCACATTTCATATTTGGAAACATTAAACATGTGCGGCTAAATAATTTCTCAATCAAGGTTTGCTTTTCCTACTCTGTACTTCACTTTTAACATTGCATGATACACACAAAAGTTATAATTTGCCAATAAGAATTGCAAATACTTGTGCGAATCAGAAAGTGCGGCAAAAGTGCAAAATTTGTACTTCACTTTTATAATTAAACCTAATATGTTAAAATTATCACATTTCACATTTTGAATCATTAGAAAAGTGCGGCAAAAAAATTTCAAGTAGATTCTTCATTTCACTTTTCACATTTCACATACTAGAATAGATGAAATGTGTGAAACAGAAAGTTTTTGTATATGGTTCAAATATAGATGAAGCTACAACAATTATTATTTTCAATATTCACAAAAACATATTAGGTTTCCGCATCAAGATTGCAGCTTACAAGATGGAAGAAATCGAACTAACCTGGAGCAAGATTGCAGCTTTGGGAGTACAAGGGGCAAGATTTCTGCATCAAGAAAAAGCAAAACAAGATGGAAGAAATCGAACTAACCTGGAGCAAGATTTGTCAGAAATCCACCAATTCCGCCAGATGGAAGAAATCCACCAACTCCGCCAGGAGTCGGGTGCTTCGATTCAGCTTCTATCCATAGTTGTAGAACACAGCGACTTCAGCAGGAGGGTAGACCACAGTGACTACACCGAGAAGAACGAACAGCTTGGCGAAGCTCAAGGAAGAAGGAAGAAGGAAGAGAAAGGGGAATCGGGGAGTGGGAGGATGGGTCACGGTTACCGCGGCGTAGTAAATGTAAACCTGACATAAAGTGGTTGGTGGGGGCCGGCCAGTTTCCTTACATATTGCAAATACGGGCGGATTCGAAACACAATACACCAGCTATACATGGATGTGGGCCAGCACAAACACGGATCATGGAGCAAAAGACCGGTGTAGGATCAACCGGTACATCACGGAAACGCTCAAAATGACTTTGCGGTAATTAAAGGCGTTTGACAGGGTAATTCCTCACCAGGTTTACCAACGATGACTTAAGGCCAAATCCTGCTAGAGGCCCAAATAGGCCCAGACCCACGAACATCGAGGACCTGGTCAATATCATTGACAGGGGTAGGCGACCAATAGGAGTGAAGGGACATATACATCAGTCGGTCTTATCGTCAGGCTAGTCATAGTGGGGAGTAACTTAGACCAGTGTCATGCATATGACACTAGCCTATGTTACTAAGTTCATAGTGCAAAGTAACAAAGAAGTAGTAACATAGATGATTGCATTTATTAACTTGTAGAGTCATTTATTCTTGGGAAGCGCTATGTTACAGTAACATATGTTACTCTAAGCACATCTCTCCTCAATAATTACTTGCCAAATAAGCTAATTTGCATTGAGATGCGTTATGTTACTAGCTATGTTACTCCCGCTATGACTAGCCTTAGCCGGGAATCCCATTTGCTGGCTAAATCACTAGTCAGGTTTTACGATAGCTCAACAACCAGGAGCATTAAAGAAGACATTACGAAGGGAGTGCTACTATTGTAACACCCGGATATTAAGCTACAGTAATCCCATGCTAATGATGCCATGTCACGACCATTACTATTGTTAATCTCACGTTGATTCAAATCTAGTTCAAATTCAAATTAAAAAAAGCAAAACAAAAAAAATTCAAATGTCAAAACTAAAATGTTCTAACTGTGGCAAATAATTCATAGATAATTATGGTGAAGAAACCACATTTTTATAAAATGTTTAAATGCTCTAAAATAAATAAAATAGTAGCTAAAACCATTAATTAAATGCCTTTTAAAATTTATAAAATATTAAACTATTTTTTTGGGTGCCCAATTTTTTGTGGCAGTGGTATAATTAGTAATATTAATTTAGGTGCTTTTTATATACTTTATAAAACAAAAATAAATGGGAAAATAAAATAAAATAGTAAAAGAAATAAATAAATAAATAAATAAAAGAAAAACAAAATCAAAAAAGAGAGAGAAAGGAAAAAAAGAAACGAAGGAAATAAAAAAACCACTCCCCCTCTCCCCCCCCCCCTCACCCCCCCCCCCCTCCCCCCCCCTCCTCCCCCCGTCCCTCCCCCCCCTCCCTCCCCTCACGCCCCCCCTCTCCCCTCCTACACCCCCCCCCCTCCGTCACCCACCCCCATCCTCCCCCTCCTCCCCCCCCCCCCTCACACCCTTCCTCACCCTCTATCCCTCCTCTTTTCCCTCTTATCCCCCACCCTCCGCCCCCCCCCCTTCCCAGCCACCCCCCCCCCCCCCCCCCCCCCCTCCTCTCCTCCCTCTTCCCCCCCACCCACCTTGGTCCATCTACTGCCCACAACTACGCACTCGGTCGAGAAGCGCCCCACCCGGCGCCTTTCTCACCTTCCAGCTTTCTCACCGTTCCTTCCTCTCCTGGCCCCCTCCCTGCCTATCTACATGGCCACCCCCTCAGTAACCCTAGCCGACCCCCACTCTCCCCCGATCCCCTCTCTCTCCCTTGCTGCTCGCGATCTAGATTGGACGCTCGACCCCGATGCCGCGCTCGTCCTTGTCGCGTCACCTCGCTGCCGCCGTCGCCCATCCCCGACCTCCTCCTCGCCGACGACATCGTGCCTCGCCGACCCCCTGTTCATCTACAGCGAGGTAAGCCCCCGCCTGCGTCTCCCCTTTCTGACCCGAACGTCGCGGTCACCCCGCGCTCTCGCCCGTGTTCCACCTGCCCCAGCCACACGCCGCACACGCGCCCCTGCCACTGCTCCCCCTCCCATGCACTGCTGCCTTGCAGCTGCAGCTGCTACTGCTGCTGCCCGCCATGGCCTCGCCCCCTCGCCGCTGCTGACCGCATCAACCAGCTGCTCCTCTGCTGCTACCGCCTCCGGCCGCTACCCCAGCCCCCTCCGGCCCTCGCGGCTCCGACCGGCTGGCCGCGCCATGGCCGGGCCCCTGCCCATAGACGCGCCTGCAAGACTCCTCGTAGATCTCCTCATTCCGCGCCTCTACGGCGGCGTGTGCCGCGGCCATGGCGACGGTAAGACTCTTTGCGTGCTCGACCAGATGCTCATTCTCCTCCCACAGGAACTCGATGTAGCGTGCAACGTCGCTGACGCACATGCGGGGTTCCGCCTCCACCTCCCGCCTTCGGGCGGCGGTGGCGAAGCGGGTGATGACCCCGGCGGTCGATGGTGGGGTGGAGGCCACGACGGCCGATGGTGGGATGGCGGCCACGACAGCCACCTCCCACCTTCGGGCCGCAGTGGCGGAGCGGGTAATGGCCATGGTGGCCGACAGTGGGGTGGCGGCCACGACGGCCACCTCCCGCCTTTGGGCCGCGATGGCTCTGGCTTTCGACGGTGGTGTGGCGGCCACGTCGGCAGACAGTGGGGTGGCGACAACGGCGGCCAGCAATAGCTGCCGACGGGCAGCGATGGCAGAGCGTGTGGTGGGTGTTGTGCGCACACCCAACAGGGACACCTCGCGCACTACACTACGCCGAGAATTGCGTTGCCGCCGCGGTGTAGCCTCCCAGCTGGAGCTGTCCTTTGATGACGGCGGAGTGGCTGAGCGACGACGATGGACCGGTGCCATTGGCGATTGTGGGAGAAGCAGATGAGATAAGCTACAGGGAGGGAGGAGAAAATGTGACGCAGGACTTGCCGGCCGTGAGGGTTTATATAGTAGTCCGGTAAGCATTGGGATTTTGGGAGATTTCACCGAGTCGGGCGGGAAGCTTGCACGGCTATGCGCGGGAACCTGCACGGTTGCACGGGAACGGGCTCACCAACGATTCATTGGCGCCACTTTGAGCCACCGTTTGGCCAAAAGAAGGCATGCGTGGTGCTTAAGCTTGTGCTCGAAGCCGTCTGCGGCAGCGGGGTGATAAGACGTGCGAGAGGAGGACGAAACGATACGTACACATACGATTAATTAAAAAAACGTGTGTGATTTAATTACCTACTACCTCCGTCCTGGTTTATAAGTCATCTTTGTATTTTTGTGCCAAATTTTGACTAGAGATTTAAGTAATAAAATATGAATGCACGTCACCAAAGATTATATCATTGGATTCGTATTTGAACATAGTTTCCACTTATATTATTTTTATAGCATGCATTAACATTTTCCTAGTTAAATTTAAGGTCAAAATTTGGTATTGAATATAAAGGGAACTAATAAACCAGGACGGAGGTACTAGCACATGGCCGCTCTCTACGACCATCGCGAATGATTGTTCCACCACCGTGTGATGTGGAACATGATGTAGTTTCACATCATGCAGCCGGCTCGCAACTGCCAGCCGAACTACTCTATGCTTGTGGTTGCTCACGGTTGAGGCGGTCGTGGCGCGCTCTGCTCTCGCATCCCTCCGCACGCGCTGCTAGTGTTTGGGGTTGGCGCATGATCATGTATGTTCATGCCGCCATTATGCATGCGGTTGCGCCGGGCGTGGCGCCACGATGCAGTTACCCGCTGCAAAAACTGCCATGTGGACGTGTCGAGAATCCAGGCCGCCCGGGCCCCATTTATTCTTGCGGCCATTTACCTTCATCTCTCACGCTCACGACACAATAATTAAGCACACCCACGATGAAACATACTGAGAGGATATCCATCAGCTCCAATGTCGCTCCCCATGGCTCCAACGGCGCTCCCCGTGGCTGACAACGACAAAGGACGGCAGTTCACCTTGCCTCACGTAGTGGACACCCACGTGAGGGGGGAAGGACCTCTTGGTGGTGTACACAAATGAGCCGGTCTCGATGGAGAGCTCCATCCAAACTATGGAGCAGTTGCTTGCCGAGGACAAGTACCATGTAGTCGGCTTCGACCTCGAGTTCACTGGCAGTCGTGTCAGGCATGATCAGAAGCTTGCCCTCGCCCAGTTGTGCGTGCGCCATCACGTCCTTGTCTACCACTACTGCCTGGCCACAAGGCCTTGTGAGCATTTCGCTAGGTTTATCAACAGCCGCGTCTATAGCTTCTCTACGATGGACACCACCAACGATCTAAAGGTGCTCCAGGTTTCGCGCTTGGCCTGCCGGAATCTTGTGAACATCCATGACCACTACAGGGTCTGGGGCACCCCGAAGAACAAGCAGAACTCCCTGGTTGACCTCGCCTCGGCCATCATCGACCCCTACTACATGAAGATGACGGATGAGAGCAAGAAGGACAAGAACACCTGGCATAGTGCCTAGGAGTAGAGACTGGATGAAGAACACGTCAAGTACGCGGCCAAGGATGCGTACACAAGCTACGAGATGTACAGGCGAATTGTTGACATGAGGGAGTGCCTTTGTCCTGCCCCAGACGAGGGACCGAGCCACGGAGTAGTGGCGGCAGCGTCACAAGAAGTAGATGGTTAGATGATCGTTTCTCCTAGTTTAGAACGCATGTAATTGTTTATTGAGGTGTGTGTGAATGTTTTGTATAGTCACTTACGTAATTGGATGTTTATTTTGGTTCTATATGTTGTTCATCTGAAGAAAAAGCAAATCACATCCCACACGGAGTAAACTAGGGAACCCGCCGGTGATGATCTCATCAATCACTAACAGTTGTATACCAGCAAGCGTTTGCCCACAACACACACGGCTTATTAGCAGCAATCGTCTGTGTTATTATCGGTCTTCCCACACATTTCTGATTACAAACATGTTTGCCGGGTATCACACACATCTTGTTAAGTTGAACCACTTCTGTTGTCTTGACTCATAAACAAACAGTTCATCCGAGTGAACTGCATGCCATATATCGCACACACTTTGATCTGGTTGGTTGTTTCTGTTGTGTTGCCTAATCACAAACAGTTCATCCGAGGGAACTGTATGTTGTACATTGCACACAACTTCATCTATCTGACCGTTTCTGTTGTTATGCTCATCGCAAACAGTTCATGCGAGTGAACTGTATGCCGCACATCGCACACGCACCAATAATCTGAATCATGTTTCGTGACTCCACCATCGCAAATGTTTCTTATCGTTTTTTATGATTTTATTACACCACCATTTGCGATTAATGCATTGCACACAATTTTGTCGAAGGGTCTCTGATTGTAGTGTCGTGTTAGGACCATCCTGCAGTAGTGGAAGCCTCTAGTGAAAACTATGGCCCCGGGGTCTACTTTTATCATATATTAAAATCCAAAAAATACCTTGCTGCAATTTTTCTTTACTTTATTTTATTTTGTATTTTATTTATCTACCTATCACTATGAGATTTGATCCTTTCAATTAACCGCCGAGGGATTGACAACCCCTTGTTCGCGTTGGGTGCAAGTATTTGTTATTTTGTGTGGAGGTGTTGTTAACATGGTGTTGAGTGGTTCTCCTACTCGATTGATAACCTTGGTTCTTAACTGAGGGAAATACTTATCTCTACTGTACTGCATCATCCTCTCCTCTTCGGGGAAATCCCAACGCAACTCACAAGTAGCAGTCATCAATTCATCTAATGAGCTAATATCAAATAACCTCTTTTCACCGGCAAATTTGAAATCATAATTAATTCTTTAATTTCCCAATAAGCCTTATGTTCTAACTCAAGTTGTAAATGACATGCTTTTCCATAGACCATTTTATATGGAGACATACCCATAGGATTTTTATAAGCAGTTCTATAAGCCCACAATGCATCATCAAGTTTCTTAGACCAATTCTTTTTGGATCTATTAACAGTCTTTTCCAAAATTAACTTTAGTTCTCTATTGCTAAATTGAACTTGACCACTAGACTGAGGATGATAAGGTGATTCAATTCTATGGTTAACATCATATTTAGCTAGGAGTTTACGAAATGCATCATGAATAAAATGTGAACCACCATCAGTCATTAAATATCTAGGGACTCCAAACCTCAAGAAAATAACTTCTTTAAGCATTTTAATAGATGTGTTTTGATCAGCACTACTAGTTGGAATAGCTTCTACCCACTTAGTAACGTAATCAACAACAACTAGAATATGAGTGTATCCATTAGAGGAAGAAAAAGGTCCCATATAATCAAAACCCCATACGTTAAATGGTTCAATAAGAAGTGAATAATTCATAGGCATTTCCTGACGTCTTCCAATATTACCAATTCTTTTACATTCATCAATAGATAGGACAAACTTACGTGCATCTTTGAAGAGAGTAGGCTAATAAAAACCAGAATGTAGTACCGTATGTGTAGTTCTGTCTCCAGCATGGTGCCCTCTGTATGCCTCGGAATGACACTTTCGTAGGATTTGTTCCTATTCATGGTCAGGTACGCAACGTCTAATAACACCATCTACTCCTTCTTTATATAGATGTGGGTCATCCCAAAAGAAATGCCTTGAATCAAAGAAGAACTTTTTCTTTTGTTGGTATGTGAAACTAGGTGGTATATATTTCGCAACAACGTAATTAGCATAGTCTGCATACCAAGGACTATTACGAGAAGAAGAGGCATTCACAACAACTAATTGCTCATCAGGAAAACTATCATCAACAGGCAGTGGGTGATCAAGAACATTTTCCATCCTAGACAAATTATCTGCTACAGGATTTTCACAACGGCTAATCCGTGTCAAGAAATTTATATAATTTCCAATCAACAATGTGTCATGCACACACAGTTTTTTGAAATATTATCATGCTCCCACTTACTTTCTTGTAAATACAAGCATCTTTGTTTCTATTGATGAAATCATATTATTTGGTCAATTCATCAAAACAAAGATTCCAACTCCGCTGTGCTAGCTTCAGATCATTTCAGGATCTCTTGAAGTTTGCATACTTACTAGCATCCTCTGGATCGAGAAAATTACCTTGGACCGTATCAAATATACATCCTTGGTTTAGTTCCATCTAATGGGAATCATTTTGACATCCATCTGTTATATCTCATAACTGAAATATTTAGTAATTGCTAGTTTAATCTGAAATGACTTAAAGTATTATTATGATGAGACAATCTCATCATAATCAAGTCTTTGATCTTGTCATAAACTATTTGCAACAAGTCAAGAATTATAAAACACTTTTATCTTTGTCAATTTATAGATCCATCACTACACTTTAGACTTTAAGTCTTTCAGAGGGTCTATCAAGTTCTAAACTTGAATTATGTGTATGGATACTATCTCGGATTATTTTGGGGTATAGCCAATTCCGGAGACAGGGCCCATCAATGCTTCTCTGTTTATTATAGGTTCATTGTTTGTTCCAACAATATTTCGTCTGCATACCCTGAAGGTCTGTATGAATTTTGCAACCTATATAGTTCAGCTGCATGTTCGGCCAAAGTCTCTATGTCCTATGTAGAGGCTTCTGTATCAGTCGTGGTAAGAAATTTTAGAACCACTTCTAGCGTTTCTTTTCTTTGACTTGATCACGAAGATTGTGTAATCTCGTCGAATTGCATTGTCCTCCCACTCGCTCTTTTGCAGAAAACAAATTTTTTCGCACTCTGTGACAAAACACTTTGCCTCGACATAGTGATAGAGGAATACCCAACCATTTGGGATTACCTACAAAGCAACACTTATTTTGACAAATTTGATGGCACTCTTTTCAGTGTAAAAGCCATAGTCTCTAAACCATCACATTAAAAGTATATTTGCGGAACAATCAATGTCATCTTTGATCTCACCATGTCATACATAGCTTGATTACATCTACTCAAAACATTCTTCTCTCAGTAGTGTTTCTAGGAGGTGCAAGCTAAAAATTCTTTTATAGCTCATCAGTTATTTGCTAAATTTGTAACTCAAATATTCTTTTCTACAATGTAATTGTAGAAACATAATTTTCTTGTTACAATAATTTCTACATCATTCTAAAAATATTTTTGAAACATTTCAAAAGATCCAAATTTATGTCTCAATTAGTAAATATAAATATCTACTTGAGTCATCTTGAAGATAGATAAATCCACTACTTGCAACAACACTTATTGGACTAAACACATCGATATGCATATTGCCAATCATTTTGTTGATCGTTCTCTTTGGCCTGTGAACAATATTTTAGTTTACTTCAGTAATTGGACGAAATTTGCAAGTGTCAGATGATTCTTAATCAGATGACTTCAAAATTCATCACTATAAAATTTCTCCATGCTGGTTTCTCCAATGTGACTAAATGTGGTATTCTTTTAGTCTTGTGACATTTAGCGTCAATGTTATGGATGTTCAATCTTATCATCAATATTCATAACTTACATCCTATTCTCAATAGGAGTATGGACCTTTTGTTCATTACATCGAACAACTATTGTTCTCTCATGAACAAGCTCCTTGCAACTTCTATGCAATGGGCTAGAGTAAAAACTCTAAAATGAATTATGAAAATAAATTCAGAGGTAATATATCGATGAAAAAGTATAATAACTATTACAAAATTTTCAACACATATTTTAACCTCATTAATTTGGTGGTCATTAGGTCGTAGTAATTTTTGCATCGATTCGCAACAACATGCAATCGAGTCAGTATCCTTGCGATCAACTTTTAACCACAATTCCTGGATATTTTAGTGTTTAACAATTTAATCACAATTCAAGAATCATACTTTACTTGACCAACAATCTCTCCATCTCATAACTTGTATGACATTCATACCTGAGCTGGACATTCCAATCTTCTTTTCTTTCTTCCTTTTACTTTTATAGTTTTACTTCAATATTTCTCTTACTCTCAGAAGAAACATCAATTTTAAGAGTGGCATGTGCCCCGAACTTCCCTAGGGGTGTAAGTCTCATTACATCCTTCAATTTGTTTCTTTCTCTATAAGTTCTCACCGTCAACACATGATTGGTGTTCTTCCGGACCTTACACATTTCAGTCTTAAACATAGTTGAACACTTCACTAGAGCTTGCAAACAAAACACTTCTTTAGATATCGCATATCCTTTATCCTTTGTTTGTTTCTGAAAACAATTTCCAGTTCCAGGAATATCACATAACTATCCCAAACATTTTGAAGTTCTGGTTTCTCGGAAGCAAGCAGACCATAATGTAATTCTAGCTTTTGGATCAAAGGACGTTAGTCTCGTCATCCATAGCATCAGCAAGAGAGTATTGTAAACATGCAGTAGGACAAAATCCTTCTTGGCACTTTTAGAGGACGATCCTCTCAAACATAAAATTTCAACCAGATAAATAACAGCTAATCAATTTCAACAACAAAGGTGGAACCATGAGCCATAATTCTACAACTATAATGCAAACTACACATAGACATTATTCTTAATTAATTTGCACTAGTTATTAAACTTAATTAATACATAATTGTGCTCCCACATGATGTCTACTACACAACTTGTTCTTGTAGACTCGTGTTGGACCTCCAAGCGCAGAGTTTTGTAGGACAGTAGCAATTTTCCCTCAAGTGGATGACCTAAGGTTTATCAATCCGTGGGAGGCGTAGGATGAAGATGGTCTCTCTCAAACAACCCTGCAACCAAATAACAAAAAGTCTCTTGTGTCCCCAACACACCAAATACAATGGTAATTTGTATAGGTGCACTAGTTCGGCGAAGAGATGGTGATACAAGCGTAGTAATGATAGTAGATATTGATTGTTGTAATAGGAACAATAAAAAACAGCAATGTAGCAATTGATAAAACGGAGCACAAACGGTATTGCAATGCTTGAAAATGAGGCCTAGGGTCCATACTTTCGCTAGTGCAATCTCTCAACAATGCTAATATAATTGGATCATATAACCATCCCTCAAAGTGCGATGAAGAATCACTCCAAAGTTCTTATCTAGCGGAGAACATATGAAGAAATTGTTTGTAGGGTACGAAACCACCTCAAAGCAATTCTTTCCGATCAATCTATCCTAGAGTTCGTACTTAAATAACACCAAGCTATTCTTTCCGATCGATCTAAACAAGAGTTTGTACTAAAATAACACCATATGATACACATCAACCAACTCTAATGTCACCTAGATACTCCAATGTCACCGCGAGTATCCGTGAGTTGATTATGGGATACACATCAAACAATTTCAGATTCATAATACTCAATCCAACACAAAGAACTTCAAAGAGTGCCCCAAGATTTCTACCGAAGAAACAAGGACGAAAATGTGCATCAACCCCTTTGCATAGATTACCCCAATGTCACCTGGGAATCCATGAGTTGAGTGCCAAGACATAGATCAAGTGCTCTCAAATCCATAAAAGTATTCAATCCGATAAAATGAAATCTCAAAGGGAAAACTCAATTCATCACAACAAGATAGAGAGGGGAAAACACCATATGATCCAACTATATTAACAAAGCCCGCGATACATCAAGATCATGCCATCTCAAGAACACGAGAGAGAGAGAGAGATTAAACACATAGCTACTGGTACAAACCCTCAGCCCCGAGGGTGGACTACTCCCTCCTCATCATGGTGGCCATAGGGATGATGAAGATGGCCAGCGGTGATGATTTTCCCCTCTAGCAGGGTGCCGGAACATAGGGATGATGAACGTTGGTTTCAAGCGAAGATGGGCCTCGAGGTGAGCACAACCCACCTGGGTGCGCCTGGGCCTCCTGGCGCACCCAGGTGTCTTGTGCCCACCTCCTTCACCTTATGGTCCTCCCACAAAGCTTTTAGTGCCTCTTTTGTTCCAAAAAAAATGTCAAAAAGTTTCCTTGCATTTGGAGAACTTTTATTTCTGCACAAAAAAGAACACCACGGTAGTTCTGCTAAAAACAGCGTCAGTCCGGGTTAGTTCCATCCAAATCATACCAAAACGGTATAAAATTGTTGTAAACATGGCATGAATACTTCATAAATTATAGATACGTTGGAGACGTATCAGCATCCCCAAGCTTAATTCCTACTCGTCCTCGAGTAGGTAAATGATAAAAGAAATAATTTATGAATTGTGAATGCTAGCATAGTGCATAAGTTTGATCAATGATAATTTCAATCACTTTTCCTAGCATCATCACAGCAACCCTTTCTCATAAAACTTCTCAAGTTAAAGTAGCAACCAATTCACATGTTAAGGTTCAAACAATGAATTCTCTTGAAACTTGACAACCTATGTTCTTAGTCACCAAACAATTGCAATTCAACTTATTCAACAGAGTCTAAGTAAGAGCTCCACATAGTCAATCATTATATAGTCTTCTATGATTGCTAGTACTCAAAGCATATTTTTTGACCAAATGGCATCCATCGGACCCAGAGAAAGATAGGGGCTTAATGATTCACCTCCCAACTCATTTATCATAGAGATAATTGTCAACAATAATAATTCATGATCAAATATATTTGACTGGTCATACGTGCCTAGATATTTCCCCACCACATGATGCTTGCCAACTAGAGAATAGTTGAGGTTGAAATGAGAATTCATACTATTGACTCTTTGCATAAAAGTAAATACTGAAAAGTAAAAGATAGGCCCTTCGCAGAGGGAAGCAGAGGTTGTCATGCGCTTTTTGTTTTTGGATGCCCAAACTCTTAATGCAAAGGAACGTCATGTTATATTGCCCCTTATGATAGCAATCTTTATTATGCAGTTTGTCGCTTTTATTACTTTGCCATCACAAGTTCGTACAACACTCAATTTTCCCTTTCAATAAAAGATCAAACATATTTTGGAGCAACATTTATTGCTTTATGCACCGATGACAACTTACTTGAAGGATCTTATTCAATCCATAGGTAGGTATGGTGGACACTCATGGCAAGAAACTGGGTTTAAGGGTTTTTTGGATGCACAAGTAGTATCTCTACTTAGTACAAATTTTTGTCTAGCAAAAGATCCTAGGCAAACACCACATGTTGGAGGATCCATAACAATATAACTTCTATGCAAATATTCACAACCATAACTCATTACGTTGTCTTCCTTGTCCAACTTCAACTAATTTTCTCAAGTTTGAAAATAATTAATGGGTATTCACAATCATAGAAGATGTCCAAGATAATATATTTGTATGTGAAAGTTCTCTTCCTTATACTAATCATTCATGAATTGCTTGTATGACCAATATTGTGATTGTCAAGTTTCAAAAGATTTCACTTTCTAAACCCAATGTGAAGCTACTACTAGTCATGATATGAATATATAATTTCAACTTCATGATATTCAATTCATTCAACAATTTACTCATACGATATAAGTGAAGCACAAGAATAAATGACAAACTACTCCAAAAACATATAAGTGAAAATCAAGCGAGTAGTTATGTAAATGGATAGCCATTTGAGGACTCTCTTTTATTTAAAAACTTTCAGATCTAAGAATTTTATTAAAACAGCAAGCAAAACAAAATAAAATGACATTCCAAGGATAGCACACATCATGTGAAGAAGCAAAATTTTAGGCTCAACCGAGGCTAACCGATAATCCTTGATGAAGAAAGGTGGGATGCCTACCAGGGCATCCCCAAGTGTAGATGCTTGAGACTTCTTGAAATATTATCTTGAGATGCCTTGGGCATCCCCAGGCTTGAGCTTTTGTGTTTCCTTAATTCCTTTTATATCGCGGTTTTCCTAAATCTCAAAAACTTCATCCACCCAAAACTCAACAAGAACTCGAGAGATAAGTTAGTATAAATCAACGCAATAACCTTATCATTCTCTACTGTAGAAAATCACTAAAATTATTATTTAACATTGCATACTAAATGCCTCTGCATATTTAACCCTTCCATCCTCAAATAGAATCATTAAAAGCAAACATACGCAAACAATGCAAACATAACATCAATCTGTCTAAACAGAATAGTCTGTAAAGAGTGCAATTATCCTCATACTTATATAACTCCAAAAATTCTGAAAATTTACCACACTGTAGAAACTTTATCATATCTTATTGTGCAAAAAATTTCAATATTTTATCACATTCTGACTTTTCTCAAGAATTCACGCAATAGCGTGCAACTTTCTGTTTTCAAACAGCAACACATAGACTTGCAAAATAAGCATGGCAAAGGCTATACTTGACATTTTTATTGAAGTAAAAGATATAAAACATTATTCTAAATAACAGAAATCAAATACTAATAATATAAAATGATGCTCCAAGCAAAACACATATCATCTGACGAATGAAAATGTAGCTCCAAGTGAGGTTACCGATAATGTTGGGGATGAAAGAGGGGATGCTTTCCGGGGCATCCCCAAGCTTAGTTGCTTGGATATTCCTTGAATATTATCTTGGGGTGCCTTAGGCATACCCAAGCTTAGGGTCTTGTCACTACTTATTCTCCTCATATCGATATCTCACCCAAAACTTGAAAACTTCAATCACAAAAAACTTAACGGAACTTCATTAGATGGGTTAGTATGATAAAGACAAATCATTCACTTTGGTACTGTCAAGATAAGATTCATAATTGTTTCCACATAATTCCTACTGTACTATAAAATTTCCACAATTTATATTAAGCAATATAATCCATAGAAACCATAAAACAAGCAAACTATGCATTGAAAACAGAATCTATCAGAAACAGAACAGTACGTAAAGATCTGAATTTTAGTCATGCTTATGTAACTCAAAAAATTATGAAAACGTAGAAAATTTGTATACCCAACAGCTGTAAAAAATTCAGAGTTTTTTGATGCTCCAGTGAATTTAAACAATTCTGTTACTTGGCGCAAAAGTTTCTGTTTTTGCACAGAATCAAGTCAACTATCATCCACACTATCCCAAAGGCTTTACTTGGCACTTTATTGAATTAAAAGCTATAAAACAAGATTACTACAATAGATTAATGATGTTAACACACAAAAACAGTAGGGGTAAATGTTGGGTTGTCTCCCAACAAGCGCTTTTCTTTAATGCCTTTTAGCTAGGCATGAAGATTTCAGTGATGCTCGCATAAAAGTAAAGAATTAAAACATAAAGAAAGCATCATGAATCACAAGACAAGAACATTTAATCCTAACCCACTTCCTATTCATAGGTATTTTGTGAGCAAACAAGTTATGGGAAAATAATCAACTAAAATAGGAAGGCAAAACAAGTGCAACTTCAAAACTTTCAACACATAGAGAGGAAACTTGATATTATTGAAATATGTAAAAGCATATGTTCCCCTCTCATAATAATTTTCAGTAGCATCATGAATGAATTCAACTATATAACTATCACATAAAGTATTCTTTTCATGATCCAGAAGCATAGGAATTTTATTACTCTCCACATAAGCAAATTTATTATCATCAATAGTAGTGGGAGCAAATTCAACAAAATAACTATCATGTGCTTGAAAATTAAAATCATGATGACAAGTTTCATGGTTATCATTATTATTTATATCATACATGTCATCACCATAATCATCATATATAGCAACTTTTTTCTCATAATCAATTGAAACCTCTTCCGAAATAGTGGAATCTTCACTAAATAAAGTCATGACCTCTCCAAATCCACTTTCATAATTATACTCATCATAAATAGGAGGCATGCTATCATCATAATAAATTTTCTTATCAAAACTTGGGGAAGTAAAATTATCATCTTCATCAAACATAGCATCCCCAAGCTTATGGCATTGCATATCATTAACATCATGGATATTTAAAGAATTCATACTAACAATATTGCAATCATGCTCATCATTTATGCCAAACATTTTATTGAATTCTTCTTCTATCAATTGAGCACAATTTTCCTTTCCATAATTTTCAAGAAAGACATGATAAAGACGAATAATATGAGGCCACCTCAATTCCATTTTTTTAGTTTTATTTTATGAACCAAACTAGTGATAAAACAAGAAACTAAAAGATTCAATTGCAAGATCTAAAGATGTACCTTCAAGCACTCACCTCCCCGGCAACGGCGCCATAAAAAAGCTTGATGTCTACTACACAACTTGTTCTTGTAGACTCGTGTTGGGGCTCCAAGCGCAAAGTTTTGTTGGACAGTAGCAATTTTCCCTCATGTGGATGACCTAAGGTTTATCAATCCGTGGGAGGCGTAGGATGAAGATGGTCTCTCTCAAACAACCCTGCAACCAAATAACAAAAAGTCTCTTGTGTCCCCAACACACCAAATACAATGGTAATTTGTATAGGTGCACTAGTTCGGCGAAGAGATGGTGATACAAGCGTAGTAATGATAGTAGATATTGATTTTTGTAATAGGAACAATAAAAAACAGCAAGGTAGCAATTGATAAAATGTAGCACAGACAGTATTGCAATGCTTGAAAATGAGGCCAAGGGTCCGTACTTTCGCTATTGCAATCTCTCCACAATGCTAATATAATTGGATCATATAACCATCCCTCAAAGTGCGATGTAGAATCACTCCAAAGTTCTTATCTAGCGGAGAACATAAGAAGAAATTGTTTGTAGGGTACGAAACCACCTCAAAGCTATTCTTTCCGATCAATCTATCCTAGAGTTCGTACTAAAATAACAGCAAGCTATTCTTTCCGATCAATCTAACCAAGAGTTCGTACTAAAATAACACCATATGATACACATCAACCAACTCTAATGTCACCTAGATACTCCAATGTCACCGCGAATATTAGTGAGTTGATTATGCAATATGCATCAAACAATTTCAGATTCATAATACTCAATCCAACACAAGGAACCTCAAAGAGTGCCCCAAGATTTCTACCGGAGAAACAAGGATGAAAACGTGCATCAACCCCTATGCATAGATTACCCCAATGTCACCTAGGGAATCCGCGAGTTGAGTGCCAAGACATAGATCAAGTGCTCTCAAATCCATAAAAGTATTCAATCCGATAAAACGAAATCTCAAAGGGAAAACTCAATTCATCACAACAAGATAGAGAGGGGAAACACCATATGATCCAAGTATATTATCAAAGCCCGCGATAGATCAAGATCGTGCCATCGCAAGAACACAAGAGAGAGAGATTAAACACATAGCTACTGGTACAAACCCTCAGCCCCGAGGGTGGACTACTCCCTCCTCATCATTGTGGCCATAGGGATGATGAAGATGGCCACCAGTGATGATTTCCCCCTCCGGCAGGGTGCCGGAACAGTGTCTAGATTGGTTTTTCATGGCTACAGAGGCTTGCGGCAGCGGAACTTCTGATCTAGGGTTATTTCTGGGGGTTTCTGTATTTATAGGATTTTTTGGCGTTGGTTTCACGCTTAGATGGGCCTAGAGGTGAGCACAACCCACCTAGGCGCGCCTGGGCCTGCTGGTGCGCCCAAGTGTCTTGTGCTCATCTCCTTCACCTTCTGGTCCTCCCATGAAGCTTCTAGTGCCTCTTTTGTTCCAAAAAAATTGTCAAAAAGTTTGTTTGCATTTGGAGAACTTTTATTTCTACACAAAAAAACAACACCACGGTAGATCTGCTGAAAACAGTGTTAGTCCAGGTTAGTTCCATCCAAATCGTACCAAAACCATATAAAATTGTTGTAAATAGGGCATGAATACTTCATAAATTATAGATACGTTGGAGACGTATCACCACTCAAATCAATCTTTCTCATAATTGATAGTGAGTGATTCAAGATCCAAGTCTAGTTCTCAGCCATTGATGTGGACATCACAGATGATTAGAATTTTGACAGGTGGGCAAGCTTTTGCCGATCATATCTCCATATGACTCTTGATCATCTTTCGATGCTTCATGCTCCGAGATCAGAACGATTCTGCTAGAACTTCAAGACAACAAAGTGCTATCTGCATCCATGGTCTGACCATCCCTGCCTCACACCTCATTTCCCGTTTATGCTCATGTGGACATGACCCACTCCGGAACGCTATGTGTTATAGACGATTGCAACATTGGAAGAGCACCTTTTGACTTGATATTTACTGTGAGAGATCACCCTAATAATTGACTACTACACAATCAAAGGGTCCAAACAACAAAGGGATAAACATCTCAGGCAATTCATAATAGCATGATATGGTATAGCCCTTGGCACCGGGAGTTCTCCATGATCGTCTTCAATCTCCAGTTGAAGCGAAGTGACGACCAATATTTCGTTGTCGTGGTAACCGTTTCAAAAACTTTACTGTTGTGGCAATCTCAGAAAAACATTGTCATGGCAGCCGTTTCAGAAAACATTGTCGTAGCACCAATATCTGAAATTCTGCCGTGGCACGAAATTATAGCTCCTCGTCCCGTGCCTGGTACACCTTTCTCCTCGTCGGGGTCCTCCGTGTACGTCTTGCCACCGTGACCTGTAACCTATCTCTATGATATTTACATTAAGGTGGCAACCTCGTGGCTCCAGCCATCATGCCGTGACGCACAGGCCACTTAACATTACAACATATAACCATCTCATACATAAACTCATTATCATGACGAAGGCTATACCACATCACATGCAAACCCTGCAAAACCAAGTTAGACGTCCTCTAATCGGTTTGGCAAATTTTAATTACGTGGCTTCTAGGGTTTTTGGATAAACCTAGCTACCTACATGCACACCATAAAGTGATAATCCTTGTTGCTAGATTAACTTTCGGGGTGTATGAAAGAAGAGACTTAATTAATAATCTCATTCCCCCACACTAAACTTCGTCTAATACGCGTGACCCCCTAGAAGATCATCCATCTTCATCGCCCCACTACAAAAAAATACACTTCCGTGATGATACGTGTTTGTCACAGTAGGTCACGTTTTCTGTCATGCATGTACATCCATGACGATTTTATGACAGAATCAAGATAGTCATACATGTGCTGTCGTAGAAGTGTTCCATGACAATACCAAAATTATCATCACGGAAGTGTCCACTTCCATGACGATAAATGGCGCGTCATGGAAGTGCTTTCATCAAGGGTAACCGACACGTGGCATCCACCGTAACGTGTCGCCGTTAAGCTATCGGGTTCCGGTTTGGATCCGATAACCCATTAACAGCCCGGACCAATGAGGATTTTCCACGTGTTAAATTCTCATTCGCTGGCGGATCCATGTGTCAGCCCAGCGTTGGGACAGTTGTCATCCAGCGAATGGACGGGACGCGCCTATGATACGTCGACACGTGGCTCGACCCAACAGTGGCCCATTCAGGTCAAAATGCCGGCCCGTTTGACCTAGTCAAAAGGTAACGGCCGGCCCACTTAAAGCCTGCTAGAGGCCTATTCGCATATAGCCCATTTACAGCCCGCTAACTCACGGCCCATTATGGCCTATCCGAATTAGGCCCAGTAGCGTCATTTGGGCCGTCCAATAAGATTCCAGCCCGTTGTAACTTCCGGCCCATGTATGGCCCATGACGTCTTTCGGCCCATATGAGGCCCTTTGTAACTCTTGGCCCATAACGGCCCGTGGTGAAACTGGCCCGTAATGAACAGTGTATCGCTTTATACCCATTAACGACCCATTATTCCATTGGGCTGTTTCCAGCCCGTGTTATCTTTTGGCCTTCTCAGGGCCCATTTATTTTTGGGCTGATTTGCGGCATTCAATTACTTACGGTCCGTTACTGGCCTGTTCTAGTTGTGGCCAAATTCAGCCCGTGCTTAAAGTCGGCCCGTTTGTGGTCCGTTAATCTGTTGGGTCGTTTTCATAGCATCATCAAATACGGCCGATTAACGACGGCCCGTTATGGTCGGCCCATGAACGGATGATTCCAACTCTAGCCCGTTTACGGCCCATAATGCCGTCCGTTATTGGCCCATGTTTGGCCAATCAATCATACGGCCTGTAGAAGGCCCATTGATTCTACGGCCCGTAGAAGGCCCATTGTTTCTACGGCCCATGGTCACTACAGTAAATATGTAGCCCATGGTTATTGTGGCCTAGTTTTAAAAAATAGGTTATTGTGGCCACTCGCAAACCGCGGAAAAAGAACTGCACTGACTACAAGCAAACAAATAAACAAGACAACAAGGAATAAATAAGTAAACAACTTACGCTAGGCTATCACGGCTATTACACATATTACATCCACTGGGCATCAAAGTTCGCCACCAGTGCAAATATGGGGAACAAAGCAGCATATTACATAGACTGGTTGTTAAAGTTGGCGACCAGTGCACATAAAGGCCGCAGCAAAACAAGTCCAACACTGAAACCACTTCACAAGAGCTCAAGAAACAATATCCTGGGTATCCACCATGCTGGCAAGACACTTAGCAAGCTTATTAGCTTTCTCTTGTTTGGCGCTTAAATCCTCCAGCGCTTGCTGTTGCACCAGAAAGTATGCATCTGAATTCTGCAGGGACTTCCTCAGTCATTCGGCTTCCTGTCGCAGCACATCTAATTGATGTCTTTCAACTTGAAGTTGAGACTCAAGAAGCTAAACTGATTCAGGCAGCGAGTTCGAAGAGCTGGTGCCGGCAGTAGTGGCCAGTAACTCGAACACTACATCAAGACAGGACTTTGGGGTTGTCTCAGTGTCTTCAATATAGTTTTTATCAGCTTTCTTGGAGACCAACAGGGACGTCTCACTATCTTGAACCTTATCTACATTACTTCCTTTACCAATGCATAACAAGGTACTCTTCTCCAATATTTTGTCCACATTCTAAAAGAGAAACAAGCAGACAGATCACAGGTTTACCATGTTGTATATGAAACTCATTTTGGTAAACCAGTTCAGTAGTAAGGTGGACTGGATAACAGCATGAAACAAACATATATCTATGTAGTATGGTCACTGTATGGTCTATATCATTCTAGTTTATGTTGCCAAATCAAGGTAGAGACAGTTTAAATCATATCTATTTAAGACAAAGCAGCATAGACAGAATATAAGTGTGGGAAACTACACAGCAATAACAACACTTGTAATGTGCATGGCATGAGAACATAACTTTTTATTCAATTGAAACTGAAATCAACATAGAGCAAGTTACAACAGCAAACACGTTAAAGAAACAGGTTTAAAACATACCTGTTGCGCCATTAGAGTTTCAATTGCATCCTTCAATTTTGAAATTAGTTGGTATGAGTAAATATAGTGATGCAAGAGCAAAGGAGTATCAACCATAGGGATGGAACCTAACCTGAGAACAATTCTTCTTCTGCTTTAAGCATTGACTTGGGGTTCGGAGTGGTGGTCCTCGTGCTTTGGGCACTATAGTTGCCTTACTAACTGCTCGTGTTTGGGTGCTCTGTGGTGGAGACGGTGTTGTGTCAACTGGAACTGGGTTACTATCTGCTGGGGTTGGGGTTAGAAGGGGTGTAGCTGGTTCTCTGTCCAACTGGGTAGGGGTACAATCTGCGTGAGTCTGGGATATGTGTGGTGGGGCTGGTTCTTGGGCAAGTACAATCGTGGTTCTATCTGCATCGATGGGTAGCACGATCTTTTCTGAAGACCGTGTTTTTACTCCCATAGATACCGCCATCGCCGCCTCCAATTCAAATGGCTGATAAACAAGAAAAGTAATTGAATGTACAGACATTGTAAGATAGACAGGTGCAATGGATAGTAGGGAAGAAAACAGGGCATGAAATAATTCACATTTATGTTGTCTAACCAAACAGTATAGCATGACATAATTTCACATATATGATGGCTAATTAAACAGGATAGCATGACACAATTTCACATATATGATGGCTAACTAAATAGGATAGAATGACATACTTCAAAATATGATGACTATGTAAACAGGATGACATGATATAACTATACGATGTGTCTATTAAAGTGGTTGGCATGCCATAATTCACAAACATGCCGTCGATGGAAACATGATGGCATGATATAATTCACGGATAGAATGACATAATTCAAAATATGATGACTATGTAAACAAGATGAGATGATATAACTATATTATGTCTTTAGAAAATGGGTTGGCATGCCATAATTCAGATACATGCTGTCTATGTAAACATCATGGCATGATATAATTCAAATATATGATTTATATACTAAGCAAGTGAGCAGAGGGCAATCGCACATATGATGTGTCAACTAAGGAGATGGCATTCAATATTGTGTATATGATGTAAAAACTAAGCATTGCAAGACAACATATGCATTATATGAGTAATATAACCCTGCCAAGTTTGAGTATACACCTCAGGGGGAAAATAGGACTGGTCATCTGCCTCTGAATCCTCCTCTGAGGAGCTATGTGTAACCAGCAAGATATCTGCTTCAGCAGGTAGCATTGTCTGCTCTGAAGACCTTGTTTTCACTCCAGATTTCTCCATCACCAATTCAAATGGCTGATGCACAGGAAGAGCAGTTGAATATACAAACATTGTCGACAAATGGAATGAGTAATACAAGAAAAGGATGGCATGATATAATTCACATATATGACGCTTGGCTAAACAGCATGGCATTGCATAATTCACATACATAATGCCTTGCAACAAGATAGCATTGCATCATTCACATATGTAATGTCTTGCAACAAGATGGCATTGCAAAATTCACATATATGATAATTAGACACTAAACAGGTGGCATTCACACAAAGCATGTCTAAACTAAGCAAATGACATGCCAATGCAAGACACCATATGCACGATATGAGCAATATAACCCTGCCAAGTTAGAGCATGCACCTCAGGGGGGGGGGATAAACTGGTCATGTGTCTCTGAATCCTCCTCTGAGGAGCTATCCATAACCAGCAAGACATGCACTTCGTCAGATAGCATTGTCTGCTCTGAAGACCTTGTTTTCACTCCAGATTTTTCCATGACCGTGTCGAATGGCTGATGCACAGGAAGAGTAATTGAATGTACTAAAATTGTTGACAAATTTAATACGTAATAAAAAAAGGATGGCATGATATAATTCAGATATAAGATGACTGGCTAACCAGGATGGTATTGCAAAATTCACATATATGATGCCTGGCTAAACAAGATGGCATTGCATGATTCACATATATGATATAGAAACTAAACAGATGGCATTCACACAATGCATGTCTAAACTAAGCAGATGACATATTTTATGTATAAAGTAAGCAATGCAAGGCACCATATGCATGATATGACCAACATCAGCATGCCAAGTTAGAGCAAAAGACCTCAGGGGGTAAATAGGAGTGGTCTGCTCCCTCTGAATCCCCCTCTGAATAGTTATCTTCCTCTTGATTATAGTCTGGAATGGGGGGAGGGGGGTTGCTTTTGCGCCGTCCATGGAGCGACGTCTGCATGAAATTTTATTGCCACGCAAGGCTCGTCTCTTTTACTCTACATGTTCAGTACCATTGTGTACAATAACTGACATGCATAGGAATAAAACATAGTGAGATTATGTAAGGAGTGCATGCACAAATCCTTTCGTGGACTTAACACGGCAGATGCCCTAGCAAAATAACTTAGGTGTGGAGCCATCACAACTAGGTTAGCTTGAAGGGGTTAAACAGGACAAAGGGCACAGAGAGTTTACCCAGGTTCGGCCCCTCTCATTGAGGTAAAAGCCTACTCCTGCTTTAGGTTGTATTGCTTGTGTTTCGATTACCAGGGAGCGAATACGCTTGACCTAGTTTTCGATCTATTGTTCCTTGAGTTAACCCGCCGCCGGGTCGCCCCTTTATGTACAGGTTAATTCCCGGTGGCTTACAGAGT
Organism: Thinopyrum elongatum; assembly: GCA_011799875.1. Classification (NCBI taxonomy): domain Eukaryota; kingdom Viridiplantae; phylum Streptophyta; class Magnoliopsida; order Poales; family Poaceae; genus Thinopyrum; species Thinopyrum elongatum. The sequence goes on along the minus strand of CM022299.1, from coordinate 334,243,603 downwards.
CCTGACCGGCTCACACAAACATGACCGGCTCGGTTTCTAACTAAGCTTGCCTTACAGGACAAGTTTAAACATATGGCGGCTCACACGCGTGGGCCTCAAGTCATCTCCGGGTCTTGGGCCTTCAATTGGCTTGCTCTATGAACCGCCATCTTCATATCTTGTTGGACCTTATCGGGCCTCTTCATCTTTAAGCCACCAGTGGCATGACCCGGCCCCTCCTGGGCGGGCCATACCCAGTAGTTACATCCCCAACATTAGGCCCCAGGTTGATTTGAACTGGTTCACATCAATCTTCACCACTTGACTTAGCAGAATCTTCCTTTATCAATTCTTTTCCAATTCACTGTAACCCGCCATGACGTCACATCTCAGAATCGTGTCAACCCGCCATGACATCATTGCGCATTAACTTCACACAAAGCCCAGGATATCTCAACAGATCTTTATCTTAATGGACTTCCTGAAAATCGAGGCGTCCACATAGCCACATAACCATTTTTCAGCCTCCTCGATTCCCACGCATGCCATCTATCCACTTCCTTATAAATAGGAACAGGGGTCCTTCTTTTCACTTTTTACCCCGCCCCCTTGTCTTCGTCTTCCTTCTTGCGACGCCTCAGCAAACCCGAGCTCCGCCGCCGCCGTCTTCCTCCAGCGTCCTCAACTCCGGCCGCTGCATCGACCTGAACGGACCAGAGAACTGCGGCGCACCTCCACTGTTCATCAGCGTCAGTAAGTATTCATTTTTCCCCGAAGCAGATCTGCATTAGGGTTCCCACCGTTCATCGGTGTTCTTCACCGTTCCTCATTTTCCTCTCTAGATTTGTGTAGTCTGATCTAAACATGATACTGAAGTTCGCGCGATAGTAGTTTAACATCCCTTTCCAATCGCAGAAAATACTTTTTCTGTATAAGATCCCATCCGAGCACATGAGTTCTTCCACTGCCACAACCTTAGGTTTAGAATTTATTTTATTTTCTGAACTGCTGTAGATCCAAAATAATAGAACTGATCTGTGGAACTTGTTTGTCCATCACTTAGCAAAATTTCACTTATAGGTCTGTAATACTGCAGCCATGCGGGCGGCTTATAAGATAGGCCGTAACCCGCCATATACCATTAGTCCCCTTTTAAGCCGTCAGTATATGTTCATATCCTGTATGACCCGGCATCATCTCCCGGTTTAATCATACCAATGTTTATAGCACATACCCTCTGCATACGAATTGGCCTTGCATAACGCACTTGTTGATCACTGGACGGCTTAAGAGCATAACCTTAATCCGGCAATATTCTCTTTTCTAGGCTTTCATCAATCAGAATGACCAAAACTGTTACTTCATGCAACTGGGTCGCCTCCCGGGTTACCGAGCAAACACTGAACGAACATGTTTAGGTGGGCGTCTTAGCCGCAAAGAACGTTATCCACTGGAGAGTCCCAGGAACTGAGACCACTCCTAACCCAAAAGAAGGCAAAGTTGTAGTTTTTACTGATCACATGCTCCGGGGGTTCACTCCACCCGGCTCAAAATTCTTTCGTGATGTGCTGCACTTCTTTCAACTCCATCCACAAGATATTGGGCCCAACTCTGTTTCAAACATCTGCAACTTCCATGTTTTTTGCGAAGTGTATCTTCAACAGGAGCCCACTGTAGAACTGTTCAGGGAATTCTATTACCTGAACTGCCAGACCGAATTCACAGACGGGCCCAGCTTAGAACTAGGTGGCATTTCAATTCAGATATGAAAATAAGCCACGTTTCCTGCTGCTGCACCTCCTAGCCATCCTAAGGACTGGGACCAGACTTGGTTCTATTGCATAGACACCTCTCCAAAAGACGAAAATCCTCTGCCGGGTTATCGTGAAAGCCGGCTTAACAACAGACATCCTCTCCCAGAACGGATCAGTACAGAAGAACAGGCCAAATATATGCCCATATTTTCAAAGATCAGAGCCTTGATGGCCAACGGTTTGACTGGAGTCGATCTGGTTCGTTGCTGGGTCGCATGGAGAATCTTGCCCTTAAGCTGCCGATCCGGCTTAATGTGTGAGTATACCGGTGATGTTAAAGATCCGCTGCGTTACTCTCCCATCCGTCTGGATGATAAACAAATCAATGATATAACAAAGACTCTGCTCAACGAGAGTCTAGAGACTTGCAGCAAAGTGGGGCTGAACCCCTTCTGCACCCTCAACAAGCCGCCAGCTGTAAGTATTTTTAAGCAACTTTCATTAACTCATTATCTGTCAATCTGCCTTCTCATTCTTACTTGAACTTCTGTAGGCTGACTCCCCCTTTTGGAACAAGAAACTCCAAGATAAACCGGCCAAGAACGTCAGAAACAAGACCAAGGTGATCAAGAAGCCTGCCAAAAAGAAGGCAGATGCAACTGATATTTTTACTCTAGATTATGAGTCGGAGGTAGAACTTGACTCCCTTGGCTCTTTCTTTGTTCATCTTATTGACATTGATTACTATCAGGATGACGCGGAGGCCAGCAATGCAGATGGTGAAGAGGTAATTATCCTTTCCTCCGACTCAGAACCTTTGCCAAGACAGAACATTCGTCAAGCGAGCCGGAAAGTAAGGTTTTCTCACCCTTTAGCTTACTTGGATCACAACTTTATTTTGAAGAAACAGCAGCATGAAGTTCACCGCACAACCCGGAACAGTGGCGGTGGGATTCTTTCCTCTGGTTTACCCAACACGCCGGCTCCTCGCAAGCGCCGAGCAGAGGTTTCATAGATTTCCGACTTAGCTTTTCCGAAGGCGGGTCTTATTTGACAACCTCTTAACCTTTTTGATTCAAACTATCAGGGAACTTCTAACTCCTCATCTGGTGACTCTACTGGGACTCAGATCCCGCTCTTCAAAGTTGCCCCTGGGTGAGGATATTGAATTTCTTTGCTTTTAAACCCTTTGTAAATTATCATGCTCACATATTTATGTCTCATTGTTAGTGGTCAAGCCAAGCCAAGCAAGAAGGCGAAGACAAGTAAGCCGGGCGAAAACACCAATACCATTGAAGATCCCAAAGCTGCTGACCCGGAGAAACAGACACTGTCTGAATCTTTGCATCAAACTTCTGAAGCAACTATGGATGATCCGCCGCCAGAAGAGCACCATGTCACACTAGACTTCATGGATGTTAACCCAGCCATAGCTAAGCCGCCAAGTCCCATCAAGCCTGCTGAAAAAGAGGCTGAAGATGTTATCATTACCGGGACTGGCTATGCAGAACCGACCAAGCCCGCAGTCTTAGCAAAACATAGCGCCAAGGATGAATTTTTAGCTGCTGAAAAAGGCAAATGGAAGCTGGATTTGGAGAGTTATGCTTAGTTCAATGCTCAGGAGATTCACGCGGGTTACTTAAACCGCCTTCATACCAGCCGTGACTTTGAAGCCGGCTTAGTCAATCCGATGAAGGAGCATTTTGAGGTAAACACTGAAAACTCTTCTCGTATACATAACTATCAGCCGCCAAGTCTACTGAATATGAAAAGATTGAATATGCTGTAGACTTTAATAGCATTTGTTATCTTGTAGCTATTCCATAGCAATTGTTAACTCTGTTGAATCAAAATGAGCAGCCCTCAAGGGCCATCTTAAACTGGAAGCTTTAAGCCGGGACTTCAAATTGGAGAGCTAAAATCCACATATGTAGCCCCCAAGGGCCGACTTAAGATGCATAGCTAAGCCGGGACTTATCATCATGTCTTGTGAACAAATCCACATATGTAGCCCTCGTGATCCTGCTGCCGTTGAGAAAGCTAGCCGGGTCATTAAAGATTTGTCTTAAAAAAAGCCACGTGCATTAGCCCCCAAGTGCCAAGTAAAATACTTGTATTATGCTTGGGACTTCAAACAAGATGATTATCATAACCACATACTGCCTGTCTTTGTATATGGCAGGCTGAATTGAATATGAAGGAATCTCAAGTCACTGATCTACGGCAAAACATCCAATCCCAACAATCAGAGACTTCAAAGGCCAAATCAGAGCTGAAAACCACCTTAGAAGAGGTTGAAAAGTTAAAAAGGGATTTCAGCGCTGAAAGAACCGGCTGGGACACCGAGAAGGCGGCTCTGCTAAAAAGAGCGGAAGATGCCGAAGCTGCTCTAAAGCCGGTGACTGACGAGTTATCCGGCTTGAAACATCAAATCAATAGCATGACAGCTACCATCTTTGGTAAGTAACATAGTACTTCAATCTTTCACCATCAATGTATAACCATCATTAGCCGGTTTATCAATATCTTTGCTAATGCAGGCTCCAGAATTTTCAACTTTGGCCCAGACATGCGCGTGAAGCTTAAAGCTGCATACACCCTTGTGGAGCAGTTATACACCAGTGCTCAACGAGCTATAGCTGCCGTCTCCCATACTAAATTGCCGCCTTCACTCATCAGAGAAACACTGGACAAACTGTCCGTCATACCCCAAAGGGTGGCGGAGATAAAGCGGTCAGCTGCCAGAGCTGGTGCCATCACCGCCCTGAGCCGGGCCAAGGCATGGCAGGCAGAGCTTGACCCGGAGGAATTGGCCACTGGCTGTCCCAGCTTAAAAGAAGATGGGTCTCCCTTCAGTGCAGACGACTTCACCAAAATTGTAAAGGAAATGCATCCTTTGGCAAGCAAGTTGGCTGAGGAGACCGATCTCTCCAAGTATCAGGCGGCTTATACTGTTGAAAACGCAAAAGTGAAAACGCCGGTTTATCCAGTTATGGATCTTATTCCACCAACACGTAAGCACACCTTTGCTCCTGATATTGATCCATCCATGCTCATAGATGATGAGGCTGTATTCAAAGCCGTAACTGGCATCAATTGGACATCACCTGATTTCCAGCCAGTGGAGGAAGAAGAAGAACCGGCCCTGGATGACCCGGAAGCTTCAACTCGCCAAGACCAGGGCAATTGAATCACAAGGCGGTCTCAGACTGCAACCCGGCGTATTTTGCGCGGAAAAACTTTCAATCAATTGGGCCGCAGAAAGCCTTGTAATAGGCTAGTGTAAAACAGTGATCTTGTCATGCCATCGTGCATGCTTATCTGCATAATGTTTTAAACCGCCGATCTAACGTTTGAAGATCTGCTGCTTATGCTCATAATGTTATCAATCATGTAGGTCATATTATCATATTCCCTGCACACAAGCAAATAACATGTACCCTGGCGGTTTAAGCCCGGGCGGGTCATGCTGTCCCATATAAAATTTACTGGTGACTGTATAGTCCATAACCAGGGCGGGTTATCAAACCTCACATATTCATATAACAAGTAAAAACATACCTGTGAGATTGGTTCATACTGCCAGCTTACAACGCCGTATGCAGTAAGGGTAACAGCCCAAAAAACTTAGAGCGCAATAACTCCAAGTGCACAATCAAAATATACTGGCGACTTATCGTCCAAAGATAGACCGGGTTATCAAAACCCCAAATATGCTCAAATATGAGTCATAAGGATTAAGGCTACATGGCCTGAATCATTTTAAACCATATATCAATATGGTACAAGGATATGAACCCAAACAATGTTCAAAGAAAATAACAAATCAGAAAAAGCAAGGCTTTCATAGGCTGCCAAGCCTCAATATCAAGTGCTGTTCATGGGCCGCATAGCCACTGAGTTGATCCTTCATTCAAACCTGTAAGCCTGGCCTCACATGACCAACCGCCATTTTAACTTTGACAAGTTCAGGGTCTTTATAAGATTGACTGTCAAGAGTACGGCGGGTCATTCCAGATAACCTGGGCGGAGTGGCAGACATATAGGCAGGATAACCCAGAATTTGGTGTTTCACACCTGGCATCCAAGCCAATCAAGAGGGTAAGAATAGCTATGTTCATTGAACAGGAAGCCCCCAAGTGACCTATAATGAGCCCTCAAGGCAGGATACCTATGTTTGAACTGCTCATTGTAGCAAGTTCTCTTTGGTAACCTTTTAACTTGGGCAATAAGCCCCCAAGTGATTTGCAACAAGGCGTATAAGCCGGATCAATAGGGTAGTCATAGCTATGCTTAGTGAGCAGGAAGCCCCCAAGTGATCTTATGAACTGACAATAAAGACTCAGATACTCAGAAATGAAACGACAGAGGCCCTGAATTATCAGGGATGCCAGCTTTATTATACTTGATCATAATATATACATGGATGAAAATATGTACAACACAAGAGCCAGTAGCTCAAGTGTAATAGGGCCGAAGATGAGCAATATTCCAAGGCCAGCGGGTCTCCTCCTCAGATGTGCGTGAGTCCTTGTGATCTCGAATATCAATGAGGTAATATGACCCATTGTTCAAATTCTTGCTGACCACAAAAGGCCCTTCCCAAGGTGGGGATAACTTGTGCATATCTGTTTGATCCTGGATGAGCCGGAGCACCAAATCACCTTCTTGAAAGGTCTGGGTTTTAACCCGATGGCTATGATAACGACACAGATCTTGCTGGTAAATCGCCGAACGAGCCGCCGCAAGGTCACGCTCCTCATCCAGGAGGTCACGATCATCCTGACGTGCCTTTTCATTATCAGCTTCAACATAAGCCGCCACACGGGGCAAATCGTGATGGATGTCACTGGGAAGAACCGCCTCTGCTCCGTACACCATGAAGAAAGGCGTATAACCCATGGATCTGTTGGGTGTAGTATTGATACTCCAAAGTACTGAGGATAATTCCTCAACCCAACAACCTGGCGTCCTCTGCAAAGGGACCATAAGCCGGGGCTTTATGCCTCTCAAGATTTCTTGATTGGCCCTTTCGGCTTGACCATTGGACTGGGGGTGAGCCACTGATGATACGTCAAGATGAATATGTTCTCATTGACATAATTCTTTCATAGCACCTTTGCACAGATTAGTACCATTATCAATTATGATGCTATGAGGGTAGCCAAAATGGAAAATCACCTTTTTAAGGAATTGAACCGCCGTTGCCGCATCGCACTTGCTGACCGACTCTGCCTCAACCCATTTTGTGAATTTATCAACCGCCACCAACAGGTGGGTCTTTTTGTCCTTGGATCTCTTAAAAGGCCCGACCATATCCAGCCCCCAGACCGCAAACGGCCAAGTGATTGGAATCATCCTCAATTCTTGAGCTGGCACATGAGCTCGTCTGGAAAATTTCTGACAATCGTCACACATGCTAACCAGATCCTCTGCGTCAGCATGAGCCGTCAGCTAATAAAACCCATGACGAAAAGCCTTAGCTACAAGAGACTTAGAACCGGCATGATGGCCACAGTCTCCTTCATGAATCTCTCTTAGAACTTCACGGCCCTCTTCAGGAGAGATACATCCCTGAAACACCCATGTGACACTGCATCGGTGTAACTCGCCATTGAGAATGGTCATTGACTTAGACCACCGGGTTATTTGCCTGGCCAAAGTTTCATCCTCAGGTAATTCACCCTGGGTCATATAAGCCAACTACGGAACTGTCCAATCAGGAATAGCATGAAGAGCCGCCACCAGCTGTGCCTCTGGGTCAGAGATAGCAAGATCCTCTTCTGTAGGCAGTTTAACTGAAGGGTTGTTCAGAATATCAAGAAAAATGTTAGGTGGTACTAGCTTACATTGAGACCCCAGCCGTCTCAAAGCATCAGCCGCCTCATTTTCCTGCGATCAACATGTTCCACTTGATAACCTTTGAAATGCCCAGCAATAGCATCAACCGCCCGGCGGTAAGCCGCCATGAGCGGATCTTTAGAATCCCAAGTTCCTGAAACTTGCAGAGCCACCAGATCCGAGTCACCAAAACACCTAACCCGGCTTAGATTCATCTCTTTTGCCATCCGAAGACCATGGAGCAAGGCCTCATATTCAGCTGCATTGTTAGTACAAGGGAACATCAACCTTAAGACATAGCAAAACTTATCACCTCGTGGGGAAGTCAAAATAACTCTAGCCCTCGAGCCTTCCAACTGTCTGGATCCATCAAAATGAATAGTCCAATATGTGTTATCAGGCTTCTCCTCAGGCATCTGCAACTCCGTCCAGTCATTGATGAAATCCACAAGTGCCTGAGACTTGATGGTTGTCCGAGGCATATACTTCAAACCAAGAGGTCCCAGCTCAATGGCCCACTTGGCCACCCGGCCTGTAGCTTCTCTGTTTTGAATAATATCCCCTAAAGGAGCAGAACTGACCACAGTAATAGGGTGACCTTGGAAATAATGCTTCAACTTGCGACTGGCCATGAACACTCCATACACTAGCTTCTGCCAATGTGGGTATCTTTGCTTAGATTCAATTAATACCTCACTGACATAGTAAATCGGCCTTTGAACCGGATATTCCTTGCCTGATTCCTTCCTTTCCACAACAACCGCTACGCTGACAGCTCTGCTGTTAGCAGCCACATATAACAGCAAGGGCTCCTTGTCAATAGGAGCTGCAAGAACCGGCGGCTCAGCCAACTGTTTTCTAAGCGCCTCGAACACCTGATTAGCAGCATCACTCCAAACAAAGCGATATGTTTTCTTCATCATCTGGTAGAGGGGAATAGCCTTTTCTCACAGGTGGCTTATAAACCGGCTTAAAGCCGTGATATGACCCGCCAAACGCTGGACATCGTTAATACATGCCGGCTTAGCCAAAGAAGTGATAGCCTTGATTTTCTCCGGGTTAGCTTCAATACCTCTCCCAGAGACCAAAAAACCCAAGAGCTTGCCTGCGGGCACGCTAAAGACACACTTGGCCGGGATAAGCATCATCTTGTAGACCCGGAGGTTGTCAAATGTCTCCTTCAAATCATCTAACAAGGTCTCCTTCTTCCTGGACTTCACAACAATATCATCCACATAAGCATGAACATTGCATCCAATCTGGCTGTGGAGGCAATTCTGAACACAACGCTGATAAGTCGCCTAGGCGCTCTTAAGCCCAAAAGGCATAGACATGTAGCAGAAGGCTCCAAAAGGAGTGATAAAAGATGTCTTCTCCTAGTCCTTAACTGCCATCTTGATCTGATGATAACCAGAATAAGCATCTAAAAAACTCAAACGCTCACAACCCACCGTAGCATCAATGATCTGATCAATACGAGGGAGAGCAAAAGGATCAGCCGGACAGGCCTTGTTAAGGTCCGTGTAATCCACACACATACGCCAAGTGCCATTTTTCTTAAGCACCAGCACCGGGTTAGCCAACCATTCAGGATGAAAAACTTCAACAATAAACCCAGCCGCCAAGAGCCAGACCACCTCTTCACCAATGGCCTTGCGCCTCTCTTCATTAAAACGACGAAGAAATTGCTTGATTGGTTTAAACTTTGGATCAATATTGAGAGTGTGCTCAGCGAGTTCCCTCGGTACACCTGGCATGTCTGAAGGCTTCCATGCAAAGATGTCCCGGTTCTCACGGATGAACTCGATGAGCGCGCTTTCCTATTTCGGATCCAGGTTGGCACTGATAATGAACTGTTGGGATGAATCGCCAGGGACAAAATCGACCTGCTTGGTGTCATCTGCCGACTTAAACTTCAACAAGGGGTCATGCTCTGTGGTCGGCTTCTTCAAAGGGGTCATATCCGCCGGGTAAATATTATCTTTGTAAAACTTCAACTCTTCTGTTGCACAAACAGACTCAGCGTAGGTTGCATCGCCCTCTTCACACTCCAAAGCTATCTTCCTGTCACCATGCACCATAATGGTACCCTTACGACCCGGCATTTTAAGCTGCAGATAAACATAACAAGGCCGTGCCATAAACTTGGCATAAGCCGGCCGTCCAAACAGGGCGTGATAAGGGCTCTGATCTTGACCACCTCAAAAGTCAACGTTTCGGCTCTATAATCCTGCTCATCACCAAAAGCCACTTCCAAAGCTATCTTATCCACCGAATACACCGACTTACCAGGCACCACCCCATGAAAAATAGTAGAAGATGACTTAAGATCTTTGTCAGTTAAATTCATACGGCGAAAAGTATCATAGTACAGGATATTGATACTGCTGCCTCCATCCATAAGTACCTTTGTGAACTTGTATCCTCCAACCTGAGGAGCCACCACCAAAGCCAGCTGACCCGGGTTGTCGACCCGGAGCGGGTGATCCTCATGGCTCCATACAATGGGCTGTTCTGACCATCGCAAGTATCGAGGGACTGTTGGCTCGACCGTGCTCACCGCGCGTTTATGAACCTTCTGATCTCGCTTGCACAAATTCGTGGTAAAAACATGATATTGGCCACTGTTCAACTGCTTTGGATTACTCTGATAACCAGACTGCTGCTGCTGATTACCCTGACCGGGCTGCTGATTAACACCGCCTTGATTACCTTGGACTTGAAAACCAGAGTTTGAACCGCCACCTCCAAAGCCGGGCCCGTGAGAGCCGGATCTTCACCCGCCATTTGGGTCGTGATGGTTCTGATAAAAACCGGAATTTCTATACTCCCTCATGATGAAGCAATCTTTCCACAAATGAGTGGCCGGCTTATCCTGAGAACCGTGCTTCGGACAAGGTTGATTCATTATCGCCTCCAGGTTAAACTTTGGCCCGCCAAACCGGGGCATTGATGATTTCCCCTTACGGCACTGATTGCTATTCTGCGTGCTCGTGTTAGCCACAAAGTCTGAACCACCATCGGTTTGCTTGCGCTTACTGTTGTTACCTTGACCCGCCGTATTGTGCTGCTGTCCCTTTCCATTGCCGCCCTTCTTCCTCTTGCCAGCCTTCTCTTCATCAGACGCTGGGTCTTTAGTACTATCTGAGTCGGCATATTTGGTGAGAGCCGCCATGAGCTCTCCCATATCAATACAGTGGCGCTTAAGCCGCCCTAGCTTCTGTTTGAGGGGAAGGAAATGACAATTTTTCTCCAAAATCAAGACGGCTGAACCGGCGTTGATGCTATCTGATGAGTGAATAACAGCCGAGACCCGGCGGACCCAGTGATTGGTTGACTCATCCTCAAGCTGGACACATGCGTCAAGGTCGATGATCGACATGGGTTGCTTACATGTATCTCTGAAATTCTAAATAAAGCATGCTTTCAACTGTGCCCATGAACTGATGGAGTTGGCAGGTAATCCTTTCAACCAGGTACGAGCTGGCCCATCCAATATCATGGTGAAATACTTAGCGTACACAGCGTCATTAACGTCTAACATCTTCATGGCCATCTCATAGGTCTCAATCCATGCCTCCGGAGGTTGATCAGCTGTGTAATTGGGCCCCTTGCGAGGGCCCTTAAAATCCTTGGGCAGGCGCTCATTACGCAAAGCTGGCACCAAACACGGCACGCCCACGGTCCTAGAAGTCATCCCAGCTTCTACAGACACCGACGGGTTATGCTGAGGCCGCTGATGAGCCGCCAGCTCCGCCTCCCGACGTGCCCTGGCCTGATCCACCAAAGCTTGAGCCTCATTATCAGCACGTGGCGGGTCTTGTCCACGGGGTTGGTTACGGTGCCGTTCACTGCTCGAAACCGCCGGGGACTCAATACGCCGGCTGTAACTCCGACTGTGGCGTGGAGTCGAATGAATCCGATCGCGGCTGTATGAATAAGACGCCTGCTGAGCCACCGCCATCTGAAGAAGCTCCACAGCCTTCCGGGCTTCAACCACCGCGGGAGACTCACCTTGCATTGGAAGAGCCACCAGCCGTGACGCCGCAGCAAGCATATTATCCAGAGGATTAGAAAAATGACCCGACGGTGTAGGCACTTGCTGAGGCGGGGTTAAATTCAAGCGAGGCAGATCCGCAACATGTGGTTGAGCCGCTGCCCCGGTCGCGGGTGCTTCAACAGCCCGGGTCACCTCGGGCGGGTTACTTGGTCCTGCCCCAGGGGTATTAAAAAGATTCCTTGCATCGTACTCCAAGGGTAAACGGCTCTGATGCCTCCTTCGTAGAACGGCGTTGGATGCATTCTGGTCCAAGGTTAACCGGAAATTTTCTGCTTGAATCCGTTGTGACTCAGCGTCCAGGGCGGCTCGTTCTGTTGCCATCCTAGCATTCTCAGCGGTAAGCTCAATTGAGCTATCTCATCTCGCAGTTTTGCCACATCCACCTTATGCTGGGCTTGAGTCACCGGAGTCACCTCTGCCTCTAACAAAGTTGCCAAGGTGTCTAAGAGCTCAGACAAAACTTGAACCGGTGGGCGCACAGAGCCGGTCGCACCGGCCGTCGCCTCTGCCGTTGAACCAGAAGTCATAGCCACCGCAGTTGATGAATTCAGCACCGGTTGTGTGCCGGCCATGAAGATCGTGACTCTGTTCGGCGGCTCATAGGGGTCCGAAATACTGTCGCCATCGGAATAGCCCCCAAGCCCGCCGTCTTGCAGTTGATACATTGAATTGGTCTCACCGGTTGAGGACTCATCATTAGAGTAGATGACCGTCTCTCTGCCAGATGCAGATCCTTCCTCAAGATCCGCTCCATGAACAAACCTAACAAAAGTGTGCTTCACAGCGGCTTGAATCTTGGCGGGTCATGTGCGCCGAGCTGTCTCGATGATGTTGATGCAGGTGTCCGGCTCAGGCTCCGACTCGCCGATCTTGCCGATGACGACGTGGATTCTGCCGAAGGGGACCCGGTACCCATATTCGATTGAATCGGCATCAGGACCCCAGCCTACATCGTCGATGTAGATCTTGCCGCGGCGACTCTTGGTCATCCGGCCCACGACATACCCCTTGATCCCTGAGAAGCTGCCCTTCAAGAACTCAAAACCACCATGCACTGGCCCCATGGTGGGCGCCAACTGTCGTGGACTTAACACAACAGATGCCCTAGCAAAAGGACTTAGGTGTGGATCCATCGCAACTAGGTTAGCTTGAAGGGGTTAAACGGGACAAAGGACACAGAGAGTTTACCTAGGTTTGGCCCCTCTCAATGAGGTAAAAGCCTACTCCTGCTTTAGGTTGTATTGCTTGTGTTTCGATTACCAGGGAGCGAATACGCTTGACCTAGTTTTCGATCGATTGTTAATTGAGTTAACCCACTGCCAGGTCACCCCTTTACATACAGGCTAATGCCCGGCGGCTTACAGAGTCCCGACCGGCTCACACAAACGTGACCGGCTCGGTTTCTAACTAAGCTTGCCTTACAGGACAAGTTTAAACATATGGCGGCTCACACCCGTGGGCCTCAAGTCGTCTCCGGGTCTTGGGCCTTCAATTGGCTTGCTCTATGAACCGCCATCTTCATATCTTCTTGGACCTTATCGGGCCTCTTCATCTTTAAGCTGCCAGTGGCATGACCCAGCCCCTCCTGGGCGAGCCATACCCAGTAGTTACATCCCCAACAAATCCAGAGTGATGGTAGCAAACTGTGGATAGACCCAAAACCAATGATAACAGGCAGATAATAGCTTCAATTAGAAAATACAGATAATGGCTCCTTTAATGTTTGTTTCCACCCAACATGAACTCATAGTAGACACCCGAGATTAACCAGATAGTAGACATATAGTATTGATTGCTGCCCCAATATGTACCCCACAACCATTTAAAAACTCAAGTTTGAGCATTAGTTTGGACCTGACTCGGAGTCTAATCAGTGAACAGGACGATAAAGTAGCATGTCATCATATTAAGCGATGCATAACGAAAGCAGACACGAAAGAGTGCGACCTCTCTTGTGGACCCGTGTAGTCCTCAAGGTCATCTGCTCAGTTGATGATGGTAATGCAGTTATCGTGGCTGCCGGCGGTGGGGAAGAAGATCTGAGGTGGCGAAAGACAGTCTGGAGGGCAGATCCCTGCTGTGGTGAACCCGCCATCGTTGGAGCAGCTGAGCTGGGGTGGACCACAGCGCAGTAGGAGCGGGACAAACCACACAAGGTTTTCTTTGACACATATCTGTAACAGAAGTAATTCTGTAAGGGCTTGTTTGAATTGGAGGATTCTAACAATGCAGGGATAGGAAATACACAGGAATAGGATAGAAATGCACGTGCAAAACAGAGAATTTAAAAACACAGGATTTCTGCCAATCTGGGTGTTTGGTTCACAAGAATTGGAAGATCACAGGATGCAAAGAAGCATGGTGAGATTAAGTCAAACCACAAGAAAACATACGGTTATAATGCTATTATGCTACTATCTCTTAGTCTTGTGCTTCATGAATATGAATTTGAAAAGGAGGACAAGTGGATATTAAAATTCCTACGGTTTTTGTTTCAAGGAGACACTAAAGGAACAAATCCTACAGTTTTCCTTTGCTCCATTCCTTTGTACCAAATGCATGAATAGTAGTACCATAGGAAACTTTCCAATTCCTATGTTTTCCCTTCACTTTTCCTTTCAAGCACTGGCGATTCTAGTAGGCAGGCTTGAACAGGGAAAAGCCTACACTCAAAAAATGTTTTTATGCTACTTCTACTACTTTGAACCTAGGCCACTGCCCTACTAGCTCAACTCCCAGGCCCATCTACAAATGCACAGCTCAAACACACAGAAATAAATAATGATGGCGTTCAAGAGAGTCCTTCACGGATAGCTAAGTTGCCTGGTACCTCACTGCTTATGATATAGTAAGAGAAACTAATCGTATTTCATGTTACTACGTGTGCTCAGTGGACAATATATATAACATGTAGAGTAAAAAAGTGAGGCAACAAGTGTACAACCTCTTTGGCGAAGCCATGTTGATCTTAGCATGATTGGGTCGGTCGGTGAGGATGCTTCGACTGATTTGGCTGTCGAAGGAGGGGAAGAAGATCTTAGGCGTCTGGAGATGGAGCCGGGGGTACTGCTCCGCTGTGATGGAGGGTTTCGTCGTTGGAGCAACTCCGATGAGTTGTACAATGGTGAGGCTGATGCAGGACAAGAGAGACAACGTTAACCTGAGTGGAATTCTAATAGCATCTCCAATAGATGATGTAAAATACATAACCACAAAGTGCTAGATGTAAAATACATCAGCCGCTCATCTCTGAACTTAACTGTTGAAACTGAATTGAAATGTCGAAACTGAATTTTACTGTCGAGACTAAATTTTGCTGTCGAAACTAAATTTTACTATCGAAACTGAATGCACTAGTAGCAGAAAAGCAGTAGCAGCGCCCGGAGCAGTAGCGCGTGCGAGAGCCGGGGCAGCTAGTCATGTAGCAGCATCTCGGGTAGCAGCTGCAGGGGCTCGAGCGAGAGCAGGATCTACTGCTCATGCAGCAGCAGCACGAGCAAGAGTAGAGCAGCATCGCAAGCAAGAGCAAGAGCGAAAGTAGTAGCGCAAGCAAGAGCAAGAGCAGACCGGGCAGGGGACCGAGAGCAAGAGCAGAGCAGCAGCGCGAGCGAGAGCCAAAGCAGCAGCAGCTCCTACTGATGTGGACGTCGCCACTGAGGGAGCAACGCCGTAGAGAAATTGGCCGGCGATGCCGCCGTAGATGGAGCCGCACCATGTCGGCTCGGGACCGAGCGCCGGCAACACCGTGAGATTGAATCAAGAAGAAAATGCAGCGATTAGTGTAGAACCTCTTTGGTGGCGCCGATTAGGCCTCAGCTTCATCCGAGGAATCGGTGATGATACTGCTCTTCCGATGGTGCAGGTGAAGACGGCGGTGTGGGAATGGAGGTGGCGCGAAAGACGAGGGGAACATCGGGGCAGCTCCTTGGAGGTGGAGGATGGGGTGGCTGAACTGGCGGGACGATGAGATCGACGACGGATACTCATCCGGTGCGGTGGATGAGGGACGTCGAGGTGTTGCTGTGGACGACGTCGTCGGGAAAGAGGCTCTGGCTGGGTGGCCGATGGAGGAGGGTGTGGGGCTTCGTGGGTTTTCACGGCCTTGGTGTATGAATGGGGGGGGGGGGCTGATGCGATGGGAGGGGGGAACCATGGCTTAGGGAGGCACTTGTCCGAAATGTGGGGTAAGTTACGAAAGTACCCCCACCGATTTGAGCTAGGCGGTTCTTTTGGTTCAGGGATATCACGGGCATTTCGCGTGTCGGGATTTCGCAGGAGGTGGGAGTTTTCGCGCGCGTTGTAATTTTGGGATAGCAAGGCGCGGGTTGAGATGGAGGGAGTTTTCGGACCACAAGGAGACAAAGAGATATCTTAAAATTTCGGGGTAACAAGGCACGAGTTGAAGAGGCGGGAGTTTTGTAGCACGATAGACAGAGATGCTAGCTTGAAATTTTGGCATAACAAGGCACGGCTTGAAATTTCAGGAGAACAAGCTTAACGTGTACAAAAAAAAGACAATTCGCACCTCACTAGAGAGAGACATGTCCCGTTTTACTATATTACTAGAAATGCATTCAAATACAACAACAAAAAACTAAAAAAATCAGGACAACAAACTTAACGTGTACAGTACCAGATCAATTTGCACTTCCCTCAACAATAAAAAAACAATTCGTGTTGTTTAGCATATGGACTAAATTTGAGTACATTTTCCCTGTTTGAATGGGATTGTACTCGGGTTAGTTATACAACCATCTAAATATTATCTTCACAACACATGACATGAATATAGGAGTAGTAAATTCCCATATAAATATGAACTACATGTACATACGATCTCGAATTCAAATATATGTATCCATTTTATGTTGAATTCAAATCATAGTACATGTATGCTCTAGCTAGATGTTCGGAATCTAAACCATGTATGATACTATGTACAATGTGTTTAACACGCACAACACACACACCATTTAGACTAGTAAGGTACACGTGCATTGCACGCATGAGATTTGGCAACCAAATTATGAATAAATATCACATTATAGCATGTAAGCTTTGAGTCATATATGCATGATGTAGAAGTTCATTTAATTCTTATAGTTCATCTCATTCAAAATCAATTAGTTTTTATAAAAAAGCTAATCTATTTTAAGATTCATGGAATTGTGCGTTGTAAAGCATAAAGTAAAAATAAATAATGGCAATTCATCTAGAAAAAAAATTTGGGCAATTATGATACGGAAGATTCTAGAACAAAGGAGAAGTGCTTGTGTTTTGAGGTTTGTGCATTATGCTTAAGTTCAACCATGGAGTCTTCTAGATTGTACACGTGGCAAAATCTGGTGGAATGTAGATGATATCCAACGGCCAGTAGTGCTCGGATTTGCCATCTCTGCACCGTCGGATTGGCTTCATCCAACGACCATCTTTCAAAGTTATTCGCACACTATATAGGGGTATAGATATGTGATGCGAAAGACACCCATCATCTCCAATTTGAATAGTGTGTCCATGCATGGATGCAATGTGGCCAAACGATGCCTGCCATCGCCATCTCAAATTCAAATTAGTCTGACCTTGTTCAATGTGTATACAGTATAGCATGCTTGTTTCCCAACCACACCACGCATATCTCAGTTATATTCATGCATGCATGGGTTTCAAACATCATGATCTCTTATTCAAATATTTGAATTCAACTTTACATTGATTATGACCTCACCTAGTCTTTTACACCCACACAGTCGTCTTCTCTTTATAATTGTACCACTAACTTTCTCTCGTGCATGCATGCACACACACTACCACTCGGCATTATCCATCACACACATGCAATCTATTTCTTCAGGTCGGTCTCCCATGCATGCACACACACACATACCTCCCCCTCTTCATAACTTTGGGCATTCTTTATCTCTCACATGCATGCGCAACGATCGATGTTCCTCTATGTGTGTATATATATAGCTAGGTCTTTCCCAGTTTTTCACACAAACCGATCAATCTATATATCTAGTCAGGTCTCACCCTCTTTCCCACGTACACATCGATCAATCTATACCTCTCTATATACGATTACATAGCTGATACACCCACATTATCTATCCATCGTCCCCCTCTCATCATCCATGCCTTCCGCTTCATCTCTCAGACGCGCGCACAGTGGCGAAGACAGGGGGCAGCAAGGGCCCTGGCCCCCCCTAACATCACTATATACTGAGGCTAATATGAATGTGATCAGTAGACCAATTGCTGGTAAGATGGTTTAAGTTGATGAATTGGCCCTCCCCGTAAAGGATTAGAAATGCTTGGCCCCCTAGCTCATTTATTTTTCATGGCTCCGCCACTACGCGCAACCGCGCAGGTTCTCGCCCCCTCTCTTTAAATATCGATCTCGCACTTGTGCACTCCTTCATAGTCTCCCTCCACTTAGCCCCTCGCACCATCTTCCAGCACCCCACCCCCCCATATCCCAGTGCTTGTACGCTCGTAGAGCTCTTCCCTCTATCTATCTCTATCGATATCTCGCGCGGTCGACCCCTCCCCTCCCTTCTCGTATATCACCCCTGCCCCATGAACATACATGTATGTATATAGGCCTCTCCTTCACACAAATTGCATTGACACGTATTCCCTCACCATATCTTAGTATCTCTCACACACACGGACTACGTGTGTGAAAGAGAAGAGGTGCACACACGCACTCGTTCCCACATACAAAGGCGCGGGTGCACGGTGGAGCACACTTGTACAAAAAATGAGCGTGTAGAAAGGCTTTAGATGATGTGCCACTAGTCTATATCTATACCTCTATATCTATATCTATATCTATACCCCTATATTGAGTGCGAATAAATTTCAAAGATGGTCATTGGATGAAGCCAATCAGACGGTGCATAGATGGCAAATCCAAGCACTATTGGCCATTGGATATCATCTACATTCCACTAGGTTCTGCCACATCTACAATCTAGAAGACTCCATGGTTGAACTTAAGCATAATGCACAAACCTCAAAACACAAGTACTTCTCCTTTGTTCTAGAATCTTCCGTATCATAATTGCCCAAACTTTTTTCTAGTTGAATTGCCATTATTTGTTTTTACTTTATGCTTTACAACGCACAATTCCATGAATCATAAAATAGATCAATTTTTTATAAAAACTAATTGATTTTGAATGAGATGAACTATAAGAATTAAATGAACGTCTACATCATGCATATATGACTCAAAGCTTACATGCTATAGTGTGGTATTTATTCATAATTTGGTTGCCAAATCTCATGCGTGCAATGCATGTGTACCTTACTAGTACTTCCAGTTTGTGCAAAACATGTAAATTAGAATTCCAATGGCACGCTACACAGTGTTTCTCCCTTTTTCAGTTAATATATTATGATTAAAATGATGTGGGGGCATCCATGAAGCCACGTGGCACATGTGGAGGCGTTATCGCGACGTCCTTGTGTTGATTGATCACAGTGACGTGCTGCTGGTTCCAGAAGAATGTACTCGTCCTCTCTCACGCACACTGGAAGTACATGCATGAAGCGAAGATGTGCACCACACGCGGGTACACGGTGGGACGCATTTTTTTTACGAAGATCCACCCCATGTGATAATTTGACGCGTGTAAAGTCGTTCACTTCATTGATGGTCAATTACTACAGTGCATGCAAATTGAGTGGACGTGAGGGAGGAAGTAGTTGAGAAAGACATTACTACTCCACTGCGTGCATGCGAGTAGTTAAATCGTGGGTTGCTACTTCCATTGGTCTCCTTCGTATTTTGTGCCAATTTTTTACCATAATTTTAAGTAACACAATATTTATGCATGTCATAAAAATTAATGTCATCGAAAACTATGTTCAAATGTGATTCCAATGATATAATTTTTGGTGACATGCATTAACATTTTCTTAGTTAAATTTTTGGTCAAAAATTGGAACAAAATAAAAAGGGGGCCAATAAACTAGGACGCAGGTAGGATGATCAATTTTTGCCCGGGTTACTGTTGGTCGCCTTTGTATTTAAATATGGACAAAGTGGAGTAGTACTATCTTTATCTTAGCCTCGTAGGGCTCTCCTAGCGCCTACGCTCGCCTCCCCGCCTCGCCCACCGGATCCCGCCATGGATAATCCCTTTGATCCCAGGATCCCGCGGGCTGCCCTCTCGCTGCGGCCCGCAGCATTGCCGCCTTTGAGCGAAACCCACATGTGTTTCAGAGGGGAACCATTGCTCTGGAATCATAGATCGGTGGCGCCGGAGGACATGCCAGGACTATGTTTCAGGTAGTGGGTAGTAAGGGCAAATCGGATCGAGGAAGCGTCGCATCGATTGGAGACAAGTTCGAAGGATCTGCGCCTGGCGAAGCACAAGGCAGAGGCGCAAGTCAATCTCAGGGGAGAGATGCTAAGGGATGTCAGCATCTGGCAGCGTTGCGTTGATTTCGAGCTGGGGCTAATGGCAGAGATCATATTCACGGAGTCGACTGCGGAGGAAAGAAAGCACATGCCTGCGGAATGGCATGAGCAGCCGGTGCAACTGTTCAAAAGGGCGGTAGGAGAAGCCAAATCGCGGGACCAGCTATGGCGGCGCCGCTGGGCATGCATCGTAGGCGAGGTGAGCTGCCCTCCTTCCCCGCCAGTGATGCAGTGACCTACTCGGTTGCTGCTGCAGTGAACTTGCGGTGCCATGGCGGTTTGCAACCGTGATAATCACTCCATCTATATGTATTGTATTCCTGTGAAAATACTTGGTCGTTTGGAAAAAGATGGTAATTGATTTATCACTAGTTTTTGAATGCTTGGTCGTGACAATCACCCGAAGCCACAACCAGAAGTCTCCATCGCGTAATACTTATGGTCGGTTGCACCAACAGACGGTCGGTCGGACCCGCGTCTCACCGAAGGGACACGCATCGGCTTGGTCTGACATGTACGACTAGTTACATTACTGGCTTGTGCGACCGCATTTGAGTAGTAGTACTTGAAATTTGTGTTCCAGGAAACTCATCGGGAGCCGTTTTGGGCCTCGAAACCAAAACCATCAATTAATCTTTAGCTTGTTCCCATCACATTCCAATGTAGTACCATGCTATAATTAAGTGCAAACCTGCTCACACCTAGTACGTATCAAACCTGAACGTGTTCCCACTATGCAGGTTTTAGTACTAGTGCTAGTACTAGGTTATAAAAAGGGGAACTACCTAGCCGAAAATCACTCTACCTTCCTCCTCATAAGTCTTTCTTGTTCATCCGTCCTTGCCATGGCCAGTGTGCAGAGATCTATGTCGAGAACTACTCGTAACAAGGGAGCGGCGACCAAGGCCGCGGAAAAAAAGAGAGGGCTTGCCGCCTCGCAGAGACCTCGAAAGATCTCTCACGGGCAGGCGAGGGCTCCCAGGAGCGCCCTAGCCGCGGAGGCGAACATGCCGAGCTGGCGGTGCTGGAGTCGTTATCCCTCGATGACATGCCCGACCAGCTCAATAAGTAGAAGGAGTGCATCGACGGCTTGGTGGAGCTGCTGAAGGAGAGCCTCGACGACATGCCCGATGAGCTCAATAAGAAGGAGGAGTTGACCGCTGGCTTGGTGATGCTGCTGAAGGAGAGCATTGCCTCAGGTAAGAAGGCGACCGGTGAAATCCTGCAACTTCAGGAGGACAAGGCGAAGCTCCGCCACGAGCTCACCTGCTGAAGGAGGAGAACGCCGGCTGGAAGAAGCTGCATGAGAAGAGTAGTTCCTCGGTGAAGATGCTGCACGCACTCGTCATGGAACAGAAGGAGGAGTTGGCAAAGCTCCGCATCGAGCACCCGACTGCTGTCAAGGTATGTAATGCGGCCGTGGAACAGATGATGAAGGCTCGCGTCGAGAAATCCCGCGTCATGGACAAAATGAAGAAGATTGCGGAGGAGATGCGTGAGGAGATGGAGGTCGTGGAGGCGATGAAGAAGCAGTTACGACTCCGCGGCCAGCAACCCTTCATGTAGTAGAGAGCAATGCCCCAGACTTGTGTGTGCGTCTTCCTTCTTTTTTGGGGGGATAATCTTCCTTCTTCTTTTGCTCCTGTGTTTCTTCTTTTGCTTCGGGTGTTTTGCCGCACGTGTCACGTTCTCTGCGAGGCATGAATAGAACAATGCTATTGATGAGTGGCGCCGTGGGATCGATCACTAGCAAATTAGATCATTTTTTATCGCCATATTGCACTGGGCTGCCGTGTTTCGTGCTCCTCCGTCGTACTAGTACTCCAGTGGAAAACTTGAGTATACCGCACGGTTCTTTGCTCCTCCTCAGGTCGTCGGCAACATTTATACGAGCAGTCAAATCACAAGGCCCCGCCTTCCAACAATAATGAGCCGTCAAATCACAAAGGCCCTCGCCTCTCATGCAACCGACCAAGCGAGACTGGCCCGCCCTCTAGCCTTTTAAATGTATACTTTTGTACAGTAGTAGTATCGATGGATTGCGCCATGGAGCAAAACTAACAAGATGAAATTAAAGAAAAAAGGTGGTACAGATAGAGAGCGCTCGTCGCCAAATTATGCAAATAGTACTATTAAAAAAGCTAGTACGTGCTTAGATGGGGTGCTAAAGTCTATTAAAGAAATTAGCATACCTATTTAATTCTTTGACAACTAAACTCCTTCATGCTTTGGGTAAACTTCTCTCATTTAAGTTTTTTTTAGAATTACATATCTCATTTAAGTGTTTTGCGTATGTGGCATGCTTAGAGCGTGGTTAATAGTATAGCCAACTGCTGGCTATATGATGTTGGCCATATATATTGTACGTATATAATGTGAAGAAACGAGTGGTAGTACTACCAATTACAAGATTAATTGTAAGAAATAGTAGTATGTATGAACTGAAGAGTTAAAGTAACGAGAAGGAACATAACATAGTTCTGCTGGGGGCTCAGCACAACACACCCCTCAAATAAAACTAAGCACCCTGAAATTAAACTAAGCAACTGGAGTAATCCGGTAGACACTGCATTAGAACCCCCATGAAAAACGACACTGCCACCTTACTCGGACTCCTCGTCCACGTGCTCGACTTCGCCCTTGTCCCTCTTCCTCTTGGCCGATACTTCTTTGCTTGAACCGCACACTTGGCTCTCGCTCTTCATCCAACCCTTGTAGATATTGGAACAAAGGTAGGCATCCATTGCAGCGTACTGGATGTGGTCTCTATCTAGTACATTCCGCTGCCATGTAAGATGAAACTCGGGCGGAGGTTTCATCAGTTTACCGTACGAAGGATCAACCATGGCTCCTGCCAGGGTCAGCATTGAAGGCTGGCGGGAGGGCACTAGCCCATTCTTTTGGAGGTCGACGGGCTGGCCTACAACGAGGCCTATCCGACTCAGGACTCTTTTCTCGTTCGTAAAGTCTACAGTAACGAATTTGACTTTGCCGCCCACGAGGAAGTTCTTAAAATCCTCGCACTCAACGTCGATATGGCATATGTGGTAGACCAAGCATAAGTTATGCATGCAAACCTGGATCACGGCAGGCTTCTTCATCTCTTCCTCCTTTAGATTCTTCTCTTTTCCCAGGACTGCGGTGTACTCAACATCTAGCCCAGCAACCCACTCATCACCATTTGACTTTTCGAACAAGCGTCTGAAGCGAGCAAGGCATCCTTTCACCGTCGCGGAAGAATGGGTGTAGATGACATCAAACTCATCACCGGTGATGGTTCTAACCTTGTACTCACCGCCGATCATGGAGATTTGGGATGCCATGCATTTGGGCGGAGGGTTAGGATTAGTGGAACTGCTGTAATGTGAAAGGACGGGACGACTAGGAGCGAACTGTCATAATGTTAAAGGACGGCCGGGGACGAGTAGGAGCGAACTGCTAGCAGTTTTTCGATTGTAAAAATGCTTGAGTGGGTCGTGCGAACGGCATGGTAGTGGCTTGCCCGGTGGATAAATGGATTCATGCACAGTACTATGGGGGCCCAATTAGATGTCATGTCTACTAGACGCCCAATTAAATGGCTTCTTGCATCTGCGTGTTCGCATGTCAAGCGTCGGGAAAATTATAGGTGATATGAAGCTTTCCATGCTCCCATGATACGGCCTTCCGAGAGCCCTTGGATCTAAGATCGAACGGTTGCATGGCGTGATTCTAGACCTATGGGTGAATATCCTATCCTAGAGGGTTATTCGGCAAATTTTCAGCAACTTAGCATGCGACCGGTCGATCTCAGATCCAAGGCTGTCAGCAGCCCGTATCATGGTCGCGCCTACCACGACCGTCGCCTCGCTCGCGCGGTCGCGCCCATGGAGATTTCAGATGGCTATAAATGAGCATTTTTTGCCTACTTTGCATGCATGAAACTACTTCCTCCATCCAGGTGTGTTAGGCTATCTAATGTTGGCATGTCATACATAGTCATCACTTAGTCACTCATACAACAAGGTTAGCTATAGGGTTGGCTATAAGAGTATTTTTTTACTTCTCTCTATCTCTTTCTTCGTAGTATTTATTGCATTTGCCAACGAGTAAGGAGTACAGTAATTGGCACCTGTATACCATGGAGGTGGTCAGGAATCAGGAGACTCACGCCGGTCGTAGCGCCGCAGTAATAATAATAATGGCAAGTCAAATCATAGGGCCCCACCTGTCCAGCAATAACGAGCCGTCAAATCACACAGCCCTACGTTTGCAGCAGCCTACTCCCTCATCTTCTCGCCTCTCTGTCGAACTGACTAGGCGGAACTGCCCCGCCTACCGCGTGGTAAAAGCCCCGCCCTTGACTTTTAAATATAATTTTGTATCCATGGATTGCGCCATGGAGCAAAACCTCAAGAAAACGGCGGTACACATGTATACAGCATGCCCGTCGCATTCGCGTCGCACCCCAGACGGTCGGTCGGTCTGGCACGCCGCTCTCCGAATGGAACACGCGTCATATTGCATTTGCACACACATGTGGGAACACAATTGAGAACCGACCATAGGCACACTCCCCCGTCCCAGCAAGTCGGCTGAGTTAATAGAAGAGAGAGATGAGCGATAGTACTGGAGCAGTGCTGTAAACACGTCGGTGCCTGGACGATCCCTACATGACACGGGAGATCAGTTCATCCATGCATGTGACCAGACTCAAGCAAATGGCTGGATTGGCTATCGTCTACATATCGTGCAGGCTGTGTTGTACAGGGCTGTAATTTTGATGAGAAATAAAAAAAAAGGTTTCTTGTCATCTCGCAATATTAGGTGTCATATGCTTCAGATCACTGCGAGGGTTAAACAGCGACAACTGCATTCCTCCAAGGCGCTAGTCATTGGGGGCACATGCACGAAGACTACTCGGCTGCCATCTAGGTCAAGCTGGCTATGTTAATTAGGACATATATTGATTGATCCCTTTTCTACGAGTTTGTCTTTAATTTGAGCTTTGATCCTCGTCTAGTTTGTCCGTCAGGATTCATGTTGTCTCCTTGGGGCAGTGAGGTTATGGTTTCTTGTCATGTGGCATTTTTTCGTGTTATATGTTAATCCGGTGCTTCAGATCAAAATGACGACAACTGCGCCTCCGGGGCACGTGCATGAAGACTTCTTGACAGTCATTGATGAGGTCAAGTCGGCTCCGGTAGATAAAAGAAAACTACTCCACTATATAGGCAGGAGCCTCCGCGCTTGCTTGCTAGTGTTTCTCTCTTCACACTCTCTCGTCCTCTCCAGATCTAAACACGATAGTGGTGGCCACACTCTCTCTCTGCTCACTGCTGGTCACAGACCCGACCGGATCCCCTCCACCGGGGAAGGTGAGAAGGTGCAATGTTCATGCGGTCGTCCTCGGCGACGGCTCTTACCCACTGTCGGCGTGTCCGATCAGCGTGTCTTGCCGTTCTCTCCCACGCAGCGCCGGCTAGGGAGGGCCTCTGACCCCTTCTTCCTTGCTGCCATAGTGCAGGCAGATCCGGCCTCCCGCCGCCCACCTAGCGACATCCTGGTGACCCTCAAGTATAACTTCCTTCGAAACCGGCCTTGCTCTACTGCCCCAGCTCCCGACGTCACTGCATTTGTATCTTTTACTATTTCTCAGGCCCCCTCATAGATAGGATCGATCGGCTTTTCGAAAGCCACCTAAATTTTTACTGTTAAGAGGTAAAACTACTTCATGCAGTCGAATCTAGTACTACTTGGTTCAAACAGGGAAGAAAGGGGGTGGGGGTGGGGGAAGATTTGTTACCTGAATCTAGGACTTCGTCGAAAGAGGAAATAATGGGGGTGAAAAGTAGCAGAGACTGGCTATCCAACTGGTCTCTTGGTCTAATAGGGAAATAAAGGGAAACACAGTACAAACTCAATATAAACCGATCTATTGGTTGAAAAAGGAAAGAAATTGGGACTGGGGGACAAGTCAACAGAGTATGTCCAGCACTAGATTTGCTAGCCTCACACAGTATAAGGTGGCTATACCGAACAAAAATGGGACCAACTCAGATATCCTGTTCTGATGTTTGTTGCCCTGAGCCCCTCTTATGTAATCCCACTGGTAAAATGTAGCAGTCCCACTGTTAAAAGTAAGGACACGTTAAACCAATGTTGTTTTCAATGTAATGCCTCCAGTAATATGAATCAATAGCACTGTTTTTCATGTCCTGCTAAATTTCCCATTAAGATAAGTTGCTTCTTTTCGTTAGAAATGCAACTATCCTGGTCCGCCTACTCTTCCGTGCCCAAATACCAACTCTTTAGCAGTTGTTAATGTAATGTTGCTGGTAAAATGAAGCAATGGCACCATTAAAGTAATGTCGTATTTAACGGTTGTCATAGTTAATACTAATGTCCACATTAATATCTAGCAATGCTGCTGCTTTAGAAATTGCTACTGTCCTTGTAGGATCGCCATTCAGATAAGGAACATGCTTCTTTTCATTTGATGTATGTTTCATCACTTGTTAGTCACCCTCCTTTCCACCTTTTTATGCAAACAAAGATATACATTTCACGCTTGATCTTAGTTGAACTACACAAATGATATCCAAATTATAGTTGAAGATTTCACTAGCTTCACGACCAACCTTGATGTTGCTCAATTTTATTGCAACTAATGAAGAAGAAGCTGCTAGCTCATGGGACATTGCTTCATTTTAGGTGAACTTCACAAAAAGGTCCCATGAATTGAATCATCCATGTTGGTGACTGGTGTCATCCCTTCTACGATGGCGTTAACTGTAGATATGGTTCCCATCGCGAGGTATGTTCCTTTTTGGTCTGACCATTTGCCAAAGATCCTGCATGTTGACTCTGCTCTTGTGCTACTGTTTTGGCACGGCCATGATAAAGCAGTAATGTTATTATTTTGCACCTTAATCTAGTGGCACTATTAATTTGAGGCAATGTTTTGGCACCGCTAGTGCCACTGTTTTTTTTATATATCGAAAGAGGGGGTGTCCTCCGATTTCATTAAAGAAACCCAACCATAGAGAACCATTATCCGACAACATCTCAGTGTAAACGGGCAGTTATGCAACTACTACTAGAACGGACTGAGTACTAGTAGGAGACAAGTTCGCCACATAAGCTAGGCAGGTAGGGGAACACATCACCAGCTCGACCAAGTTTGGATTACAACCCAAATGCTACCACAGAAACATCAGGGGGGAAGATAGGGACTGAAAGAGTGAGCTTCAGCATCCCAGTCTAAGCACCCCCGGCCTCCATCCTTACGACGCACGGTACACCTCGCTTGCCACCTGCTCGACCCTAGTGCCACTAATAAAATGAAGTAATAATACAGTTAAAATAGACCGAGTGTCCTCTCTATCATTTCATTTCCAATGTAGATAAAGGAAGTGCTTCTCTTTGTTAGTATATGTTTCATCAACTAGTCCCATTGTTAATGTTTAAGCGTTTCTGCAAACTAGGGTGCTTAATTTTAGTTGATCTACACAAAAATAGAGATTGGACTGTCTCAAGGACCCTCCTTGTACTACCGCTGTACACTGATGTTCATCACTGGCAGAAGGTGTATCGGGGAGAATTGGGTCGATTTCCAGCATGAGGCCTACCGTATGAGGTGTCGTAGGGCCCATCTCGCCCTCGCAGCATGGCATACTGTGGTACTATTGCAATATTTTCCCATTAAGAAAATGAAGTTTCTTCTATTTATTAGTGTATGTTTCATCAACTAGTGCCACCATAATGTAATCACGCTTTTTCATTATCTGTGCAAACAGGGTTATTCAGCTGCATTTTGGTGGAACTGCACAAATGTACAGATGGAACCGGCATATATGCAGAGCACGAGGTGCCAAGTAAAAATTACCGACACCAACCATGCTCCATCTAAGCATTGGCATCCACCACCAGTGGGATGGGTGGCGCTCTCTGTGGATGGATCTTTCTCGGTAGCAAATCCTCTAATCAAACACTAGTAGCTTAGATTGGCCCTTTTCTAGGGAGTACTCTTTTCTGAAAGAAGCACCAATCTATTATTCTTTATTTGTACACAGTGTCACAACTTTGTTTTTGGTCCAGAGATATTTTAGGGTGATTGGCGTAGTACTCGGAGACTGATTGTAAGCATGATTTTCATTAGCCGTCACACTGATTGTAAGCATGAGCAAATGGAAGATTAGGTTAGTGCGAAGCTTAGCTTAAGCCCTACCGCCGTCGTTGAAACTAGGCGAGCGGAGAGGGAACCATGGAGAATGGCGGGGAAGCGATCTAGCGCCATCCGGCCTCCTCTTGCGGTGGGAGAACGAATACTCCTATGGCTCCGGCTGGCACTACACCCTCACGAACGGCACACCATACTTGATCGATTCGTTATCCTCTGGAAGCTCGACCTTCGACCTGTACGCCCACCACCTTCGCCTGACTTTCGCGTCGGGTGAATCTGTCTGCTCCATCACCTAGAGGAGATACTCGATGAACTTGAAGGACTGCGACGTGACTGCCGCCGGGGAGTACATCGCCGCCCTCATCGCCGTCGTCTCGCTCTTTCGCATACATTGCCACATGGCCCTCATCGTCCTCGAAATCTCTCACTCTTTGTCAAACCAAGTAAGGGTCTCCTTCAACCTGGCTAACTTCGCCTGGTCACCGCTGGTGATCTGGCCGATTCGCTGCTGCATCCTCTCCATAGATGTCCTTCTGAGAGGTCCAGTGCTAGCTTTGGAAGATGGGAGGAGAGACGGTGGTCTTGCAATGGAGAAGAGGGAGAGGCGAGACAGTGGTTTTGCAATGGAGAAGATGGAGAGGAGAGGAGGTGGTTTTGCAATGGAGAAGAGGGAGAGGCGAGACGGTGGTTTTGGAATGGAGATGATGGAGAGGAGAGGGGGTGGTTTTGCAATGGGGAAGAGAGAGAGGAGCGTGCGGCAGCAATTTAGGATTGGACGAGAGGGCCGGCGCGCTGTGACTGGATCAAAATTAAAATCAATTTACCCTTCAATTAAGAAAGCGACCCCACATTAACTTGTCTCCCTTGTATTCTGGATCATATTTGACCATGATTTTCACAAATAAAATATATGTTATACATTGCAAAAATAATATATTTTGAAAGTACATTCAGATACGAACCAAACGATACATTTTTTGATGACATGCATTCACATTTTGCTTGTCAAATACAGTACGTGGTCAAACTTTGACCCAAAATACGCAAAATAAAAAAATACTTCCAAGACCAGCGCCGCTCCTCTCCTATTAAACCACCGCCGCTCCTCTCCTGTTACAATCCAAATCCAACGCCGCTCCTTTCCTCTTCCATTTCAAAACCACCGCCGCTCCTCTACTGTTCCAATCCAAAACCAACGCCGCTCCTCTCCTCTTCCATTTGAAAACCACCGCCGCTCCTCTCCCGTTCTAATCCAAAACCAGCGCCGCTCCTCTCCTCTTCCATTCAAAAACCACCACCGGCGAGTGAAGGTGATGCGGAGAAGTAGATCAATGGAGGAGTACAACCGATACGTGTGGATCGCAGGCGGCGACCCTGTGAATCTATCTAGGATGTTGGAGATACAGTCTTGGTTTGACAACCTAGAGCAATTAGCGGCGACGGCGACAGCGATGGCCAAATATATGGAAAAGAGCAAAAAGGAGGCGATACACCAGGAGGGAGTCGCGCGGGAGTACATAGAGCTGCTCCTCTGGGCCATGGATCAAACAGATTCACCGGATCCGATCATGAGGCTATGGTGGTGGGAGTATCGATCCAAGATGGAGCATCCACCCGAGATTGAAGGATTGAGCATCTACACAGTGCCGTTTGTGAGGGTGCCGTGGCAGAGCGAGCCGGTGGAGTCTTCGTCGACCAAACCCAACTGCACGAGGAGAAAAATAGTTCGCGCGATGACGTTTCCCCGCCATCCTCTCCCTCGCCGTTCACCTCGTCCCACGGGGCGGCTGTCTGCCGCCGAGGAATAGGAGGGGACTCCCCCCCCCCCAAATAGTCTGAGGAGGAGCTTAGGGTTGTCAGTATTTGCAGATTGTGTTTTGTGTTTCAGATTTGAGAGTACTTTCAGATATGAATGTCTTTTGAATTTCAGATTTGCAGTATTGAGCATATGAAGTATTTTATGAATTCTAGAGATCTATTTTTAGCACTTTAAAAAATGTAATTTCATATAAAAGTGCAGACAATGTGATTCTCAGAGAAGAAACTGCAAGTTTCAGTTTCAGATAAGAAACTGCAAGTTTCCGAGGCAGAGCATTTATATTAACACGCCCTTTTCAAACAGGGATAACATCATGTTGGAAGTTTTATTCATTGTCGAAAATGAAACTACCAGCCAGTTAACATCATGTTGATCAACATTCATGCATAGCACATCTTCATATGATGCATAGTCAAAAAGATATGCTATTTTCAAAATGCCCACACAATGTTGAGTGTGTTGGAGGTGGTGTGCGTAGATGACAATGGGCACCCACATGTCAGAGGCAGAGGCAAAAATTTATGAATATTTTCACTGCATCAGGTGGAATCGAACCCGGGCGGAGCATCGGTTGGGGAGTGGAACTTGGCCACTGGGCTACTCTAGTACTTTCGCTAGAAATTAGGCACAACATCTACCACTACTGTAGCACGTCTATGGCCCTACCAGGTCCATGGCCGTACGCAAGCAAGTGCCTCATTGAAAAAATACTTCCTCCTAATACTATACTGACGATGGGGGCCACGGGTTTGTCAACGTAGTTACTAAAGGAGATAAATTTACAACGAAGATAGTCATCGGGGAGCTGGCATGTATCATTTATTATCAGTGGGCCAACAAGTATCAACTGGGTTGTGGGCTGCCCAGTCTAGGCTTTCTTTTTTAACATGTGCAGCCCACGACATGCCAGTTTGTATTTGTTTGAGGGCCATCATGTATCGACCGGCCTATAACCCTTCCATCCTAGGTTTTATTTGTTCTTAAACATCCGCAGCCCAACTTATGTTTTTTTTTTTGAAGAAAACGCAGAGGTCTGTTCTATTTTTCTATATAAGAATAGGAACGCCAGGTCCAGCTTATGTTTCCCTTCTAACTATATTATATATATTTATATTATTTTATATGTTATTATATATTATTGTTATTATCATCATATATTTAACAAATACTTACATATATAAGAAAAAAATATCCCATGTATTATGAACTTATAAAAATAAATGTTTAATAATAAAATCATGGTTTTTTACTTAAGGTCAACGAAAATACAGGTGATTGTGTACAAAAGCTTGGTAAGATTTAAGGACTAATGTAAATAAAACACTTATTATTTAAATATATTTATAACAAAATGCTCAGCCCCTGTTTATTTTTTGATAACATTGCTGCGCCCAACCCAACATTATAATTAGAACTAGCCCAGTAAAATCATGTATTTCAAGAAAGTGCAAATGGGCTGTAATTTTTTAGAAAAAAATAAATGGGCTGCATGTACGCTACATTATTGGTTCACCCAGGCCAGCAAATTCGTGTATTTCTAGAAAGTGCAAATGGGTTGTAGTTTTTTTAGAAAAAAAATAAATGGGCCGCATGTACGCTACATTATTTGTTCACCCAGCGCAGCGAATGGACTGTAAATTCTAAAAAAAATGGGTTGAATACGTGCGATATTTTTGGAGGCTGAAATGTGGGCCAATAGGTCGAAGCCAACGCAAGGCATTGTCAACTTAGTCAACAAATGATTCTGACATCGATAGCCGTTGGATTTACATCCAACGGTCGTCATTCATCTTCAATCTCTCGTCTTCTTCCTCCAGCGCCGTCGGGACCACCTGCTCCCGCCTCCGGCTGCTAGCAGCTCTACTTAGCACGCTTCGCTGTGAAGCGCTACCCCACCACCGGCCAAGCCATCCCTCCACCCCTTCACACCTCCTGTTATTCTCCGCCGACTGCAGAATCACGCCGCACCAGAACCAGTTAACCCTCATACACCTCTCTGTCTGCGACTCCACTGCCGCATATTCCCATCACCGGCTCGTTGTCGTCCAGGGCCTCGCCATCATCCACCGCCTTGGTGCGCTCGACGCGGCTTGGTCAACGTGGTCAACAAACGAGAGTCATCGGAAAAGGACTGTACGTGGAGAGCCTGACAGTGGGGACGCACCAGGTCCATGGACGCACGCATGCAACCACCTCCTTATTACGCGAAAATAAAATTATTCCTCCCCCTGAAAGCTGAGACCCACCACGTATATCTTCGCAAGGAAGGAAGTGCCTCCTTATGCCTGCCCCTGACAGCTGGGACCCACCAACAACATCTTTGCACGCAAGGAAGTGCCGCCTTATTACGGGCAAAAAAAATATGATTCCGCCGCTGACCGCTGGGACCCGCCAACTATATATTCACATGCAAGGAAGTGCCTCCTTGCCCTCCCTGACAGCTGGGACCCACCTGGTCGAAGCGTACGTAGCGTTGTCTGTGTACATACCGGTCGATCGGTCTGTCTACCACGATGTACTGTGGCCGAGTAAGGAGTGGTAGCAGTTCAGGCAGTCCAGTCAAAACCGTGTACACCTACGTACAACTAGATGCCAAAAAATATGGCCACGTACGTACATACGGGCGGGGTCTCAAACGCGTACTCGCGCATACGTACGGCCAGGGCTCGTGTACATGGAGAGGCAACAGATGGCAGCAACGGCGTCCTGTTCATCGGAAGCCAACCGGCTGGGTCGGAATGGAGAAACTGCGTCATGTTCATCGGGAGGCAACAGAATGCGTCGTGTTCATCGGGAGGCCACGGAATACATCGTGTTCATCGGGAGCCAACCGGCTTGGACGGAATAGCCGAAACGAGGTCTGGCGTACTGCAGAACGGAGGAAACGGGCCTTCTGTTCGATCGCGTACGGTTGAAACGGGGTCCTGTTCATCGGGAAGGGTCTGGCATACCGCAAAACGGAGGAAACAGACTTGTGTTCGAGTGCCTACGGTCGAAACGGGGTCCTGTTGATCGGGAGGGGTGTGGCGTACCGCAAAATGGAGGAAACGGACTTGTGTTGGAGCGCCTACGGTCGAAACGGGGTCCTGTTCATCCACCATCTACTGCCTCGCTCCAGCCTCCACGGGCTACTGTTCATACACCATCGACCTCCTCCAGCCTCCACGGATACTGTTCATCCACGGGCTACTGTTCATCCAGCCTCCACCGGCTACTGTTCACAGAGCCTCCACGGGGTCCTGTTCATCCACCCCCAACCGGCTGGGGTGCGGCGGCCTCCTCGGGGTCCTGTTCATCCAGCGGCAACGACCTACTACCACGAGGTCCTGTTCATCCAACCCCCACTGGGAACTGTTCATCCACAGCCAACCAACCGGCTCGACTCACCACGTCTCGACTCGTTCTACGTACCGCACGCACGGTAGCAACAGTCACTGTTCATCGAGTGGTAACCAACACCGGCTGGCTAGCTACGTCTCGCACGTGGGCTCGATCGGCTTCAGTGTAAGCAGCAGCAGTGATCGATCGCTCGGTTCAGTTAGCAGCAACAGCGAAGGAATCGCTCGGGTTCAGTCAGCAGCGAATGAATCGCTCGTGTTCAGTTAACAGCCAAGGGATCGATCACTCGGGTTCAGTAACGTAGCTAGCAGTGCGATCGCTCGGGTTCAGTTAGAGCCCAACGCCTCACACACACGCGCGTACATGAGAGAAACGCGCAAACCACAGTGCATCGCTCGGCCCCAACCACCCACCGTAACCGGGAACTCCCCGATATTTTCCTCGCCCTCGCTTCTACATGATTTTTTCCGTCATGGACGGCCCAAAGAATGTCATGCAGCTGCGTCTCCGGCCCACCCAGGACAAAAAGCCCATTTTCTGTCATGATTTTTTGTCATAGAAGTAGGAGCCCACCACATCTATGATGATACGTGCTTTTGTAACAATTATCGTCATAGAAGTGTCATAAGCATGACAGAAAAAAAATCGTTCGGCCCAAAATATCACGGATGTGTCTTTTTTTGCAGTGCCCTCTTGCGTACGTGATGGTTCACTATTATTGACTATGGTGGAGCCCAAGGAACTATTAGCAGATCGTCGACAGCCAAAGTCGAGCGATTGTCAGAACCTTGTGAAAAGAGACACCATGCCGTCAATTAATTGAACCGAAGCAACACTCGACAGAAGCATAGCAAGAACATACCCCCACATCCACATGTGATCTAGATTGCAACCTGCATCTACTCATAGAACCGCTCATGATGCCACTGTTGGGAAACATGGTAGAAAACAAAAAAAATTGCCCTACGTTAACCCAGGAACAATATGAAGATGCATAATGGGTTTGGATCAGCGATCGTTATCGACTCCGGGAGTGCAGCGAAAGTAGACGAGTCGGTGTAGATTGTACTTGAAGTCCGTCGAACGTCGATGACGATCCCACGAACTGCCCTTGAACAATCCCTTGAACTGAAGACCGAAGCATGGCCTCTCTACTTGGTTGCAAGCGTACGGTCTTCACGATCCGGCAGCGCTTCCCGATCCAGAGCTAATCATCATCGGAGAATTAGAGGGAGGAGATTAGAACCACACGGGGCTTCTAATTATGAGGATTAGAGGTGGCTAGGGCTAGCTCTAATTAGTCAACTAGGACCAACAAGAACTAGAACTAGATCAACTAGAGGAGGCTCCAAAACTTGTATGCACATAGGGTGGAAATCCTCTAGTATATATACGTTAGAAGGGAGGGAGAGGGCAGCCACCTAGGGGGAAAGAGTCCCCCTTGGTGTGCAATCCTTGGGGGGGGGAGTGGAACTCCCCTCCCAAGTAGGATTCGCCCCCCCATAAGGAAAGGGGGGCGCCACTTCCATATGGGCCTTTGTGGCCCATATCTCCTTCCACCACTTGGTCTTTTAAGGCCCATTGATATTTAAATTAAATATAAAATGTTCTAAATATTTTTAGACCATTATATATATATACTTTAACATCCCTGGAAACATTTTCCACCTATATATATTAATCGGTAATACCCGGTATTCCCGATATTCACCGAAACCCTTCTGGTGACCCCGAAACGCTTCCGGACCCTCTCGGAACTATTTTGGATATTAATAAAACAATTCCACAAATATATTCTCATCACTCCCATCGTACTAATACTCAATAGATCATGATTACCTTAAGATTGTGACCCCGTAGGTTCGGACATTCGATAACTCATAGACATGAACGAAACCCCTTCGTTCAATGACCGATAGCGGAACCGTGGACATCCATATCGATCCCTATGATTACACGAATGATATTCGAGTGAACCTTTGGTTATCATGTGATGCTCCGTTTGCTTTGTGATACTTTACAAAACCCGGTGTGCATCGGTATCCTCCTGAGTCATCACCATGCTCACTATACCGTTGCTCCCGTTACCGGTTTTGTTCTTCTTTCTTGTTGACATGTTCTGGCATCCCTGTGAGGTAGTCACCTATGTCTGGCCAGATGATCACTACTGCAGGATGGTCCAAACACGACACTACAATCAGAGACCCTTCGAAAAAACTGTGTGTGATGCATTAATTGCAAACGGTGTTGTAAAAAATCGTCAAAAAGATACAAAATGTTTGCGATGGCGGAGACATCAAACACGATTTAGATTATAGTTGCGTGTCCGATGCATGGCATATGATTAATCCAGAAGAACTGTTCGCGATGAGCCAGAACAACAGAAAAGAGCAGCCATATCAAGGTGTGTGCAATATACTGCATACAGTTCATTCGGATGAAGTATTTGCGATTAGGGAACGCAACAGAAACGATCAGCAAGATCAAGGTGTGTGCGATATACGACATACAGTTCACTCGGATGAACTGTTTTCGATTAGCCAACCCAACAGAAACGGTTCAACTTAACAAGATGTGTGTGATATACGGCATACAGTTCACATAGATGAACTATTCGTGATGAGCCAAAAGAACACAAACGATTCGTGTAAACAAGATGTGTGTGATACGCGGCAAACAACCCACTCGAAAGAACTATTTGTGATGAGAAAATTGATGGAAATATGCCCTAGAGGCAATAATAAAGTTGTTATTATTATATTTCCTTATTCATGATAAAGGTTTATTATTCATGCTAGAATTGTATTGATCGGAAACTTAAATACATGTGTGGATACATAAACAAATACCGTGTCACTAGTAAGCCTCTACTAGACTAGCTCGTTGATCAAAGATGGTTAAGGTTTCCTAACCATGGACATGTGTTGTCACTTGATAACGGGATCACATCATTAGGAGAATGATGTGATGGACAAGACGCATCCGTTAGCTTAGCATATGATCGTTTAGTTTATTGCTACTGCTTTCTTAATGTCAAATACATGTTCCTTCGACCATGAGATCATGCAACTCCCGAATACCGCAGGAATGCCTTCAGTGCTATCAAACATCACAACGTAACTGGGTGATCATAAAGTGCTCTACAGGTATCTCCGAAGGTGTCTATTGAGTTGACGTGAATCGAGATTGGGATTTGTCACTCCGTGTATCTGAGAGGTATCTCCGGGCCCTCTCGGTAATACAACATCACAAGAAGCTTGCAAGCAAAGTGACTAAGGAGTTAGTTACAAGATAATGTATTATGAAACGAGTAAATAGACTTGCCGGTAACGAGATTGAACTAGGTATGAAGATACCGACGATCGAATCTCGGGCAAGTAACATACCGACAGACAAAGGGAATTACGTATGTTGTCATAAAGGTTCGATCGATAAAGATCTTCGTAGAATATGTAGGAACCAACATGGGCATCCAGGTTCCGCTATTGGTTATTGACCGGAGAAGTGTCTCGTTCATGTTTACATCATTATCGAACCATAGGGTCCGCACGCTTAACGTTCGTTGACGATATAGTATTATATGAGTTATGTGAGTTGATGACCGAATGTTGTTCAGAGTCCCGGATGAGATCACGGACATGACGAGGAGCTCTGGAATGGTCCGGAGGTAAAGATTGATATATAGGACGATGCTATTTGCTCACCGGAAAGGTTTCGGAATGTATCAGGTAGTCATCGGATCACCGGAAGGGGTTCCGGGAAGCCCCGGGAGGTTATTGGGCCATATGGGCCAAGAGAGGGGAGCACACCAACCCACAAGGGGCTGACACACCCCACCTCTAGGCCACCAGCCCTAGGGAAGGAAAGAGGGGAGGGTTGGCCCCTCCTGCCTTCCCTCCACCTAAGAGGAAGGAAAGGGGGGGGGGACGTCACCCCCTCCTGCCTTCCACCCGCGCACCAAACAAGGAAGGGGGGGCTCGGCCAGGGCAGGCGCCCAAGGTAGCCGCCGGCCCCTTAGGGGAACCCTAGGTTGCCTCCCCTCCTCCCCCCACCTATATATATGTGTGGAGGGGAGGGACAACATACACCATGATCCCCAAGCCGTGTGCGGCGCCCCTCTCCCTCTAGTTCACTCTCAGTCATATTTTCGTAGTGCTCGACGAAGCCCTACGAAGATAGTTGCATCACCACCGTCACCACACCGCCGTGCTACCGGAACTCATCGACTACTTCACCCGTCTTGCTAGATCAAGAAGGCGAGGACATCATCGAGCTGAACATGTGCTGAACGCGAAGGTGCCGTACGTTCGGTACTTGATCGGTTGGATCACGAAGGTGTTCTACTACATCAACCGCGTTGATAAACGCTTCTGCTTAACGGTCTACGAGGGTACATAGACACACTCTCCCCTCTCGTAGCTATGCATCTCCATGGATAGATCTTGCGTGTGTGTAGAAACATTTTTGTTTTCCATGCAACATTTCCCAATAGTGGTATCAGAGCCAGGGCTATGTGTAGATGATATGCACAAGTAGAACATAAAGAAGTTATGGGCGGTGATGGTCATACTGCTTACCACCAACGTCTTATTTTGATTCAGCGGTATTGTGGGATGAAGCGGCCCAGACCAACCTTACATGTCCATGCACATGAGACCGGTTCCACCGACTGACATGCAACTTGTTTTTCATAAAGGTGGCTGGCGGGTGTCTGTTTCTCCTACTTTAGTTGAATCGAATTTGACTATGGCCGGTCCTTGAAGAAGGTTAAAATAGCAAACTTGATAATCACCGTTCTGGTTTTGCGTAGGTAAGAACGGTTCTTGGTAGTTGCCCGTAGCAGCCACATAAAACTTGCAACAACAAAGTAGAGGATGTCTAACTTGTTTTTGCAGGGAATGTTGTGATGTGATATGGTAAAGATGTGATGTGATATACATTGTTGTATGAGATGATCATGTTTTGTAATATCGACAACCGGTAGGAGTGTTAGGGTTGTCTCTTAATTATTGTATGAAATGCAAGCGCCATCTAATTGCTTTACTTTATCACTATGTGTTAGCAATAGTTGTAAAAGCAATAGTTGGTGAGACGACCCCGACACAACGATGGAGATCAAGGTGTCAAGCCGGTGACGATGAAGATCATGACGATGCTTTGGAGATGGAGATCAAAAGCACAAGGTGATGATGGCCATATCATGTCACATATTTTGATTGCATGTGATGTTTATCCTTTATGCATCTTATTTTTCTTAGAACGACGGTAGCATTATAAGATGATCCCTTCACTAAATTTCAAGATAGAAGTGTTCTCCCCGAGTATGCACCGTTGCTAAAGCTCGTCGTTTCAAAGCACTTCGTGATGATCGGGTGTGATAGACTCTACGTTCACATACAACGGGTGTAAGACAGTTTTGCACAAGCAGAATACTTGGGTTAAACTTGACAAGCCTAGCATGTACAGACATGGTCTCAAAACGATGGAGACCGAAAGGTCGCACGCGAGTCATATAGTAGATATGATCAACATAGAGATGTTCACCATTGATGACTACCCCATCTCACGTGATGATCGGACATGGGTTAGTTGATTTGGATCATGTATCACTTAGATAACTTGAGGGATGTTAATTTAAGTGGGAGTTCATTAGTAATTTGATTAATTGAACTTAATTTATCATGAACTTAGTCTTAATAGTTTTGCATATCTATGTTGTAGATCTGTCGGGGCACGACACCTATGGGATCCTGAGAGATCCCTTTACGATTCGGCGGGGGGAGAGGTACACGCAAAGAGCAGAACCGGTGATCGACGCGTGAGGTTTTTACCCAGGTTCGGGCCGCTGATCAGCGTAAAACCCTACTCTTGCTTTGTGTTCTTATTGATGTTCTTGAGCCCAGCCTTCAGGAGCGCTCGTAATGAACAGTACGTTCGAAGAGCAGCTATGCATGCAGAATGGGCCAGAAGTTCTCCTCCTCTGTAGCAGTTGCCTTGGGCCTCCTTTTATATGCTCAAAGGGGTCTCCACAGTGGCAAAATGTACATACATTGAGGTGTAAAGTGGCTACAGGGTATCATACCTAACCCCTGACGGATTAGGACAAGCGCATTTAATGCACCGTGAGGTGTCCGTTTAGGTGTCCTCACTTTCTTGGAGATGGAAAAAGGGGCCATCCCATCAGCACCGCTTAAGCTCTCCTCCACTGGCGTGCCGCCACGCATCCATGGAAGGAGCCAGAATGTCATACTCGTCACTGTGCCGAAGCGGTGGCACAGTGGTAGAACCTCGCCAGGCGCTGAAACTTGCTGGGCGCCAAGCCTTGCCGGGCACCGATCCTTGCCGGGTGCCAAGCCTTGCCGGGCGCCGATCCTTGCCGGGTTCCTCAGGCCACCCCGGCAAGGATCTTGCCGGGGAGGCTGGTCTTCGATTTCCAGCTTTACTCATTTGCTGATCCTCAGATTTCTGACTTGATGATTCCCTCGATAACTTAAATCGACCTCGAGCTGATCCCGGCAAGCCTTGCCGCGAGGACGGCTACAACTGCCCGTGCACAAGTAAGGGGTACTAAGGGCCCAATACTTAGTACACCGACAGGAGCCCCCGGGCCTGGGCCACACACGAGTGCGAGGCGTTGTTGGGCTAGGCCCAAACAGTGCACGGGCACGCGTGGCAGGGAATCAACTGCTCGCAAAGATCTTGTTTTACTGTGCCCCCCCACTACGCGCACGGAGCGCGCGATGTGGGAAGCGTGCCAAAAAGGCTGCAAACTGTTTCGCGCCCACAGAGGCGCATTCATATTGGGGGATAAACAAGGCGGCCTCGCTCCTTCCCCATAAAAAGGAGAAGTCGTGGAGGCGCAGACCCATTCACCCCCCTCTTCTTCCCAATCTGGCTATTGCCATCGCCTTCCTCTACTCGAGTTCAGAGCGAAATCTTCCTTCTCTTCTGCTCGCCATTCCCACGCTCATTCCATCCTCCTGCTTTCATCTCCACAGCCGCCATGCCGCCCAAGATCAGCAAGGGCAAGGGCACAGACAAGGAGGCAAAAGCCGAAGTTCCGGAAAGCGAGCTGGTGAAGATGCGGAAGAAGCTCGTCGTCTTCCCTCCGACGGTTGACGCCGAAACCTTGAAGGGACGATACCAATGCATGTGGGCGAAGGGAACACAAGCCCACCCCGCCACGCGCGTCATCCCAGGTGCTAATTCCAAAGGCGGATCGGACAGATACCCCTTCTTCACCGCGTACTTTTATTGCGGGCTCTGTCCACCTTTTTCCGATTTCTTCAACGACATCATGTATACGTACGGCTTCCGCCTTCTTGACTTCACGCCGAATGCCGTATTTTGCATGTCGATCTTTGCCCATCTTTGTGAAAATTTTGCCGGCGTGATCCCCAATTCCGCTCTCTTCCGCCACTATTTCTATCCTCGAATCCAAAAAGGAGAGGCTCTCTCTGGATCTATTTGTTGGATTCCAAGGGCCTGGAACAAGGAGATATACCCAGATGGAGTTTACCGCGAAAAGTGGGACAAGTGGCGGGCCGAATGGTGCTGGATCCAGGAAGCAGATCCTCATCCTTTTTGTCATCCCCGGCGACAGAAGGTGGTCCGCGGCAAGGATTGGGGCGATCTCGCCGCAGAAGACGAGAAGCTCACAATCGCCACTACCAGAATCCTGCGCTTGAAGGCTGCCGGGCTGACAATGGAGATGATCGGCTTCGACTTCCTCCGCCGCCGCATCGCCCCTCTGCAGAATAGGGGAAGGCCAGCCTGGGAGTATAAGAACGCAGCGGATGTTATGAGGCTGCGCCCCGGGCTGAACAACAACTTGACCGTTATGCAGCTTGGCGCCCTCCGCCAGAAGTTATTCCAGCGCGAAGACAAGCACCGGCTGCCGGCAAGGATCGTCCCCTTGTGCAACAACTCTGCGCTGGGGTCGATCATTGCTTTCTTGCCGATGTTCAATGCCCACGGCCTTGACCCGACCTGGGTCGAGCCAAGCGAGGAAGAAGCGCAGAAATTCTTCGACAATCTGACGGAGAAGCCTGTCCGGCAAGAACCAGATCTTATTCGCGCCACCACGGATCAGGAGGTAGCATACATCGCTACCAGAGTGGAGGAAGCGAATCTTGCCGCGGAGGCCGGCAGCGTTGGTTTCACGGAGTGGGAAGCCAGCGAGGCAGAGGTGGTAGTGGAGGCGAGGCCTGCCGGGGAGGACGAGGTTGCCGGGGAAGAGAGCGGCGCAGCCGCTGAAATCTCGTCCGGCGAGGACTCAGCCGAAGAAGAAGAGACGCGGGAAGAGCCCCCTCCCCCGAAGAAGAAGATGAAGCGTGTTCTTCGGAAGGCTGCGTCTGACATCCCGGCAAGCCAACCCTCTTCGAGCGGCGAAGCCCCCGGCAAGAAAGTGGCCGACAAGACCGGACCGCGGCAGGGGGCCCGTCAACAGCCTGCACGGTGTGCGAGGCCCGCACCAGCGGCCACTGCAGGGGCGGCAGGAGGGTCTCACACCACCGCACCGGAAACTGCCCCGGCGCCTGCCACAGCCAAGCGGCCTAGGACTCCTCCTCCGCCTCCCCACTCAGACACCGCAACGGAGGTCGACTTCGACATCTCCGGCTTTAGTCCGGAGCAAGAGGAAGAAGAGTAAGTACTTCGCCACAACTTTTGCCTTCCAATCTTGCATCAATTTTTACTGACTTGCTTGCATTGCTTCTGCAGTGACACAGAAACCTTGCTGGAGAGGATGGCGAAGAGGTCAAAGACTTCTACGGGCGACGAGCCCCCGGCAAGCTCCTCTAGCGTGCCAGAGACCATCATCGTGAGCCCGGAGCCTAGTCCTCAGCGCAGCCCCCAGCGTAAGTTCATTGTCCCTTTTTCTGTTGGCTGGTGCCGAAGCTTCCATTCTTGTCGCTGATATCTTCGGGTTCGTAGGAGAAGAACGGCAACAAGGAGAGGATCGCCCCATTGTGCCTCCTTCAACGACCGCTCTGCCCACAAGCACGTCTCCGGCAAGAGATCCTGCCGACGAGCCCGTCCAGATTGAGGAGGAGCCGACAAGCACGGACTCCGGCAACCCACTCCCGGCAACCGGAGTTGCCGGGAGAGGCGAAGCTACTTCTCGACAGCCCGACACAGGTACTCGATCGCCTCAAAGTGCTAGCTATTCTTTTCCCCTTACTTCTTTATCTTTGATCACTTCAAAATCTAAAAATTCGATCTTATTCTGACCTTCTCCTTCTCCCTTCAGAGTTCTCTGAGATGGAACATATAGAAGTCGATGCTGTCATCGAGGAGACCGCCAGGGATGCTGCTGCCGAAGCGGACAGGATCACCGCCAGCGAGGCCACCAAGGATGATGTCACCGGGGCCGGTGATGCTCTTGACGGGGAGGCCGCCAAGACGGCACGAATGGAAATCGCGGAAGAACCTGCCGAAGAGGGTGACAGGGAGGCTGGAGACCATACTGACGGCATTCCTGCCGCAGGAGCGCCAGGCGCTGCATCGGCTGCGGAGCCCCCTGTCACTGGTGAGGCGGCCACTGAAGACCAGCCATCAACATCTGACGAGCCCTCATCCAGCAAGTACCTCAAGGTTGGCGAAAACCTATTCATCAACTTGCCAGGGACGGCAAGCACCGAGGCACCAGCCGAAGGAGAAATTTTTGAAGAAATCATCACTGCTGCCGGGCTTGAAGTTGTTGATGATCCCAGCGCTAGCAGTGGCAAGTCTGAAGAGGATCGGCTCCTTCAGGCCATGGGCGAAAACTTCCGCAAACTCCAGGCTCTCCATCGTGCCCGAAAGGAGAAGGCGGACTCCAGAATGGCAGTTGTCGGGGCAGCCGAAGCGGATTTTCAAAGGCGCGTCGCACAAATGCAAATCTAGCACGCCGAGGCCCTTCAAGAGCTGGTTGCCGGTCGAGAACAAGTGAGCCAGCAATGGAATGAGGTCCTCCTGAAGCAATCAGACATGGAGAAAGCCCATGACGAAGCTGTTCAAAGGATTGCTGCCGAAGATGCCCTCCTGACGGGGCGCCGCGTTGCTCTTGATGCTCATGAGGAAGATCTCACTGCTCGTGAGCAGGCGCTCGCCGCCAAGCTTCGCAGCAAGGATGAAGACATTGAAAATCTTGTCGCACGGCGGACCCAGGAGCTGGAGCAGAAGCACAAGGAGGCGCTCGAAGCTCTAACTGCAAGTCACGCCGGCAAGCTCAAGGAGGCCGTCGATGCTGCCGAAGCTGCAGAGGCCGCCAAGAACGAGCTGAGCGACAAAGTGAAGAGGCTGGAAACAGATCTCGAAGAGCACGGCAAGGAACTCTCGACGCTCAAGGGGGACAAGGAAAAAACCCTCCACTCCTTGGCGGAGATGCAAGTTGCCCTGTCCGACAAGACCAAGCAGCTCTCCTCT
Organism: Thinopyrum elongatum; assembly: GCA_011799875.1. Taxonomy (NCBI): domain Eukaryota; kingdom Viridiplantae; phylum Streptophyta; class Magnoliopsida; order Poales; family Poaceae; genus Thinopyrum; species Thinopyrum elongatum. Next base: position 334,199,812 of record CM022299.1, on the reverse strand, counting down.
GCGGCTGATAATATTGCGGTTCTGGAGTTGAAGCTGACCACGCTGCAGAAATCCCTCGAGGCCGGCAGGGCCCGTGAGAAGGCTCTACTCAAGGATCTCCAAGGAGTGAGGAACCTGCTCAAGAGCGCTGCCGCTGCCCAGGCTGATTATGAAAAGGGAGTGGAGATCTGGACTGGCCGTCTCATCGCCACCGCGGAGAAGCTTACCGCGGAACTGTCAACCATGGGCTTGTCGAACTTCAGATATTCTTCCGAGGAAAGAATATCTCCAAGCGCTAGGTTGACGATGTTCTTTGAAAGCATCATCAACGCGTTGAGGGCGCTCCAGTCCAGCCGGGCGACCCAACTGGCGAACGAGACTCGCCGGCTTTGCCGGGCCGTCCTTCGCAAGGTGCTCCTCAAGGTGGTGCATAGCAATCCCGGCATCGACCTCTCCAGCGCACTCGGCCACCTGCCAAAGGACGCAAATGTTGAAGCGCTTGAGAAGTACATCGCGCCGATCCTTGAGAAGGTGGACTCCATCAAAAGGATCGAAGGCCAGCGCAGGGATTGAGTGCTTCCCCTTTGATTCTTGCCGCCACCATCTCATGTAAAAGACAGTTAAGTCTCGAGTTAGAACTGCGGCAACTTATGGATGTAATATAATTTAACTATGTTTAGGCTCATGCTAGCTACTTTCCTTGTTTGATTCCTTTATGTATGGAGTTCATCCTACGCTTACTGAAAAACTTGCCGGCGCGCAACCTGCTGCGAGCGCTGGGTGCGGGACTTCAGCAGCCTGCTGGAGGCGCAGCGGCCGGCAAGACTCCTTGGCACTCTCAGTGCAGCCACTTAAATCGTTGAGCGGACTCGAAACAAAATAAGGGCGCAACTGATTACAACAAGGGTTCCTTCGCGTGCAGATTTTCCATACAAGGGTCGGAATCGTCCAAGGAACTAACTTGGTAATAAAAAGAAAAACTTGCTCTGAGTTTTTAGGACTTAGCTTTCTGTCTTTGTCCTTCCTCCGGCAAGCATACGATTCCGAACGTCACCAACTGGTATTCATGTCTCCCTTCCTCCCCCGGCAAATGTGCGCGCGAGGAATCCTTCTGTCTTTAAGAAAAAGAAAGAAGAGAAAATAAAGAGATGAAACCTTGGCGGTTCGTTAGAACTTACCGGGATCAGGTGTTATACAACATCTTAGACAAACATGCATATATGAATGTGAACATGAGAATCAATAAGGAAATGTACAACACTTAAATTTATTCATCTGTGCTCAGGGTCTGGGCCTGGCTTTGTACAAAGGATCACATGCCTTGCCGGCAAGACTTGTACAAAAAGGTGGTTGCTGGGAGCCCCCGACAACCGCGCCTTATGGATAGAACTTGCGAAGATGTTCGATATTCCAGGAATTACTCATTGGAACGCCATCCTCGGTCTCCAGGCGGACAGCGCCAGGCCTGGTGACTCGTACTACCCGATAAGGGCCTTCCCACTTTGGCGTCAACTTGTTTGAATTCTTGGCGGACTGAATCCGTTGAAGAACAAGGTCGCCTTCCTCAAGGCTTCGGGCATGAACTTTGAGGCTATGATAGCGGCGCAAAGCTTGCTGGTAGCGTGCAGCTCGCACAGCAGCCTGAAGACGATTCTCCTCAAGGAGCACAGCGTCATCTTGCCGCAGTTGCTCTTGCTCGAGCTCATCATAAGCGAGCACTCGAGGAGATCCGTATATGAGTTCCGTGGGGAGAACTGCTTCCGCTCCATACACTAGAGCGAAGGGTGTCTGGCCGGTGGCTCGATTTGGTGTCGTTCTGATTGACCAAAGAACCGTCGGCAACTCATCAATCCAGCGTCTTCCGCACTTTTTTAGCCTGTCAAAAGTTCTGGTCCAGAGACCGCGCAGCACTTCAGCATTGGCCCTCTCCGCTTGGCCGTTGCTTCTCGGGTGAGCAACAGAGGCAAAACAAATCTTGCCGCCAAGGTCTTGGACGTACTGCATGAAGGTGCGACTTGTGAACTGCGTGCCGTTGTCGGTGATGATCCTATTAGGCACACCAAAACGGCAAACAATTCCTTTGAAGAACTTGACAGCCGACTGCGCTGTCACCTTCCTCACTGCTTCCACCTCCGGCCACTTTGTGAACTTGTCGATAGCAACGTACAAGTACTCAAAGCCCCTGGTAGCACGGGGGAAAGGGCCCAGTATATCGAGCCCCCAGACCAAAAATGGCCAGGAGAGAGGGATTGTTTGAAGAGCTTGAGCTGGCTGATGTAATTTCTTCGAATGAAACTGGCACGCTTCACACCTGGTTACTAGTGCAGTCGCATCCTGGAGGGCGGTGGGCCAAAAGAAACCTTGTCGGAATGCTTTCCCGGCAAGCGCTCTTGACCCTATGTGAGAGCCACACATACCCCCATGTATCTCTGCCAACAGCTCTAGTCCATCCTCCCGAGGAATGCACTTCAATTTCACACCGTTTGGTCTCTTTCTGTACAGGACGTCATCGACGAATTTGTACATAACAGACTGACGGGCTACTCTCTCCGCTTCTTCTTGTTCCTCAGGGAGTTCACCTGTCTGAAGGAAATGGACAATGTGCTGCGCCCATGCTGGAGCCTGAGGCTCGACGGCTAGGACTAAAGGCATCTCCTCCGCCGGGGGGACGATTGTCTCGACAGCAAGGGTCTGAGGCCCTGCCAGAGCCTGTTGTTCCCCAGCAGGTGTGTCGATCCCGGCAACTTCCTTGTCGGCGGCTCCGGGGAGCTCTGCCGGGAAGTACTGGCCAGAGTTCAACTTTCTTCTCTTTTCTTGCCGCATCGATGGCGCCACGGATGGTTGAGTCAATTGGAGCACAAAAGTTCCTGGCTCCACAGGCAACTTGAGGGCAGCACGCTTTGACAGGTCAACAGCAACGTTGTTCTCGGCACGAGGAACGTGCTCCATCTGCAGACCGTCAAAGCGCTCTTCCAATTTCCTCACTTCATCTACGTAGGCTTGCATCAACGGACTTTGGTAGTTCTTGTTGACCTGCCTGACGACAAGTTGTGAATCACCTTTGATAATGAGCTTTCTGATACCAAGGTCTGCTGCGATCCTGAGACCAGCAAGCAAACCTTCGTACTCCGCAGTGTTATTGGTTGAACTCTCCCGGGGAAAATGCATTTGGACTACATACTTGAGGTGCTCTCCGGTGGGTGCGACAAGCAGCACACCAGCACCGGCGCCTTGCAGCGAAAAAGCCCCGTCAAAGTACATAACCCATTGTTGATCGGTTTCCTTGCCGGGGAGACTTGTTTCTTGAACTTCTTCGTCTGGCGTCGGGGTCCATTCTGCAATGAACTCCGCCAAGGCCCTGCTCTGAATCGTCGAAGTACTTTCAAACTTAAGACCAAAGCTGGACAGCTCCAACGCCCACTCCACGATCCTGCCAGTTGCTTCCGGATTTTGCAAAATCCGTTGCAACGGAAAGCGAGTGACGACAGTGATCTCATGTGCTTGAAAATAATGGCGCGGCTTTCTTGAGGCCATAAGGAGGCCAAAAAGCAACTTCTGCACACCAGAATATCTTGATCTAGCCCCTTGTAAGAGGGAGCTAACAAAATAAACTGGGCGCTGCACCACCTTTTTCTTCTGCACGGGCTCTTCTGTTGCGCAGATCCTGTCTTGCCGGGGAAGATCTTGCCGCGTCACTTGGCGGTCCTGCCGCTGATGTTGCCTCCTCATCAGCTTCCCTTTGCGCCACCAGCGCAGCACTAACCACTTGATTTGTTGCCGCCAGATACAGCAGCAACGGCTCTTGTGGTTTAGGTGCGACTAGCGTCGGCGGAGAAGAAAGGTATTTCTTCAAATCTTGCAGCGCTGCCTCCGCTTCCGGAGTCCATTTCATTGGACCTGCCTTCTTCAAAATTTTGAAGAAGGGCAGGGCGCGCTCAGCAGATTTGGAAATAAACCTGCTTAGAGCAGCAACACAGCCGGCAAGACGACGCACATCCTTGACGCGTCTTGGCGCTTCGATTTGCTCAATAGCTTTGATCTTGTCGGGGTTCGCTTCGATTCCCCGGCAAGATACAAAGAATCCGAGGAGCTTGCCGGAAGGAACACCGAACACGCACTTCTCAGGATTGAGCTTCAAGTTGATCTTGCGCAGGTTCGCGAATGTTTCTTCTAAATCTTGAATGAGCGTTGCTTTATCCTTAGTTTTGACCACTATATCATCCATATACGCCTCCATATTTCTATGGAGTTGTGGCTCAAAACCAATCTGGATTGCTTTGGCAAATGTTGAACCAGCACTTTTCAACCCGAAAGGCATTCGTATAAAGCAATACGTACCACATGGGGTGATAAAGGCAGTCTTCTCTTCATCTTCCTTTGCCATAAAAATCTGATGATACCCTGAATAGGCATCAAGGAAGGACAGGAGATCACAACCAGCGGTGGCATCCACGATCTGGTCGATGTGCGGCAAGGGAAAAGGATCTTTTGGACAAGCTTTATTGATATCTGTGTAATCGATACAAAGCCTCCATTTCCCGTTCGCTTTCCGTACTACGACTGGATTAGCCAACCAGGTTGGATGAAGCACTCCTTTGACCAGTCCTGCCGCCTCCAGCTTCTTAATTTCTTCGGCAATGAATTCTTGCCGCTCCAAGGCCTGTTTCCTCACCCTTTGCTTGACGGGCCGCGCATGGGGACAGATAGCAAGGTGGTGCTCAATCACTTTCCTGGGAACGCCGGGGATGTCAGACGGTTGCCACGCAAACACGTCGACATTCGCCCGCAGGAAAGCAACGAGCGCGCTTTCCTATTTGTCATCTAGGGCGGAACTTATAGTGAAAGTTCCCCCCGTTCCGTCCTACCTGGCAGGCACCTTCTTAGTTTCCGGCGGGGCAGCCTTGGACTTCTTGTTCTTGCCGGTGGAACTCTCTGGTACGTCCTCGACGGAAGCGCGGCACTCCGAGGAGGCGCGCTTGCCGGAGTTCGCGCCAAGGTTCCTGCCGGTCTTCTTCTTCCCCCCGGGAGTTCCAGCGGCAGGAGCAGATGCCTTGATGGCAGGTGCTGCAACTGCTTCCCGGTAAAGTTGATCGGCACAGATGAGCGCATCCCTCTTGTCGGAATGGATAGTGATGACGCCCAACGGCCCAGGCATCTTCAAGACGTTGTATGCGTAGTGTGATGCCGCCATGAACTTAGCCAGCGCTGGCCGGCCAAGGATCCCATTGTATGACATGGGGATCTTGGCGACATCAAACACCAGCTTTTCGGTCCTGAAGTTAAGCTCGCTGCCAAATGTTACCGGCAGCGTGATCTTGCCCTTAGGCTGGGTTCTTCCCGGGTTGACCCCTTGAAACGTACCCGTTTCCTCGAGGTCTTCGTCGGGAATCTGAAGCTTTGTGAGCACGTCTGGTGATATTAAGTTTAGGCCGGCCCCGCCGTCAACTAACATCTCCGTCACCTTGAGGTTGCGAATTGTCGGGGAAACCAACAATGGCAAACACCCGACCGCAGTTGTGCGATCGGGGTGATCCTCGGCGTCAAAGATGATAGGCGTGCTGGACCACTTCGGAGGCCTACAAGCATCGGGGGATGGCTCTGCCGCATTAACCTCCCGCACCCACTGTTTAAGTTGGCGGTGGGAAGAATGGAGCGAGGCACCCCCATCAATGCACATAGCCTCCGTAGCCTTCTGGAATTCCTGCTCACTGGATTCATCATCTTCCTCATCATCATCTCCTTCTTTATCTCGGCCCCGAGCGGGCCGATCCTTCTGCTGCTTGGCCTTGCCGCGGCGACCCCCTCGGCCACCGCGTTTCTTGCCGGACCCCTCAGCACCGTCTTGGGCCTTCTCTTTGTCTCACCTCTCGTATTCGGCCTTCTGCTTCTCGGCAAGCTGCTCAACTTGCCGGCAGTCCTGGAGATCGTGGCCCTTAGTGCGATGGATCTTGCAATATTGCTTGCCGGAGTTCTCCGACTTGTCGGCAGCCGCCAAGGCCTGACAGGAAGGGCACCCGGCAAGATCCTTGCCGGGGGCGCTAACCTTGGCCTTCTTGGCGGTGCCAGGGTTGCCGGATTCCTCGACGGCAAGCACGGCCTTGCCTCCGCGCTTCCTATTCCGCCGCCGGCCTTTCCTTGACGGAGCCGCAGCATCTTCTTCTTCTGAGTCGCCTGTCGCACCAACAGCTTCCCCGGGGAGTTTTCTCCCCTCTTCAGCTCGAGCACACTTGTCGGCCAAAGTGTAAAGCTCGGCAATACTCCTGACTTTGTTCATCGCTAGCTCTTCCCGCATCCTGCGGTTACGCACGTTCTGATGGAACGCGCTAATGACAGCGGCAGGATGAACATCAGGAATATTGTACTGCACCCGGCTGAATCTCTGCATAAACTTGCGCAAGGACTCGCCCTCCTTCTGAGGGATGATGTGCAAATCACTTTCTTGGCCAGGACCTTGGTGGCCTCCAACAAAGGCGCCAACAAACTGATGGCACAGATCTGACCAGCAAGAAATAGAATCTTCCGGCAGATGCATCAACCACGACCTGACGTTGGGTTTGAGCACCAACGGGAAGTAGTTGGCAAGTATCTTGTCATCTCGGCCCCCGGCAGCTTGCACCGCAATGGTGTAGATACTCAGGAACTCCGAGGGATGGGTCTTGCCGTCATATTTCTCCGGGACCTCTGGCTTGAAGGTTCGGAGATTGGGCCACTGGACTCGCCGCAGCTCACGGGTAAACGCCGGAGGTCCCACCTCGTAAGGCAGGTCTCCTACGTTCCCTGGCGCGGGCTCATCGACAACTGGCCCCACGCGCTTATCAGACTGATAGCGCGCTTCCCGTCGCCGCTCGATGGTTGTTCGAGCCTCCTCCTTGCCTCGTTCCTGGAGAACCAGACGCTGATCACGGCGCATCCGCGGATCGGACGACGCCGTGGAAACTTCTTCATGGCGGTCGACTTGCTGAGCTGTCAGCCGCCGCTGATGTCGCGGAGGAGAGTGCACTGTAGTTGCACCACCTCCGGTTTTCTCTCCACCGGCTCGCATCGGATCGATGGGCTTCCGCTGAGAGGGCCCTGCCTCTTGTGGTCCATCCTTGTTAGCGAAGCCGATAAGGCTCGGATAGTAGCTCGCCACTCCTCCATCTTCCCCGGAGTGGGAGGAAAATCGAGGAGCAGCTGTGCACGTGCCAAGGCTTCCGCTGGCGTAGGTGGCAGCGACAGGTGCGACGTACGTGAGGTGCTCTGACTCCTAACCAAGTTAGAAGGAGCACCGCCACGGTCACGCGACTGCGCGCCACCTTCGCCGGCAGCTCGGTGTGCATGCTGGTCCCGCGCATCTTGGGATCTATGCGCAGAAACCTTTTCGTAGGGACGCCCCGAACCACCAGCGCCATGATGTCGCTCGTCTTGCACAACCTGGGCAGGTTGCGAGGCTCGCGGCGGCGCGGGAGCTCCAGCAGGCGCTCTCTGATCCCTAGAGTTTGTTGTGCCACCCGTAGGCAACACAACGCCATCTCTAGATCCAGCGGCGCGCAAGTTACCACTGCCACTGCGAATGATACCGCTTGCTTGGCTTGGATCACCAGAACACCGCGGGGGTTCCAGTCCTCTTCCTTCTGCACCCACACCATCGCCTGTCTGCGAAGGCGCGGGCAAAACAGACCCGGACGGTTGTGCTGTCGCGATGTTCTTCTTCTTGGGCGGCATAATGAAGGAACTAGGGCGTCGACCACCAGATCAGGTTCACGCAACCTTCAATCCCCCTACCTGGCGCACCAAAGATGTCGGGGCACGACACCTATGGGATCCCGAGAGATCCCTTTACGATTCGGCGGGGGGAGAGGTACACGCAAAGAGCAGAACCGGTGATCGACGCGTGAGGTTTTCACCCAGGTTCGGGCCGCTGATCAGCGTAAAACCCTACTCCTGCTTTGTGTTCTTATTGATGTTCTTGAGCCCAGCCTTCAGGAGCGCTCGTAATGAACAGTACGTTCGAAGAGCAGCTACGCATGCAGAATGGGCCAGAAGTTCTCCTCCTCTGTAGCAGTTGCCTTGGGCCTCCTTTTATATGCTCAAAGGGGTCTCCACAGTGGCAAAATGTACATACATTGAGGTGTAAAGTGGCTACAGGGTATCATACCTAACCCCTGACGGATTAGGACAAGCGCATTTAATGCACCGTGAGGTGTCCATTTAGGTGTCCTCACTTTCTTGGGGATGGAAAAAGGGGCCATCCCATCAGCACCGCTTGAGCTCTCCTCCACTGGCGCGCCGCCACGCATCCATGGAAGGAGCCAGAATGTCAGACTCGTCACTGTGCCGAAGCGGTGGCACATTGGCAGAACCTCGCCAGGCGCTGAAACTTGCTAGGCGCCAAGCCTTGCCGGGCACCGATCCTTGCCGGGTGCCAAGCCTTGCCAGGCGCCGATCCTTGCCGGGTTCCTCAGGCCACCCCGGCAAGGATCTTGCCAGGGAGGCTGGTCTTCGATTTCCAGCTTTACTCATTTGCTGATCCTCAGATTTCTGACTTGATGATTCCCTCGATAACTTAAATCGACCTCGAGCTGATCCCGGCAAGCCTTGCCGCGAGGACGGCTACAACTGCCTGTGCACAAGTAAGGGGTACTAAGGGCCCAATACTTAGTACACCGACAAGATCAATGGCTCGTGCTACCGTTCCCCTGAATTTTAATGCGTTCCTTGAGAAAGCTAAGTTGAAAGATGATGGTAGCAACTACAGGGACTGGGTCCGTAACTTGAGGATTATCCACATTGTTGCACAGAAGAATTATGTCCTTGATGCACCACTAGGTGACAGACCTGCTGCAGGAGCTACTGCAGATGTTATGAACATCTGGCAGACTCGATCTGATGACTACTCGATAGTTCAGTGTGCCATGCTTTATGGCCTAGAACCGGGATTTCAAAGACGTTTTGAACGCCACCGAGCATATGAGATGTTCCAAGAGCTGAAGTTGATATTTCAAGCCAATGCCCGGATTGAGAGATATGAAGTCTCCAACAAGTTCTATAGCTGCAAGATGGAAGAGAACAGTTCTGTCAGTGAACACATACTCAAAATGTCTGGGTATCATAACCACTTGACTCAGCTGGGAATTGATCTTCCAGTTGAGAGTGTTATTGACACAGTTCTTCAGTCACTGCCACCAAGCTATAAAGGCTTCATGATGAACTATAATATGCAAGGGATGACGGAAACAATTCCCGAGCTCTTTGCAATGCTTAAGGCCGCGGAGGTAGAAATCAAGAAGGAGCATCAAGTGTTTATGGTTAACAAGACACTAGTTTCAAGAAAAAGGGCAAGGGAAAGAAAGGGAACTTCAAAAAGAATAGCAAGCAAGTTGCCACTCCTATGAAGAAGCCCAAAGCTGGACCCAAGCCTGAAACTGAGTGCTTCTACTGCAAAGCGAATGGTCACTGGACGCGGAACTGCCCCAAATACTTGGCGGATAAGAAGGATGGCAAAGTGAACAAAGGTATATTTGATATACATGTTATTGATGTGTTCCTTACTAATGATCGTAGTAGCACCTGGGTATTTGATACTGGTTCGGTTGCTCATATTTGTAACTCGAAACAGGAGCTACGGAATAAACAAAGATTGGCTAAGGACGAGATGACGATGAGCGTCGGGAATGGTTCTAAGGTCGATTTGATCGTCGTCGGCACGCTACCTCTACATCTACCTTTGAGATTAGTTTTAGACCTCAATAATTGTTATTTGGTGCCAGCGTTGAGCATGAACATTATATCTAGAACTTGTTTATTGCGAGATGATTATTTATATGAGTAATATCTTTTATGGTCATGCACCTTTGATGAATGGTCTGTTCTTGTTGAATCTTTATCGTAGTGATACACATGTTCATAATATTGATGCCAAAAGATGCAAAGTTGGTAATGATAGTGCAACATACTTGTGGCACTGCCGTTTAGGTCATATTGGTGTAAAGTGCATGAAGAAAATCCATGCGGATGGACTTTTGGAATCACTTGATTATGAATCATTTGATACTTGCGAACCATGCCTCATGGGCAAGATGACCAAACTCCATTCTCCGGAACAATGGAGCGAGCTAATAACTTATTGGAAATAATACATACCGATGTATGCAGTCCGATGAGTGTTGAGGCACGCGGTGGGTATCATTATTTTCTGACCTTCACAGATGATTTGAGTAGGTATGGGTATATCTACTTGATGAAACACAAGTCTGAAACATTTGAAAAGTTCAAAGAATTTCAGAGTGAAGTGGAGAATCATCGTAATAAGAAAATAAAGTTTCTATGATCTGATCGCGGAGGCGTATATTTGAGTTACGAGTTTGGCCTTCATTTAAAACAATGTGGAATTGTTTCACAACTCACGCCACCTGGAACACCACAGTGTAATGGTGTGTCCGAATATCGTAACCGTACTTTATTAGATATGGTTCGTTCTATGATGTCTCTTACCGATTTGCCTTTATCATTTTGGGGTTATGCATTAGAGACAACCGCATTCATGTTAAATAGGGCACCATCTAAATCCGTTGAGACGACACCGTATGAACTATGGTTTGGAAAGAAACCTAAGCTATCATTTCTTAAAGTTTGTGGATGCGATACTTATGTCAAAAGGCTTCAACCTAATAAGCTCGAACCCAAATCGGAGAAGTGCGTCTTCATAGGATACCCTAAGGAAACTATTGGGTACACCTTCTACCACAGATCCAAAGGCAAGATCTTTGTTGCCAAGAATAGGTCCTTTCTAGAGAAGGATTTTCTCTCGAAAGAAGTGAGTACGAGGAAAGTAGAACTTGATGAGGTAATTGTACCTTCTCTCGAACTAGAAAGTAGCCCATCAGAGAAAACCGTTCCCGTGATGCCTACACCAAATAGAGAGTAAGCTAAAGATCATGATCATGAAACTTCGGATCAAGTTACTACAGAACCTCGTAGGTCGACCAGAACACGTTCCGCACCAGAGAGGTACGGTAATCCTGTCCTAGAAGTTAAGTTGTTAGACAACGGCGAACCTACGAACTATGAAGAAGCTACGATGAGCCCAAATTCTGACAAATGGCTTAAGGCCATGAAATATGAGATAGGATCCATGTATGAGAATAAAGTGTGGACTTTGGTGGACTTTCCCGATGATTGGCAAGCCATTGAGAATAAATGGATCTTCAAGAGGAAGACAGATGCTGATGGTAATATCACTGTCTACAAAGCTCGACTTGTCGTGAAAGGTTTTTGACAAGTTCAAGGGGTTGACTACGACGAGACTTTCTCACCTGTAGCGATGCTTAAGTCTGTCTGAATCATGTTAGCAATTGCTGCATTTTATGATTATGAAATCTGGCAAATGGATGTCAAAACTGCATTCCTTAATGGGTTTCTTAAAGAAGAGTCGTATATGATGCAACCAGAAAGTTTTGTCGATCCTAAAGGTGCCAACAAAGTGTGCAGCTCCAGCGAACCATCTATGGACTGGTGCAAGCATCTCGGAGTTGGAATATAAGCTTTGATGATGTGATCAAAGCATATGGTTTTATACAGACTTATGGTGAAGCCTGTATTTACAAGAAAGTGAGTGGGAGCTCTGTAGCATTTCTGATATTATATGTGGATGACATATTGTTGATTGGAAATGATATAGAATTTCTGGATAGCATAAAAGTATACTTGAATAAGAATTTTTCAATGAAAGACCTCGGTGAAGATGCTTATATATTGGGCATCAAGATCTATAGGGAAAGATCAAGACGCTTAATAGGACTTTCACAAAGCACATACCTTGACAAAGTTCTGAAGAAGTTCAAAATGGACCAGTCAAAGAAAGGGTTCTTGCTTGTGTTGCAAGGTGTGAAATTGAGTCAGACTCAAAGTCCGACCACAGCAGAAGATAGAGAGAAAATGAAAGCCATTCCCTATGACTCAGCCATAGGTTCTATCATGTATGCTATGCTGTGTACCAGATCTGATGTGTGCCTTGCCATAAGTTTGGCAGGGAGGTACCAAAGTAATCCAGGAGTGGATCACTGGACAATGGTGAAGAACATCCTGAAGTACCTAAAAAGGACCAAGGATATGTTTCTCGTTTATAGAGGTGATGAAGAGCTCGTCGTAAAAGGTTACGTCGATGCTAGCTTCGACACTGATCTAGATGACTCTAAGTCACAAACCGGATACGTATTTATATTGAATGGTGGAGCTGCCATTTGGTGCAGTTCCAAGCAGAGCGTCGTGGCGGGATCTATGTGTGAAGCGAAGTACATAGCTGCTTCGGAAGCAGCACATGAAGGAGTCTGGATGAAGGAGTTCGTATCCGATCTGTGTGTAATACCCAGTGCATCGGGTCTAATGAAAATCTTTTGTGACAACACTGGAGCAATTGCCTTGGCGAAGGAATCTAGGTTTCACAAGAGAACCAAACACATCAAGAGACACTTCAACTCCATTCGTGAAAAGGTCAAGGATGGAGACATAGAAATTTGCAAAATACATACGGATCTGAATGTAGCAGACCCGTTGACTAAACTTCTTCCGCGGGCAAAACATGATCATCACCAAGACTCCATGGGTGTTAGATTCATTACTATATAATCTAGATTATTGACTCTAGTGCAAGTGGGAGACTGATGGAAATATGCCCTAGAGGCAATAATAAAGTTGTTATTATTATATTTCCTTATTCATGATAAAAGGTTTATTATTCATGCTAGAATTGTATTGATCGAAAACTTAAATACACGTGTGGATACATAAACAAATACCATGTCATAGTAAGCCTCTACTAGACTAGCTCATTGATCAAAGATGGTTAAGGTTTCCTAACCATGGACATGTGTTGTGATAACCCACAAGTATAGGGGATCGCAATAGTTTTCGAGGGTAGAGTATTCAACCCAAATTTATTGATTCGACACAAGGGGAGCCAAAGAATATTTGAGAGTATTAGCAACTGAGTTGTCAGTTCAATCACACCTGGAGATTAATTATCTGCAGCAAAGTGATCAGTAGCACAGTAATATGATAGTTTTGATAGTAGTAGCAGCAGCAGTAACGGTAACATTGATAGCAGTAGTTTCGTAGCAAGTGCAATAGTAACAGCAGCAGTAGTAACTTAGCAAGATCAATATGTAGGAAAATCATAGGCATTGGATCGGTAATTTGTTGGATGATATTCATCATGAGACAGTTATAACCTAGGGCGATACGGCACTAGCTCCAGTTCATAAATATAATGTAGGCATGTATTCCGTAAATTGTCATACGTGCTTATGGAAAGAACTTGCATGACATCTTTTGTCCTACCCTCCCGTGGCAGCGGGGTCCATATTGGAAACTAGGGGATATTAAGGCCTCCTTTTAATAGAGAACTGGAACAAATCATTAACACACGATGAATACACGAACTCCTCAAACTACGGTCATCACCGGGAGTGGTCCCGACTATTGTCACTCCGGGGTTGCCAGATCATAACACGTAGTAGGTGACTATAACTTGCAAGATCGGATCTAGAACATGGATATAATGGTGATAACATAAACGGTTCAGATCTAAAATCATGGCACCCGGGCCCAAAGTGACAAGCATTAAGCATGGCAAAGTCATAGCAACATCAATCTCAGAACATAATGGATACTAGGGATCAAGCCCTAACAAAACTAACTTGATTACATGATGAATCTCATCCAACTCCTCACCAACCAGTGAGCCTATGAAGGAATTACTCACTCCCGGTGGGGAGCATCATGGAATTGGCGATGGAGAAAGGTTGGTGATGATGAATACCAAAGATCCCCCTCTTCGGAGCCCCAAACGGACTCCAGATCTGGCCTCCCGATGAAGAACAGGAGGTGGCGGTAGCTCCGTCTCGCGGAATGCGATAATTCTTTCTCCCTGATTTTTTTCTGGAAAAATGTGATTTTATAGCATCGGTTTCAGGGTCTGCGGGGCCACCAGGTGGGAACAACCCACCTGGGCACGCCTGGAGGGGGTGGCACGCCCTGGTGGGTTGTGCCCACCTAGGTGCCCCCCTTCGGTGGTTCTTGGCTCCAGTATTTTTCTTTTATTGTATAAAAATTCCTCGCAAAGTTTCGTTCCATTCCGAGAACTTTTATTTATGCACAAAAACAACACCATGGTAGTTCTGCTGAAAACAGCGTCAATCCAGGTTAGTTTCATTCAAATCATGCAAATTAGAGTCCAAAACAAGAGGAAAAGCGTTAGGAAAAGTAGATACGACGGAGACGTATCAACTCCCCCAAGCTTAAACCTTTGCTTGTCCTCAAGCAATTCAGTTGATAAACTGAAAGTGAAAAAGAAAAACTTTTACGGACTCTTTTGCTCTTGTTTGCATAAATAAGCTTAAGTAGCACCCAGGTTTTCAGCAAAGATTATAACTAACCATGTTGACAATAACTCTTAAAAATTACATTAACTCATAACAATGACATAATCAGCTAGCAAGCAATAATAAGATATCTCGAACAACAACACGTTATTAAAACAATCATGATATAATATGACAATAGTGGTATCTCGCTAGCCCTTTCTGAGACTGCAAAACATAAATGCAGAGCACCTCCAAAGTCCGAGCAGTGACTAAACATTGTAATTCATGGTAGAAAAGATCCAGTCATGATGCACCCAACATTAGCTACACACAATGCATAAGCATGACAGAAGTGCTCTCAGGTTCTGGCGCTTATTTGAGAAGGTGATGACACAACATAAAAGTAAATAGATAGTCCCTTCGCAGAGGGGAGTAGTGATTTGCAGAGGTGCTAGAGCTCAAGTTTTCAAAATAGAGGTATATGAAATTTTGAGAGATGCAACCTTCTAGTTTACTTCGCGACCATCAGTTATCAATATCTTCCATGCTAAACACATTAGTGGTGGTTCCCAAGCGATAAAAGTAAAGGTTTACTCCCCCTCCACCAACATTCACACTCCACGGCTTGTCCGAAACAACAGGTACCGTCCATACCAACAACAGTCCTGAGGGAGTTTTGTTTAATTATTTGCATTTTGAGTTCGGGAATGGGAATCCCTATTACCGCCCCTCTCGTGCAAGGACGAGCGAATAAACACTCATCATGAGAATAACCCGCTTAGCATGGAAGATACCAAATACCTCATGTCGCTCTATGAACAATCCAGGCACACAAAAAGGATATTTATTTGAGGTTTTTTAGAGGTGGCACATGCAAATTTACTTAGGACGGCAGGGTAATACCGCATATAGGTAGGTATAGTGGACTCATCTGGAATAACTTGGGTTCAAGGTTTTTGATGTACAAGCAGAATTCCCACTTAGTACAGGCGAAGGCTAGCAAATAGGTTGAGAAGCGGCCAGCTAGAGAGCAACAACGGTCATGAACATGCATTATGCATAAGTAACATTGGACACTAGCATGAGTAGGATATGAACACCATGAACATAAATATCATAGAGGCTATGTTGGTTTTTATTCAACTACATGCATGAACATGTGCCAAGTCAAGCCACTCGAACATTCAGAGGAGGATACCATATCATCATCCTACATCACAATCATTTTAACGCAATGTTGACATCCAAGATAAATCATTATCCACTCCTAGCTACTTATGCATGGCATGAGAAACTATAATCTTTAATTGTCATTGCAAACATGTTTGATCATAGTAGGCTGAATCATGGATACTAGGTTAAACATATTTACAAAAACAGAACAAGTCGAGTTCATACCCGTTTCTCTCTGCCACGGCCAGTTCATCAAATATCGTCATTATTGCCTTTCACTTGCACGACCGAACGATTTGAAAATAATAATAGTGCAAGAGTGCCATGGACTAAGCTGGAATTTGCAAATATTTTATTCAAAAGGAGAAGACAAGGCAAAATGTGCTCTTTGTTAGATCAACAATAATGCATATGAGAGCCACTCAACATTTTCATCGTGGTCTTCTCCTCGGTACGACTCGATAAAGAGGAAAAAGAAATTCAGAGAAACACACTGAAATATTTTTGGAGTTTTAGGTTTTCTGAAGGAAAGCAAATAAAAGGGGGAAAACAAAAATGAGAAAACTATTTACGCGGGAAAGCTCCCAACAAGAAAAAGGAAATATTTTTGGGTTTTTCTTTTTAGTGCTACAAGAATTTAAACTAGGAAGAAAAATAAAAAAGAAGCGAGAAATATGTTTCTGGAGTTTCAAGAAGTTTTTCAAACACACAAAAAGAATGCGAGAAAATAAATCTAACATGGATAATACAATGAAAAAGTGTGACACCGACAACTGGAATGAAATGTGTGAACATGAATGTAATGTCGGCGGAAATACGTACTCCCCCAAGCTTAGGATTTTGGCCTAGCTTGGTAATCTTCAGTAGCCTGCATAATGGTCGGAGTGATAACTCACGGAGGCTCTTGGTGCGGATGCAACCTGCCGTGCGGCCACCACTGCCATGTTATGAGCTCGGGCCTCACTCTCGAGAACATAATATCTTCCCCTACTGTAAACTTTAAAGAGAGCAGGTGCAGGCAAATATGTGTCCACAATAGAATCCTTATTAAACAACAATTTATAAGTGAAATTATGGGGTTCACGTCTAAGGATCTTATGACATTTTATAGCTTCAAAATCTAGGTACTGCGTGGGTAAAATAGGATCATAGAGCAAAGGTGAAACCCCCAGCTCTCTTGCTAAGCGTGTGGCATAAATTCCACCATAAAAATATCCACTACCAGCGTTGTGTTGCAACCTACGTGCGACAATCGCTCCAAGATTATAACTTTTGTCACCGGTGAGAGTGGTGCGAATGAGGCTCAAGTCTGGAGCACAAAGTGTACTGCAATCTTGCTTGCCTACAATGCATTTTCCATTGAATAATGCGAAATACTGGATTGCGGGAAAATGAATGCTCTTTATTCTAGCTTCCGTCACTCCCCTATTTTCACCATAACAAAGACTAGTCAAGAATATCTCAAACTCAGACCTTGGTGGTTCATCAAGCGAACCCCAAAATGGGATTTTACAGTGGTGAGCAAATCTCTCTAAAGAAATGGTAAATGGATTTGCATATAATTTAAATGACACCCTAGACTCACGGGGATGGAATTTAAATCCTTTGACAAATGATTCAGTGAGAGTGAGGTGTTGGTTGCACTTATCTGAAATGTAAGGACCGAGCTTGGCACATATTGCTAAAATTCTTCCTTAATGCCCACGCTCACCATATAATCATCGCATGGCCATAAGCATGTTTTGGTGGCGGCATCTCGTATAGAACTTTCACTTGGCTCAACATAAGACCGACGAGCGGAGCTGCTACTAGAAGATGCCTCCGAGGACCTCCACCTCGAAGAACTCCTTCCAAAGAAGTTCATAATATTCGCGTACAATTTTCTGGAAAAAAATTATGTCACAAATTTTCGTCAACAAAACTTTGTAAGATTGAAAACAACAATTCATAGAGATGCATAGAGGCCATAACAAGCATTCAAACTACTTAGAACTCTAAGAATTCAACTTGCAAGCACATCTACAGTAGCACCAAGAGTAGCTAATTATTCAAAATATAAACCACTAAAACAAAAACTAATTGGACAAACGGAGGAGTCACATACCAAGCAACAATTCCCCGAAACAGTTTCGGAAACGGAGCTTCGAGCAAAGAGATCGAAATCCGCGGGTTTGAGAGCAAGAACACGAGAGCAAAAGCAATGGTGAATTTTTCTAGAGGTAGGTGATGATGTGGGATGAAGAGATAAGTGAGGGGGCCCACATGGGGCCCACAACCCACCAGGGCGCGCCTGGGGGTCCTGGCGCACCCAGGTGGGTTGTGCCCACCTGGTGCACCTCCCTATGATATTATTTGCATAAAAAATTCTTAAATATTCAGAAAAAAAATCGTATTAAATTTTCAAAGCATTCTGAGAACTTTTATTTTTGGGTCATTTTTTTAATGCACGGAAAACTCAGAAAACAGACAAAACATGGCATTTTATTTTATTTAACTAATAAAACAGAAAACTAAAGGTAGGGACAGAAGGTAGTGCTCACTAAATTCATCAACTTCATACCTCTAAAAAATGATCCATTAATAAGGTTGATCAAGTCTTATTAACAACCACTTTCGATTAGCATGAAACCGGAGAACTTTCGTAAATCACTAAGTTACCTCAACAGGGATATGAATTTCCCCAACAATAAGCATTGCATATTTCTTTTTAACAGTAGATAGAGGTAGTTGAAAACTTCCAATATTGATTATCAGAGATTTTTCAATAACATTAATACCATTCACTTGAAATTGTTTCTTCGAAAAGTGCACCGTATGCTCATTACCATTGATATGAAAAGTGACCTTGCTTTTATTGCAATCAATAACAGCCCCTGCAGTATTAAAAAAGGGTCTACCAAGGATAATTGACATGTTGTCGTCCTCGGGCATCTCAAGTATAACAAAGTCAATCAAAATAGTAACATTAGCCACAACAACGGGCACATCCTCACAAATACTGATAGGTATGGCAGTTGATTTGTCAGCCATTTGCAAAGATATTTCAGTAGGTGTGAGTTTATTCAAGTCAAGTCTTTTATATAAAGAGAAAGGCATAACACTAACACCAGCTCCTAAATCACACAAAGCAGTTTTCACATAATTTCTTTTGATGGAGCAAGGTATAGTTGGTATTCCCGAATCTCCAAGTTTTTTAGGTACTCCATCTTTAAAGGTATAATTAGCAAGCATAGTGGAGATTTCAGCTTTCAGTATTTTTCTCTTATTGGTGATGATGTCTTTCATGTACTTTCCATAAGGAGGCATTTTAAGGATATCAGTCAAGCGAGTACGCAGAAAGACTAGCCTCAGCATTTCAGCAAAGTGTTCAAATTCTTCATCATCTTTCTTTTTAGTTGACTTAGGTTGAAAGGGCATAGGTTTTTGAACCCATGGTTCTCTTTCCTTACCGTGCTTTCTAGCAACAAAGTCTCTTTTATCATACCTTTTATTCTTAGGTTGTGGGTTATCAAGATCAACTGCTGGTTCTATCTCAACATCATTGTCTGGTTCTTTATTATTATTTTGAGTGTCTTCATGAACCTCATCATTACCTTTTTCATTATCAGAAGGTGAGTGTTCACTACCAGATTGAGTTTCGGCATCAGAGATAGAAACTTCATTATCATTATCAGGAGTTTTTTCTACTTCAGGTTCACTAGAGGCATGCAAAGTCCTATCATTTTTCTTCTTCCTTTTCTTTTTAGAAGGACTACGTGCATCGGTGTCAACTCTTTGAGAGTCTTGTTCAATTTGTTTTGGGTGTCCCTCAGGATAAAGTGGTTCCTGAGTCATTCTACCTCCTCTAGTCATTACTCTAACAGCATGATCATTGATATTATTGTTCATTTCATCTAACAATTCTCTTTGAGATTTAGCAACTTGTTCTAACTGAGTTTGAACCATAGAAGCATGCTTCCCTACACCTCTAACATCATTTGAGATTCTAAATAACAAGTCACTCAAGCGAGCAATCATATCATAATTATATTTCAACTATTTCATAACATTTGCATTGAAGTGATCTTTCTTTCTAATGTAGTTTTCAAACTCATAAAGGCATTGGCTAGGGTGCATATTGTGAGGATTATCATTATCATTGAATTTCATTAGAGAATTTACCTCTACCACCTTAGGTGGTGGTGGTGTATCAAGCCCATGTATTTCTTCAATAGGAGGTAAATTTTTGACATCCTCGGCTTTAATACCTTTTGCCTTCATAGATTTCTTTGCCTCTTGCATATCTTCAGGACTGAGATATAAAATACCCATCTTCTTCGGAGTGGGTTTAGATGGTGTTTCAGGAAGAGTCCAATCATCATAATTTTTCAATATGTTATTCAATAAATCTTCAGCTTGCCCAATAGTTTGTTCCCTGAAAACACAACCAGCACAACTATCTAGGAAATCCCTAGAAGCATCGGTTAGTCCATTATAGAAGATATCAAGTATTTCATTTTTCTTAAGAGGATGATCAGGCAAAGCATTAAGCAAACGGAGAAGCCTCCCCCAAGCTTGTGGGAGACTCTCTTCTTCAATTTGCACAAAGTTAAATATTTCCTGCAAGGCAGCTTGTTTCTTATGAGCAGGGAAATATTTTTCAGAGAAGTAATAAATCATGTCCTGGGGACTACGCACACAACCAGGAGCAAGAGTGTTGTACCAAGCTTTAGCATCACCCTTTAATGAGAACGAAAATAATTTGAGAATATAATAATAGCAAATTTTCTCATCATGAGCAAAAAGGGTGGCTATGTCATTCAACTTAGTAAGATGTGCCACAACAGTTTCAGTTTCATAACCATGGAAAGGATCAGATTCAACTAGAGTAATTAACTCTGGGTCGACAGAGAATTCATAATCCTTATCATCAACAAAGATAGGTGAAGTAGCAAACTTAGGATCACATTTCATTCTAGCATTCAAAGATCTTTCTTTAAACTTGCTTAATAATTTTTCTAGATCATCTCTATCTTTGCAAGCAAGAATATCTCTAGTTGCCTCCTCACCCACAACATAACCTTCCGGTACCTTAGGCAATTGATATCTAGGATGGCTAGTTCTAGTAGGTGTTTCAAGATTTTCAGTTTCAAGCTCATCATCAGTTTCAACAATATCATGTTGTCTTACTCTAGCAATTTGTTCATCAAGAAATTCACCTAGTGGCACATCATCATCAAGCAAGGTACTAGCATCATCATGAGTAGCATTCATAGAAGAAGTAGCATCATCAATAACTTGCGACATATCATGATTAATAGCATGTGGTGGTGTTGCAAGTTTACTTATAACAGAAGGTGAGTCTAAAGCGGAGCTGGATGGCAGTTCCTTACCTCCCCTCGTCTTAGAGGAAAAAATCTTAGTCTTAGCATCCTTCAGATTCTTCATAGTGATAATTTGATAATAATCCCAAGTGACTCAACAAATATAGCTGTGCTCCCCGGCAACGGTGCCAGAAAAAGGTCTTGATAACCCACAAGTATAGGGGATCGCAACAGTTTTCGAGGGTAGAGTATTCAACCCAAATTTATTGATTCGACACAAGGGGAGCCAAAGAATATTTGAGAGTATTAGCAACTGAGTTGTCAATTCAATCACACCTGGAGATTAATTATCTGCAGCAAAGTGATCAGTAGCACAGTAATATGATAGTTTTGATAGTAGTAGCAGGAGCAGTAACGGTAATAGTGATAGCAGTAGTTTCGTAGCAAGTGCAATAGTAACAGCAGTAGTAGTAACTTAGCAAGATCAATATGTAGGAAAATCATAGGCATTGGATCAGTAATTTATTGGATGATATTCATCATGAGACAGTTATAACCTAGGGCGATACGGCACTATCTCCAGTTCATAAATATAATGTAGGCATGTATTCCGTAAATAGTCATACGTGCTTATGGAAAGAACTTGCATGACATCTTTTGTCCTACCCTCCCGTGGCAGTGGGGTCCATATTGAAAACAAAGGGATATTAAGGCCTCCTTTTAATAGAGAACCGGAACAAAGCATTAACACACGGTGAATACATGAACTCCTCAAACTACGGTCATCACCAGGAGTTGTCCCGACTATTGTCACTCCGGGGTTGCCGGATCATAACATGTAGTAGGTGACTATAACTTGCAAGATCGGATCTAGAACATGGATATAATGGTGATAACATAAACGTTTCAGATCTGAAATCATGGCACCCGGGCCCAAAGTGACAAGCATTAAGCATGGCAAAGTCATAGCAACATCAATCTCAAAACATAATGGATACTAGGGATCAAGCCCTAACAAAACTAACTTGATTACATGATGAATCTCATCCAACTCCTCACCGACCAGCGAGCCTACAAAGGAATTACTCACTCCCGATGGGGAGCATCATGGAATTGATGATGGAGAAGGGTTGGTGATGACTAATACCGAAGATCCCCCTCTCCGGAGCCCCAAACGGACTCCAGATCTGGCCTCCCGATGAAGAACAGGAGGTGGCAGTGGCTCCGTCTCGCGGAACATGATAATTCTTTCTCCCTGATTTTTTTCTGGAAAAATGTGATTTTATAGCGTCGGTTTTAGGGTCAGCGGGGCCACCAGGTGGGAACAACCCACCTGGGCGCACCTAGAGGGGGTGGCGCGCCCTGGTGGGTTGTGCCCACCCAGGTGCCCCCCCTCCGGTGGTTCTTGGCTCCAGTATTTTTCTTTTATTGTATAAAAATTCCTCGCAAAGTTTCGTTCCATTTCGAGAACTTTTATTTCTGCACAAAAACAACACCATGGTAGTTCTGCTAAAAACAGCGTCAGTCCGGGTTAGTTTCATTCAAATCATGCAAATTAGAGTCCAAAACAAGAGGAAAAGCATTAGGAAAAGTAGATACGACAGAGACGTATCATGTTGTCACTTGATAACGGGATCACATCATTAGGAGAATGATGTGATGGACAAGACCCATCCGTTAGCTTAGCATATGTTCGTTTAGTTTATTGCTATTGCTTTCTTAATGTCAAACACATGTTCCTTCGACCATGAGATCATGCAACTCCCGGATACCGAAGGAATGCCTTGTGTGCTATCAAACGTCACAACATAAGTGGATGATCATAAAGATGCTCTACAGGTATCTCCGAAGGTGTCTGTTGAGTTGGCGTGAATCGAGATTGGGATTTGTCACTCCGTGTATCGGAGAGGTATCTCTGGGCCCTCTCGATAATACAGCATCATAAGAAGCTTGCAAGCAAAGTGACTAAGGAGTTAGTTACAAGATAATGTATTACAGAATGAGTAAAGAGACTTGCCGGTAACGAGATTGAACTTGGTATGAAGATACCGTCGATCGAATCTCGGGCAAGTAACATACCGATAGACAAAGGGAATTACGTATGTTGTCATAAGGTTCGACCGATAAAGATCTTCGTAGAATATGTAAGAACCAATATGGGTATCCAGGTTATGCTATTGGTTATTGACCAGAGAAGTGTCTCGGTCATGTCTACATAGTTCTCGAACCCGTAGGGTCTGCACGATTAACGTTCGTTGACGATATAGTGTTATATGGGTTATATGATTTGGTGACCGAATGTTGTTGGGAGTCCCGGATGAGATCACGGACATGACGAGGAGCTCCGGAATGGTCCGGAGGTAAAGATTGATATATAGGACGATGATGTTTGGACATCGGAAGAGTTTCGGTAGTACCGGGTATTCATCGGATCACCGGAAGGGGTTCCGAGAAGCCCCGGGAGGCTATATGAGCTTAATGGGCCAAAGGGGGGAACACACCAGCCCACAAGAGGCTAGTGCGCCCCTCTCCCTGGCCGCCGGCCCTAGGGGAAGGAAAGGGGGAGGGTTGGCCCCTCCTGCCTTTCGCTCCTCATGAGAGAAAGGAAAGGGGGGCGCCACCTCCCCCTGCCTTCCTCCCGCGCACAAATAAGGAAGGGGGCGCGGCTAGGGCAGGAGCCCAAGGAGGATTCGGCCTCCTTGGGGGCGCTTCCTGGCTGCCTCCCCTCTCCCCTCACCTATATATATGAGGGAGGGGGCGCCACACAAGACCACGACAATCTCTTAGCCGTGTGCGGTGCCCCTCTCCACAGTTTCGTCCCTCGGTCATATTTTCGGAGAGCTTAGGCGAAGCCCTGCGGAAATAGCATCACCACCACCATCACCGGGCCGTCGTGCTGTCAGAACTCATCTACTACTTTGCCCGTCTTGCTGGATCAAGAAGGCGAGGACATCACCGAGCTGAACGTGTGCTGAACATGGAGGTGTCGTACGTTCTGTACTTGATCGGTTGGATCACGAAGAAGTTTGACTACATCAACTGCGTTACTAAAAGCTTCCGCTTACGGTCTACGAGGGTATGTAGACACACTCTCCCCTCTCGTTGCTATGCATCTCCATGGATAGATCTTGCGTGTGCATAGAATTTTTTTTGTTTTCCATGCAACGTTCCACAACAGGGCCAAGAGAGGGGAGCAGACCAGCCCACAAGGGGCTGGCGCGCCCCACCTCTAGGCCACTGGCCCTAGGGAAGGAAAAGGGGGAGGGCTAGCCCCTCCTGCCTTCCCTCCACCTCAGAGGAAGGAAAGGGGGGGGGGGGCGCCACCCCCTCCTACCTTCCCCCCGCGCACCAAAGAAGGAAGGGGGCGCGGCCAGGGCAGGAGCCCAAGGTGGCCGCCGGCCCCTTGGGGGAACCCTAGGCTACCTCCCCTCCTCTCCCATCTATATATATGTGTGTGGAGGGAGAGGGGCAACATACACCACGATACCCAAGCCGTGTGCGGCGCCCCTCTCCCTCTAGTTCACCCTCGGTCATATTTTCGTAGTGCTCGGCGAAGCCCTGCGGAGATAGTTGCATCACCACCGTGACCACGCCGTCGGGCTGCCGGAACTCATCTACTACTTCATCCATCTTGCTGGATCAACAAGGCGAGGATGTCATCGAGCTAAACGTGTGCTGAACGCGGAGGTGCCATATGTTCGGTACTTGCACTAGTACAGCGAGGTGCTATACAAACAGTTTTTAACCCCTTTCCTCGACGGCATTCTGAACCATCGCCTAGTGAGTGACTATGTAGGGGGTCCTTCCCACACGACCCAGAAACCGTCGGGGATATGCCCTCCTTGGACACACGCTCAGCAAAATGAGGTCGTGTGCGACCGACGAGCAATCAAATATGGTTATACGTACAGTAGTGCTAAAAAAATACAATTATACAGGCAAAATCGTTTCCGGTCGTAAGTACATCCCACACAGTCAGTCCCCGCTAAACGTTTCCGTTCGTATGTACATTCCACACAATCAATCCAAGGAATACGCTTCCGTTAGTATGTACATCCCACACAGTTAATCCAAGAAGTATGTTTCCGTTCGTATATACATCCCACACAGTCACTCCAAGGAAAACGTTTCCGTTCGCAGGTACATCACACACAATTTTCCCCATTAAATTGTTTGTGATAGCATTGCCATTGCACACGATATTAACACTTTTATCATTTGCGTTATTTAATGCATCACACACGGTGCGTAGAAGAAACTGTGTGGCAAAGGCTATCCATCAGACACAGTTTTTATGTGGTAAACGTTTGCGCAAGGTGGCCTAACACAAACAGTTTTCAAGAGGATGTCGTGTGTGATTGTTCATTGATCCAACACGGTTTATTCCTAGAAACTGGGTGCATTGCCTGAGGTCATCGCCCACGGTATTTTCTCAAAAACCGTTTGCAATAGGAAAACCCAATTAGCAGGCTAATTGGCCATTAGCAGGCTAATTGTCCTATTATTAATAATCCATTTACTAATCTAATTGACATTTCATATTAAGCACACAATATATTTCATTTTCATTTTAAGGAAGCAGGATTTCATAATTGAAATACATCAGAGTACAACATCTTATAGCTTCAGCACTCAGCTACCTCATTACACAACTGCACCAGCACCAAGTTTCACATGCAACATCTATAACCTTTCGAAATTAACATCATAGACGGTACATAGATAGATGAATCTCATCTGGAAAACTGCTGAAGCGGAAGGCAAATACTGAGCCTTCATTGATGTTGAAGGTCTTTGCAACTTTAGGCCAGTGCCTGTGGATGATTGACCGTCCATCCTTCGTCCTCTTCAGGAACACTTCAATATTGAACCGTGGGTATTGTATGAATACCTTCCTCGCCTCCTGACCATACAGGTGGTTTGAGAGGTATTCATCAGTGAACTGCTTTGGAAAGGCTTAAAAATAAGGATGTGCATAAATATCTTATCTATAATGGAAATGGGGCAAAGGAATAAAAAAGGCAAGGTATAATAGTTAGTACCATCCTGTAGTGAACTGATGTGTTCTTCATTGTGCAGACAAAGATCTTGTTGTTTTTTGTTGCTAATTTCTTTATCCTAATAATCTTTCTGAGTTTCTTGACTTGACTGATATTCATGGACAACTCATTTCCCCATATGCAAAAAGGGTCGAACAGTGGGTCAAAACCTCTGACAGCAGGACCTACATGTGCAAGACCAAATTGTTAAAAACCTAAATATTAGAATGGTTCCTACAATTACACAATAATGTGCTATTAGACAAAGGACCATGCATGTGCAAACCTCGATTGTAAACCTCAGTGCTTCCCATTATTTCCTTGCAACACATATAAGGTAGTTAGTGATCAGGTTAAGTGAGGGTTCGCATGCTATTAGTAAAATATGTTGATGAAAAATAAGCACATTACAGATTCATCAGATTAATTCAAGCCACATGGAAAACCCATTTATCCAAACCAAGCATGATTAAGAACTAGGAAATATAGCAATTGTATATGTTTCTCATGTATTAAGTGCAGCCAAATTCGATTTATTCCTCACATGCACAACAATACAAAATTCTACCCACGACAATTGGACATCGCATTGCAGAATTTAACCAAGCAGTTAACTAAACACCACAACAAATGAACCAAAACATTAACTGGGAACCACATTGCACAATATAACATACTCCTAATAGAAGATCAGACAGTTAACCAAACCAAGCATGCTTAACAACTTGGAAATATAGCAATTGTATTTGTTTCTCATGTATTTAGTACAGCCAAATTCAATTTATTTCTCACATGGTATACAATAACAGAATGCACCCACAACAATTGAACATCGCATTGCAGAATTGAACCAAACAGTTAACTAAACACCTCAACAAATGAGCCAAACGTTAACTGAGCACCACATCGCACAATATAACATACTCCTAATAGAAGATCGGACAGTTAACCAAACCAAGCATGCTTAACAACTTGGAAATATAGCAATTGTATTTGTTTCTCATGTATTTAGTACAGCCAAATTTGATTTATTTCTCACATGGTATACAATAACAGAATGCACCCACAACAATTGAACATCACATTGCAGAATTGAACCAAACAGTTAACTAAACACCACAACAAATGAACCAAACGTTAACTGAGCACCACATTGCACAATGTATAACATACTATAAGATCAGACAGTTAACCAAACCAAGCATGCTTGACAACTTGGAAATATAGCAATTGTATTTGTTTCTCATGTATTTTGTAAAGATAAAGTTGATTTATTTCTCACATGGAAGACAATACAAAATTGCACCCTGAAGAATTAAACATCACATTTGCAGAATTGAACCAAATAGTTAACTGAACACGACAACTAATTAACCAAACAGTTAATAAGTGAGCACCACATTGCACGACATATAGAACATATACACTAGAGCAACAGATTGCATGGTAAAATTAGATAGCACAATTCACTAGAATTTGTTAAGGAAAGGCAGGAGCAGCACATGCAACGGGTAAACCGAGCATGCTTAACCGGCGTAGCTAGCAAACTGAACATGGGTCCTTATAGTGAGCTAATAAGACAAGCTACTCCTCATCATTGGAGATATCAATGATGATTGGCTCCTTGGACATGGAAGAGGGCGAGGCCTCCGCATCGTGGGTGCCCTCGTCATAGTGGTGAGTTGCATGAGCCGCTCCGGGCACCAACCTGCTGGCTCTCGAGTTGAGGTAAGCACATGCACGCTGAGAAAACACCTCGTAGTCTTCGTCGAAGGCACCGAGGGTGGCCTCGAGAAAACGCCACAAACTATCGTTTAAAGCATCCAACCGCATCGCGGCGTCGGCGCACAAGGCGTCGACGGTGGCCTCGATGGCGAGGTGCTCCTCCAAGATCTGGGGGTCGGCACGAATGGCAGCCATCGCGACCTCATCCGCGCGTGCGGCCACGATTTGCTTCTCCGCTGCCAAATGCTCCTTGAGCTCCTGGCTAAACTGTGTGCACCATGGCTTAGGGCGGTGCTTATTTGGTGGAGGGGTCGGTGATTTGGGTGGAAGGTGTCGCGCCGGCGGTCGGGGCATGTCGGATATGGAAGGAGGAGGAGGATGGGGGTCGGGTGTGGATTACCTGCCTGGATAGACGAGGTCGAGCAGCGTGAAGGAGGGTCGGCGGCAAGGAGGCAGCGCTGCAAGCAAGGAGTGAAGGTTTCAACTTGGAAAGGAAGGCGGAAACAGGGGAAATGTGGCTTTTGGTAAGGGGGAGGGGGCGGGGAGGTAGATATTTCTGCGGAAGCCGAAAATTTTGAATCGGTTCAGTGAAAAGACTGGCGCGCAGAGTGTCATCAAACACGGTCCCTTATTCAGCACTGTGTATGATATGTGAATATCACAAACGACTCATATAGCTTAACCCGTGTGTGATGAGTTTGAATGTGAAAAATTTTGGTTCGAATTTCCCTGGTTACAGTGGTTATCCACGTCATTGCATAATTTGGGTACACAAAGGACACTACAGCACACCCACACTTCTTAATCGAGCAAATTTTAGCAATTAAACAGAGCTAGCTGACCTAAACATTACTCTAACAAATTAAAGACCGGCGCTCTTAATTAAACAAAACAAAGAGTACTACTATGACTAGTGCTCGTCGATCTCCGCCGCCTCCTCCATGTCCAGCTCGCGCCCGGCGATCTCGTGGGGAAGGGGCTCCATGGCATCCATCGCACCATCCTCGGCAAGCATCTCGCCATCCGCATCCGCCATATCTTTGGAATAGGCCGCCACGAGCTGGGCGTGGGCGGCTGCGGTCTAGGCTTGGGCGGGCTCCGTCGTTGCAAGGTATGCCGCGCAGGAACGGACGGCTACTCGAACGCTCTCGGCGATTGCCAACTCTTCGGCCATGGGTTGCCGGCCATTGTCGGAGAAGCTTTGTTCGATTTGTGCGGTGAACGCCATGAGCTGGGCGTGGGTGGCCTCGACATGGTTGTGGGCAGCCTCCATCAGGGCTAAGGCCGCCGCTGCGGAACGGACAGCTGCTGTGCTGCTCTCGCCAGTTGCTATCCCAGAGGCAGATGTTGCTGCCGCCACCTGAGAAGCAATAGCGGCCGTTTGGGCTGCCTTGGCCGCCCGGTCGCAGATTGCGGCCGCGCTCATGAAGCTTGTTAGCATGCGCCTGGCGGCTGCGGCCGTGCTCTCGCCGGAGTGGGCCGCCGAAGTTGCCCTCACGAAGCGGGTCCACGTCCCCATCTTTCACCGGCGACGATTGAACAGTGAAATGATATTTGGGAGCGAGCTAGTGTGCTTGACACGCCGGCTGTGGACTGTAGCCGACGCACCTTCTCACGTAAGCCGTATGCGTACTATACTCCGACGGTGCTCCAAGATATTTTGTGCTGCATCTCACACGGTTGGTGATAATAAACTGTGTGCGATCTACTTGATTTTTCGTCTTGATTTGAATTACATAATGGGGTCACAACTGCAAAGGATGGTGTTTGAATTGCTAGAACTTTTATCTGCAGTGAACATGCAACTATAGGTGTGTCGTCAAAAAAATTGGAATTATTCAGGGTTTGTTTGGACATTTTTATACAATAACTTGGTTTTCTAGGCATTTCAGGTGCACAATTCAAAATTAAACTACATGCACATGCTCCGGTGCACCAAAATGGTTTGTAAAATGATATATGTGTCCATGGGTTGATGCTTATGTCCCATGCAAGAAATGGGGATGAATTTCAAACACCACAGCACCGTGGCTCTCCGGGAAACGTTGAGGTGCTTGCTTTTGTAATTCTAGTAAATCCAAAACTCATCTGAAATTCATGAACCTTGGCATGCTATCATGGAATGCCATCAACATGCTGGGGTAAAAATACTGTCCCATTTGGGGTAGGTTATGGTATAAGCTTCTCACAAACCAGAGCTTCTCAAAAGAAGCCTCATGGTTCCGGTAGGGAAACGTGTCACCTTTGTGGACGAAATAATATCCGTTGCCTCTTCTTGCTTTCAAAACATTTCTAGTGTCAACGTAGAACAACAGGAGTGTTGTGTCATTTTTTGGGAATTTTCGTGGGTTGCTTCGACATTTTTATACATTAACTGAGTTTTCTATGCGTTTATGTGCATAATTCAAATTTGAACTACATGCACATGCTCCAATGCATATAAACGGGTTGAAAAATCAAATGTGTGTCCTTGGTTGCAACCTTAGGTCCGCTGCAAGAAATGGGAATGCATGTCAAACACCTTTGCAACCATCGCTCGCCCACTAACATTGAGATACATGCTTTTAAAATTCTAGTAAATCGAAAACTCGTCTAAAATTCATGAAACTTGACATGCTATCATGGAATAGCATCAACATGCAGTGGTAAAAATATTGTACCATTTGGGGCAGGTTGGGGTATAAGATTCTCACAAACCAGAGCTTCTCGCAACAAGCCTCATGGTTACGGTAGGGAACGTTTCACCTTTCTGGATGAAACGATATCCGTTGGCTCTTCTTGATTTCAATTTTTTCTCTAGTGTCAACATAGAACAACAGGAGTGTTGTGTTAAATTTTGGAATTTTTTGGGGTTCGTTTGGACATTTTTATACATTAATTGAGTTTTCAATGCATTTATCTGCATAATTCAAATTTGAACTACAGGCACATGCTCTAATGCATATAAATTGGTTGAAATTCAAATCTGTGTCCTTGGTTGCATGCTTAGGTCCCATGCAAGAAATGGGAATGAATGTCAAACACCCTGCCACCGTCACTCGACCGCACACATTGAGATACATGGTTTTTAAATTCTAGTAAATCCAAAACTCGTCTGAAATTCATGAAACTTGGCATGCTATCATGGAGCGGCATCAACATGCCGTGGTAAATTTTTGTCCCATTTGGGGCGGGTTTGGGTATAAGCTTCTCACAAACCAGATATACATTAACTGGGTTTTCTAGGCAATTTATGTGCATAATTCAAATTTGAACTACATGCACATGCTCCAGTGCATATAAATTGGTTGAAAAATCAAATCTGTGTTCTTGGGTGCATGCTTAGGTCCCATGCAAGAAATGGTAATGAATTTCAAACACCAGAGCACTGTTGATTGCCGGCAAAACATTGAGATACTTTGTTTTTAAATTCTAGTAAATCCAAAACTCGTCTGAAATTCATGAAACTTGGCATCCTATCATGGAATGGCACCCGACATGCTGTGTTATTTTTCGTGTCCATTTTGAGAGAAGGCGCACTCAAATAACAGCCTACAAAGGCATTTTGAAACAAATAGCTGCCACTGTAACATCTCAAACATTTTGTATAATTTAAATCATGTGCGTTCTGTTAACCATTCACGTGATGCCACGCCTCACTCTTTTAATGGCTATGAGGTGCCGTGCGGACAGGTGCTTGACTAAACAGGAGGCGTGCGAGCTGTACTCCAATGCGCAGGCTCACCGAGAAGCGTGCGAGCTGAACGCCGCGCAGGCTCACTGGGAAGCGAGCCCTTTGACTTCCATGGCCGCCCGCCTTGCTCGCATCCTCTCCATTAATGGCGCCCAAGCCGCAGTTTAATACGGTTTTTAAATATAAAACACTCATCGCAAACGTTTTAGTTAGAACACCCGTATGCAAACCGACAGCTTCCCCAGGAAGCCTAGCGAAAATGTGCCGAGCAGGATTTGTGCAGCTCTTGATCGCAAACGTTTTATATAGAACACCCGTATGTAAATCGACAGCTTCCCCAGTAAGCCAAGGGAAAATGTGCCGAGCAGGATTTGTGCAACTCTTCATCGCAAACGTTTTAGATAGAACACATGTATGCAAAGTGAGAGCTATGGTCTTCCGCAGTAAGCCAAGGGAAAATTCGCCGCGTAGGATTTGTGCATCACTTCAACGCAAATGGTTCAGATTGAATAAGGTATGTAAAGAGAGACTTCGGCGCTAAGCCAAGAGAAAATCTGGCAAGCAGGATTTGTACCTCCGTTCAACGCAAACGGTTTTTTCGGATGACCCGTGTGCAACCACGTACAGACAATTTGGTAAGATTTGCATCTGTCATATTGGGTATATTGCCATTTGTCAAACTGGAAAGATTGACATTTGTTGATCTAGTAACATTGCCATTTGTCAACCTTGTAACACTGCGATTTGTCAAAATATGCAGCTAAAAATCACTAGCACTATCTAATTTTTGCAACTAAAATTCAGTAATTAAGCATAGATTTCATTCATAGATTAAGCAGTCGTTCTTTATACAAACAGTTCAACTCGACAGCTGAACCGACCAAACTTTTCCCCAATAGTTGCCAACCACGTACTGAAATAGCTAGTTCAACTATATATACTAGCTAATTTTAAGTACGTTGTACAGTTCCACCACATCTATAGTCAGATGAACAGAACAAAATAGCCCCTAAATACTACTACGGAGGGGCTTTGTACTACTTCCAGCAGCCTCTCCTCTGCCGAGCGTGCTCAGTAAGAGGAAGAGGAGGAGGAGCCTACCGACGAGCTGGACAACTGCAATACGGTGCCTACCGCTGCTGCACCTTCAGCGATACTCACCTCGAACGCCCTCTGCCGCTCCAGATGACCCCTCTCAAAGCAGCGGGACTGCTCGTAGATCTCCTGATTCCTCGCCTCTGTGTTGGCGTGTGCTGCTGCCACGGCTGTGGTAAGGCTCTTTGCATGCTCAACGAGGCGCTCCTCCTTCTCCCGCAGGAACTCGATGTAGCGCACAAGGTCGCTGAGGCACGTGCGGGCCTCCACCTCTGCCTCCCGCCTTCGAGCGGCGGTGGCGGAGCGGGTGATGATCTCGGCGGTCGGCGGTGGGCTGGCGGCCACGGCGGCCGATGACAGGGTGGCGGCCACGACCACCACCTCCCGCCTTCGGGCCGCGGTGGCGGAGCGGGTGATGGCCACGGTGGCCGGCAGTGGGGTGGCGGCCACGACGGCCACCTCCCGCCTTTGGGCCGCGGCAGCGGAGCAGGCAATGGCCCTGGCTTTCGACGGTGGTGTGGCGGCAACGGCGGCCGGCAACAGCTGCCAACGGGCAACGGCGGCGGAGCGTGTGGTGGGTGTTCCGTGCACACCCAACAGGAACGCCACACGCACTACACTACGCCGAGGACTGCGCCACCGCCGCGGTGTAGCCTCCTAGCTGGAGTTGTCCTCTGATGACGGCGGAGTGGCTGAGCGACGACGACGGACCGGTGCCATTGGCGATTGTGGGAGAAGCAGACGAGATAAGCTACAGGAAGGGAGGGGAAAATGCGATGCAGGACTCGCCGGTCGTGAGGGTTTATATAGTAGGCTGGTAAGCATTGGGATTTTGGGGGATTTCACCAAGTCGGGCGGGAAGCTTGCGCAGGAACCTTCGCGGTTGCGCGGGAACGGGCTGACCACCATTTGGCCAAAAGAACGCCCCCGCGGTTGCGCTCGAAGCCATCTGCGGCAGCGGGGTGACAAGACGTGCGAGAGGAGGACGAAAGGACACGTACACATACAGTTAATAAAAAAACATTTGTGATTTAATTACCTACTATACCCCCGTTCTGGTTTATAAGTAGGATTTAACTAATAAAATACGAATGCATGTCACCTAAGATTATATCAGTGGATTCGTATTTGAACATAGTTTCCAATATATAATTTTTGTAACATGCATTAACATTTTGTTGGTTAAATTTGAGGTCAAAATATGGCACAGAATATAAAGGGGACTAATAGACCAAGACAACGGTAGTAGCACACGGCCGCTCTCTACGCAGCGACGCAACTGTCAGCCAGCTTGTAGACGACCATTTTCTACGTGTTCAACTGCTCTATGCGTGTGGTTGCTTGCGGTTGAGGCGGCCGTGGTGCGCTTTGCTCGCGTCCCGCCACGCGCGCTCTGCTCTCGCGTCCTTCCGGGCACTCTGCCCTCGTCCCTGCACGTGTGCAGCCAGTGTTTGGGGCCGGCGCACGATCACGCACGTTCGTGTGCATGCGGTTGCGTCGGGCGCGGTGCGACGATGTAGTTACCCGCTGCAAAAACTGTTATGCGGACGCGCCGAGAATCCAGGCCGCCCGGCCCCCATTTATTCCTGCAGCCATTTACCTTCATCTCTCGCGCCACATGACACAATAAGCACACCCACGATGACACATACAGAAAGGATATCCAACAGTTCCAATGGCGCTCCCCGTGGCTCTAATGGTGCTCACAGCGGCCGACGACGACAACGGCTGGCAGTTCACCACGCATCACGTAGTGGACACCCACTTGAGGGGGAAGGCCCTCTCAGTGGTGTACACGAACGATCCGGTCTCGGTGGAGAGCTCCATCCAAACTATGCAGCAGTTGCTTGCCAAGGACAAGTACCAAGTGGTCGGCTTCGACCTCGAGTACACCATCGGTCGTGCCGGGCACGATCAGAAGGTTGCCGTCGCCCAGTTGTGCACGCGACATGACGTCCTCGTCTACCACTACCACATGGCCACAAGGCCTTGCGAGCGTTTCTCCGGGTTTATCAACAGCTCCGACTACAGTTTCGCTACGGTGGACACCACAGACGATCTAAAAGCGCTCAAGGTTTCGGGCTTGAAATGCCAGAATCTTGTCAACATCTAGGACCACTACAAGGTCTGGGGCAGCGACAACAACAAAAAGAACTCCCTGGTTGACCTCGCCCCGGCCATCATCGACTCCTACTACATGAAGATGAAGGATGAGAGCAAGAAGGACAAGAACGCCTGGCACAGTGTCTGGCATGAGAGACTGGATGAACAACACATCAAGTACACAGCCAAGGACGCGTACACAAGCTAGGAGATGTACATGCGGATCGTTGACATGAGGGAGTGTATTCTTCCTGCCCTAGACGAGGGATCAAGCCACAGAGCAGTGGTGGGAGCATCACAAGAAGTAGATGACTAGACGATCGTTTCTCCTAGTTTAGAATGCATACAATTGTTTATTGGCGTGTGTGCGAATGATCTGTATAGTCACTTATGTAATTGGATGTTTATTTCAGTTATATATATGTTATTCTTCTGTAGACAGAGCAAATCACACGGCTTATTAGCAGCAATCGTCTGTGTTATTATTGGTCTTTGCACACATTTCTGATTATGGACCTGTTTGTCGCGTATCAAACACATCTTGTTCAGTTGAACCGTTTCTATTGTGTTGCCTAATCACACACAGTTCATCCTAGCGAACTGTATGCCGTATATCGCACACACCCTCATCTGGCTGCCCGTTTCTGTTGTTCTCCATCATCGCAAATAGTTCTTCTGGATTAACCATTCAGCCTGGTCTAATTAACATGGATGTTTACTTCCCCAACGTCATCAGCCGATCAAAGTCTGATCGAGGTTAGTGTCCTTTCAACTTTCTCCATGCTAGCATATTACTTAGCAAAATTGGCGTATTTGTTCTGACTAATTGATCACTATTTAAGCAACCAATTGTGATTTCATTTTCTGACTCCGTTCCTAGGCAGTAACAAATTCTATTTACCAATTTTTGCGCACTATATATTCTTCTGCCATGTTCTGAATAAATAATACATTTCCACCTTTTAAGCAGGATATGTTGGATGCATAGTGAATGATCTGTATGTTACTAAGCATACAAAATTTTACTGGAAGGACTTGAAGCATGTCATAAACTTTGTTGATAATCTGACAGAGATAGCACAGCGTATGAACGCTAGATTTTGGATGGGATTAATTATACCTATGGTGTACACATTGAACAAGACCAATTATGTGCACAAAACGCTGGTACAGAGTCTTATATTTATGTTGATGCTCATAAACTATATATATCTTCAATGATATGTTACAATTGTTTTTTATTCTACATTTCAACAGAAATTGCCCGTTGTAGCAGTTCCTAGATCGATTTCCCGGCGTGGTCGAATTACACTTGTGTCTGCTAATAACGCCAAAGTGATTGCAAGGTACTGCATTTCCCGAAAAGTGGAACCATTCAAATTAACAAGTTTTCACTTGTCGTGGCAATGCATCCATATTGGAAAATTGGAGACACTGTTCTACTCATGCTCTACCAAGGCATAGGAGGGCTCTTCCTTTTCATTGACGAGATGTCGAGTCGCCGTGATCAAGCTGCTTCCAGCGGATAGTTGTGGTTGTTGGCCCTCAGCCTCTTAAAATGTAGCTGTTACTATGGTAAGTATGTAGATATGGACCATATGGTTGTTGGCCCTTAGCCTCTTAAAATGTGATAGTTGTTACTATGTTAAGAATGCAGATATGGACCATATGGTTGTCAAAACTGTGTTACGAAGATCCTCCTTTTGTCGAATAGTGTAACCACTATATATATGTTACTCAAATGATGTTAGCCAAGTTCTTAAATTTTCATGAAAAGTATTAGTATCGTACACAATTCATTGAGTTTAAGCGTGTGCCCGATGTCCAGAAGGTATTTACATATTAATTGTCCATATTGCAAATTTACACACGTGTTAACATAAGGAAACGTATGTGTAACTTATTAATCATCGCACACGAGTACTCGCAGATGCATCGTGTGCGATACTCAGCCACCGCAAGCAACTAATTTGCAATTTTCAAAGTTTTTTGTACACACAGAATCACACACGAATTAACTGTAGTAACCGTCTGTGTTGTAATTTCTCATCGCAAACTGTTCATCCGAGTCAGCTGTTTGCCGCATATCACACACATCTTGTTTACACGACTCGTTTGTGTTCCGTTGGTTCATCGCAAACAGTTCATCTATGTGAACTGTATACCGCATATCACACACATCTTATTAAGTTGAACCATTTCTGTTGTGTTCCCTAATCAAAAACAGTTCGTCCGAGTGAATCGTATGCCGTATATCACACACACCTTGATCTGGCTAACCGTTTCTGTTGCACTCCCTAATAGCAAACAGTTCATCTGAGTGAACTGTACGGCGTATGTCGCACACACCTTGATATGGCTGCCCATTTATGTTGTTCTGTCTCATCGCAAACAGTTCAGATGGATCAACCGTGTGCCCTGCATCGCACACACAACTAAAATCGGAACCGTGTTTGATGGCTCCGCCATTGCAAAGGTTTTGCATCTTTTTTGATGGTTTTTTACATCACCATTTGCGATTAATGGATCGCACACAGTTTTGTCAAAGGGTCTCTGATCGTAGTGTCGCGTTAGCAGCATCCTGCAGTAGTGTTGATTGGTTGGATCGCGAAGGTGTTCGACTACATCAATCGCGTTGATAAACGCTTCCGCTAAATGGTCTACGAGGGTACGTAGACACTCTCCCCTCTCGTAGCTATGCATCTCCATGGATAGATCTTGCATGTGCGTAGAATTTTTTTTGGTTTCCATGCAACATTTCCCAACAAAAATATAACACAGACGGTTACTAGAGTTAATTCGTGTACGATTCTGTGTGTAGAAAAAAAACTTAGAAAAATGCAAACAAGTTGCTTGTGATGCCTAGGAGTATCACACACAATGCGTGTGCGAGTACTCATGTGAGATGATTAGTAAGTTACACATACGTTTCATTATGGTAACACGTGTGCGATAACACGTGACACCGCATACGGTTGTCGGGTTGTGTGCTCCACTTAGTATTCCCGTGCTCCACAGGGGTGAATTGTAAAATCCCCAATCCCCTAGCCAGCTGCTAGCTATAAATAACAACAGCAATGGTTGGCGGCGGCGACTCGCTACTGGTCCATTTGCCAGCTAGTTACCCACACATACCGGCATACCCCCAGCGGTCGACGACGGGATGGAGTCGCGCGACGGCGGAATCGAGGCTGAAGGCACGATGGTCATCTTGGCGGTCAATGACCATGCCTCCACCTCTCCAGACGATGAGGAAGCAGGAAGCGTGGTACGAGCAAGCCGCTAGGTTAGCCAGGGTCATCGTAAAAGCGGACAGGGATCGCCAGCGGGCGATACTGCTGGCTCGGTGCAGAGTGCGGCGGAGGTGTGGGCGGCGGAGCAGGAACCACGATGACGCAAGGACAACTGCGGTAGTGGCGGCTGCCGCACGAGGCGCAGGCTTATGTCCCAGATGGAGGAGGGCGCAGCACCAGACGTTTTCGGGGCATGCCTGGGGGCCGTCACGGCAGCCCTGGCGAGAGCCAACGTCGTCTCGCCGGACATCACCAGGACAGATCTGGCGGTCGCGGTAGCCCTGGTGAGCGTTGCGCCCGAGGCAGTACCGGCGATCCCCGATGTCGAGTGTGCCCAGTCTCGATCGATCAAGGTGTGTAGGTCATCGACTTGGCGGCCTCTGCTCCCACTGAGCCATGATTGACACGCTGATGGACGATGGCTGTTGTGCATGTTGGGTCGGCGTTAGGTGCACAGTAGCTCTTTTGTGCACGCGCGGTTCGTTATATTCTTGTAAATTAGCGATATATATATATATATATATATATATATATATATATATATATATATATATATATATATATATATATATATATATATATATATATATATATATATGCTCGATTGATTTCTTCATGCATGTCAAATATGTCAATTGTATGGACTGGCCTGTCTGTATATTATCTGAATTTGCAATATGGACAATTAATATGCAAATGCCTTCTGGACATCGGTGTTGATCGCCACGTCGAAAACATGGACATCCTCTACTCTAGCGGGCACACGCTTAAACTGAATGAACCGTGTATGATACTAATACTTTACATGACAAATTAAGAACTTGGCTAACAACATTTGAGTAACATATATATAGTGGTGACACTATTTGACAAAAGGTGTATCTTGGTAACATGGTTTTGACAACCATATGGTCCATATCTACATCCTTAACATAGTAACAACTAGCACATTTTAAGAGGTTGAGGGCCAACAACCACAACTATCCGCTGGAAGCAGCTTGATCACGGCGACTCGGCATCTCGTCAATGAAAAGGAAGAACCCTCCTGTGCCTTGGTAGAGCATAAGTAGAACAGTGTCTCAAATTTTCCAATGTGGATGCATTGCCATGACAAGCGAGAACTTGTTTAGTTGAATGGTTCCATTTGTGCAGGAAATGCAGTACCTTGCAATCACTTTGGCGTTATCAGTAGGCACAAGTGTAATTCGACCACGCCGGGAAATCGATTCAGGAACAGCTGCAGTGGGCAATTTTTGTTGAAATGTAGAATAAAAACCAATTGTAACATATCGTTGAAGATATATATAGTTTATGAACATCAACAAAAAAATAAGACTTTGTACCAGCGTTTTGTGCACACAATTGGTCTTATTCAATGTGTGCACCATAGGTAGAATTAATCCCATCCAAAATCCAGCGTTCATACGTTGTGCTATCTCTGTCAGGTTATCAACAAATTTTATGACATGCTTCAAGTCTTTCGAGTGAAATTTGGTACGCTGAGTAACATACAGATCATTAACTATGCATCCAGCATATCCTACTTAAAAGGTGGAAAGGTATTATTTATTCAGAACATGGCAGAAGAATATATAGTGGGCATAAATTGGTAAATAGAATTTGTTACTGCCTAGGAACGGAGTCAGAAAATGAAATCACAATTGGTTGCTTAAATAGTGATCAGCTAGTGAGAACAAATACCCCGATTTTGTTAAGTAATATGCCAGCATGGAAAAAGTTGAAAGAACACTAACCTCGATCAGACTTTGATCGGCTGATGACGTTGGGGAAGTAAACATCCATGTTAATTAGACCAGGCTGTGGTGCACGCACTAGAATTTTATTGCCAGCTTGCAGTTCATAGAACTTAGAAATTTTTCTCAAAAGGTCCGCATCAAAATAGGGGTGACCATCTTTATCATGTTTTACACTAACTATAATTGTAAATCCATGTTGCGTTGTCAATATGACATCCATGGAGTCATCAACAAAGTAAAGCCCAAGATTTCCTTCTACTCGTGTTCTTGCAAAGCAAGTGATATACTGCTTGAAATGAAAATTAAGATCGTAATTAGATATATTGAAATAACAGAGCAACATGCAAATATGGGAGTAACTGAGAGAACAAAACAATATATAGCTGAAACCAAAGTACAAAAATATATAATTAAAAATAGATAATGTAACAAAGATTTGATGCAAATATGAGAGTAACTGAATGAACAATACATCATTAATTTGCCTAATATAGGGGGAAATCGGCTTCAATGTCTAGGCTGCATGTGGCACCGTACCTTTTATCCAAATGTAGCAATAGACGGTATATGTTCATAAATTTAGGCCATGCCGCCATGGTAGGGTGAGATTGAACATACCGAGCGCTCCCTGAAGTCATCTGGAATGGTGACATAAAAGTTCATTTCCGACTGGCCGCGACCACACTTGCCCGATTTGTGCTCACACTGTGGACACTCGAATGAAAACGCACGAATCAGCTAGAAGAAAAATGAATCCATGACGATTTCCGCCGGTTGATTAACAACGATGGACGGACTGCAATAGGAGATGATTGAATATTTTGCTAAATTGATTACCTTCTCCATGAGAAAAATCCCTGGCCCAATCCCGCAGAAAACCCAAATCGACCAAAGTCTAGAAGGTCGGTGCAAGTCGGTGCAGATAGGCGGCGGCAAGCGGTGGGGGCGAAATCTCGTGCCATTTGGAGCGCGACCTCCGCCCGCCGACGACAGCCGTCGAGCTTAGGGTCGCCGCCACGATCGAAGTTGATGAGGTGCAGTGTTGCGGAGGAGTCCACGGCGAGTGGGTGGGGACAAAGTGGGCAGGGGGTGAGGGTTTTCTTTTTCCTTTTGCATGTGTGGGTGAACACACACGGTACGCAGAGGCGACGGAGATGAATCGTATGCGATAATAAATCACCAAGATTGAATGGGAATCCAAATTTCCTTCCTATTTTATCATTCAGTTTTTTTCTACAATCAACATACCCCCTCCAATGCAACGTGTTCAAATTTGGCATTTTTCGGGCTCATTTACCATATTTAGGTGATTATGTGCCTTTTCTAGGCATTAATGCATAGAATTCAAATTCAAACAATCAATGCATGAAAAAGTGAAAAAAAATGGTCCGGAAAACCATGATCATGGTATTTAGTAAATTCTCATGCCTTTTACAAAGAATGGGAGAGATTTCAAGGATATGTGTGGCAAGAGTCAAACACAAACGCATCATTTATTGGTTTTTCAACCATAGAAAAATGAAATACATGATTGAGAAACATGACGCCAAGCATGGTGCCATGGTATGGCCTCACCTTGCCTTGGTAAAAAATTGAGAAGGTTTGGCTTATGTCGCCATGCACACCCTTCACAAATCGAACCATCACCAAGGAAGTTTCATGGTTTCGAGAGGGAAATCACCAAGATTGAAAGGGAATCAAAATTTCCTTCATCCTTTGTCCTTGAGTTTTTTTCTATGATGAACATACACCCTGCAAATCACCTTGTTCAAATTTGGCACTTTTCCGGGTTCATTTACCATATTTAGGGGATTATGTGCATTTTCTCGGCATTAATGCACATAATTCAAATTCAAACAATCGGTGCATGAAAAGGTGCACAAGAATGGTCTGGAAAACCATGCTCATGCTATTTAGTAAATTCTCATGCCTTTTACAAGGAATGGGCAGAGATTTCAAGGAAATGCGTGGCACTAGTCAACCACAAACGTGTAGTTTATTGGGTTTTAAACTATAGAAAAATGAAATACATGCTTGAAAAACATGACGCCTGGCATGGTGCCATGGTATGGCCTCACCATGCCTTGGTAAAAATTTGAGAAGGTTTGGCTTATGTCGTCATGCACGTCCTTCATAAATCGAACCATCACCGAGGAAGTTTCATGGTTTCGAGAGGGAAATTCCCATGATTGAAGGGAAATCCAAATATACTTCGTCCTTTATCCTTGAGTTTTTTTTCTAAGATGAACATGCACCCTGCAAATCACCGTGTTCAAATTTGGCGCTTTTCTAGGTTCATTTACCATATTTAGGGGGTTATGTGCATTTTCTAGGCATTAATGCACATAATTCAAATTCAAACAATCGGTGCATGGAAATGTGCACAAGAACGGTCTGGAAAACCATGCTCGTGCTATTTAGTAAATTCTCATACCTTTTACAAGGAATGGGCAGAGATTTCAAGGAAATGTGTGGCAATAGTCAACCACAAACGTGTCGTTTATTTGTTTTTCAACTATAGAAAAATGAAATACATGCTTGAAAAACATGACGCCTGGCATGGTGCCATGGTATGGCCTCACCATGCCCTGGTAAAAATCTGAGAAGG
Source organism: Thinopyrum elongatum (assembly GCA_011799875.1). Lineage (NCBI taxonomy): Eukaryota > Viridiplantae > Streptophyta > Magnoliopsida > Poales > Poaceae > Thinopyrum > Thinopyrum elongatum. The sequence continues at coordinate 334,157,722 of CM022299.1, read as the reverse complement.
TTTGGCTTATGTCGTCCTGCACGCCCTTCATAAATCGAACCATCACCGAGGAAGTTTCATGGTTTCGAGAGGGAAATCCCGAAGATTGAAGGGGACGCCAAATTTACTTCGTCCTTTGTCCTTGAGTTTTTTGCTACGATGAACATACACCCTGCAAATCACCGTGTTCAAATTTTGGCACTTTTCCGGGTGCATTTACCATATTTGGGGGATTATGTGCATTTTCTAGGCATTAATGCACATAATTCAAATTCAAACAATCGGTGCATGAAAATGTGCACAAGAACGGTCTGGAAAACCATGCTCATGCTATTTAGTAAATTCGCATGCCTTTTACAAGGAACAGGCAGAGATTTCAAGGAAATTTGTGGCAATAGTCAACCACAAACATGTCGTTTATTGGTTTTTCAACTATAGAAAAATGAAATACATATTTGAAAAACATGACGCCTAGCATGGTGCCATGGTATGGCCTCACCATGCCCTGGTAAAAATTTGAGAAGGTTTGGCTTATGTCGTCATGCACGCCCTTCATAAATCGAACCATCACCGAGGAAGTTCCATTGTTTTGAGAGGGAAATCACCAACATTGAAGGGGAATCCAAATTTCCTTCATTCTTTGTCCTTGAGTTTTTTTCTACGATGAACATGCATACACCCTGCAAATACCATATTCAAATTTGGCACTTTTCCGGGCTCATTTACCATATTTAGGGGATTATGTGCATTTTCTAGGCATTTAGCACAGATAAATCCAATCCAGCTACAGCTGCATGGGTGTGATGAGAGGGACGTGGATTGCCGTTCTATCACGGCGCATCCTACGGTGCACACGCGTGATCCGCGTGGCTGGGGTTCCGGCCGATCATAATGCAACACACAATAGGCTCAGTGCACACTGTTTTCGAAGGCGACGGAGAAGAACCGTGTGCGATAATTTATGACCAAGATTGTATGGGAAGCCAAATTTCTTTCGTTGTTTGTCCTTGAGCTCTTAAAAACCACCGCACTATACGGCTATCCGGCCACTCCGCCCCAGAGCTCTCTCCAAGCATTGTTCATGGCACCGCACCGCACAGTAACTGGTAAGGAAGCGATGGCATCCCGCTGCGTCGGGTTCCTCGCCGCCCGCGACCACACACATGGTAAGGAAAGCGATGGCATCTCGCCGTGCCGAGTTCATCGCCGCCTGCGGCCGCACAAGGACGTGGGTGGACTTTGTTGCTTCCATGGTCGAATGGGCGGTGGATCATGAGGCGGCCAAAGCTGCATAGAAGGAGCGAAAAAGGAAAAAAGCAGTCAAGAAAAGAGAGTCCCGCCGCCGCAAGAAAGAAGAGGCCGCACGCCGTGCTGAGGAGAACTTGGTGGAGATCGAACCACGGTGGGCTGCCGCCGACAAGTCCGGGAAGGAGAACGACGGCGTCTGGCCAGCATGCCCCGATGCTAGCATGTGAGAAGTAGTTAGTGCGTGTGTTGCCCGTAAGTTTGTATAATTAATTACGAGCATCTACCAGTACTACATACTAGTTTTAGAGCAAATTACTAGTAGTACTTTAAGTTGGTACTATCTATTATTAATGTACAATGTCGGTAAGCGCATCCTTTGAGGGCTTTGAGCGTTGTTAGGATGTGTTCACTCAGTTTTGTAGCCGTACCCCGGCCCTAAATCCTCCCGAAACGTCCGCCCGCAGCCACCCGAATCCACCGGAGACTAGAGCTGGCCGCAGCTTGTTTTTAGTCCCACCTCACCGCGTGAGTTGGCCGCACACCGGCTTAAATATCTGCACCGGTGGATGGCAACAAGCTTCTCTTTTGTTGCATAGGATCAATTCTGGCTATGTGAGTGAGGCAGATTGACACTTGATTGCATTTCATAAACCGATGATTGTTCATTGGGTGTCACCTTTGCCTCGTTCATGTACATTGAATAACCCTGCTACAATGAAAGAGATTTTTAAATTAGGTGCGGATGGAGATGCTGATAGATGTAAGAATTATTAGAAGATCACAAAACACACGGTTTCTATGGCGTACCTGTGTGCATTTTTTTGCGTTAATGATCCATAAGTCACTTACTTATGCGTTGTTTCCTAATAAAGCAAGCATACCACTGACCGAAAAAATCAACTACACGTGTAGATTTTTTTGGAGATGGGATCCGCCAATTTTCTCTTTTCTCGCATACGAGTATTTTATGCGCTTCGTCTGCGTTGTGTGTTTCCCCCGCCCAATTTTTAAGTTTCGCAGCGAAATTTTCATTAGGCGCGCGATTTCAAAATTTATTCCTCCCACCACATCCCCGCCCATCACATTTCCACAATATCTCCCCACCCTGCCCCTCATGCCCCCCCTCTCGGCACCTCAATCCGCCACAACCACACCTTCAACCACATCTACGTTCTGCTCGAGCATCATCGATTCAGTCAGGTAACCCACCGATCTCTATCTTGGCCCCGGCCTGATTGCTTAAATGGTGCCTGGAAAACATCCTCATGCCTCCAAATCCCCACCACCCTACCTCGAGAGCATCTACGCGCAAGCCCAACCACATATCACATGGAGGTCGAGGAGCTGATGGCTGTCGATGGCGCGATGGCCGTTGTGCGTGTCGACCCGGAGGAACACCTCGCCTCCGCCGCTGCCGACTTGGTGCAAGCTCTGGCCCAGATGAAGTGCCCCAGCGACTACCCCCCAGGACTTACCAAGTATGATCTGACTAGCTCAATCTTACCAATACCAGTTGCAATGGCTATGTTTTGTACAGTTTATGTATTAAGCATGTTCGTGCCTTGTTTATTTCAGTAGTGCACACTATGTGATGTTCAAGTATTAACTGTCCAGCTCAGTTTCACCAATACCAGCAACAAACTTACAATACATGACTCAGGATGCTGTTAAGCCTGTTGTAATTAACAGTTGTATCCATTTTTTAATCTGTTCCTTTGCTACCGTGCTACTCTCCGCAATGAAGATATCACTAGAGATGATGTCGTTTTATTTCCATTTTGTATTTTTGGTGTATGTTAACCCTGTTGTACTTAACATGCCTTTCCATGTACTTACATAGGGCCATAACGGGCGGTGATGTTGTTTGCCGACGAGGTTAGCTGCACCCCATGTCTTACAGTATTTTACATCATTTGTGCAATTGCAGTTTAACCTCTAAATTTACTGGTTGCCTGTAGGTACACATGCCAGTGGCACTGATCCACGCTTCGACCCGGAAGAACACCTCGCCTCCGCCACCGCTAATTTGGGGCGGGCTCTGGCCAAGATGAAGTGCCCTAGCAACTACCTCTCAGGACTTACCAAGTGTGAACTCACCAGTTCAATCTTACCAATACCAGTTGCAATGGCTATGTTTTGTACGGTTGATGTGTTAAGCATGTTATAGTAAACATGCCTAACACGTCTTAGCTATTTTCCCTACCTTTTTATAGACAATTGGGCCATTCTCTGCTCTGGCAGCACCTGCCTTGCGATGTTTAACTCTGCCAATTGCATTTTTATCAGTACCAGTTTCAATGGCTATACTAGGTTGCATGTAGTTAAACGTGCCTTGTTATTTTCAGTACTGCACACCGTGTGATGTTCAAGTATGAACTTGATACGTCTCCAACGTATCTATAATTTTTGCTTGTTCCATGCTCTTATATTATTATTCTTGGATGTTTTACAATCATTTTATAGCAACTTTATATCATTTTTTTGGGACTAACCTATTGACATAGTGCCCAGTGCCAGTTGCTATTTTTTGCTTGTTTTTTTCTTCGCAGAAAATCAATACCAAACGGAGTCCAAACACAGCGAAACTTTTTTGAGATTTTTTCCGGACCAGAAGACACCTGATGGGCCAAAGAAGTACCAGAGGGGGGCTCCGAGGGGAGCAAAACCCTCCTGGGCGTGCCTGGGGGCCCAGGCGCGCCCTGGTGGGTTGTGCCCACCTCGGCCGCCTCCCACACCGCCTCTTTGCTCTATAAACACCCCAAAAATCCAAAAACCCTAGGGGAGTCGACGAAACACAATTCCATCCGCCGCAAGTTCCAGAACCACCAGATCCAATCTAAACACCATCACGGAGGGGTTCATCATCCTCATTGGTGCCTCTCCGACATGATGCGTGAGTAGTTCATTGTAGACCTAAGGGTCTGTAGTTAGTAGCTAGATGGCTTCCTCTCTCTCTTTTGATTCTCAATACAATGGTCTCTTAGAGATCTATTTGATGTAACTCTTTTTGCGGTGTGTTTTATTGGGATCCGATGAACTTTGAGTTTATGATCAGATCTATTTATCCATGAAAGTTATTTGAGTTTCTTTGATCTCTTATATGCATGATTACTTATAGCCTCATATTTCTTCTTCGAATCTTTGGTTTAGTTAGGACAACTAGATCGATTTTTCTTGCCATGGGAAGAGGTGCTTTGTGATGGGTTCGGTCATGCGGTGTTCTTTCCCAGTGACAGAAGGGACAGCAAGACATGTATTGATCGTTGCTATTAAGGATAACAAGATGGGGTCTATTCCTACATGAATAGATCTTGTCTACATCATGTCATCATTCTTATTGCATTACTCCGTTTTTCCATGAACTTAATACACTAGACGCATGCTGGATAGCGGTCGATGTGTGGAGTAATAGTAGTAGATGCAGGCAGGAGTCGGTCTACTAACCTTGGACGTGATGCCTATATAATGATCATTGCCTGGATATCATCATAATTATTTGAAGTTCTATCAATTGCCCTACAGTAATATGTTTACCTGCCGTATGCTATTTTCTCGAGAGAAGCCACTAGTGAAATCTACGGCCCCCGTGTCTATTCTTTATCATATTTGCCTTGAGATCTATTTTTATTTGCTTTTGTTTTCAGATCTATTATTCTAAAAACCCAAAAATACCTTGCTGCACTTTTTCTTTATTTATTTTATTTTGTTCTATCGGGAGATCCATTTATCCAAAATCATACAAACCAATCTATCTTTTACCCGGGAGGGATTGACAACCCCTCTTACGCGTCAGGTTGCAAGTATTTGTTCTTTGTGTGCAGGTACCATTTACATAGTGTTGCTTGGTTCTCCTACTGGTTCGATAACCTTGGTTTCATCACTAAGGGAAATACCTACCGTAGTTGTGCTGCATCATCCCTTCCTCTTCGGTTAAAAACTGACGCGGACACGCGACATCAAGAAAGGATTTCTGGCGCCGTTGCCGGGGAGGATCAAGTCAAGATAGTCTCCCGTCCACGCGCTGATTTCTGGCGCCGTAGCCGGGGAGACATCATCAACATCTATCAGTTTCCTAATCACAAATCTCATCTCCTTGCAATTTACATTATTTGCCAATTGCCTCTCGTTTTCATCTCCCCCACTTCACAAAAATTTGCCGTTTTATTCGCCCTCTTTTTCGTTTTTCCGTTTTCTTGTTAGATCTGTTTTTGTGTGCAATCTTGTTTGCTTAGTCACGATGACTCAAGAGAACACCAAGTTGGGTGATTTTTCCAATACCAACAACAATGATTTTATTAGCACTCCGATTGCTCCTCGCACCACTAGTGCGGAATCTTGTGATATCAATGCCTCTTTGTTGAATCTTGTTATGAAAGATCAGTTTTCTGGTACTCCTAATGAGGATGCTGCGTCCCATCTTAACACAGTCGTAGAATTATGCAATATGCAAAAGAAAAAAGATGTGGACAATGATATTGTGAAGTTGAAATTATTTCCGTTTTCTTTGCGAAATCACGCAAAAATTTGGTTTTCTTCTTTGCCTCGCAATAGTATCGATTCTTGGGATAAATGCAAAGATGCTTTCATTACTAAGTATTGTCTGCCCACGAAAATTATTTCCCTTAGAACTCAGATCATGAATTTTAAGCAACTTGAGCATGAACATGTTGCGCAATCTTGGGAGAGAATGAAATTGATGCTAAGAAATTGTCCTACTCATGGTTTAAATCTTTGGATGATCATACAAAAAATTTATGCGGGATTGAATTTTGTTTCTAGAAATCTTTTAGATTCCATCGCGGGTGGTACTTTTATGGAAATTACTTTGGGTGAAGCTACTAAATTTCTTGATAATATTATGGCAAGTTATTCACAATGGCATACCGAAAGGGCTCCTACTAGTAAAAAAGTTAATTCGGTTGAAGAAATAAATTCTTTGAGTGAAAAAGTTGATGCTCTTATGAAATTGGTTGCTAATAAAAGTGCTCCTATTGATCTTAATGATGTGCCTTTGTCTACTTTGATTGAGCAAAATAGTGATTCCGTAGATGTGAATTTTGTCTCGCGAAACAATTTTAATAACAATGCTTATAGAGGTAATTTTAATCCTAGGCCTTTTTCCTGGAAATTCATCTAATAATTATGGTAATTCCTATGGTAATCCTTCTTATAATAATAATAGGAACACCTCTGATCTTGAGAATAATATTAAAGAATTTATCAATGCTCAAAAAGTTTTCAATAATACGATAGAAGAAAAGTTGAATAAGATTGATGATATGTCTAGAAGCATTGATAGGATTTCTCACAATGTAGAAAATCTCAAGTTGAAATTTTTTGGGCCCAAGGTTGAGGAATCAATTAAAGCTTTATATGTATCTATGGATGAAAGTAAAAAAACCGCTATGCTTAGAGCTAAAAGAGAATTTTTAGAAAGAGCGTTTTCTAGTGATTGCTTTCATAAAAATGATGAAGATCTTAAAGTGATTGGTGTTTCTTCTATCGATTCCTTATTTAGTAAAATTAAAATTGATTATAAAGGGACTGAAGAAGAGTCAAATTTAGCTAGAAGGCGTCCCGATAATTTGGAGGGTGAAAATCTTGATAATTTTTTTTGATAAAAGTGGGTTTGGAGAGGTCAAAACTTTAACTAGTGATGTGCCCGCTCTTTTGGATTACAAAGACTTTAATTATGATAGTTGCCCTTTGATTGATTGTATTTCTTTGTTGCAATCCATGCTAAATTCACCCCATGTTTATGAACAAAATAAAGCATTTACTAAACATATTGTTGATGCTATGATGAAAGCTTTTGAAGAAAAGTTGGAATTAGAGATCTCAATTCCAAGAAAATTACATGATGAATGGGAACCCACCATCAAAGTCAAGATCAAAAATTATGAGTGTTTTGCTTTATGTGATTTGGGTGCTAGTGTTTCCACAATTCCGAAATCTTTATGTGATGTGCTTGGTCTTACCAATATTGAAGAGTGTTCTTTAAATTTGCACTTGGAGGATCCTACTATTAAAAAGCCTTTGGGAAGAATTAATGATGTTCTTATTCTTGCAAATAGGAGTTATGTGCCCATAGATTTTTTTTTCTCGATATTGATTGCAACCCGTCTTGTCCAATTATACTCGGTAGACCGTTTTTATGTACTATTGGTGCCGTGATTGATATGAAAGAAGGCAATATTAAATTTCAGTTTCCTTTGAGAAAGGGTATGGAACACTTCCCTAGAACAAGAATAAAGCCACCATATGAATCAATCATCAGGGCATCCTATGGATCTAGAACTAAAGATGATAATACTTAGATCTATGCTTTATGCCTAGCTAGGGGCGTAAAACGATAGCGCTTGTTGGGAGGCAACCCAATGAATAAAATTTATTTTTGCCTTTTTCTTTCTGTTCTTGAGTGTTTGCACAATTATGCCTCTGTTATGATTGTGTTTTTTATTTTTTAATTAGTGTTTGTGCCAAGTAAAGCCTTTGGGATAGCTTTGGTGATAGTTGATTTGATCTTGTTGAAAAACAGAAACTTTTGCGTCCAGTAAAATAATTGTCTAGATTCACAGAGGCAACGAAAATTTTTGAATGTTTTACAAAAGTTTTATGTAGAAATTACCTATATTTTCCATATATTTCAGAATTTTTGGAGTTATAGAAGAATGAGAACAATTCGCATATTTACAGACTGTTCTGTTTTTGACAGATTCTGTTTTCTTTGCATTGTGTGCTTATTTTGATGATTCTATGGATTGTATCAGGGGGTATAAGCCATTTCAAAGTTAGAATACAGTAGATATAATGCAATAACAAAATTTTAATGGGTTTTCTATAGTACTTAAAGTAAAGATTGGTTTTCTTATACTAACGGATCTCACTAAGGTTTTGATAAGTTTTGTGTGATTGAAGTTTTCAAGTTTTGGGTGAGATCGCGATGGATGAAGGAATAAGGAGTACGAAGAGCCTAAGCTTGGGGATGCCCCATGGCACCCTAAGGCAATATTCAAGGAGAAACAAGCAACTAAGCTTGGGGATGCCCCGAGTGGCATCCCCTCTTTCTTCTAATGACCATCGGTATTTTACTTGGAGCTATATTTTTATTCGTCACATATCATGAGTTTTGCTTGGAGCGTCTTGTATTATATGAGTCTTTGCTTGTTTTTCTTTTTAGGTTGTCACAAGTATCCTTGATGGACACACCTATTTGAGAGAGCCAAAATTATACTATGATTTGTTAGAATTGCTCTTTATGCTTCACTTAAATTTTTTGAGCTATGGAATTGCTCTAGTGCTTCACTTATATCTTTTTGAGCACGGTGTGCTTTAATATTTTTGAATAAATGCTCTCATGCTTCAGTTATATTTATTTGAGAGTTAGTAATTTTGAAGAAATTCTCTCATGCCTCACTTATATTATTTTGAGAGATGAAATTTTTTATGCTCATGCTCTTCACTTAAATTTGTTTGAGCTTGCCAAAAGAAATAGCAATATATGAAATTAGTCCCAAAGTGATAGATATTCAAGAGGGATATAATAAAAACTTTCATGAAGATCATTGGACAAAATAAACTTGATTCTTTGTAATAGTTTTGAGATATGATGATAGTGATATGTGAGTCATGTTGGTGAGTAATTGTGCTTTAGTAAGAATATTGGTGTTAAGGTTTGTGATTCCCTATGCAAGCACGAAAGTCAATAGTTATGCAATGAAATTACATCCTACTTGTGGTGCATTATTCGGTGTTAGTAATGCTCAATGCTCGCTTATGTGATTTTTCGTTTCTTGGTTGGATGCTTCTCATTCTTTTTACTAGCCTTCACTTGTACTAAGTAGGAACACTACTTGTGCATCCAAAATCCTTAAACCCAGTTTTGCCATATGAGTCCACCATACCTACCTATATGCAGTATTTCCGTGTCGTTTCAAAGCAAATTTGTATGTGCCATCTCTAATTTTCAAAATAATTTCCTTTTTGTGTGCTCGTACCGCTCATGAAACGGTAGCGGGTGGCTGATATTTTTCCATGCTAGATGTGTTATTCTCAAGATGAGTGTTTATTCACTTGTCATTGCACGAGAGTATGACAAAGGTATTAGGGATGCCCAGTCCCAAAATGAAAAATGAATTTACTTTATGTTGTCAAATAATAAATTCCTTGGAAAGTGTTGGTATGGACGGCACCTGTGGATACGGCTAGCCGTGAATGTGAAAGTATGGTGGAAAAAGGAATAAACCTTATTTTCTGTTTGGGAACCGCCTATGATATATCTAGCATGGAAAGTATTGGGAACTACTCGATCGTTTTCGTTGACAGGAAAAGCATGCCACCCAAAATGTTTTATCTCTATTTTTTCGCTTTGAGCTCTGGCACCTCTACAAATCCCTACTACCCTCTGCGAAGGGCCTTGCTATTTACTTTATGCAATTTTTTTATTTGAGTCTCCATCTTCTCTTATAAAGCACCAAGAGGCACTATGATCATATTTGAGCATTGGATGTAGCTAATATGCGAATGTGTTTCATGAATGGATCAATGATTGAGCATGATGGGCTAGGGATAACTTGCTTTAGTGTTGATATTTTGAAAGACATGGTTGCTTGTTGATATGCTTGAGTATTAAAATCTTCATGTCAAAACTAGACTATTGCTTTGAATCAAATAAAGGTCCAAATTGTCCATGCTACAAAAGAAAAGAATATGTGATGAACATGTTAGGCAGCATTCCACATCAAAAATTCTATTTTTATCATTTACCTACTCGAGGACGAGTAGGAATTAAGCTTGGGGATGCTGATACGTCTCCAACGTATCTATAAATTTTTTGCTTGTTCCATGTTGTTATATTATCATTCTTGTATGTTTTACAATCATTTTATAGCAATTTTATATTATTTTTTGGGACTAACCTATTGACATAGTGCCCAGTGCCAGTTGCTGTTTTTTGCTTGTTTTTTGCTTCGTAGAAAATCAATACCTAACGGAGTCCAAACGCAGCGAAACTTTTTGGAGATTTTCTCTGGACCAGAAGACACCTATTGGGCCAAAGAAGTACCCAGAGGGGGGCTCCGAGGGGAGCACAACCCACCTGGGCGCGTCTGGGGGCCCAGGCGCGCCCTGGTGGATTGTGCCCACCTCGGCCGCCTCCCGCACCGCCTCTTTGCTATATAAATACCCCAAAAATCCAAAAACCATAGGGGAGTCGACGAAACACAATTCCAGCTGCCGCAAGTTTCAGAACCACCAGATCCAATCTAGACACCATCACGGAGGGGTTCATCATCCTCATTGGTGCCTCTCCGACATGATGCGTGAGTAGTTCATTGTAGACCTACGGGTCCGTAGTTAGTAGCTAGATGGCTTCCTCTCTCTCTTTTGATTCTCAATACAATGGTCTCTTGGAGAGCTATTTGATGTAACTCTTTTTGCGGTGTGTTTGTTGGGATCCGATGAACTTTGAGTTTATGATCAGATCTATTTATCCATGAAAGTTATTTGAGTTTCTTTGATCTCTTATATGCATGATTACTTATAGCCTCGTATTTCTTCTTCGAATCTTTGGTTTAGTTTGGCCAACTAGATCGATTTTTCTTGCCATGGGAAGAGGTGCTTTGTGATGGGTTCGGTCGTGCGGTGTTCTTTCCCAGTGACAGAAGGGGCAGCAAGACACGTATTGATCATTGCTATTAAGGATAACAAGATGGGGTCTATTCCTACATGAATAGATCTTGTCTACATCATGTCAGTGTTCTTATTGCATTACTCCGTTTTTTCATGAACTTAATACACTAGATGCATGCTGGATAGTGGTTGATGTGTGGAGTAATAGTAGTAGATGCAAGCAGGAGTCGGTCTACTAATCTTGGACGTGATGCCTATATAATGATCATTGCCTGGATATTGTCATAATTATTTGAAGTTCTACCAATTGGCCAACAGTAATTTGTTTACCCGCCGTATGCTATTTGCTCAAGAGAAGCCACTAGTGAAATCTACGGCCCCCGAGTCTATTCTTTATCATATTTGCCTTGAGATCTATTTTTATTTGCTTTTGTTTTCCGATCTATTATTCTAAAAACCAAAAAATACCTTGCTGCACTTTTTCTTTATTTATTTTATTTTTTCTATCGGGAGATCTATTTATCCAAAATCATACAAACCAATCTATCTTTTACCCGGGAGGGATTGACAACCCCTCTTACGCATCGGGTTGCAAGTATTTGTTCTTTGTGTGCAGGTACCGTTTACATAGTGTTGCTTGGTTCTCCTACTGGTTCGATAGCCTTGGTTTCATCACTTAGGGAAATACCTACCGTAGTTGTGCTGCATCATCCCTTCCTCTTCGGGGAAAAACTGACGCGGACACGAGCCATCAGAACTGTCCAGCTCAATTTCACCAATAGAGCTACAAACTTACAAAACATGACTTAGGATGTTGTTAAGCCTGTTGCAATTAATAGTTGTATCCATTTTTTAATCTGTCCAATTGCTACCGTGCTACTCTCCGCAATGAAGATATACTAGAGATGCTGTCATTTTATTTCCATTTGCTATTTTTGGTGGATGCTAACCCTGTTGTAGTTAACATGCCTTTCCATGTACTTACACAAGGCCATAACGGGTGATGCTGTTGTTTGCCGTCGAGGTTAGCTACATCCCATGTCTTACAATATTTTACATCATTTGTGCAATTGCAGTTTAGCTTCTAACATTTACTTGCTTCTTGTAGGTACACATGTCAGCGGCACTGATCCATGCTTCGACCCGGAGAAACACCTCGCCTCCGCTGCGGCCGACTTGGGGCGGGCTCTTGCCCATATGAAGTGCCCCAGCAACTACCCCTCATGAATTACCAAGTATGAACTGACCAGTTGAATCTTACCAATACCAGTTGCAATGGCCATGTTTTGTACGGTTGATGTATTAAGCATGTTGTAGTAAACACACCTAACCCATCTTATCTATTTTTCCTACCTTTTTTATAGACACCAGGGCCATTCTCTACTCTAGCAGCACCTGCCTTGTGATGTTTAATTCTGTCAATTTCATCTCTATCAGTACCAATTTCAATGGCTATACTAGGTTGTCTGTTGTAGTAAACAATTCTATCCATTTTTTAATCCGTCCCTTTGCTACCATGCTACTCTTTCACAATGAAGATATCACTACAGATGCTGCTGTTTTATTACCATTTGCTATTTTTGGTGGATGTTAACCCTGTTTTAGTTGACATTGCCTTTCCATGTACTTACGCAGGGTTACAATCACCGATGCTGTTATTTGCCGTCGACGTTAGCTGCATCCCATGTCTTATACACCATCTGTTACTAAATATAAGTATTTTTAGAGATTCCAATATAGACTACATACGGAGCAAAATGAGTGAATCTACATTCAAACCTAAACTATGTCTATATACATCCGAATGTAGTTCATATTGAAATCTCTAAAAATACTTGTACTTAAGAACGGAGGTAGTTGTATTTTACATCATTTGTGCAATCATAGTTTAGCTTCTAACATTTCTGGTTGCTTGTAGGTACATATATCAGCGGTACTGATCCACACTTCGATACCTTTTACGTATGGGGCAATGACATATTCTTGAACAAGCGTCAAGTGAGGAAACTAAGAAAGATTATAAGGCGAAAGAGACGGGTGATGGGAATTAAGCTCTTTATTTACACTTTGTCCAAAACAACAGTGAACTTTAGGATGGTAAGTAATGTGTTGCCTTTTCCCCTTTCCCACAACAAGTTACTCTATTAGACATGAGTATCTGAAAGTTTTCTCTTTTCAGTGGTTTCCAAAGCAATTTACTGATGATTACCTTGCAAACTACATGATGCGGGACACCTCGGAAACGATCTTTCACGGTGCTAAGGAACTCACAAGGAGCAGCAACTATCTCTCTCAAAACTTGTTTCGACAAACTTGTTTCTCTCGAGTGGCAAGAACAAAAGGAAACACTCTCAGATAAATTGCAGCGGATAACTAGCTTGGTTTACAAAGACGCAACCCAAACCATGAAACTTATGAACCTATGAAGAATCACAAGAGGGCACCACAAGGATCCTATATGAATTGAGGACAGGCCCTCCAATCCACACACATGAGCTAACACTCAACGATACTAGTGCTCTCAGCACAACACAACCTCACTGGCTGTCTACAAACATAAACTCAGAAATCTCATCCCCCTTCACATGGAACAGCTGGGGAGTACTTATACTAGAAGCACCTACTAGTTAGGTGTGAAAACAACTCAAAAAGAAGGGTAAATTCGTGAGCTCCAAGCTGTAGCAGGAGCAAACTCGTTGAGCCTTGCGCTATAATTACTTCCTGGACAGCTTGCATGGGAACTTGCACAACTTTTGACTCAAGACCTCAAATGATGCACCATTTTTTTGAATGAAAGCTAACTTCAAAGACCATCTTTTTCAGCCTCTAAAACGTGCTAGACCCTTCTAGAATTAATTAGGTTTAAGTGGGAAGTTGCAGCTGGAAATCTGATGTGCCATTTCTCCCAAAATAGGCACTGGAAGCTTCCCCACTAAGAAAATGGTTTTGCCCATGTCTTCCTTTGGCTGCTCTACTGGTTTAACATTTGTGCTAGCATGAACCTCACTCTTTGATGCCTTGGTCATGAGCTGGTCCATATCACTACATGACCGGAGTGGAGGCAACTAAGGTTAAAGTATATAATTCATACTACCATGTTAATGGTCTAGAAGTCTTCCTGAAGGCGGTGAAGGATGGGCGGGCGATCGTCACAAGGGGTTGGACAAAAGTTGTTCGTGCCTATGGCATGCAAGAGGGCACATTATGGGCATTCCACTTCTTCAACACCATCGGCAGCCAAAATGATTTACACTTGTCTCTTCACCTTTACCGCCTCTAAATATTGTGGTTCATCATAGTTAATTGGTGCCTAATCCTGTAATTACTGAACATATTGTACTGAGAATTTTATTTATGGATTGGTTGTTGAACCATTGTGCTGAGAATTTGAATTCCACGTTTCATATTTCAAAATTTTGAATTCGAATAATAAATTACAGAGAAAAATAAAATTAAACAGGAGCGAATAAAATAATGTACACACAGTAAGAAAGAAAACAACGTGTGCGATGGAAAAATAGAGAACAGATGGTTCTTTGACGTGAAACATTTTCAATGCCCGACGGACGCATGCACGGTTTCGTCTCATATGCGTGTGCGATTCATGGTAATACGACAAACGTTTCAAACCTATATGCGTGTGTGATAGGAATACCTATCGCACATAGTTATGAAAATGGACACGTTGGCGATAGTAGAGGCACCGCACACATTTTACGTTTTTGAACTGTGTGCGATGACTTTCCAGTGAATATCTCTCCATCCTCAGAGGAGCAAATCCCACTCTGGAGCTATCCGGACACTTGTCAAACTTTCCGGTGAGCCTGAAAGTTGTCGTTATGATCACCTTGTTACAGATGACGTTTGAGCAACCCCAAAGCCCACCGTCTGGTGAGAAGTAACCAAGACACTCTCATGGTCTGAGGAACTAAAACACGTGCTAACACTCCGTGTTATAAAAGATGATTTTAGATGATATAATTACAAAGTATAACAGACAAGTATTGGGTCGATTCGATATGATCGTTCTTCTAACGCCATATCCTCAATGTTGTTTTAGGACTATCATTACACTTACCGATATCCTAAGATCCAGAAAACGTGATCACCAACAACACTTGATCCAATCTTAGAGGCGAGACCGGGAAACTATTGTTTATTGTTTATCATTTCACACGTGCATATGAGTTTTCCACTGAATCGCATATTCCAGGATCATAGCAGTTATAGCATGAAATATAAAGTTTTAACTATGAATAAGGAAATATAATAATACAAATATTATTGCCTCCAGGGCATATTTCCAACATAATGCCCTTAAGATCATCAAGAGTATATCCAATAGCAGCACGGTGCTTACTCAGAGTTTTAAGTAATCTCTTTTCTTCATGTTATGAAAGGTTAGCATTGATAATAACAGGATATATCTTCTTTTCATCAAGATAAGCATATTTCAGTGTATCAGGAAGTTTCTTTAAATCAAACACAAGATCACTCTTAGGTGGAAAAGGATCTCCAAGAGTTTCAACAGGTAAATTATTTTTAAGGATAGGTGTTTGTTTAAAGAATATCTCATCTATTTCATTTATTGATTCATATGCATATCATTCTCATGGTCTAGCAAATATTGTTCTAAAAGATCAGTAGGAGGAACAACAATAGAAGCAAAAACAATGAGTTCATCTTTACTAGATAATTCTTTCTCATGTGGTTGTCTACGAAACTTAGAGAAATTAAACTCTTGAGATACATCATCAAACTTAACTCTAACCTTCTCTTTAACACAATTGATTTCAGCATTAACGGTATTCAAGAAAGGCCTACCAAATATAATGGGACAAAAATTATCTTTTTTGTGAACTGAGTACTAAGAAATCAGTAGGGTATTTGATCTTACCACACAAGACTTCAACATCTCGAACAATCCCAAGTGGTGAAATAGTATCTCTATTTGCATGCTTAATATTAACATCAATGTCATCCATCTCCACAGGTGCAATATCATTCATGACTTCTTGATATAAAGTAAAAGGAATAGCACTCACACTAGCACCCATATTACATAAACCATGACAGCAATGATCTCCAATCTTAACAGAAACAATAGGCATGCCAACTACGGGCTTATTCTTATCTAACATATCTTATTCATTTCTAGCAGGTTTAGCAATTCTAGCATCCTCATCATAGAAGTAAATAACATGCCCATCAATATTATCAACCAAGAGATCTTTAACCATTGCAATATTAGGTTCCACTCTAATTTGTTCAGATGGTCTAGGTGTTCTATTATTACTTTTATTAACCACAGTTGTAGCTTTAGCATGTTCCATAATCCTAACAGGGAAATGAGGTTTCTCAATATAAGCAGTAGGCACAACTGGATCGACATTATAAATAATTGTTTCATCTTTAGCTATAACAGGTTCTTCATAATTTTCTTCAATAGGAGCATGAAACTTAAACGACTTCTCCTTAGGGAGATCAACATGAGTAGCAAATGATTCACAAAAGGAAGCTACTATCTCAGAGTCAAGTCCATATTTAGTACTAAACTTATGAAAAGCATCAGTTTCCATAAAGGATTTAACACAATCAAACTCAAGTTTTATACCTGACTCTTTACCTTTGTCGAATTCCCAATCTTAAGAGTTGCGTTTAACTCTTTCCAGAAGACCCCATTTGAATTGAATAGTTTTCTTCGTAAAGGAACCAGCAAAAGAAGTATCGAGCATTGATCGTTCATTATGAGAAAGCCGAGCATAAAAGTTTTATATAATTATTTATCTTGAGAGCTCATGGTTGGGGCATGTGTGCATCATATATTTAAGCCTCCCCCAAGCTTGAGCGATACTTTCTCTTTCACGAGGCAAAAAATTGTATATATGATTCCGATCACGATGAATTAAATGCATAGGATAGAACTTCTGGTGAAATTCCAATTCCAATCGGTTCCAATCCCATGTTCCAATATCATCCAATATCCTATACCATGTCACCTTTCCCTCCAAAGATAAAGGGAATACCTTCTTTTTAACTCCATCCTCGGATAAACCTGCAAGCTTAAACAATCCATAAATTTCATCCACATAGATTAAGTGCATATCAGGATGTACTGTTCCATCTCCTGCATAAGGATTAGCTAGTAGTTTCTTTAACATACCCGAAGGATTCTCATAATAAATATTTTTTAGTAGGTTGAGGAGTAACTCTTATTGCTTTCGGTCGAGGTGAAGATACCCCAAACAAGCCCCTCAGAGCATTATTTTCCATAGTGACAAGTGATAGTAAATTTCTGCACGTAATATAAATGTTTCCTTCCCAAATTCCACTTAACAAAGGCGCTTCACACCCAGGAAACGCCACCAAAAAAGAGTCTTGATGTCCCACAAGTATAGGGGATCAATCATAGTCCTTTCGATAAGTAAGAGTGTCGAACCCAACGAGGAGCAGAAGGAAATGATAAGCAGTTTCCAGCAAGGTATTCTCTGCAAGTACTGAAAGTAGCGGTGATATATAGTTTTGTAGCAAGATAATTTGTAACAAGTAGCAATAATAACAAAGGTGCAGTAAGGTGGCCAAATCCTTTTTATAGCAAAGGACAAGCTGGAACATTCTTTCATAATAAGCAAAGCGTTCTCGAGGACACATGGGAATTATTGTCTAGTCACTTTCATCATGTTTAGTTGATTCACGTTCGTTACTTCGATAATTTGATATGTGGGCGGACCGGTGCTTGGGTGCTATTATTACTTGAACAAGTAACCCACTTATGATTACCCCCTCTCGCAAGCATCCGCAACTACGAAAGAAGAATTAAGAAAAATCTAACCATAACATGAAACATATGGATCCAACTCAGCCCCTTACGGAATAACGCATAAACTAGGGTTTAAGATTCTGTCACTCTAGCAACCCATCATCTAATTATTACTCCGCAATGCCTTCCCTTAGTCCCAAGTATGGTGAAGTGTCATGTAGTCGACATTCACATGACACCACTATAGGAAGCAACAACATACATATCATCAAAATATCGAACGAATACCAACTTCACATGATTACTTATAACAAGACTTCTCCCATGTCCTCAAGAACAAAAGTAACTACTCACAAATCATATTCATGTTCAAGATCAGAGGGGTATTGAATATGCTTGAGGATCTGAACATTTCATCTTCCACCAAATAAACCAACTAGCATCAACTACAAGATGTAATCAACACTACTAGAACCCACAGGTACCAATCTGAGGTTTTACGACAAAGATTGAATACAAGAGATGAAATAGGGTTTGAAATGAGATGGTTCTGGTGAAGATGTTGATGAAGATTGGTTCTCCCATAATGAAAGGATCGTTGGTGATGTCGATGGCTTCGATTTCCCCTCCCGGAGGGAAGTTTCCCCGGCGGAATCGCTCCGCTGGAGAGCAAAAGTGGTCCTGCCCAGGTTCCGCCTCGAGACGTTGGCGCTTCGTCCCGAAAGTCTTCTCTTCATTTTTCTAGGGAAAATAGCTTGATATAGCAGAAGATGGGCACCAGAGGCCTGCTAGGGGGCCCACAAGCTCGGTAGGCGCGCCCAGGTGGGTAGGGCGCGCCCCCCTGAGCTTGTCGCTCCCTGGTGGCCCCCTCCTGGTATTTCTTCCGTCAATATTTTATATATATTCCAAAACAATTCTCCGTAAATTTTTAGGTCATTTGGAGTTGTGCAAGATAACTATCTCTGTTGTAGCCTTTTCCGGTCCAGAATTCCAGCTGCCGACAATCTCCCTCTTCATGTGAAACTTGCAAAATAAGAGAGAAAATGCATAAGAATAGTATCATAAAGTGAAATAATGATCCAAAACATAATAAATAACAGTAGGAAAACATGATGCAAAATGTACGTATCAGGTTCCTACGTAGGGATTGTAGTTTTGCCCATGGGTATGGGTACCCGCGGGTACCCCACCCGAAAACAGTGGGCATTGGCAAGACATTGAGAGGTCTTGTACCCATGGGTAATGGGTATTCATACCCGCAAAATATATGGGTATGAAATTGCACCCGTGGGTAACCCAATGGATACCCACAAAAAGTTAATAAATGAAAATAACTCCTATGACATGTGGGGTCAACATCCAACTCCTATGGCCCAACCCTAAATCATGTATTTCCTAAACTAGCCATAACTCATAGTCCCATAGGCACTTGCCGTCACTCCTCCTACGTCCTATGTGGCTCCTCAAAATGATGAAATATTAACTTATCTTCACCGGACTCCTATCCATATCTCGATCTAGTGATCCCCGATTCCCACCACCGTCTCTCACTGCATCGGGCTTCCACCAACCGTTGCTCATACTCACTTGATTCTGCCAAGAGGCCACCCACCGGAGGAAGACGCGTCAGTGCTATACTACTTGCCCATCATCACTTGAATTTTAAACTTATTTCTCTACTTTTAAAAAAATTTAACAGCTATACATTGTACCCGTTGGATACCCATCGGGGATAGGATACCCGATGGGTATGCGCATGGGTAGAAATTTATGCCCATGGGTACTGAAGTGGGTGGGTATAGAAGATTTCTGTGGGTATGGTTTGGGCAGAAGGAGGTTGTACCCACCCATACCCTACCCATTGCCATCCAATCCTACGTACAAACTATCATCTACTTGCTCTACTTTTTATTTGCCTCTCTTTTTCATCTCCCTCCACTTCTCTAAAAAGCAAAAACACAAAAATATTTTACTTTGCTTGTCTGCTTGCTTTGCCATTATGGCTAGTTCTTGGCTTGTTGCTTGTACCTCTGAGAATGAAGTGCTCAAATTTAAACAAAGGGGATGAGAGAGTTTAAAAGATGCTTGGTATAGGATTTGCGATGCTCAAAATAGAACAACTTGTAAGCAATCCACTACCGTTCTTCTTCGTAATTTTTATGTGGGTATTACTACTTGGTATAGATTTGTGGTTGACACTATTACCGGAGGAAATTTCTTTAGTAGTCACCCTATTGATGCCTTCAATGCTATGGAAATTTGGTAGGATCACCACCTATTACTATTAATGAAACGACATTGACTATGGAACATGTTATGCGAAGGTTAGAAGCTATTCAAAATAAAATGCCTACCATTGAGCATATTGAAAATCTAGACAAAAAGGTTCATAATCAAGTAACTCAATTTGGCTCGAAGGTAGGAACTACATTAAAAATGTTAAAGGAGAAGGAACCAATAATTAATGGGAGAATAGAACAATGTCCTTCTAGAATTGATAAGTTGGAAGAAATTATTAATAATTTAGGTTCCGCTTTTTCTTCCGTTAAAACAATTGAGAGGACTCCTCCTAATAAGAATTCTAAATTTATGTATGTTCTTAAGAATAAGGGTGCCACATCTAGTAAGGGGAACGAGGATCTTAAAATGATTAGTGTGCATCCCAACTTCATTGATTTGATAAAGGTACATATTAATGAAAACAAATTCCTGAACTTTGTCCCTAGGAGTGTGATTATTAAAAACATATATGATAAACCTCCTAGGAAGCGTGGATGTATAATTAAGGAGTTGGATGTGAAGGATTTGTGTAAGTCGGAATCGGAGGCGCGTGCCACCCGTCGCGAGGGGCAGCAGGCAAGAGAGAGGGACGCGGTGGAGCAATCCGTGCGCCGCTGCCACGGGTTGCCGCCGGAGCCCGACGAGGGCTCCTCGCTTGGGTTTACCGCCGGTCGCTGACGACGGCGGAGACAGACACTCGCCACCTATGGAAGAAGAACATGAAGGCACTCCGGCTTGCCATTGAGCAGTCAGAGCGCGAGGCGGTGGAGGCAACGGCGGAGGCGGCTCGCGTGGCCAAGCTGAAGCGGCAGCAGGACAGAGCCGTCCGCTGGATGAAGGGGCTCATCGTCCTCTCCGTCTCCTCGTCCAGCGGCGGTGATGACCATAGTTCCACCTCCTCCACCGACGACCAAGATCCACCACCACCTGCGGACGCCTATAGGTTGTGATCCCACTCCTCCTTCGTTTATATTATCATTTTTTAGTTGTTTAAGTTACGAACTTGTCCAGCGATGAACTGTGGTGATCTTTTGGATGGCGTGGTGGGTTTATGTGCATTTCTTGTCCGTCTGATGCTGATATCTTTGTCCGTTGTATGATGAATATAGACTGCCGGATATGAGATGCGTTGATGCGGGATCGATTATTTAAGACGTGACCGGTCACTGCATACGATGTATTCGTGGGCGTTTGAGGGCCCGGATTTTGCTGCCCGCAGATGCTCTTAGCTCCTTCAAAATGAGGAGTTGAAGTTTACTCTAGCAATGCTTTTACGTGGTCCACTAAAAAACTTGGACATAGGAGATTAGGTGATTGGTCCACGGCTGTGGACGGTTTTGTTTCAGCCACGAGAGCAATGCAATGCTCTTGGATCGGCTGGAGAGTATGGTGTCGGCGACGTTCTATACAGCGGGACCGCCACGGAGCGACCCATGTTTTTCTGTACGATCTCCGGGGCCCTGTTTGTTAATGCAGACAACGTGGGTGGATCGCCTTGCCTCCCAGGGAAAACCCATTGCAAGCCAACCACGAGTCCACAACAGTACCTCTTCCATTACCTCCACCCAGAGGAAGAGCGTGCGAGTCTGCAAGAGAAGAGATAGGGGAGCCAGCCATGCCATGCCACGAACCAAGCCCATGTTCATCTTCTGCAGGCCTGCAGCGCAGATCCCATGGTGCATCTATGGACACATGCGGATTCCACCATCTCCGTCTATTTATTAGAGCCGATTTCTCTGGACAGCCCTCAACCTGCGCAAGCTAGATCGTGACCGTGGGATCAGAACGGCTGAGCGATCGCAGCCACCCAGCGCAACTACCTCAATGCGCGCAGACAATCCAGCTCCAAGCTCCCAGCTCCACGCCTGTACAGTAGTAACCACCAGTCCACGACTCGCTCTGACGACCCGTAGAGCAGAGCGCGGCACAGAGCCCCCACCTACCTAAGCTACGCCGCGCTGCGAGCACAGACCTCCTCTCCTCTCCTCTCCTATAATTATCCACGTCTCGCAGAGCCTAGCCATCCCACAGTTGACACTTGCAAACCACTCCACCGGAAACCGTGCCACCGAGAGACCCGGGGGGAGGCGGGGGGGGGGGGGGGGGGGGGGGGTGGACGGACGCGCGCGCCCAGGCGGCATGGGCGTCTTACGGAGCACGCAGAGCATGCAGGCGGAGGTGGAGGAGATGCGCGCCGCGCTCTTCCACGGGGGCGCGGGCGCGGCCACGGCCGGGTGGCGCCCCTCGGCCGGCGACAACGACGTCAAGCGCGCGGTCGGCGGCGAGGAAGGCGCGGCGGGCCCGCGCACCGTGTGCGTGACCGGCGGCATATCGTTCGTCGGCTTCGCCATCGTCGACCGCCTCCTCCGCCACGGATACACCGTGCGCCTCGCCCTCGAGACACAAGGTCAGTCAGTCAGCCATCCTAAAGCCTCGCCGTCGCCGGCCGGCCATTAACTAACTGCTCATCTTCCTTTACCGCTTCCCGTGCTTGATTTGGGGGCCCCGGCCACGTTGCAACGTCTTGAAAAGGGTTGCAACCTTTATACATACGCGGATACATCATTTGTTGTTTTATCATTCATTGTGGCGGGCGAGACGCACCTAAGCACCTTCGTGGCAGAGTTGAGCTGAATGCGCCATGTCGTTTTCTGTCCACACCCTGCCTACGTCTGAACCAGGCGTGATTCACAGTTGCAATTTATTTTTCGTAGTAGCATTTACTTATAACATGTGAATTCATCCGTACGTCCATATAACTCACTACTATG
Organism: Thinopyrum elongatum; assembly: GCA_011799875.1. Lineage (NCBI taxonomy): Eukaryota > Viridiplantae > Streptophyta > Magnoliopsida > Poales > Poaceae > Thinopyrum > Thinopyrum elongatum. The sequence continues at coordinate 334,135,054 of CM022299.1, read as the reverse complement.
GAGCAATCTGGTGCATCTAGCCTTGGGTGCATTTACAACCTTGCACCAAAAGGGAAGTACTGTTACATGTAGACATCTAGTTGTGCCGTATGCATCGCCCAGATGCAGAGGCCGGGGTCATCCTCCTTTTCTAAAAAAAAAACATGTAGACATCTAGTATACGTGTAAAGTCAATGGCCTGTTTTGTTCTGGCAAGTCTTTTTCTCAGCAACGTACACTCGTTACGGCCTTGCTTGCAAGCAGTCGGCATATTTTACCATTTCGAACGAGCGTCTTGTAGCCCGACTCTCTGTCTCCTGTAACAAAAGTATGTTGGGGATGGCACCGTGCTACCTAACCAACTGGTGCACTGGGATTGGTGTGCTGCATCGCACCACCCTTTCCTCCCACTCTCATGATTCCAGACCACTAGCTACTAGCTTATGTACTGTTCCGTCCCATTTTCTTTAAGTCCGGAATGACCCGTTCTTGCAATTTAGATACTCCCTCCATCCTGAATTACTTGTCACAGAAATGACATCTATTTCTATCATTTCTGCGACAAACAATCCGGGACGGAAGGAATAGATGTTTGCTAGGATATGTTAACTACTGCTAAATCTTAGCCGCCACCTCGTCAGCTGAGACGTGGTTTTCTTTTCCACCAGTTAGAAGATTCGAACTTGTACATCGCTATTCAAGTCGAATCAGGTACCTAGCTACTAATAAATGACCGAAAGAAACAAGCGAAAGAGCTGATTAATCAATGATGAACGAACCTGTGGCCACTAATTAAGACGTACGTAACAATCTATCTGCTGAACGTTGAACATGGACCAGAAAACACTCTGCTCGGTATATACTATATTCTCAAATTCGCTCTCGTGCTGTTTTGCACAATTTATAGAGCATGGGGTTTCCTAAAAAAATTCCCCCGCTTTCCGTTCCGCGCCTTCCTCCTGGTCAATAGCTTTCTTTCAAGTTTGTCCGGTTGGTGATGAACTGGTCTGCAAATCAAAGAACTACAATAACATCTACTGCATTTTCCACGGCAGAACCGTATTCTTTTGACGTGATGATAGAAATTACTAGGTCAACTGCATCGTGGTTGGTATTCAGCGAGTGCACTAATTAATGCTACCAACCATTTGTCAGCGACACTTAATATGAAACGTAGGGAGTAGTACAGTACTAGCTACTCAGTCCCTTTGATTGGCTGAACAATATGTCCTGTTAGATCATCAGCTAACAAATTGTTCTTTTAGGTCATCAGCTAAGAAATTGTTAGGCTATGGCTAACGCACATCATTTGCAGAATTGATTACAACATGGCAAGAGGGTATTTGCGTGGTCGATTTTGATATGTCTGTTCTATTGGCAGAGGACCTGGACAAGCTGAGGGAGATGGAGATGTTCGGGGAGGACGGCCGGGACGGGGTGTGGACGGTGATGGCGAATGTGATGGAACCCGAGAGCCTGCACCGGGCGTTCGACGGCTGCACCGGCGTGTTCCACACCTCGGCGTTCGTTGATCCCGGGGGCATGTCCGGCTACACCGTGAGTGATCCTCGCTGCTACAATAGTGCTTCATAAATTATTTATGTGTCTTCTCCCTACATTGTCGTCACGTCGAAAAACACACGCAGGGAAGCAGGAGGACCTGATTTCTTTTATTTGGTTAACTAGTTTCCTATAAGAATAAGAAGAACATGAAACATGGGTGACACAAGCTGGCACGTGCAGATATGAACACATCACAAAGTCAAGCCGTTAAGGATTTGTAGTTTCTATCCTCAAAAAAAAAAAAAAAAAGGATTTGTAGTTTCTTGACCTGGAAGTTTCGACAAGGAAAGGAGTTTCTAAAAGATGGTGATTGAAATGAAAATCTTATATGGAACAAAAGATAGGCAAGACCGACTAAGCTGGAGCGTTCGGCCAGGGAGATTTTTTACCCCCATGGATGGCGGTGTGATCTTCGGATAGGATTGGCCCCTTTATAGGCTGGTTTTTAATTTTTCTCTACTTGTGGCTGTTTGGCCATTTTATTTCGGTTTAGACCTCTTCGAACTTTTGGCTGTGTGCATCTAGCTATGCAGAGGCCGGGTGATCTTTGATGCGACTGTATCAGCTCGATATTTCAATTCAATGAAAAGCCCTTTATCGAAAAAAAAAAACTAAGCAGGACATGGCGATTGGTTGGAGTCTAGCAGAAGCCGCCGTGTATCTATCTAACTCAAGGCGCAAGTACGCAACCGAACACCAAAATATTCAAGTTGTTACTGAATGGTTGGTGGAGGATGGACGAAAGATTGTGGTTAGCAGGGATGAAATAGACCAATGTGGTTACGTTAGGTGGTAACAGCTAAACTGATTCAGTTAACAGACGACCTTTTGTGAAACTATTGAGGACAGCATAGATGAGTCATTATCGGTATTATTGCCTGCCACCAGCACTAGCCACTAGGTCTAGTGAAACACATCGCACTGCACCTTGTGTTGTGGAGACACTGACATCCTTTTGGAGAGACTTCAACATGTGTATCACAGATAAGGAGGGCCTGGATTGTTCTTGCCTTCCTATCCTACACAGAGACTACTTAGTACCATAAACATTCTGATAGATGCACCTTCTATTGGAAGTAGGAGCACATATTTTGTTGGAATTTTTTCTGTTTTTGCCACTCTAGTTTTTACCCATTTTTCTTACGTCACTTTAAAGTCTGACATTTCACTTTTACCAGTCTTACCTTTTGACAATGCATCAGAATTGCTACTCTGGAAATTTTGCTTTTGCCACGAAGGGCAATTGTGATGTATTGTCAAAAGCTTAGAATGGTATAAACAAAATTTTCCCTATTTTATTTAGGAGCTAGTGGCTTGGTCGATGCACAAAGGCAAGCACTAGTTCGTACAGTACAACAACAACAACAACAAAAAAAACGCTTCTTCTGAAAAGTGCACCTTCCTGACTGACGTGTCCTTGAGTTGACATTTTGCCGTTCCATCTGACCTTAAAACCTAAAATAAAGAACATGCTAACAACTGATCTGTACTGTGAAGTACTCCTACAACGTCCTCCAATTGCGCGGGTGGTTTGCACCATATCTAATCACTGAAGCAGGGCATGCACAACACTCCACTGATACGTGCACATAGCCTCCCTGACTGAAACAACAGCAGGTTTACCCCCTTCTGAAATGGAATCTTAGCAGCTCTCCTGCTAACCTTCAAAGAAAAAAAACAGGTTTACCATGCATCTGACTGAACCAACATGAACTGAACCTTTTCACTGGCGATCTTGTTCCAACAGAAACATATGGCTAGCCTGGAAGCCCAAGCAGCGGAGCGGGTGGTCGAAGCGTGCGTGAGGACGGAATCCGTCAGGAAGTGTGTCTTCACCTCGTCCTTGCTGGCCTGCGTGTGGAGGCAGAACCACCCTCATGAAAGACGAGGCCCGACCATCGTCGACGAGAACTGCTGGAGCGACGAGAGCTTCTGCCGCAACAACAAGGTCAGTGGTCTCAAGCAATCTGAATCCATCAGGATTTCCCGCGTCTTTAGGCAGTGTAGTGATGTGAGGTGCGTCTTTTTCAGCTGTGGTTCGCACTTGGGAAGACAGCGGCAGAGAAGGCGGCCTGGAGGGCGGCCCGGGGGAGAGACCTCAAGCTCGTCACCGTCTGCCCCGCGCTGGTCACGGGGCCGGGGTTTCGCCGCCGTAACTCCACCGCATCCATCGCGTACCTGAAAGGATCTGGTGTCATGCTCGCGGATGGCGTCCTCGCGACGGCGAACGTGGAGACGGTGGCCGAGGCCCACGTCCGGGTGTACGAGGCGATGGGCGACAACACGGCCGGCGGCAGGTACATCTGCTACGACCATGTGATCCGGAGAGCCGAGGAGTTCGCCGAGCTGGAGCGGCAGCTGGGGATCCCTAGCAGAACGGCGGCAACGCAGAGCGTCGACGACGACCGTCCGGCGAGGTTCGAGCTCTGCAAAAGGAAGCTGGGGAGGCTCATGTCTTCGAGGAGGAGGTGCACGTACGATGACTATTACTACCCTGTTACGTTCGAATAGGGCGCAAAGACAACGCTGCTGGTGGATCTGAAGGCACTTCTAGATTGGGCGAGCACCGATTGCAGCAAGGATGAAGGACTGACTCCCCTGAGTAGAGTAGCACATGCTGCTTGATGAGGTCAAAACCTGAATGGAAGCGGGAGAAAAAACAGTAGTAGGAGTACTATAGTTGATTGTTGATTGTCCTTGTGGGCAAAGAGGAGTAGAGACGTAGAATGTACGCGAGTGCGATGGTGTATATAGTGATACTGCGATCTTGTAGGTTATTTGACGCATCAATAAAATTGGATCGAATTTTTCTTTGTGCTGTCCGCTGTCCAGTGATACGAACATTACTGAAAAGCCATTCTGTTTGTTTGTCAAATCAGAAGTACAATACCATTTTCAGCCATTCTGTTTGCAGGTAAAAAGGTTAGTGGCAAACACGACGCCGGCGACCGAGAGGGGCAACCCTAGCCACTACCCCACCAGGGCCACCCGCCACCCTTCCCCTTGCTACCCACATAGCCAAGAGAAAGCGCCACCACCGCTGCCACGCTGCCCGCCGCAGAGCCACCCGTGTAGCCTCACCATCCAGGGCCGCCGCCCCGACATCCAAGACGGACCCACCACCACCAACGAAACAACATGACGACATAGGATAGGCAGCCGGACACGGACAACGTGCCCCGGCGTGTGTGCGGGGTGGCGTGCGGCGGCGGGGTTGGGCGTGGCGGGAGACGACGGGCTGCGGGCTGGTGCCTGCGGTGGTGGCGGCGCGGCACGCCCCAGCGTGCTCGAGCTGGAGGCTCCGGCGCTTCGGCGTGATGGCCTCTTCGGGTGATGCGAAGCGACCTCCTCCATGACGTGCTGGCCTCTCCACCGCAACAACTTTCCCCCTCTCTTCTTCTCTCGCGTCGCCCCCGCGGGCGACCGAGAGGGGCAACCCTAGCCGCCGTCGACTCCCTCCCCTCCACCCTCCCCCTCCCCCGCCACCGCCGGCAAGCGTCGCCGGGCAAAGCCTGGTGCCGTCGGCGGCGGCGGGCATCTCTTCCTCCTCGATCTGGCGCTAGGCCAGCGTGGGTAGGCCCGCTGGATGGGGACGCCGGGCTTTCAAGGGGCCGGAGGCGCGGCGACAGGCACGGGTGGCGGCGGCGTGCGCTGTACGGTAGGCGGCAGCGTCAGGCGCGAGGCGGGCTGCGCGGCGGCTACAAGGTCCTGGGCTGCGGATCTGGTCCAGGCGGCGTGCACTGTACGGCGAGCGGCAGTGTTAGGCACGAGGCGGGCTGCGCGGCGGCTGCGAGGTCCTGGGCCGCGGATCTGGTCCAGGTGGCGCTCGTGGGTGGACGGTGGTGCCCCACGTGCGTGCGGGGTGGCGTGGGGGGCGGGGCTGGGCGTGGCGGGAGACGACGGGCTGCGGGCTGGTGCCTGTGGCGGCGGCGCGCCACGCCCCGGCGTGCTCGAGCTGGAGGCTCCGGCGCTTCGGCGTGCTGGCCTCTTCGGATGACGCGAGGCGACCTCCTCCATGACGTGTTGCTTGGGGCTTTGGGTCAGGCCATGGCCGACGGTGGCTGTAGTGGCGTGCAGGAGCTCTGGCGGCCGGTGGTGTGGTGAATTTAGGGTTAGGTTGTGGAGAGACTCGAGGGCTGGACCAAATCCGGCCCGTGGAGACCCACCGCTCCGGTGGCCCGTCTGATTGAGCTACCCCGGTGACGATGCTGGCTGACCCAATGATCCGCGCCCCCGACCGAGGTGGAGCTCATTGAGTGTGGATTGGCATCGGGGATGTCCAGTCCTGACCGACGGCGGTTCCGCTTTGACGTTGTCCGTGTCCGGCTGCCTGTCCTATGTTGTCATGTTGCTTCGTTGGTGGTGGTGGGTTCGTCTTGTATGTCGGGGCGGCAGCCCTGGATGGTGAGGCTGCACGGGTGGCTCTGCGGTGGGCAGAGTGGCAGCGGTGGTGGCGCCTTCTCTTGGCTATGTGGGTAGCAATGGGAGGGGTGGCGGGTGGCCATGATGGCGTCATGTATTCGACAATGGTGCTCCCCTGGTCTGGATTTGGAGGCCTAGCGCAAAGGTCGTGGCTTCACCTCTTGGGGTGGGCCGGCAACCTTGAGTCCGCAGGTGGCACTTGTGTGGGTCCGAGCAAAAGCTCTGCGCTCCGGTGCGGGTAACGACGACATCTACGGATGTCGCTTCCCTCTTGGGGGCGTTGCTATGGGGCCCCCCAAGGTGCCAGGGGTCCGGGGTGAAAATCCTAGTCCATCTCTTGGACTCGATGATGGTGGCGCTCGGTGTCATCACCCTCTTGAGGGCGTCGTTGTGGACCCTCGGTTCCTGTCGGTTGCAGATGGCTTTGGCGTCGGGTTTGCCGTCTCGCTGGCGTAGTGCATCCTTGCTCCTGGCGAGGGGAGGTGTCGATGACCGCCTATCGTTTAGACGTGTCCTCGTGGTCTCTGTTCTCGGTCCTTGCCGTCTCTTGGCAGGAGCGGCGCTCCACGGCCCGGAGCGAGGGGGCTATCTTGAGATGAGTCGGCCCTCTCCGGAGATGGCTCGATGTGTTCGGGTCCTCGTGGCATGGTGGTTTCTCCTGGCGGCGTGGCTCCTATCCTCTCTAGTTGTCTTGGTTGTAGTGTGTTAGTAGTGGCCTCTCCTGCTCTTCATGTTTGGCATTGGGTTAGTGGCACTTGTGCCACTCGCCGGGTGCCTTTTTATCTTTCGTTTCGACCTGCTTGTATGAGGGTTTCCTCACCACTGTGTATCGTTCGGCCGTTTGTGCCTTTATTTATAAAGGAGGGGGTGAAAGCCTGTTTCGAGGAGGTTAGTGGCAAAGACCACCATTCGAAAGAATGTGCACCTTGTCAAATCAAATGTATCATTTTTCTTTTGAATGTCATCTTACCCGAGCCGTGTGGTGTAATGTTCTTCAAATGCCATCTAAGAGCATCTACAGTCGGACTTTGAAAATCCGGCCCCTCAAATGCCCGCGAACACGATCGGGCGCGTCCGCGGATAATGACCGGTCACGCCTCAAATTAGGCACTCTGCATCCGCCTCTCTCATATTTCATCCCCTAGATCCATACAAAGCATGCAAAGAAATCTACGTACTACATACTATGTACTACCTTAGCTAGTCTTCGTTGTCGGGGGTGTCCACGACGACGGTGCCGGGCGCCGGCTGGACGGGCGGTGACGGTGTCCTGGATTGGGGGGGGGGGGGGCTAACCTGGTCGGCCCATGATCCTCGGTTTGGGCTGGCGGGCCCTCATTCGTGATCAAGATGGACTCCGGAAGCTGCACGTAGGAGGCGTGATCAAGACTGCCTCCCTCGAAGACTTGACGTATACTCCAAGATCTCTGCTGCCGCCTAGCTCCTAGCTACCGACCTTGTAACCCTAGATACCCTCGCTGGCGTGTATATAAGCCATAGGATTTAGCCCGTAGAGGGGACATCAACACAAAATCATTCACCTAGCCCTAGAGTTAGACCACCCATTACGACCTCGAGGTAGATCAACTTTGTACTTGATACATCTCCATCAATATAAGCAAGAGTAGGACGTAGGGTTTTACCTCCATCAAGAGGGCCCGAACCTAGGTAAACATCGCCCCCTTTGTTCCTGTTACCCTCGATCCGAGATCCACAGCTTGGGACCCCTACCCCGAGGTCTACCGGTTTTGACACCGACGCTGGTGCTTTCATTGAGAGTTCCGCTATGCGATCGATGAAGAGATCAATGGGACCGCCGGTCAATGGCCCCGAACTGGTAGGGCTCACTCATGCGCCCCAAGTTTCGGCCATCAAAACGCCTCCATGTCCAGTCGAGGCGAAGCATGACCCATCCCTGGTCTCGACGGTGAATTCCCCGAAGGGCAAGGGGCTGAGATACTTCTAGGAAAGTGAGTCGGATAGCGGCCTACCGGAAGCGGCCGAGGAGGCCAACCTCCAGACTTGTTCGGACGATCCGATGGCCACAAATTCTACACCAGATGAGAATAACAGGGTCTCGAACCCACGATCCTTTGATGTCGGAACTCATTTGTTAACCTCCCAGTTTGAAGGGGGACAGGGGGTAGTCTATCCTTACGAAAGATGGTCTTCGCCTGCAAAGCTTCCATCAATGACGCGCCGGTGGGCTCGGTGATGACCTCCGCCCTGGCGCGTCCGTCGTCTTGGTCTTCTCGCACTGTTCGGGCAACCTTTGGGGTTGCTTTGGGAACCGGCATGCTGGCCTTGCTCCCTTAGCATGAAAGGGGAAAGCCTCCACATCCGCGCCTGCTGGCACGGCCTCTGGCGCTGTTCGTCGTCGCGCGCGTCACCCATGTGAAGACGCAGGGCCGTGCGACCCCGCTGAGCTGCTCTTGACTCATTCACCTCCGCGAGGGGCCTCGGGAGAAAGCCTTGGGAGACCGCCACACGAGGCTCCTGGTGGTGCTTGCTAGCGTGTGCCTCGTGAGGCGAGGGCCTCGCGAGGATCTTGCTCGTGAAGTCCAGTAGTGGGCCAACCGTTGGGCCCAAGAAGTGCGCCGCGCACTGGGCGGCAGGCAGACGGGCCTGGGTACCCCTAGTCCCACGAGCCCGACAGTAGCCCCCGGGCCTGCGGCACACATGACTCCACCTGCTGGGGGGCGAAACGGCACGGGCCCCAACCGCCTGCGGGCCAGGCTCGACGTGTGGCGCACGACGGGACGTGGGGCTCCCCGACTTCTCCCACGACGCCTCGGAAATTGCCGAGGCTGACATAAAGCCTGCCCGCGCGCGGCACGAGGCCATCATTGGCTTCTCTGCGCACCTGCGAAGGCGAAGAGGCGCGGGCCGCTTCCTGTTCGGGTGCTATAAAAGGGCGAAGGGAAGGACCTTCCAACTCATCTTCATCCTCCAACTCCTCTCTTCTGCTTCCGTGCCCCGATCAACCTCCTGCGATGATGGCGAGGGGGAGAGGCCGCGCTGCGACGCCCAAGGTGCCGCCCCGGGGGCGCGGTCGCCCCCCAGCAGCTGCCGACTCCGGCCCAAGCGGCTATGGAAGAGGCGGCGGCGAGGGGGCCGGGGCGGCGCGGCTACGCTGCCTCCCCGGTCGCAGTACCACTCAGCCGAAGTGGGCTGCAAGTTCATCGTGGGCATGCACCGCCGGCCCTGCTCCTGACTCCGGCTCCCAGACTCCTTCGCAGCGGAGATGGCAGACCGTGCGCCGCTGGGCCTGTGGTTGGAGGCGGACGGCTGCTGCCACGACTCCTCCTAGGTGGCGACAGAGTTCACCCCTACTGGATTCATGTTTTTGAAGCAGGGGTGGAAGTCGTTTTCCCTTGCTCGCGGCTTGAAGCAGGTGCACATCCTCTAGTACAAGTTCGACGGGGCCGTCACACTCTCCGTGAAGATCTTTGGGGTCACCGGCGACCGTCTGAAGTGCTGCATGGAGAGCGACAACAGCGACACCTCCAGCGAGGACGGCGACAACGGCGACACATCCCCCTCGGGCGGAAGCGAGGGTAGCGACACCCCCCCCCCCACACACACATCAAGAGCGAGGACAAGGACTCCGACTAGGGCAGCACCGGTGCCCGAGCCGGAGGCCTGGGGAGTAGGCGCACCCGCCCGAAGTTTTCTTTATTTCTCTTATCTGCACTGGATCAACATGGGCCCCTTGGGGGCATGTGAAAACTATGACCTTTGTGTTTTTAAATTAATGCTTTTTATGGTTTAAATCGTATGTTTCCTCCCAACACTTCCTCGCGAGTCTTGCTCCTCTTTTTCTTTCTTGCCAAAATGCTCTACGTCATCAGGGCCCAGCCCCCAAGCGAGCCTCAGCCACCGCTGGTATGTCCGGTCGCGATGCCTGGGACAAGGCCAGGGGTGAGGGGCATCGAGAGCTAGTGAGGGCCCCTGAGGCGCGATGCTCTGGGAGCCCCCCTTTTAATGTGCAAGCGGCTCACACAAAAAAGAGGCGACAGGCTCCGCCAAGGCCACAAGGCGAGGGAACTCTTAGCGATGATAGTTGCGCTCGTGAGGCGGTTAGACTTAGCTTTATGCGTGGAGCGGCATCCGGTAAACCACGGCTCGATCCTTGGAGTTTTTGCCACGCGAGGCCCTTCGGGTAGTCATTTGGGCTCCCAAGTGCTTGGTTCCTAGGGCACTGCACATTTAAAAAGTTTTGAGGCACGGGGGCGACATGTGCTCGCCGACCTACTCGTGTCTGTTCCATGAGGAGATGAGGCACCAAGGATCTCGGTGACGTGACATGCACGGGAGCGGGCCCGTGAGCCAGAGCTCGATCGCTTGGATTTATCAGCGCTGCAGGGACGGACCCGAGCACAGGCGCCGTGCCTAGCCCTTGCTCGTGGGGCAGTCAGGAGAAGAGTTGCGAGGGTGCGACGCTCTCAACGGTGACACTGCACCAAACACAGGGTTAAGCAAGCAGCATAAACTCATTAGGGCATAACCAGATTCGCTACACGACCAAAAGTGAGGCGGCTGCAGGGGCGGACCTTGGCCAGCTTGAGGATGATTGATACGTCTCCAACGTATCTATAATTTTTGATTGTTCCATGCGGTTATATTATCATTCTTGGATGTTTTACAATCATTTTTATAGTCATTTTATATCATTTTTTGGTACTAACCTATTGACATAGTGCCCAGTGCTAGTTGCTGTTTTCTGCATATTTTTTACATCGCAGGAAATCAATACCAAAGGGAGTCCAAACGCAGCGAAACTTTTTGTGGATTTTTTTTGGACCAGAAGACATCCAGTGGGCCGGAGAAGCACCTGGGGGGTGCCCCGAGGGGGGCACAACCCACCAGGGCGCGCCTGGAGGCCTCCCACACCGCCTCTTTGCTCTATAAATACCCCAATATTCTAGAAACCCTAGGGGAGTCGACGAAAATCAATTCCAGCCGCCGCAATTTCCAGAAACACCAGATCCAATCTAGACACCATCTTGGAGGGGTTCATCACGTCCATTGGTGCCTCTCCGATGATGCGTGAGTAGTTCTTTGTAGACCTACGGGTCCGTAGTTAGTAGCTAGATGGCTTTCTCTCTCTCGTTTGATTCTCAATACAATGGTCTCTTGGAGATCCATATGATGTAACTCTTTTTTGCGGTGTGTTTGTTGGGATCCGATGAACTTTGAGTTTATGATCAGATCTATGTTTTTATCCATGAAATTTATTTGAGTCTTCTTTGATCTCTTATATGCATGATTTCTTATAGCCTCGTATTTCTTCTCCGATATTTAGGTTTTGTTTGGCCAACTTGATCTATTTATCTTGCACTGGGAAGAGGTGCCTTGTGATGGGTTCGATCTTACGGTGCTTGATCCCAGCGACAGAAAGGGAAACGACACGTATGTATCGTTGCTATTAAGGATAACAAGATGGGGTCTATTTCTACATAAATAGATCTTTTCTACATTATGTCATCGTTCTTATTGCATTACTCCATTTCTCCATGAACTTAATACACTAGATGCATGCTGGATAGCGGTCGATGTGTGGAGTAATAGTAGTAGATGCAGGCAGGAGTCGGTCTACTAATCTTGGACGTGATGCCTATATAATGATCATTGCCTGGATATCGTCATGAGTATTTGAAGTTCTATCAATTGCCCAACAGTAATTGTTTTCCCACCGTTTGCTATTTTTCTCGAGAGAAGCCACTAGTGAAACCTACGGCCCCCAGGTCTCTTCTTTAATATATTTGCCTTTGCGATCTATTTTTATTTGCTTTTGTTTTCAGATCTATATTTCCAAAAACCCAAAAATACCTTACTGCACTTTATTTTATTTTGCATTTATTCGAGATCTATTTATCCAATCTATTACAACTTTCTCCCTTCCACTAGCCATTTCTGGCGCCGTTGCCCGAAAGGGATTGACAACCCCTTTAATACGTCGGGTTGCGAGTATTTGTTATTTGTGTGCAGTTAACGTTCACGTAGTGTTGCGTGGTTCTCCTACTGGTTCAATAACCTTGGTCTCATCACTGAGAGAAATACCTACCGTCACTGTGCTGCATCATCCCTTCCTCTTTGGGAAAATACCGACGTAGTTCTAGCAGACATCAAAAGGAATTTCTGGCGCCGTTGCCGGGGAGACATCATCAACATCTACCAGGTTCCTAATCATAAATCTCATCTCCTCGCAATTTATATTATTTGCCTCTCGTTTTCCTCTCCCCCACTTCACAAAAATTTGCCGTTTTATTCGCGCTCTTTTTCGTTCGCCATTTTCTCGTCAGATCTATCTTTTTGCTTGCAATCATGAGTGATTTTGGTATGGCAGAAACAGATGATGGCCTAACTCCTAAAATGGAGCGTACGGGTAATCTGGATGCCAAAACTTTTGTTTTGGGGCAGGGGAATGTTATGGGAAAAGAACATATCCAAGAATTTTTCAATTGTGTTGGAAATTTGAGTCTTGATAATGCTCCTATACTTAAAAGGACTAAATCTTATGCGGAAGCTATTTCAGCGCTAGTTCTAAAACTTGAAAATAGATTTATCCGTACTCATCCTACCTTGCAAAGATTGTTTTATGAGTTACCCGTTATAAAGAATCCTAAAGCTAAAAAGTTGGCCACTCTTGTTCTTATGAATGAATTTGACTACATGATACGGGAAGCTAGGGAAATCTTTGATTTTTATGGTATGAATCGTGAAAAACCCGTGATAGATGAAATTCTCTATAATAGTGATTATGCTTTAAGACATTTACTTGGGGATAATCAATTCTTTGATGAGAATCTTAAAAAGCAAGTCCCTGTTTTAGATATTATCCAACAAGTTTTTAATGATGTTAATCAACATTATTCTTGGATCACCGCCGGAAATCAAAAGGGATATGATGATAAGCAACTTGATTGTGCTAATGTTTCCATGGATAATGTGTTTTATGTTGTTTTTGCAAAGCCTCCTGAGAAAAATACCTCCAAGGAAAACAAGAACAAAGTTGACAATACATAGATCTTTTGCTTTATGCCTAGCTAGGGGCGTAAAACGATAGCGCTTGTTAGGAGGCAACCCAATGAATAAAATTTATTTTTTTGCCTTTTGCTTTCTGTTCTTGAGTGTTAGAATAATAATGCTACGGTTATGATTGAGTTTTTTGTGTTTTAATTAGTGTTTGTGCCAAGTAAAGCCTTTAGGATTATGTTGGGTGATAGTTGATTTGATCTTGTTGGAAAACAGAAACTTTTGTGTCCAGAAAAATAATTATTTAGAATTACAGACGCGACAAAAAATTCTGAATTTTTTTACACAAGATTGATATGCAAATTGCCACTGTTTTCCTATTTTTTCAGAAATTGTGGAGTTATAGAAGTATTCGAAATATTCAGATTGCTACAGACTGTTCTGTTTTAGACTGATTCTGTTTTCTTTGCGTTGTGTGCTTGTTTTAATGATTCTATGGTTTTCTTTGAAGAGTTTTTGCCATAGAAAAGTTGTAATACAGTAGATATAATGCAACAATAAAATATGAATTGGTTTGCTATAGTACTTATAGTAGTGATTTGTTTTCTTATACTAACGGATCTCACGAAGGTTTTGTTGAGTTTTGTGTGATTGACGTTTTCAAGTTTTGGGTGATTTTACGATGGATGAAGGAATAAGGAGTAAGAAGAGCCTAAGCTTGGGGATGTCCATGGCATCCGAAGATATTATCCAAAGAGAAGCAAGCAACTAAGCTTGGGGATGCCCGAGTGGCATCCCCTCTTTCTTCTAACGACCATCGGTATTTTACTTGGAGCTATATTTTTATTTGTCACATACTATGAGTTTTGCTTGGAGCGTCTTGTATGATATGAGTCTTTGCTTGTTTTGCTTTTTGTTTTAAGTCTTGAATCCTTGCTGGACACACCTATTTGAGAGAGCCAAAATTATGCCATGACTTGTTAGAATTGCTCTCTATGCTTCAATTAAATCTTTATGAGCTATGGAATTGCTCTAGTGCTTCACTTATATCTTTTTGAGCACGGTGTGCTTTATTATTTTTGAAGAAATGCTCTCATGCTTCACATAGATTTATTTGGGAGTTAGTAATTTTTTTTAAGAAATTCTCTCTTGCTTCACTTACATTAATTTGAGAGAAAGAAATATTATGCTCATGATCTTCACTTATATTTGTTTGAGCTTATCAAAAGCAACACATGAAAATTAGTCCCAAAGTGATAGATATCCAAGAAGGATATAATAAAAACTTTCATGAAGGTCATTGGACAAAATAAACTTGATTCCTTGTAATAGTTTTGAGATATGATGATGTGATATGTGAGTTATGTTGATGAGTAATTATGCTTTAGTAAGAATATTGGTGTTAAGGTTTGTGATTCCCTATGCATGCACGAAAGTCAATAGTTATGCAATGAAATTATATCCTACTTGTGGTGCATTATTCGGTGTTAATTATGCTTAATGCTCGCTTATGAGATTTTTCGTTTCTTGGTTGGTCGCTTCTCAATCTTTTGCTAGCCTTCATTTTGCACTAAGTATGATCACTACTTGTGCATCCAAAACCCTTTAAACTAGTTTTGCCATATGAGTCCACTATATCTACCTATATGCGGTATTCTTTTGCCGTTCTAAGCAAATTTGCATGTGCCATCTCTAATTTTCAAAATAAATTTCTCTTTTGTGTGCTCGTACCGCTCGTGAGGCGGTGAGGGGTGGCCGATATTTTCCATGCTAGATGTGTTATTCTCACGATGAGTGTTTATTCACTTGTCATTGCACGAGAGTAAGGCAAAGGTATTAGGGATGCCCAGTCCAAAATTAATAAATGAATTTACTTTATGTTGTCAAATAATAAATTCCTTGAAAAGTGTTGGTATGGAGGGCACCCGTGGATACGGTTAGCCATGGAAAGTGAAAGTATGGTGGAAAAAGGAATAAATTTTATTTTCTATTTGGGAACCGCCTATGATATATCTAGCATGGAAAGTGTGGGGAACTCTAAGTCGTTTTCGTTGGTGGGAAAAGTATACCTCCCAAAATGTTTTTATCTCTCAATTTTTGCTTTGAGCTCTGGCACCTCTACAAATCCCTACTTCCCTCCGCGAAGGGCCTTTCTTTTACTTTATGCAAAAAAAAATTTGAGTCTCCATCTTCTCTTATAAAGCACCAACTAAGGGGCACTATGATCGTACTTGAGCATTGGGTGTAGCTAATATGCGAGTCTGTTTCATGAATGGATCAATGATTGAGCATAATGGGCTAGGGATAACTTATTTTAGCGTTGATATTTTGAAAGACATGGTTGCTTGTTGATATGCTTGAGTATTTAAGTTATCATGTCAAAACTAGACTATTGCTATGAACCATATAAAAGTCCAAATGTCCATGCTATAAAGAAAAGAATATGTGATGAACATGTTAGGCAGCATTCCACATCAAAAATTCTGTTTTTATCATTTACCTACTCGAGGACGAGCAGTAATTAAGCTTGGGGATGCTGATACGTCTCCAACGTATCTATAATTTTTTATTGTTCCATGCTGTTATATTATCATTCTTGGATGTTTTACAATCATTTTATAGTCATTTTATATCATTTTTTGGTACTAACCTATTGACATAGTGCCCAGTGCCAGTTGCTGTTTTCTGCATGTTTTTTACATCGCAGGAAATCAATACCAAACGGAGTCCAAACGCAGCGAAACTTTTTGTGGATTTTTTTTGGACCAGAAGACATCCAGTGGGCTGGAGAAGCACCTGGGTGGTGCCCCGAGGGGGGCACAACCCACCAGGGCGCGCCTGGAGGCCCAGGCATGCCCAGGTGGGTTGTGCCCACCTTGGTGGCCTCCCGCACCGCCTCTTTGCTCTATAAATACCCCAATATTCCAGAAACCCTAGGGGAGTCGACGAAAATCAATTCCAGCCGCCGCAAGTTCCAGAAACACCAGATCCAATCTAGACACCATCTCGGAGGGGTTCATCATGTCCATTGGTGCCTCTCCGATGATGCGTGAGTAGTTCTTTGTAGACCTACGGGTCCGTAGTTAGTAGCTAGATGGCTTTGTCTCTCTCGTTTGATTCTCAATACAATGGTCTCTTGGAGATCCATATGATGTAACTCTTTTTTGCGGTGTGTTTGTTGGGATCCGATGAACTTTGAGTTTATGATCAGATCTATGTTTTTATTCATGAAAGTTATTTGAGTCTTCTTTGATCTCTTATATGCATGATTTCTTATAGCCTCGTATTTCTTCTTCGATATTTGGGTTTTGTTTGGCCAACTTGATCTATTTATCTTGCAATGGGAAGAGGTGCTTTGTGATGGGTTCGATCTTACGGTGCTTGATCCCAGTGACAGAAAGGGAAACGACACATATGTATCGTTGCTATTAAGGATAACAAGATGGGGTTTATTTCTACATAAATAGATCTTGTCTACATCATGTCATCGTTCTTATTGCATTACTCTGTTTCTCCATGAACTTAATACACTAGATGCATGCTGGATAGCGGTCGATGTGTGGAGTAATAGTAGTAGATGCAGGCAGGAGTCGGTCTACTAATCTTGGACGTTATGCCTATATAATGATCATTGCCTGGATATCGTCATGAGTATTTGAAGTTCTATCAATTGCTCAACAGTAATTTTTTTCCCACCGTTTGCTATTTTTCTCGAGAGAAGCCACTAGTGAAACCTACGGCCCCCGGGTCTCTTCTTTAATATATTTGCCTTTGCGATCTATTTTTATTTGCTTTTGTTTTCAGATCTATATTTCCAAAAACCAAAAAATACCTTGCTGCACTTTATTTTATTTTGCATTTATTCGAGATCTATTTATCCAATCTATTACAACTTTCTCCCGTCCACTAGCCATTTCTGGCGCCGTTGCCCAAAAGGGATTGACAACCCCTTTAATACGTCGGGTTGCGAGTATTTGTTATTTGTGTGCAGGTGCCGTTCACGTAGTGTTGCGTGGTTCTCCTACTAGTTCGATAACCCTTGTCTCATCACTGAGGGAAATACCTACCGTCGCTATGCTGCATCATCCCTTCCTCTTTGGGGAAATACCGACGTTGTTCTAGCAGACATCAATGATGCAACCCGTAGGGCTTCCTCAATTTGAACAAACCAAAAAATCACCCGGCGACATACTGCTGTAGGAGCGTCGGGTGGCTTGATGAAGCGTGCCGCGGAGTTTCGCCTCTCAGGGGCCGAAGGGCTCCCGAGGCCCTGAGGGCTCGCGAGGGGCTGAAGGCTCGCGAGGCGCCATCGCGAGCTACGCCAACCTTTGGAAGGTGGCGCCAGTGTTCTCCAGGCCGAAGGGCATGCAAGTGTAGTTGGTGGCGTGGTCCCTGCTCAGGCCGACGCGTGATGGCCAGAAGAGGTCTTGGGAGCAGGCCCTGTTGAGGCTCGCGAAGTCAGCGCACATTCGCACCTTGCCGCCTTTCTCGGGGACGGCAACTGGGTTGGCGGGGCGCGCAGGGCGACGCTCGCCACGGATGGCCCGAGCTTCTCGCAGCTTGTAAATCTCCTGGGTAATGAACTCTCGTGAATCTGGCGCATGGCTATGTGCTCCTTGCTTGAGGGGACGCGCGTTAAGGCACGCCTCCAAGTGGTGCTCGAACACCTCCCTTGTCACGCCAGTCAGGTCGGATGCTTTCTAGGCGAAAGCCCCCAGGCCTGGCCAAAGAGAGGCGCCAAGCGCGCCTTCCTTTGCGGGAGGAGGGCAGGCTCCGACGACGAGAGCAGGACTCTTGCTGTCGCCGCCGAACGACGCCTTCTTCGCTTCAGGACGGTCCTTGGAGACCAGCAGCTTCTTCTTCATGGGAGCGGCCCCGCGTTGTCCTCACCATTAGAATTCTCGGCTGCTGTGGCCCGGTAGGCATGTTCGAAGGAACAGACGGCGTCCTTCTCGTCGCAGGCGACGGCGATGACGCCGCTGCAGCCAGGCATCTTGAGGACGTTGTAGCCATGGTGGGTCGCCGCCATGAACTTGGCGAGTGCGGGGTATCCCAGGATGGTGTTGTTTGGGAGGCCGATGTGGGCCATGTCAAAGTCGATGAGTTCAGTGTGGTAGTTGTCGCGGGTGCCAAAGGTGACAGGGAGACGCACCTGCCCCAGGGGGATGGTGGACCCATCGGTCACCCCAGAGAAAGGTCTGGTCAGCATCAGTTGGTCGTAAGGTACTTGGAGCGTCTCAAAGGTTCCGATGGAGACCACATTGAGGCCGGGCCCCCGTCGATGAGGGTCTTGGTGACAGCGACATTGCTGATGGTGGGGGTGCACAACATGGGGAGCACGCCGACAGCAGCCGTGCACTTGAGGTGGTCCTTGGAGTCGAAGGTGATGGCATACTGCGACCACTTGAGGGGCCGCGCAGACTCGAGCCTCGGAAGGGCAGCGTTCACCTCACGAGAGAGCTGTTTGAAGAGGCAATTGGACGCGTGGGCCTGAGCTCCGCCGAGGATGCAGGCTACCGCGCGAGGCTCTTGGTAGGCCCCAGCCACCTCATCGGGCCTATTGGTGTCGTTCCTTCTCGACGGCGACGGTAGTGGCGGAAGGGCAGCGTTGTCTTGAGGGTGTGCCGCACGAGGCTGATCACGCCAGGCGCCCTCACGAGGCCGATTGCGCCAGCCCTGGCGGGGGTTGCCGCTATAGTTGTCCCATCGGCCGCCACCACGGCCGCCTCCACGGCAAGTGCCACGGTCGTTGCGGTCTCCTCGGCGGCCAAGCGCTCATCACAGAATGACTTGAGCTCTTGGCAGTCTTCGGTGTTGTGAGTGCACACATTATGGTAGACGCAGAACAGGCGATGGTCCTTCTCAGGCTCGTCATGGTTGCGACCGTGCTTCTGCTCGGGCCTCGCCGCTAACACGGCAGGGCCCTTGTGCTTGACCTCCTTGCCCTTGGTTTTGTTATCGTCGGGCACGGCGTCGGGGTTGTTGTGGATGAAGAGGCGACCCTCTTCGGCCTTGGCGCACTTGTCAGCGATGTTGAACAGTTCCAGTGCCAAACTCAAATCATCGTTGATGGCGAGCTTCTCGTTCATCCTGATGTCTGTAACGCCGTTGGAGAACGCCAAGATGATGGCCTCATCCGAGGCGCGTGGGATCTTGTGGCGCACCTGGCTGAAGCGCCGGATGTACTTGCGGAGGGTCTCACCAGGCCACTGCTTCACGTGCCGCAGGTCGTTGATGGTGAGGGTGCGATCGTGCGTGCCCTTGAAGTTAGTGATGAACTACTCACAGAGCTTGCTCCACAAAGAGATCGACTCCTCGGGCAGGTTCATGAGCCAGGAGTGCGTGCCGTCCTTGAGGGCCATCGGGAACCAGTTCGCCATGACCTTGTCATCGCCGTTCGCCACCTCGATGCTTAGCGCATAGAGCTGGAGGAACTCTGTGGGGTCGGGGATGCCGTTGTAGCGCGGGGGTAGCTCATGTTTGAACATGACGGGCGAAACCACCCGGCGCAACTCGCGAGTGAAAGCCCGAAAGCCCACACTGCTCGAAGGAACGCCATGCGTGAGGCGGCTTGGTTCTGGCGCCCGGCTGCTGCGACCTCCTGGACAATCCGGTATTGGTACTGACGTTGCTGATCGAGGAGCACGCATGCATCAGGTGGCGCACGGTGGACAATTTGGCAGCTGGCCTCATCTCGGGCCGGCTGCGGCGCTCCGCGGGGCGGGACACGTGGACGCGCTTCATGCCGGGGCTCACCGAGGTCGCTGGGCAAAGGAGGCGGCAGAGGCGCGCCGTGCGCCACATCCCCAGCACGAGACGACGGAGGACGGAGTAAGTGGGAGGGCACCGGGGCGTCCCCGGCAGCGTTGACGAGCTCGGTGATGCGGCCAAGCCAGGTGTTGTAGCTGGCTTCGATCGGGCGGTAGCGGAGCAGCTTGCGCGCCATGAGCAGCGCGGCCTGTGCGTTCGGCGACCCACGATAGCCAAGGGAGGAGGTGGCCGTAGCGGTGCGGCTGTCGGGCTGCATGGAAGGGTACATGGAGGAGTCCTGGTGCTCGTGGGCAGCAGGGTCGGTGGCAGCGGTAGTTGCGGCTCCGGCAGAGTGGTGGCGACCGTCGCGGCCCATAGGTGCCGTCTGGCTGACGCGAGCCGCCCGACATTCGGTGCGCACACGGCGAGCGTCAGCCATGGAGTTGGTGAAGCGGAAGTTGGAGCCGAGCGGGGGAACGGTGGCACACCCCTACCTGGTGCGCCAAAATGTCGGAATTAGGGCTCCGGGGACCCAGGAGGTTTGAACTCTGGGTTGCGCTTGTTCCTACCGCCCTACTTTTCCTTCAGCTACCACGATGAGGCTATGGCGCGAGCGAGCTAGCAAAAGCGAGCCGGAGACACTGCAGTTACCCAGGTTCGGGCCACCTTGCGGTGTAAAACCATACTCCTGCTTGGTGGTTGGATTGCTCTCGCGAGGGAGAATGGGAGTACAATGGTGTTTCTCTGGCTGGTGAACCTCTCTTCCCTCTTCCTACAGCGGCACCCTACCCTCCTTTTATATCCTACCTCTGGTCCTCTTCCCTCGAAAACACTTGGCGAGAAGGGTTGCCACAACGGCCAGTTTGAAGAGGGACAGGGGCGCAGTCTATCTTGACTAAAGGTGGTCTTTGCCTACAAAGCTTCCATCCATGACGCGCCGGTGGGCTCGGTGATGACCTCCGCCCTGGCGCGCCCATCGTCTTGGTCTTCTTGCACCATTCAGGCAACCTTTGGGGGTTGCTTTGGGAACCGGCATGCTGGCCTTGCTCCCTTAGCACGAAAGGGGAAAGCCTCCACATCCGCGCCTGCTAGCACGGGCTCTGGCGCCGTTCGTCGTCGAGCGCATCACCCACATGAAGACGCAGGGCTGCACGACCCCCCCTGAGCTGCTCTTGACTCGTTCACCTCTGCAAGGGGCATCGGGAGACAGCCTCGGGAGACCACCTCGCGAGGCTCCTAGTGGCGCTCGCTGATGTGTGCTTCACGAGGGTTTCTCTCGTGAAGTCCAGCAGTTGGCCAACCGCCGGGCCCAAGAAGTGTGCCGTGCACTGGGCCGCAGGCAGACGGGCCTGGGTACCCCGAGTCCCATGGGCCCGATAGACTTCAGAAGGTCCTTATGGATGGAGGCAGCAGCCTAAATTAGATTTACGCAGATACTCTGGACAGGATGTGCATCGATAAGTCGCGCATAGAACAGAGCTGCACCACCTTTAATATAGTCCCTGGGCGAGAAGCATGCTGCAGTGGAAAAATAACTATGGACGTGATCTTTGGAATGCCGGATAATTACCGCTCTGAGGAGATCACATTCCATATCGCTCCTTTCATGAGCGGATACCACGCCCTCCTCGGACGGGACACCTTCGCTAAATTCTAGGCGGTGCCGCATTACGACTACATGAAGCTTAAAATGCTAGGCCCAAAAGGGATCATCACCATCTCGAGCGACCCCGACAGAGCACTCAAAGCCGAGAACAAGACGGCATCGCTCGGCCTTGAGACCCTGTCCGAAGCCCTCGCGACCGAGGAACTAACCGCGTTACGCGCTGAAGTCAACCGGGACGACGTCATCCTTGAAAAATGACCGAAATCTACTTCATTCAAACCAGCCGCCGAAATAGTCAAATTTCAAGTGCACCCTATGGACCCCGCTAAGACGGCGTCCATAGGGGCAAACTTGGATCCAGAGATCGCAGAGGCCTTGTGCACCTTCCTCAGGGAGAACTAGGACATATTCTCCTAGCATCCTTCCGACATGCCAGGGATACCCCGCAGGTTAGCGGAACACAACTTGAACATACTAAAGGGGTAAAGCCTGTCAAGCAAACACTGACGTTTTTCCGAGCCCAAGCGTCAAGCAATGGGCGAGGAGCTAGCTAAACTACTGGAGGCCGGGTTCATCTGAGATATAAAACACCCTGATTGGCTGGCCAATTTGGTCATGGTACCAAAGGATAGGTCCTGGCGATTATGTGTCAATTTTAAGGACCTCAATAAAGCCTGCCCCAAAGACCCATTCCCCCTACCCCATATCGACCAAATTGTAGATGCCACGACTGGTCATGATGCGATGTGCTTCCTAGACGCCTATTCCGGATACCATCGATAAAGATGTAGGAACCAGACTAGGCAGCCACATCATTTATTACACCCTATGGGCCGTTCTGCTTCAACACGATGCCCTTCGGATTAAAAAATGCCAGCGCCACCTACAAACGCATGATTCAAACATGCCTGGAAAAACACATCGGGAAGACTATTGAGGCCTACGTCGACGATGTGGTTGTCAAAACAAAATATGTCGGACAATTGGTGGACAATCTTCGGGATACATTTGCCAGCTTACGGGATTATCAAATCAAACTTAATCCGGAGAAGTGTGTCTTTGGAGT
Organism: Thinopyrum elongatum; assembly: GCA_011799875.1. Lineage (NCBI taxonomy): Eukaryota > Viridiplantae > Streptophyta > Magnoliopsida > Poales > Poaceae > Thinopyrum > Thinopyrum elongatum. Next base: position 334,112,690 of record CM022299.1, on the reverse strand, counting down.
CCCATCTAGCAAACTCCTCGGCTTCATCGTGTCCAACCGAGGAATCGAAGCCAATCCGGCCAAAATTCGAGCCTTGGACCGTTTGGAGGTTCCAACAGAGCTCAAACATGTACACAAATTAGCGGGCTGTGTGGCGGCCTTGAGTCGCTTCATATCATGACTCGGCGATAAGGCCCTGCCCGTGTATAGGCTATTAAAGCAAACTAAAACATTTAAATGGACTGAGGAGGCTGCGGCGGCCCTGGAACACATGAAAGCTCTCCTCGCCACAAATCCAATCCTGGCAGCACCAGGAACATGTGAACCGATGATACTATACATCTCGACCACAAATCAGGTGGTTAGCGCAGTTCTCGTGGTCGAGCGAGATATGGAAGGCCACAAGTTCCAGGTCCAAAGACCCGTCTACTATGTCTCCGAAGTCTTAACCTTGTGCATGTCACGGCACCCTCACTATCAAAAGATAGCCTATGCCATCTTCATGGCATCACGAAAACTTCGGCACTACTTTCAGGAGTGTTCGGTAACCGTGGCATCCGACGTCCCATTAAGTGACATAATTAATAACCGGGATGCAACAGGGCATATAGCCAAGTGGGCCATAGAGCTCCTACCTTTCAAAATCATTTATAAACCACGCCGGGCCATTAAATCCCAGGTGCTGGCCGACTTTCTGGCCGAATGGACGGAGGCCGAGCTCCCCTAGGAGTACAACACTTACTTGCATTGGACCATGTATTTCGATGGTTCTAAAATTCTCGCCGGCCTAGGGGCTGGCGTCGTGCTCACATCGCCCACGGGAGACAATCTGATACGTGCTACAAATCATGTACACAGACTCCAACAATGCGGCAGAATATGAAAGCCTCTTACACGGACTCAGGATAGAAGTCTCCATGGGTGTTAAACGCCTGGAGGTCTGAGGTGATTCCAACCTCGCCATCTCACAAGTCAACTGTGATTTCGATGCCAAAGATCCGAAGATGACAGCTTATCGAAACATCGTAATAAAGATCTCGGCCAGGTTCGAGGGGTTGGAGTTCCAGCATATACCCTGCGACAGCAACCAGGCCGCGGATGTCCTCGCCCGAATGGGCACTAAATGGGATAAGGCACCGGACAATACCTTCCTTGAGTGGCTTTTCAAGCCATCCGTAGTTTGGCAAGATAATAAAGGAACGTTGGAGTCAAGCGATGACAGGCAACGTGCCCCGCCCGAAGATGATGAAGGCATCATAGGCGGATTGACGGTCCAGGAAACTGACTCTGCGCATGAAGTCATGGCAGTCATTGCACCATGGACTGAACCGCTCCTCGCGTACCTGCTCCGAAAAGAGCTCCCCGACAACCAAACCGACGCACGTCGGATTGCCAGGCAATCTAAAGCCTTGAAGGTTCACGAAGGAGAACTCTGCAAGATGAGCACCACGGGCATCCTCCAGCAATGCATATCCAAGGAAGAAGGAAGACTCCTGAGGGAGTCCTGGACTAGGGGGTCCTCGGGTGGCCGGCCCATCCCTCGTAGGCCGGATTGTTGGGCTGCATTGTTTCCGGACCGAAGACCTTTTGTGCCTTGGTGTGTGCTCCAAGACAGGATGGAAGATTCGGCATTCCCTTAGTGAAACCGACTATATGTAAACCTAATATGTCTCCGTCGTATCTATAATTTTTGATTGTTCCATGCCAATATTATACAACTTTTACATACTTTTGGCAACAATTTATATGATTTATTGGACTAACCTATTGATCCAGTGCCTAGTGCCAGTTCCTATTTGTTGCATGTTTTTGTTTCGAAGAATATCCATATCAAACGAAGTCCAAATGCGATAAAAATTTATGGAGATTTATTTTGGAATGTATGTGATTTTTGGGAGTCAGAATCAACGTAAAAGGAGGCCCACAGCCCCCACGAGACACCAGGGCGTGCCCCAGGGCCCAGACGCGCCGTGGTGGGTTGTGCTTACCTCGTAAGTCGGTTGGAGCTCTAGTTGGGGAGCAAGGAAGCTTATATCCAGAAAAAAATTGTGTTAAAATCTTAGCGCAATCGGAGTTACGGATCTCCGGATGTTTAAGAAACGGTTTTCGGCCAGATCTGGGGAACGCGAAACAGAAGAGAACAGAGAGGGAGATCCAATCTCGGAGGGGCTCCTGCCCCTCCACCGCCATGGAAACCATGGACTAGAGGGGGAACTCTCCTCCCTTCTAGGGGGGAGGCCAAGGAAGAAGAAGGAGGAGGGGGCTCTCTCCCCCTCTCTCCTGGTGGCGACGGAGCGCCGCCGGGGCTAGGATCGTGACGGCGATCTACATCAACAACTTTGCCGCTGTCAACACCAACTCTCCCCCCCTCTATGCAGCAGTGTAACCTCTCTTTTCCCTGCAGTAATCTCTACTTAAACATGGTGCTCAATGCTATATATTATTTCCCAATGATCTATGGCTATCTTATGATGTTTGAGTAGATCCATTTTGTCCTATGGGTTGATAGATGATCATGATTGGTTTGAGTTGTATATTTTATTTTGGTGCTATCCTACGGTGCCCTCTGATACGTCTCCAACGTATCTATAATTTATGAAGTGTTCATGCTGTTATATTATCATTCTTGGATGTTTTACAATCATTTTATAGCAACTTTATATCATTTTTTTGGGACTAACCTATTGACCCAGTGCCCAGTGCCCAGTGCCAGTTGCTGTTTTTGCTTGTTTTTTACATCTCAGGAAATCAATATCAAACGGAGTCCAAACACCGCGAAACTTTTGTGGATTTTTTATGGACCAGAAGACATCCAGTGGGCTAGAGAAGCACCTGGGGGGTGCCCCGAGGTGGGCACAACCCACCAGGGAGCGCCTGGGGGCCCAGGCATGCCCAGGTGGGATGTGCCCACCTCGGTGGCCTCCCGCACCGCCTCTTCACCCTATAAATTCTCAAATATTCCAAAAACCCTTGGGGTAACCCTAGATCAGAAGTTCCGCCGCCGCAAGCCTCTGTAGCCATGAAAAACCAATCTAGACCCCATTCCGGAACCCTGTCGGAGGGGGAAATCATCACCGGTGGCCATCTTCATCATCCTGGCGGCCACCATGATGAGGAGGGAGTAGTCCACCCTCGGGACTGGCGGTTTGTACCAGTAGCTATGTGTTTAATCTCTCTCTCTTGTGTTCTTGAGATGGCACGATCTTGATGTATCGCGGGCTTTGTTAATATAGTTGGATCATATGGTGTTTTCCCCTCTCTATCTTGTTGTGATGAATTGAGTTTTCCCTTTGAGATTTTGTTTTATCGGATTGAATATTTTTATGGATTTGAGAGCACTTGATATATGTCTTGCATATGAATACCCGTGGTGACAATGGGGTATTATATTGATTCACTTGATATATGTTTTGGCACTCAACTCGTGGATTCCCGAGGTGACATTGGGGTAATCTATGCATAGGGGTTGATGCACGTTTTCGTCCTACTTTCTCCGGTAGAAATCTTGGGGCACTCTTTGAGGTTCTTTGTGTTGGATTGAGTATTTTGAATCTGAAATTGTTTGATGCGTATCGTATAATTAACTCATGGATACTTGTGGTGACATTGGAGTATCTAGGTGACATTAGAGTTGGTTGATGCGTATCATATGGTGTTATTTTAGTATGATCTCTTGGATAGATCGAACGGAAAGAATAGCTTTGTGTTATTTTAGTACGAACTCTTGAATAGATCGAACGAAAAGAATAACTTTAAGGTGGTTTCATACCCTACAAACAATTTCTTCTTATGTTCTCCGCTAGATAAGAACTTTGGAGTGATTCTTCATCGCATGTTGAGGGATGGTTATATGATCCAATTATATTAGCATTGTTGAGAGATTGCACTAGCGAAAGTACGGACCCTAGGCCTTGTTTTCAAGCATTGCAATACCTTTTGTGTTCACTTTTGTCACTTGCTACCTTGCTGCTTTTATTTATTCAGATTATAAAAATATATTTCTACCATCCATATTACACTTTTATCACCATCTCTTTGCCGAACTAGTGCACCTATACAATTTGCCATTGTATTGGGTGTGTTGGGGACACAAGAGATTTCTTGTATTTGGTTGCAGGGTTGTTTGAGAGAGACCATCTTCATCCTATGCCTCCCACGGATTGATAAACCTTAGGTCATCCACTTGAGGGAAAATTGCTACTGTCCTACAAAACTCTGCGCTTGGAGGCCCAACACGAGTCTACAAGAATAAAGTTGCGTAGTAGACATCAAGATCTTTTCTGGCGCCGTTGCCGGGGAGGCTAGGTAAGCGGTACTCACATCCCGTCAATGAAGCTCTTTTCTGGCGCCATTGCCGGGGAGGTGAGTGCTTGAAGGTATATCTTTAGATCTTGCAATCGAATCTTTTAGTTTCTTGTTTTATCACTAGTTTGATTTATAATAGAAAACTACAAAAAAATGGAATTGCGGTTGCATCATATTATTCATCTTTATAATGTATTTCGTGAAAATGATGGAAAAGAAAATTGTGCTCAATTGATAGAAGAAGAATTCTATAAAATGTTTGACAAAAAATCTTTGAATGATGAGCATGATTGCAATGTTGTCGGTATGAACTCTTTGAATATCCATGATGTTAATGATATGAAAAGCTACAAGCTTGGGGATGCTATGTTTGATGAAGATGATATTTTTAGTCCCCCAAGTTTTGATGTGCAAATTTGTTATAATGGTAGCATGCCTCCTATTTATGATGATTATGTTGATGAAAGTGGGTTTGGAAGAGTGTCAACTCTAGGTACTAACGATCCCACTATTTTGGAGGGTGTTGAATCTTATTGTGATAATTATGAAAGTGGATTTGGAGAGGTCATGACTTTATTTAGTGATGAATCCACTATTTTGGAAGAGGTTTCAATTGATTATGACAACAAAGTTGCTATCTACGATGATTATGGTGATGACATGTGTGCTATAAAGAATAATGATAACCATGAAACTTGTCATCATAATTTTAATGTTCAATTTGATTATGCCAATCAAGAATCCCATGATAGTTATTTTGTTGAGTTTGCTCCCACTACTATTCATGAGAATAAATTTGCTTATGTGGAGAGTAAGAAATTTTCTATGCTTGTGGATCATGAAAAGAATGATTTATGTGATAGTTATATTGTTGAATTCATTAATGATGCTACTAAAAATTATTATCAGAGGGGAACATATGCTTTTACATATTGCAATAATATCAAGTTTCCTCTCTTTATGTTGAAAGTTTTGAAGTTGCACTTGTTTTGCCTTCCTATGCTAGTTGATTCTTGTTCCCATAAGTTGTTTGCTCACAAAATCCCTATGCATAGGAAGTGGGTTAGACTTAAATGTGCTATTCATATGCTTCATGATGCTTTCCTTGTGTTTCAATTCTTATCTTTTATGTGAGCATCATTGAAATCATCATGCCTAGCTAAAAGGCATTAAAGAAAAGCGCTTGTTGGGAGACAACCCAACATTTACCCCTACTGTTTTTATGTGTTCAAATGATTATGCTACTGTAGTAATCATGTTTTATTGCTTTTGTTTCAATAAAGTGCCAAGTAAAGCCTTTGGGATAGTATGGATGATAGTTGACTTGATTCTGTGCAAAAACAGAAACTTTTGCGCTCAGTCCAGGAATTTTGAAAATTCACTGGAACATTATTTTGATCTTAAATTTTTACAGTTGATAGATATACAAATTCTCTACGTTTTCCTAATTTTTCAGAATTTTTGGAGTAGCATAAGTATGGTTGGAGTACATATTATTACAGACTGTTCTGTTTTTGACAGATTCTGTTTTCAATGCATAGTTTGCTTGTTTCCTAGTTTCTATGGCTTATATTGCTCAATATAAATTGTGGAAATGATATGCTACAGTAGGCATTGTGTGGAAACAATTATGAATATTGTCTTTGACAGTACCAAAGTGAAATGGTTTGCTCTTTATCATACTAACCTATCTCACGAAGTTCCGTTAAGTTTTGTGTGATTGAAGTTTTCAAGTTTTGGGTGAGATGTCGATATGAGGAGAATAAGGAGTGACAAGACCCTAAGCTTGGGGATTCCCAAGGCACCCCAAGTTAAATATACAAGGAAGATCCAAGCAACTAAGCTTGGGGATGCCCCGGAAGGCATCCCCTCTTTCGTCTTCAACATTATCGGTAACCTCACTTGGAGCTATATTATCATTCGTCAGATGATATGAGTTTTGCTTGGAGAGTCATTTTATTTTATTAGTATTTTCTTTCTGTTAGTTATAATAATGTTTTGCATCTTTTATTTCAATAAAAGTGGCAAGGATAGCCATCACCATGCTTATTTTACAAATATATGAGTTGCTGTTTCAAAACAGAAAGTTTATCGCTGTTGCAATAATTATCCAGAAAATTCAGAATGTGATAAAATGTTGAAAATTTATGCACAATAAGATCTGATAAATGTTCTACAGTGTGGTAAATTTTCACAATTTTTGGAGTTTAAGAAGTATTGATACTCTTGCATTCTTTACAGACTGTGCTGTTTTGGCAGATTGCTGTTATGTTTGCATTGTTTGCATATGTTCGCTTGTTTAATGATTCTATTTGAGGATAGGAGTATTAAATATGCAGAGGCATTTAGTATGCAATGTTGAATAATAATTTTAGTGGTTTGCTACAGTAGAGAATGATAAGGATTTTGCATTGGTTTATACTAACTTATCTCACGAGTTCTTGTTGAGTTTTGTGTGGATGAAGTTTTTAAGATTTAGGGAAACCATGATATAAAATGAATTAAGATGACACAAAAGCTCAAGATTGGGGATGCCCAAGGCATCCCAAGATAATATTTCAAGAAGTCTCAAGCATCTAAGCTTGGGGATGCCCCGGTAGGCATCCTACCTTTCTTCATCAACAATTATCGGTTAGTATCGGTTGAGCCTAAGTTTTTGCTTCTTCACATGAGTTGTGCTATTCTTGGAATGTCATTTTGTTTTGTTTTGCTTGTTGTTTTAATAAAATACTTAGATCTGAAAGTTTTTAAATAAGAGAGAATCCACAATTAGCTACCTATTTACTTAACTACTCGCTTGATCTTCACTTATATCTTTTTGGAGTAGCTTGTCATTTACTCTTGTGCTTCACTTATATGCTATGAGTAAATTGTTGAATGAATTGAATATCATGAAGTTGAAATTATATGTTCATATCATGCCTAGTGGTAGCTTCACATTGGGTTTAGAAAGTGAAATCTTTTGAGGCTTGACAATCACAATATTGGTCATACAAGCAATTCATGAATGATTAGTAGAAGGAAGAGAACTTTCACATGCAAATACACTATCTTGGAAATCTTTTGTGATTGTGAGCCCCCATCAAAATATTATATGCCAAAATTGTTGACGTTGGACAAGGAAGACAACGCAATGATTTATGTTTGTTCATATTCTCATAGAAGTTATATTGTCATAGATCCTTCAACATGTGGTGCTTGCCCCCCCATCTTTGCTAGCCAAAAATTTCGCACTAAGTAGAGATACTACTTGTGCATCCAAAAACCCTTAAACCCAAATCTTATTTTCAAGGGTTCACCATACCTACCTATGGATTGAGTAAAATCTTTCAAGTAAGTTGTCATCGGTGCAATAAGGCAATAAAAATTGCTTCTAAAAGTGTAAGATCATTTAGTGTAAGAGAAAATTGAGCGTTGTACGAACTTGTGATGGTAAAGAAATAAAAGCGACAGACTGCATAATAAAGGTTGCCATCACAATGGGCAATATAACATGATGTTCTTTTGCACTAAGGGGTTGAGCATACAAACAAATAAGCGCATGGCAACCTCTGCTTCCCTCTGCGAAGGGCCTATCTTTTACTTTTATGTATTTACTTTTACGCAAGAGTCAAAGTTTTTCTCTCTATTCCTTTTTATTTTTCTCCTTTGGCAAGCATCATGTGGTGAGGAAAGATCTAGGCACATATGTCCAGTTGGATATGGGTGGCATGAGTTATTATTGTTGACATCACCCTTGAGGTGAATACGTTGGGAGGCGAAATTATAAGCCCCTATCTTTCTATGTGTCCGGTTGAAACGTTTTGCTCATGTGCATGCGGTGAGTGTTAGCAATCATAGAAGACTATATGATGCTTGAGTATGTGGAGCTCTTACTTAGACTCTGTTGAATAAGTTGAATTGCAATTGTTTGGTGACTGAGAACATAGGTTGTTGAGCTTCAAGAGAATTCATTGTTTGAACCTTAACATGTGAATTGGTTGCTACTTTAACATGAGAAGTTTTATAAGAAAGAATTGCTATTATGATGCTAGGAAAAGTGATTGAAATTGTCATTGATCAAACTTGTGCACTTTGCTAGCGTTCACACTTCATAAATTATTTCTTTTATCATTTACCTACTCGAGGACGAGTAGGAATTAAGCTTGGGGATGCTGATACGTCTCCAACGTATCTATAATTTATGAAGTATTCATGCTATTATATTATCATTCTTGGATGTTTTACAATCATTTTATAGCAACTTTATATCATTTTTTTGGGACTAACCTATTGACCCAGTGCCCAGTGCCAGTTGCTATTTTTGCTTTTTTTTACATCTCAGGAAATCAATATCAAACGGAGTCCAAACACCGTGAAACTTTTTGTGGATTTTTTATGGACCAGAAGACATCCAGTGGGCCAGAGAAGGACCTAGGGGGTGCCCCGAGGGGGGCACAAACCACCAGGGCGCACCTGGGGGCCCAGGCGCGCCCAGGTGGGTTGTGCCCACCTCGGTGTCCTCCCGCACCACCTCTTCGCCCTATAAATTCTCAAATATTCCAAAAACCCTCGGGGTAACCCTAGATCAGAAGTTCCACCGCCGCAAGCCTCTGTAGCCACGAAAAACCAATCTAGACCCCGTTCCGGCACCCTGCCGGAATGGGAAATCATCACCGGTGGCCATCTTCATCATCCCGGCGGCCACCATGATGAGGAGGGAGTAGTCCACCCTCGGGGCTGACGGTTTGTACCAGTAGCTATGTGTTTAATCTCTCTCTCTCGTGTTCTTGAGATTGCACGATCTTGATGTATCGCGGGCTTTGTTAATATAGTTGGATCATATGGTGTTTTCCCCTCTCTATCTTGTTGTGATGAATTGAGTTTTCCCTTTGAGATTTTGTTTTATCGAATTGAATATTTTTATGGATTTGAGAGCACTTGATATATGTCTTGCATATACCCGTGGTGACAATGGGGTATTATATTGATTCACTTGATATATGTTTTGGCACTCAACTCGCGGATTCCCGAGGTGACATTGGGGTAATCTATGCATAGGGGTTGATGCACATTTTCGTCCTACTTTCTCCGGTAGAAATCTTGGGGCACTCTTTGAGGTTCTTTGTGTTGGATTGAGTATTTTGAATCTGAAATTGTTTGATGCGTATCGTATAATTAACTCATGGATACTTGTGGTGACATTGGAGTATCTAGGTGACATTAGAGTTGGTTGATGCGTATCATATGGTGTTATTTTAGTACGAACTCTTGGATAGATCGAATGGAAAGAATAGCTTAGTGTTATTTTAGTATGAACTCTTGAATAGATCGAACAGAAAGAATAACTTTAAGGTGGTTTCGTACCCTACAAACAATTTCTTCTTATGTTCTCCGCTAGATAAGAACTTTGGAGTGATTCTTCATCGCATGTTGAGGGATGGTTATATGATCCAATTATATTAGCACTGTTGAGAGATTGCACTAGCGAAAGTACGGACCCTAGGTCTTGTTTTCAAGCCTTGCAATACCATTTGTGTTCACTTTTGTTACTTGCTACCTTCCTGTTTTTATTTATTTAGATTATAAAAATATATTTCTACCATCCATATTACACTTTTATCACCATCTCTTCGCCGAACTAGTGCACCTATACAATTTGCCATTTTATTGGGAGTGTTGGGGACACAAGAGATTTCTTGTATTTGGTTGCAGGGTTGTTTGAGAGAGACCATCTTCATCCTACGCCTCCCACGGATTGATAAATCTTAGGTCATCCACTTGAGGGAAAATTGCTACTGTCCTACAAAACTCTGCGCTTGGAGGCCCAACACGAGTCTACAAGAATAAAGTTGCGTAGTAGACATCACCCTCCGTGTCGCGCAAACGTGAGGGATCCCCGCTGTAGGGTGTTGAAATACGTTCGTGGTTCTCTTATGGTGGGTGGCGTGGAGTGACAAAGCACAGATCCGAGTAAGGGGGTTGCTGCGTATGGGATAAAGAGGACTTGATACTTAATGCTATGGTTGGGTTTTACCTTAATGATCTTTGGTAGTTGCGGATGCTGGCTAGAGTTCCAATCATAAGTGCATACGATCCAAGTACGGAAAGTATGTTAGCTCATGCCTCTCCCTCATATAAAATTGCAACAATGATTACCAGTTTAGTTATCGATCACCTAGGGACAAATGACTTTCTTGTTTGACAAAAGCTATTTACTATCAACTAACTTTTATTATCTTACAAATTATTTGTAGTTTTATTCTTGCAAAGTACTTCTACTTTTATTCTTGCAAACTTGTCCTATCACCTACAAAATAGTTTCATACTTGTTCTAGGTAAAGCAAACGTTAAGTGTGCATAGAGTTGTATCGGTGGTCGATAGAACTTGAGGGAATATTTGTTCTACCTTTAGCTCCTCGTTGGGTTCGACACTCTTATTTATCGTAAAAGGTTACAAACGATCCCTTATACTTGTGGGTTATCAAGACCTTTTTTTGGCGCCGTTGCCGGGGAGCAATAGCGTGGGGTGAATATTCTCGTGTGTGTTTGTTTGCTTTATAACTAAGTAGTTTTTATTTTCTATTTTAAGTTGTTTTCTATATTTAGTTATGGGTAGGAAATGCAAAATACCAAAAAAATTAGTTGTACCTGCTAAACCAACGGTTGAGGAACCACCGAAAATCTATAACACTGCTGAAGCTTTCTACTTGGATCATCTTCGATCCATTTGTGCTCGTGCTGAAACCCCAACTAGCTTAGTTGAGGGAAAACCATTAAATGAGCATGCTTATTTTGTGCGACACCGCTTATCTCAAAAAGGGAAACTTTTACTGCATCAAATTAATACTATGCAATGCTATGCTTGCAATTTATGTGAATTATATGATTTTACTTGTTGTTCTGAAGACCCTAAGAAACACCTTCCCTAGCAATGTGAGTTTAGTGATAATGGAATCTTATCTTCTTATACCAAGGGTGTTTATTGTTACTATGATGTTGAACAAATTGAAGAATTTGTTGCTTTTAAGGGTGCTTATGAAATTACTTCTTTGATTGAAAAGTATGATGCTACGCTTTACAAATCTGAAAATTTTGTCATACTTAAATATTGCTATGAAAATTATGCTTCTAATGCTTATGTTAAACCATATATTGTGGACTCCTCCGCTGTCCAAGAAGAGACTAATATTTTGCAGGAGTCTATGGAAGAAGAAATTGATGAAATTGTGAGCTCATTAGATGAAAAAGATGAGGAGGGGAGCGAAGAACAAAAGGAGGAAGAGCGGATTGATCACCCGTGCCCACCTTCTAATGAGAGTAACTCTTTATCCCATACATTGTTTAGTTACTCTTTGTGCTTACCGAAGGATGAATGCTATGATAATTGCTATGATCCCATTGATTCATTTAAAATATCCCTTTTTGATGAACTTGATGCTTGCTATGCTTGTGGCCAAGATGCCAATATGAATTATGCTTATGGAGATGAACTTGCTATAGTTCCTTATGTTAAGAATGAAATTGTTGCTATTGCACCCACACATGATAGTCCTATTATCTTTTTGAATTCTCCCAACTACACTATATCGGAGAAGTTTGCACTTATTAAGGATTATATTGATGGGTTGCCTTTTTCCGTTGCATATGACGATTTCGATGAATATAATATGCATGTGCTTGCTGCTCCTACTTGCAATTATTATGAGAGAGGAACTACATCTCCACCTCTCTATGTTTCCAACACGATAAAATTGCAAGAAACTGCTTATGCTATGTATTGGCCTTTACTTGATGTGCATGAATTGTTCTTTTATGACATGCCGATGCATAGGAAGAGAGTTAGACTTCATCATTGCATGATATATATTGCTTTGTGCTCACTACTAAATTACAAATCATTGTTAATTAGAATTGGCTTTGATATACCTTGGGATCCAGGGAAGATCCATTACTTGAGCACTTTATGCCTAGCTTAATGGCTTTAAAGAAAGCGCTGCCAGGGAGACAACCCGAAAGTTTTAGAAAGTCATTTTATTTTGTTGTGTGCTTTTATAAAGTTTAAAAACAAAAAAAATATAGAGGGGAACTTAAAACTTCACAAAAAGAAAAGTGAAAGTGAGAAAGAAGCGCACCGTAGAAGTGGGAGCATGCCTTGAACTTTGTTCATGCCCATGGAAACTTTGTGAATCTTGATTACAGAAACTTTTCAACAAAAATAATTATCCCCTTCTACAAATCCATTGTATTATAAAAATAATGTGCCAAGATTTGCCTTTTGGATGATTAGATTGCTTGTTGGTATGTGCGGTGTAAAAACAGAAACTTTGGCTGTAGTGTGTGATTTTACATTTTTTTACTAGAATGTCCAAAGTTTCTGAAAATTTTACACAGTATTTGTATGAAAAAAATTTATTTTGTCCTAAGTTTTCAGAATTTTTAGAGTTACATAAGTATGGTGAATGTTCAGATTACTACAGAATGTCCTGTTTTTGACAGATACTATTTTTGATGCATTGTTTTGCTCGTTTTGATGAAACTTCGATTGTATCGGTGGTATGAGCCATGGAGAAGTTATAATACAGTAGGTACAATGCAAAAACAAAATATGAATGGGTTTGCAACAGTACTTAAAGTAGTGATTTGCATTATTATACTAACGGGTCTCACATGGTTTCTGTTAAGTTTTGTGTGGATGAAGTGATCAAAGATTGAGGAGGTCTCGATATGAGGAGAAGGAGGAGAGGCAAGAGTTGAAGCTTGGGGATGCCCAAGGCACCCCAAGTAAATATCCAAGGAGACTCAAGCGTCTAAGCTTGGGGATGCCCCGGAAGGCATCCCATCTTTCTTCAATAAGTATTGGTATGTTTTCATTTTCATTTCGTTCACGTGATATGTGTAAATCTTGGAGCGTCTTTTGTGTTTAGTTTTCACTTTTGTTTTATGCACCATGCTGGTATGAGATAGTCCATGGTTGATTTATAGAATGCTCATTTCACTTCACTTATATCTTTTGAGTATGGCTTTATATAATGCTTCACGTGCTTCACTTATATCATTTGAAGTTTGGATTGCCTGTTTCTCTTCACATAGAAAACCGTTATTCGTAGAATGCTCTTTTTCTTCACTTATATTTACTAGAGCATGGTCTTTTGTAGAAAGAATTAAACTCTCTTGCTTCACTTATATCTATTTAGAGAGTCAACAGGAATTGGTCAATTGCATGGTTAGTCATGAAATCCTACATAAAACTTACGGATCACTGAATATGATATGTTTGATTCCTTGCAATAGTTTTGCGATGTAGAGATGGTAATATGTGCGAGGTACTAGTAAATGGTTGTGGTTAGTAGGAATATTGGTGTTAAGGTTTGTGATTCCCAAAACATGCACGTATAGTCTCTCGTTATGCTATGAAGTTGGAGCATGATTTATTATTGATTGTCTTCCTTATGAGTGGCGGTCGGGGATGAGCGATGGTCTTTTCCTACCAATCTATCCCCCTAGGGGCATGCGTAGTAGTACTTTGCTTCGAGGGCTAACAAACTTTTGCAATAAGTATATGAGTTCTTTATGATTAATGTGAGTCCATGGATTATACACACTCTCACCTTTCCGCAATTTGCTAGCTTCTACAATACCATGCATTGCCCTTTCTCACCTCGAGAGTCGGTGCAAACTTCGCAGGTGCATCCAAACCCCGTGATATCATACGCTCTATCACACATAAGCCTTATTATATCTTCCTTAAAACAGCCACCATACCTACCTATTATGGCCTTTCCATGGCCATTCCGAGATATATTTCCATGCAACTTCCACCGCTTCCGTTTTGATGACTTGAGCATTCATTATCATATTGCTTTGCATGATCATATAGCTGACATAGTATTTCTGGCTCAGCCACCGTTCATCATTTTTTATACATTTTACGCTAGATCATTGCACATCCTGGTACACTGCCAGAGGCATTCATATAGAGTCATATTTTGTTCTAGGTATCGAGTTGTAAGTAAATAGAAGAGTGATGATCATCATTATTCATTATTAGAGCATTGTCCCAGTGAGGAAAGGATATGGAGACTATGATTCCCCCACAAGTCGGGATGAGACTCCGGACAAGAAGAGAAAAAGAAAAGGAAAAAAAGAAAAGAAAAAAAGACAAAGAGAGAAGGGGCATGCTAATTCCACACTTGTGCTTCAAAGTAGCACCATGTTTTTCATATAGAGAGTCTCCTATGTTGTCACTTTCATATACTAGTGGGAACTTTTCATTATAGAGTTAGATGCACACCCAGTCAGTTTCCATGTTGAGATTTCATACACTTATAGCTCTTGGTGCATTCGTTGCATGGCAATCCCTACTCCTCGCATTGATATCAATTGATGGGCATCTCCATAGCCCGTTGGTTAGCCGCGTCGATGTGAGACTTTCTTACCTTTTTGTCTTCTCAATATTTACCCCTATCATCATACTCTATTCCACCCATAGTGCTATATCCATGGCTTGTGCTCATGTATTGCGTGGGAGTTGAAAAAGCTGAAGCACGTAAAAAGTATGAACCAATTGCTCAGCTTGTCATGGGGGTTGTGCATGATAAATACTTTATGTCGAGAAGACAGAGCATGACAAGACTATATGATTTTGTAGGGATAGGTTTCTTTAGCGTTGATATTTTGAAAGACATGATTGTTTGTTGGGATGCCTGAGTATTAATGTCTTTATGTCAAATTATAGACTATTGCTTTGAATCACTTATGTCTTAATATTCATGCCATGATTAGATATATTATCAAGATTATGCTAGGTAGCATTCCACATAAAAAATATTCTTTTTTATCATTTACCTACTCGAGGACGAGCAGGAATTAAGCTTGGGGATACAGATATGTCTCCATCGTATCTATAATTTTTGATTGTTCCATGCCAATATTATACAACTTTTACATACTTTTGGCAACAATTTATATGATTTATTGGACTAACCTATTGATCGAGTTCCTAGTGACAGTTCCTGTTTGTTGCATGTTTTTTGTTTCACCAAATATCCATATCAAATGAAGTCCAAACACGATAAAAATTTACGGAGATTTATTTTGGAATATATGTGATTTTTGGGAGTCGAAATCAAGGTAAAAGGAGGCCCACAGCCCCCACGAGACACCAGGGCACGCCCTAGGGCCCAGGCGCGCCGTGGTGGGTTGTGCTCACCTCGTAAGTCGGTTGGAGCTCTACTTCGGTCGCAAGAAGCTTATATCCGGAAAAAATCATGTTAAAATCTCAGCACAATTAGAGTTACGGATCTCCGAATATTTAAGAAACGGTTTTCGGCCAGATCTGGGGAACGCGAAACAGAAGAGAACAGAGAGGGAGATCCAATCTCGGAGGGGCTCCTGCCCCTCCGCCGCCATGGCAACCATGGACCAGAGGGGGAACTCTCCTCCCTTCTAGGGGGAGGCCAAGGAAGAAGAAGGAGGAGGGGGGCTCTCTCCCCCTCTCTCCTGGTGGCGCTGAGCACCGCCGGGGCTAGGATCATGACGGCGATCTACATCAACAACTTTGTCGTTGTCAACACCAACTCTCTCCCCCTCTATGCAGCGGTGTAACCTCTAT
Organism: Thinopyrum elongatum; assembly: GCA_011799875.1. NCBI lineage: Eukaryota > Viridiplantae > Streptophyta > Magnoliopsida > Poales > Poaceae > Thinopyrum > Thinopyrum elongatum. The sequence goes on along the minus strand of CM022299.1, from coordinate 334,096,813 downwards.
TGCCCCCGCTGTAATCTCTACTTAAACATGGTGCTCAATGCTATATATTATTTCCCAATGATCTATGGCTATCTTATGATGTTTGAGTAGATCCATTTTGTCTTATGGGTTGATAGATGATCATGATTGGTTTGAGTTGTATATTTTATTTTGGTGCTGTCCTATGGTGCCCTTCGTGTCGTGCAAACATGAGGGTTCCCCGCTGTAGGGTGTTGCAATACGTTTGTGGTTCTCTTATGGTGGGTGGCGTGAGTGACAGAAGCATAGACCCGAGTAAGGGGGTTGCTGTGTATGGGATAAAGAGGACTTGATACTTAATGCTATGGTTGGGTTTTACCTTAATGATCTTTGGTAGTTGCAGATGCTTGCTAGAGTTCCAATCATAAGTGCATATGATCCAAGTACGGAAAGTATGTTAGCTCATTTCCTCTCCCTCATATAAAATTGCAACAATGATTACCGGTTTAGTTATCGATCACCTAGGGACAAATGACTTTCTTGTTTGACAAAAGCTATTTACTATCAACTAACTTTTATTATCTTGCAATTTATTCATAGTTTTATTCTTGCAAAGTACTTCTAGTTTTATTCTTGCAAACTTGTCCTATCACCTACAAAATAGTTTCATACTTGTTCTAGGTAAAGCAAACGTTAAGTGTGCGTAGAGTTGTATCGGTGGTCGATAGAACTTGAGGGAATATTTGTTCTACCTTTAGCTCCTCGCTGGGTTCGACACTCCTATTTATCGAAAAAGGCTACAAATGATCCCCTATACTTGTGGGTTATCAAAACCCTAGTACCCCTCGTGTCTATATAAACCAGGGGGTTTAGTCTGTAGAGGCTAGAAGAAGAATTTCCATCCTACCAGTTAGGGTTTAGTTCATCTAATCTCGTGGTAGATCTAATCTGTAATCCTCATATACACAAGCAATATAAGCAAGCAGGACGTAGGGTTTTACCTCTTAGAGAGGGCCCGAACCTGGGTAAATATTGTGTCCCTCGTCTACTGTTCCCATCGATCCAAGATTCACAGTTTGGGACCCCCTACCCAAGATCCGCCAGTTTAGACACCGACATTGTTGCTTTCATTGAGAGTTCCACTGTCGGATCGCCGAAGGGTCGATGGCTCGCCTGATAATCGGAGACAGCATCGGCACCGGGGACATCTTTGTCCCCGGGCAACTTTTCGTGTTCCGCGGCATTGTCTTGCACGCCAACATGACCGGTCATCTCAACCAGGTCGTCAACTTCGCCCCTGAGCATCAGGTCAGTTTCAGTAACTTCGACTACGTCACCGACGCTTGGGGCGATCTGATCTTCACTGGCTTTTCAGCCTCACCTGGAACAACCTCAGCTCCCGTAGCATCGACTTCGAGGCCTCTTCCCGATATGATATCCGGATCGGCCTCTACCACACTATCAGCTTCGAGTTTGGGCGCAGCTCTTGCGTCCGTTGACCGGGAACCAACCCCGTCCGGACCGTTCCTCCTCCCTGAGGATTTGGCTTTAAGCCGTAACGGGAGTTCGGCGTTCGAAGACCGGGAGTCAGCCCCAGCTGGACTCGCCCTCCCCACTGCATATCCGGCGGTGAGCCTTGGCATGAGCACGGCGTCCGAAGACCAGGATTTCGCCCTGGCCGGACTCGTGCCTCGCCCCACCGTGGCGATGGAGGCCAACTCCGAAAAAGCCTCATACACCAATTCGACTAGCCTCGCCTTGTTAAACGAGGCGCTCGATCAGATCCAGATGATCGCCATTGTCGATGGCCCGCCCGCGACTCATGCTCAGCAGAGCCTTGAGGCAGGCCACGGGGAATTTTAGGTCCCACCCACCACCCACTTAATAGCCACTGTCGAAGACTTAACCGACATGCTAGACTATGCCTCTGAAGAGGCCGACGGCGAGGCCATGGCCCATACAGATGCCGCCCCTCCCGTCACCGGCCGATGGATGACCACATCCACTTATGACGTCTACATGGTGGACACCCCCCACGGACGACGGCTATGGCACTAATAGGGATCTCACCCCTAGAAGGGACAGTAACAAGCCTGGTGAGGACCCCCCACATGCCAAAGACAACACCGATGATCCAAGGGGCGACGTGGTAGGGAAAGAAACATGGGCACCGGAGAGGGCGACACTCCGGACAAGGCGGAAGACCTCGGTGAGCCCGCTCCCGAGCACCAGACTGATGGCTTAGAGGAGCAAATGGGCTGTTGGGGAACGTTGCATGGGAAACAAAAATTTTCCTACGCTCACCAAGATCAATCTAGGAGATGAACATCTATGAGAGGAGAGATTGCATCTACATACCCTTGTAGATCGCTAAGCGGAAGCGTTAAGAAACGTGGTTGATGTAGTCGAACGACTTCGCGATCCAATCACGATCCGTCCCGCGAACTCCCGATCCAAGTGCCGGACGGACGGCACCTCCGCGTTCAACACATGTACGATTTGATGATGCCTTCACCTCCTCGATCCAGTGAGCGATGGTGAAGTAGTAGCTCGAGTCCTCCGGCAGCACGACGGCGTGGTGGCGGTGGTGGTATCTCAGCAGAGCTTCGCTAAGCACTACGGAGAGGAAGAGGGCTACAAGGGAGAGGGAGGGCAGTGCCATGGCATAAATGGGTGCGACTGCCCTCCCTCTACCCCTCTATATATAGGGGGAAGGGGGGAGGAGGAGGCACCCTAGGGTTTCCCCGAGGGGGCCGGTGGCCACAAGGGCAACAATAGATGGGTTTTGGGTGCCCCCCTAGGTGCCTTGCCCCCCAAGCAAGGGGGAGGCGGCCCTAGGGGCGCACCAACCCTTCTTGGTCTCGTAGGATGGGGTGAGGGGGGTGCACAGCCCCTTAGTGGGCTGGTGTGCTCCCTCCCCTAGGCCCATGAGTCCCCCCAACACTTGCGGGGCCCCCCGAAACCCATTTCGGTCATCCTGGTCATAACCTGGTGCCCCTGGAACACTTTCGGACTCCGATACCCTTCGTCCTATATATCAATCTTCACCTCCGGACCATTCCGGAGTTCCTCGTCATGACCAAGATCTCATCCGGGACCCCGAACAACCTTCGGTTACCACCATAATAACTCAACTATACTTATATCGTCACCAAACGTTAAGTGTGTAGACCCTGCGGGTTCGAGAACTATGCAATAACCAATAGTGGGACCTGGATGCCCATATTGGTTCCTACATAGTCTATGAAGATCTTTATCGGTCGAAACTCGATGTCAAGGATTCAGCTAATCCCGTATGCAGTTCCCTTTGTCTATCGGTATGTTACTTGCCCGAGATTCAATCGTTGGTATCTCCATACCTAGTTCAATCTCGTTACCGGCAACTCTCTTTACTCGTTCCGTAATACAAGATCCCGTGGCTAACTGATACGATTCCAACATACCTATAATTTTTTCTTGTTCCATGCTATTATATTATCATTCTTGGATGTTTTACAATCATTTTATAGCAACTTTATATCATTTTTTGGGACTAACATGTTGACATAGTGCCTAGTGCTAGTTGCTGTTTTTTGCTTGTTTTTTTACTTCGTAGAATATCAGTACCAAACGGAGTCCAAACGCAGTGAAACTTTTTGGAGATTTTTTTTGGATCGGAAGACACAAGATGGGCCAAAGAAGTGCCAAAGGGGAGGCCCGAGGGGAGCACAACCCCCCAGGGCGCGCCCAGGAGCCCAGGCGTGCCCTAGTGGGTTTTGCCCACCTCGGTGGCCTCCCGCACCGCCTCTTCACCCTATAAATCCCCAAATATTCCAGAAACCCTAGGGGAGTCGACGAAACACAATTCCATCCGCCACAAGTTCCAGAACCACGAGATCCAATCTAGACACCATCACGGAGGGGTTCATCATCCTCATTGGTGCCTCTCCGATGATGCGTGAGTAGTTGATAATAGACCTACGGGTCCGTAGGCAGTAGCGAGATGGCTTCCTCTCTCTTTTGTTTCTCAATACAATGGTCTCTTGGAGATCTATTTGATGTAACTCTGTTTGCGGTGTGTTTGTTGGGATCCGATGAACTTGGAGTTTATGATCAGATCTATATCTATGAATATTATTGGAGTCTTCTTTGATCTCTTATATGCATGATTATTTATAGCCTCGTATTTATTCTTCGAATCTTTGGTTTAGTTAGGCCAACTAGATCGACTTTTCTTGCCATTGGAAGAGGTGCTTTGTGATGGGTTCGATCGTGCGGTGTTCTTTCCCAGTGACAGAAGGGGCAACAAGACACGCATGTATCATTGCTATTAAGGATAACAAGATGGGGGCTATTCCTACATGAATAGATCTTGTCTACATCATGTCATCGTTCTTATTGCATTAATCCGTTTCTCCATGAACTTAATACACTAGATGCATGCTGGATAGCGATCGATGTGTGGAGTAATAGTAGTAGATGCAGGCAGGAGTCGGTCTACTAATCTTGGACGTGATGCCTATAAATTGATCATTACGTTGGATATCGTCATAATTATTCGATCTTCGATCAATTGCCCAACAGTAATTTGTTTACCCACCATGTGCTATTTTCTCGAGAGAAGCCACTAGTGAAATCTACGGCCCCCGGGTCTATTCTTTATCATATTTGCTTTGAGATCTATTTTTATTTTCTATTATTTTTAGATCTATTATTCCAAAAACCAAAAAAAAACCTTGCTGTGCTTTTTTGTTACTTATTTTATTTCGGGTTTTATCGAGATCTATTTATCCAATCTACACAATTTTTATCCTGTCAACTTGACAATTTCTGGCGCCGTTACCCGTAAGAGGGATCGACAACCCCTCATAAGCGTCGGGTTGCAAGTATTTGTTCTTTGTGTGAAGGTACTGTTTACATAGTGTTGCTTGGTTATCCTACTGGATTGATACCTTGGTTTCATAACTGAGGGAAATACCTACCGTAGCTGTGCTGCATCATCCCTTCCTCTTTGGGGAAATACCAACGTAGTTCAAGCGACATCAAAAGGAATTTCTGGCATTGTTACTGGGGAGACATCATCAACATCTATCAGGTTCCTAATAACAAATCTCATCTCCTTGCAATTTACATTATTTTCCATTTGCCTCTCATTTTCATCTCCCCCACTTCATAAAAAAATGCCGTTTTATTCGCCCTCTTTTTCATTCGCCGTTTTCTCGTTAGATCTGTTTTTGTGTGCAATCTTGTTTGCGTAGTCACGATGACTCAAGAAAACACCAAGTTGTGCAATTTTTCCAATACCAATAACAATGATTTTATTAGCACTCCGATTGCTCCTCCCGCCACTAGTGCGGAGTCTTGTGATATTAATGCCGCTTTGTTGAATCTTGTTATGAAAGATCAGTTTTCCGGTACTCCTACTAAGGATGCCGTGTCCCATCTAAACACATTTGTAGAATTATGTGATATGCAAAAGAAAAAAGATGTGGACAATGATATTGTGAAGTTGAAATTATTTCCTTTCTCTTTGCGGGATCGTGCAAAAATTTGGTTTCTTTGCCTCGCAATAGTATCGATTCTTGGGATAAGTGCAAAGATGCTAATATTACTAAGTATTTTACGCCCATGAAAATCATTTCCCTTAGAACTCAAATCATGCATTTTAAGCAATTTGAGCATGAACATGTTGCACAATCTTGGGAAAGAATGAAGTTGATGCTAAGAAATTGTCCTACTCATGGTTTAAATCTTTGGATGATCATACAAATTTTTTATGCGGGATTGAACTTTGTTTCTAGAAATCTTTTAGATTCCGCCGTTGGTGGTACTTTTATGGAAATTACTTTGGGTGAAGCTAATAAATTGCTTGATAATATTATGGCAAATTATTCACAATGGCATACCGAAAGGGCACCTACTAGTAAAAATTTAATTTGGTTGAAGAAATTAGTACTTTGAGTGAAAAAGTTGATGCTCTTATGAAATTGGTTGCTAATAAAAGTTTTCCTATTGATCTTAATGATGTGCCTTTATCTACTTTGATTGAGAAAAATAGTGATCCTGTAGATGTGAATTTTGTTTCGCGAAACAATTTTAATACCAATGCTTATAGAGGTAATTTTAATCCTAGGCCTTTTCCTGGAAATTCCTCTAATAATTATGGTAATTCTTCTTACAATAATAATAGGAACACCTCTGATCTTGAGAATAATAATAAAGAATTTATCAATGCTCAAAAGGTTTTCAATACTACGATAGAAGAACAGTTGAATAAGATTGATGATATGTCTAGAAGCATTGATAGAATTTCTCACGATGTAGAAAATATCAAGTTGAAAATTGTTGTACCCAAGGTTGATGAATCAATTAAAGCTTTATATGTTTCTATGGATGAAAGTAAGAAAAGAACCGCTATGCTTAGAGCTAAAATAGGATTTTTGAAAGAGTGTTTTCTAGTGATTGCGTTCATAAAAATGATGAAGATCTTAAAGTGATTGGTGTTTCTTATATTCATTCCTTGTTTAGTAAAATTAGAATTGGTGATAAAGGGACTGAAGAAGAGTCAACTTTACATAGACGGCATCCCGATAATTCGGAGGGTGAAAATCTTGATGAACAAATTGATAAAAGTGGGTTTGTGTTGGGGAACATGAAATTTCAAAAAAATTCTTACGCTCACGCAAGATCTATCTAGGAGATGCATAGCAACGAGAGGGGGAGAGTGTGTCCACGTACCTTCGTAGATCGAAAGCGGAAGCGTTAGGTTAATGCGGTTGATGTAGTCAAACGTCTTCACGATCCAACCGATCCAAGTACCGAACATACGGCACCTCCTTGTTTAGCACACGTCCAGCTCGATGACGTCCCTCGAACTCTTGATCCAGTAGAGGGTCGAGGGAGAGTTCCATCAGCACGACGGCGTGGTGACGATGTTGGTGATGTGATCCGCGCAGGTCTTCGCCTATGCACTACGACGCTATGACCGGAGGAGTAAACTGTGGAGGGGGGCACCGCACACGGCTAAGAGAACAATTGATGTGCCTTTCGGGTGCCCCCTGCCCACGTATATAAAGGAGGGGGGAGAGAGGCTGGCGGCCAGGAGGGGCGCGCCATGGGGGGAGTCCTACTTGGACTCCTAGTCCAAGTAGGATTCGGCCCCCCCTTTTTCCTTTCTTCCACCGGAGGGAAAAGGAAGGAGAGGGAGAGGGAAAGGGAAGGGGGGCGCCGCCCCCTCGTCCTTGTTCTATTAAGACTCCCTAGGAGGGGGGCGCGCGGCCACTCCCCGCGGGCTTCCCTCTCTCTCCCTTAGGCCCATGTAGGCCCAACACTTCCCCGGGGGGTTCCGGTAACCCCTCGGTACTCCGGACAATACCCGAATCACTCCGGAACCATTCCGGTGTTCGAATATAACCTTCCAATATATCAATCTTTACCTCTTGACCATTTTGAGACTCCTCGTCGTGTCCGTGATCTCATCTGGGACTCCGAGCAAACTTCGGTCACCAAAACACACAACTCATAATACAAATCGTCATCGAACGTTAAGCGTGCGGACCCTACGGGTTCGAGAACTATGTAGACATGACCGAGACACATCTCCGGTCAATAACCAATAGCGGAACCTGGATGCTCATATTGGCTCCTACATATTCTACGAAGATCTTTATCGGTCAAACCGCATAACAACATACGTCATTCCCTTTGTCATCGGTATGTTACTTGTCCGAGATTCGATCGTCGGTATCATCATACCTAGTTCAATCTCGTTACCGGCAAGTCTCTTTACTCGTTCCGTAATGCATCATCCCGTAACTAACTCATTAGTCACATTGCTTGCAAGGCTTATAGTGATGTGCATTACCGAGAGGGCCCAGAGAAACCTCCGATACACAGAGTGACAAATCCTAATCTTGATCTATGCCAACCCAACAAACACCTTTGGAGACACCTGTAGAGCATCTTTATAATCAACCAGTTATGTTGTGATGTTTGATAGAACACAAAGTGTTCCTCCGGTATTCAGGAGTTGCATAATCTCATAGTAAGAGGAATATGTATAAGTCATGAAGAAAGCAATAGCAACAAAACTAAACGATCAATATGCTAAGCTAACGGATGGGTCTTGTCCATCACATCATTCTCTGATGATGTGATCCTGTTTATCAAATGACAACACATGTCTATGGTCAGGAAACATAACCATCTTTGATAAACAAGCTAGTCAAGTAGAGGCATACTAGGGACACTCTGTTTGTCTATGTATTTACACATGTACTAAGTTTCCGGTTAATACAATTTTAGCATGAATAATAAACATTTATCATGATATAAGGAAATATAAATAACAATTTTATTATTGCCTCTATGGCATATTTCCTTCAGTCTCCCACTTGCACTAGAGTCAATAATCTAGATTACATAGTAATGATTCTAACACCCATGGAGTCTTGGTGCTGATCATGTTTTGCTCGTGGAAGAGGCTTAGTCAACGGGTCTGCAACATTCAGATCCGTATGTATTTTGCAAATCTCTATGTCTCCCTCCTTGATTTGATCGTGGATGGAATTGAAGCGTCTCTTGATGTGTTTGGTTCTCTTGTGAAATCTGGATTCCTTCGCCAAGGCAATTGTTCCAGTATTGTCACAAAAGATTTTCATTGGACCCAACGCACTAGGTATTATACCTAGATCGGATATGAACTCCTTCATCCAGACTCCTTCATTTGCTGCTTCCGAAGCAGCTATGTACTCCACTTCACACGTAGATCCCGCCACGACGCTCTTCTTGGAACTGCACCAACTGATAGCTCCACCATTCAATATAAATACGTATCCGGTTTGCGACTTAGAGTCATCCGGATCAGTGTCAAAGCTTGCATCGACGTAACCATTTACAACAAGCTCTTTTTCACCTCCATAAACGAGAAACATATCCTTAGTCCTTTTCAGGTATTTCAGGATGTTCTTGACCGCTGTCCAGTGATCCACTCCTGGATTACTTTGGTACCTCCCTGCTAAACTTATAGCAAGGCACACATCAGGTCTGGTACACAGCATTGCATACATGATAGAACCTATTGCTGAAGCATAGGGAATGACTTTCATTTTCTCTCTATCTTCTGCAGTGGTTGGGCATTGAGTCTTAATCAACTTCACACCTTGTAATACAGGCAAGAACCCTTTCTTTGACTGATCCATTTTGAACTTCTTCAAAACTTTATCCAGGTATGTGCTTTGTGAAAGTCCAATTAAGCGTCTTGATCTATCTCTATAGATCTTGATGCCCAATATATAAGCAGCTTCACCGAGGTCTTTCATTGAAAAATTCTTATTCAAGTATCCTTTTATGCTATCCAGAAATTCCGTATCATTTCCAATCAACAATATGTCATCCACATATAATATCAGAAATGCTACAGAGCTCCCACTCACTTTCTTGTAAATACAGGCTTCTCCAAAAGTCTGTATAAAACCATATGCGTTGATCACACTATCAAAGCGTATAGTCCAACTCCGAGAGTCTTGCACCAGTCCATAAATGGATCCCTGGAGCTTGCACACTTTGTTAGCACTCTTAGGATCGACAAAACCTTCTGGTTGCATCATATACAACTCTTCTTTAAGAAATCCATTAAGGAATGCAGTTTTGACATCCATTTGCCAAATTTCATAATCATAAAATGCGGCAATTGCTAACATGATTCGGACAGACTTAAGCATCGCTACGGGTGAGAAGGTCTCATCGTAGTCAACTCCTTGAACTTGTTGAAACCCTTTTGCAACAAGTCGAGCTTTGTAGACAGTAATATTACCGTCAGCGTCAGTCTTCTTCTTGAAGATCCATTTATTCTCTATGGCTTGCGGATCATCGGGCAAGTCAACCAAAGTCCACACTTTGTTCTCATACATGGATCCCATCTCAGATTTCATGGCCTAAAGCCATTTCGCGGAATCTGGGCTCATCATCGCTTCCTCATAGTTCGTAGGTTCATCATGGTCTAGTAACATGACATCCAGAACAGGATTACCGTACCACTCTTGTGCGGAACGTACTCTGGTTGACCTACGAGGTTTGATAGTAACTTGATCCGAAGTTTTATGATCATCATCTTTAACTTCCTCACTAATTGGTGTAGTCATCACTAGAACTGATTTCTGTGATGAACTACTTTCCAATTCGGGAGAAGGTACAATTACCTCATCAAGTTCTACTTTCCTCCCACTCACTTCTTTCGAGAGAAACTCCTTCTCTAGAAAGGATCCATTCTTAGCAACGAATATCTTGCCTTCGGATCTGTGATAGAAGGTGTGCCCAACAGTCTCCTTTGGGTATCCTATGAAGACGCATTTCTCCGATTTGGGTTCGAGCTTATCAGGTTGAAGCTTTTTCACATAAGCATCGCAGCCCCAAACTTTAAGAAACGACAACTTAGGTTTCTTGCCAAACCACAGTTCATATGGTGTCGTCTCAACGGATTTAGATGGTGCCCTACTTAACGTGAATGCAGCCGTCTCTAAAGCATATCCCCAAAACGATAGTGGTAAATCGGTAAGAGACATCATAGATCGCACCATATCTAATAAAGTACGGTTACGTCGTTCGGACACACCATTACGCTGTGGTGTTCCAGGTGGCGTGTTGCGAAACTATTCCACATTGTTTCAAATGAAGACCAAACTCATAACTCAAATATTCACCTCCATGATCAGATCGTAGAAACTTTATTTTCTTGTTACGATGATTTTCCACCTCACTCTGAAATTCTTTGAACTTTTCAAATGTTTCAGACTTATGTTTCATTAAGTAGATACACCCATACCTGCTCAAATCATCTATGAAGGTCAGAAAATAATGATACCCGCCGCGAGCCTCAATGCTCATCGGACCGCATACATCAGTATGTATTATTTCCCATAAGTCAGTTGCTCACTCCATTGTTCCGGAGAACGGAGTCTTAGTCATCTTGCCCATGAGGCATGGTTCACAAGTATCAAGTGATTCATAATCAAGTGATTCCAAAAGCCCATCAGCACGGAGTTTCTTCATGCGCTTTACACCAATATGACCTAAACGGCAGTGCCACAAATAAGTTGCACTATCATTATTAACTTTGCATCTTTTGGCTTCAATATTATGAATATGTGTATCACTACAATCGAGATTCAACAAAAATAGACCACTCCTCAAGGGTGCATGACCATAAAAGATATTACTCGTATAAATAGAATAACCATTATTCTCTGATTTAAATGAATAACCGTCTCACATCAAACAAGATTCAGATATAATGTTCATGCTCAACGCTGGCACCAAATAACAATTATTCAGGTCTAAAACTAATCCCGAAGGTAGATGTAGAGGTAGCGTGCCGACAGCGATCACATCGACTTTGGAACCATTTCCCACGCGCATCATCACCTTGTCCTTAGCCAATCTTCGTTTAATCCGTAGCCCCTATTTCGAGTTGCAAATATGAGCAAAAGAACCAGTATCAAATACCCAGGCGCTACTACGACCATTAGTAAGGTACACATCAATAACATGTATATCAAATATACCTTTCACTTTGCCATCCTTCTTATCCACCAAATACTTGGGGCAGTTCCGCTTCCAGTGACCAGTCCCTTTGCAGTAGAAGCACTTAGTTTCAGGCTTAGGTCCAGACTTGGGCTTCTTCCCGGGAGTAGCAACTTGCTTGCTATTCTTCTTGAAGTTCCCCTTCTTCCCTTTGCCCTTTTTCTTGAAACTAGTGGTCTTGTTAACCATCAACACTTGATGCTCCTTCTTGATTTCTACCTCCGCAGCCTTTAGCACTGCGAAGAGCTCGGGAATTGTCTTTTCCATCCCTTGCATATTATAGTTCATCACGAAGCCTTTATAGCTTGGTGGTAGTGATTGAAGAACTCTATCAATGACACTATCATCAGGAAGATTAACTCCCAGCTGAGTCAAGTGGTTATGGTACCCAGACATTCTGAGTATATGTTCACTGACAGAACTATTCTCCTCCATCTTGCAGCTATAGAACTTGTTGGAGACTTCATATCTCTCAACTCGGGCATTTGCTTGAAATATTAACTTCAATTCTTGGAACATCTCATATGCTCCATGACGTTCAAAATGTCTTTGAAGTCCCGATTCTAAGCCGTAAAGCATGGCACACTGAACTATCGAGTAGTCATCAGCTTTGCTCTGCCAGACGTGCATAACATCCGGAGTTGCTCCTGCAGCGGGTCTTGCACCTAGCGGTGCTTCCAGGACGTAATTCTTCTGTGCAGCAATGAGGATAATCCTCAAGTTACGGACCCAGTCCGTGTAGGTGCTACCATCATCTTTCAACTTAGCTTTCTCTAGGAACGCATTAAAATTCAAGGGAACGGTAGCACGGGCCATTGATCTACAACAACATAGATATGCAAAAAAAACTATCAGGTACTAAGTTCATGATAAATTAAAGTTTAATTAATCATATTACTTAAGAACTCCCACTTAGATAGACATCCCTCTAGTCATCTAAATGATCACGTGATCCATATCAACTAAACCATGTCCGATCATCATGTGAGATGGAGTAGTTTTCAATGGTGAACATCTCTATGTTGATCATATCTACTATATGATTCATGTTCGACCTTTCGGTCTCAGTGTTCCGAGGCCATATCTGCATATGCTAGGCTCGTCAAGTTTAACCCGAGTATTCTGCATGTGCAAAACTGGCTTGCACCCATTGTATGTGAATGTAGAGCTTATCACACCCGATCATCACGTGGTGTCTCGGCACGACGAACTGTAGCAACGGTGCATACTCAGGGAGAACACTTATACCTTGAAATTTAGTGAGGGATCATCTTATAATGCTACCGCCGTACTAAGCAAAATAAGATGCATAAAAGATAAACATCACATGCAATCAAAATATGTGACATGATATGGCCATCATCATCTTGTTCCTTTGATCTCCATCTCCAAAGCACCGTCATGATCTCCATCATCACCGGCTTGACACCTTGATCTCCATCGTAGCGTCGTTGTCGTCTCGCCAACTATTGCTTCTATGACTATCGCTACCGCATAGTGATAAAGTAAAGCAATTACATGGCGATTGCATTTCATACAATAAAGCGACAACCATAAGGCTCCTGCCAGTTACCGATAACTTTTACAAAACATGATCATCTCATACAATAACGTATATCACATCATGTCTTGACAATATCACATCACAACATGCCCTGCAAAAACAAGTTAGACGTCCTCTACTTTGTTGTTGCAAGCTTTACGTGGCTGCTACGGGCTTCTAGCAAGAATCGTTCTTACCTATGCATCAAAACCACAACGATTTTTCGTCAAGTGTGCTGTTTTAACCTTCAACAAGGACCGACCGTAGTCAAACTTGATTCAACTAAAGTTGGAGAAACAGACACCAGCCAGCCACCTGTGTGCAAAGCACATCGGTAGAACCAGTCTCATGAACACGGTCATGTAATGTCGGTCCGGGCCGCTTCATCCAACAATACCGCCGAATCAAAGTAAGACGTTGGTGGTAAGCAGTATGACTATTATCGCCCACAACTCTTTGTGTTCTACTCATGCATATCATCTACGCATAGACCTGGCTCGGATGCCACTGTTGGGGAACGTGAAATTTCAAAAAAATTCTTACGCTCACGCAAGATCTATCTAGGAGATGCATAGCAATGAGAGGGGGAGAGTGTGTCCACGTACCCTCGTAGACCGAAAGCGGAAGCGTTATGTTAATGCAGTTGATGTAGTCGAACGTCTTCACGATCCAACCGATCCAAGTACCGAACGTACGGCACCTCCGTGTTCAGCACACGTCAGCACGACGGCGTGGTGACGATGTTGGTGATGTGATCCGCGCAGGGCTTCGCCTAAGCACTACGACACTATGACCAGAGGAGTAAACTGTGGAGGGGGGCACCGCACACGACTAAGAGAACAATTGATGTGCCTTTGGGGTGCCCCTGCCCACGTATATAAAGGAGGGGGGGAGAGAGGCCGGCGGCCAGGAGGGGCGCGCCATGGGGGGAGTCCTACTTGGAATCCTAGTCCAAGTAGGATTCGGCCCCCCCTTTTTCCTTTCTTCCACCGGAGGGAAAAGGAAGGAGAGGGAGAGGGAAAGGGAAGGGGGGTGCCGCCCCATCCTCCTTGTCCTATTCAGACTCCCTAGGAGAGGGGCGCGCGGCCACTCCCCGCGGGCTTCCCTCTCTCTCCCTTAGGCCCATGTTGGCCCAACGCTTCCCCGGGGGGTTCCGGTAACCCCTCGGTACTCCGAAAAATACCCGAATCACTCCGGAACCATTCCGGTGTCCGAATATAACCTTCCAATATAACAATCTTTACCTCTCGACCATTTTGAGACTCCTAGTCATGTCCGTGATCTCATCCGGGACTCCGAACAAACTACGGTCACCAAAACACACAACTCATAATACAAATTCTCATCGAACGTTAAGCATGCGGACCCTACGGGTTCGAGAACTATGTAGACATGACCGAGACACATCTCCGGTCAATAACCAATAGCGGAACCTGGATGCTCATATTGGCTCCTACATATTCTATGAAGAACTTTATCGGTCAAACCGCATAACAACATACGTCATTCCCTTTGTCATCGGTATGTTACTTGTCCGAGATTCGATCGTCGGTATCATCATACCTAGTTCAATCTCGTTACCAGCAAGTCTCTTTACTCATTCCGTAATGCATCATCCCATAACTAACTCATTAGTCACATTGCTTGCAAGGCTTATAGTGATGTGCATTACCAAGAGGGCCCAGAGATACCTCTTCGATACACAGAGTGACAAATCCTAATCTTGATCTATGCCGACCCAACAAACACCTTCGGAGACACTTGTAGAGCATCTTTATAATCACCCAGTTACGTTGTGACGTTTGATAGCACACAAAGTGTTCCTCCGGTATTTGGGAGTTGCATAATTTCATAGTTAGAGGAATATGTATAAGTCATGAAGAAAGCAATAGCAACAAAACTAAACGATCAATATGCTAAGCTAACGGATGGGTCTTGTCCATCACATCATTCTCTAATGATGTGATCATGTTTATCAAATGACAACACATGTCTATGGTCAGGAAACATAACCATCTTTGATAAACAAGCTAGTCAAGTAGAGGCATACTAGGGACACTCTGTTTGTCTATGTATTCACACATGTACTAAGTTTCCGGTTAATACAATTTTAGCATGAATAATAAACATTTATCATGATATAAGGAAATATAAATAACAACTTTATTATTGCCTCTAGGGCATATTTCCTTCAATCTCCCACTTGCACTAGAGCCAATAATCTAGATTACATAGTAATGATTCTAACACCCATGGAGTCTTGGTGCTGATCATGTTTTGCTCGTGGAAGAGGCTTAGTCAACGGGTCTGCAACATTCAGATCCGTATGTATTTTGCAAATCTCTATGTCTCCCTCCTTGATTTAATTGTGGATGGAATTGAAGCATCTCTTGATGTGTTTGGTTCTCTTGTGAAATCTGGATTCCTTCGCCAAGGCAATTGTTTTAGTATTGTCACAAAAAAATTTCATTGGACCTGACGCACTAGGTATTACACCTAGATCGGATATGAACTCCTTCATCTAGACTCCTTCATTTGCTGCTTCCGAAGCAGCTATGTACTCCGCTTCACACGTAGATCCCGCCACGACGCTCTGCTTGGAACTGCACCAACTGACAGCTCCACCATTCAATATAAATACGTATCCGGTTTGTGACTTAGAGTCATCCGGATCAGTGTCAAAGCTTGCATCGATGTAACCATTTACAACAAGCTCTTTGTCACCTCCATAAACGAGAAACATATCCTTAGTCCTTTTCAGGTATTTCAGGATGTTCTTGACCGCTGTCAAGTGATCCACTCCTGGATTACTTTGGCACCTCTCTGCTAAACTTATAGCAAGGCATGCATCAGGTCTGGTACACAGCATTGCATACATGATAGAACCTATGGCTGAAGCATAGGGAATGACTTTCATTTTCTCGCTATCTTCTGCAGTGGTCGGGCATTGAGTCTTACTCAACTTCACACCTTGTAATACAGGCAAGAACCCTTTCTTTGACTGATCCATTTTGAACTTCTTCAAAACTTTATCAAGGTATGTGCTTTGTGAAAGTCCAATTAAGCGTCTTGATCTATCTCTATAGATCTTGATGCCCAATATATAAGCAGCTTCACCGAGGTCTTTCATTGAAAAATTCTTATTCAATATATCCGATCTTTGGAAGAAAAATTGGAGTCAGAGATTTCAATTCCTAGAAAATTGCATGCTGAATGGGAACCTACTATCAAAGTCAAGATTAAATATTATGAGTGTTTTGCTTTTAGTGATTTGGGTGTTAGTGTTTCCACAATTTCGAAATCTCTATGTGACGTGCTTGGTCTTACCGATATTGAAGAATGTTCTCTTAATTTGCACTTGGCGGATTCTACTATTAAAAAGCCTTTGGGAAGAATTAATGATGTTCTTATTCTTGCAAATAGGAATTATGTTCCCATAGATTTTATTGTTCTTGTTATTGATTGCAATCCGTCTTGTCCAATTATACTTGGTAGACCGTTTTTACGTACTATTGGTGCCGTGATTGATATGAAAGAAGGCAATATTAAATTCCAATTCCCACTGAGAAAGGGTATGGAACACTTCCCTAGAACAAGAATTAAGCCGCCATATGAATCTATCATGAGGGCATCCTATGGATCTAAAACTAAAGATGACAATACTTGAATCTATGCATTATGCCTAGCTAGGGGCATAAAACGATAGCACTTGTTGGGAGGCAACCCAATGAATACAATTTATTTTGCCTTTTTCTTTCTGTTCTTGAGTGTTTGCAAAATTATTCCTCTATTATGATTGTGTTTTTTATGTTTTAATTAGTGTTCGTGCCAAGTAAAGCCTTTGGGATAGGTTTGGTGATAGTTGATTTGATCCTGTTGAAAAAACAGAAACTTTTGCGTCCAGTAAGAGAATTTAAAAACATCACATAAGCAACGAAACATTTTTGCATTTTTATACAAGATTGATAAACAAATTGCCTCTTTTGTCCTAATTGTTCAGAGTTTTTGGAGTTACAGAAGTATGAGAGCAATTCGCATCTTTACAGACTGTTCTGTTTTTGACAGATTCTGTTTTTCTTTGCATTGTGTGCTTATTTTGATGAATCTACGGATTGTATCAGGGGTTATAAGCCATGGTAAAGTTAGAATATAGTAGATATAATGCAATAACAAAATTTGAATGGGTTTGCTATAGTACTTAAAGTAAAGATTGGTTTTCTTATACTAACGGATCTCACGAAGGTTTTGTTAAGTTTTGTGTGATTGAAGTCTTCAAGTTTTGGGTGAGATCACGATGGATGAAGGAATAAGGAGTGAAAAGAGACTAAGCTTGGGGATGCCCCATGGGACCCCATGTTAATATTCAAGGAGAACCAATCAACTAAGCTTGGGGGTGCCCCGGGCATCCCCTCTTTCTTCTAACGACCATCGGTATTTTACTTCGAGCTATATTTTTATTCATCACATATCATGAGTTTTGCTTGGAGCGTCTTGTATTATATGAGTCCTTGCTTGTTTTGCTTTTTAGTTTTTCACAAGTATCCTTGCTGGATACACCTATTTGAGAGAGCCAAAATTATGCTATGATTTGTTAGATTTGCTCTATATGCTTCACTTAAATTTTTTGAGCTATGGAATTGCTCTAGTGCTTCACTTATATCTTGTTGAGCATTGTGTGCTTTAATATTTTTGAATAAATGCTCTCATGCTTCACTTAGATTAATTTGAGAGTTAGTAAATTTTTGAAGAAATTCTCTCATGCTTCACTTATATTATTTTGAGAGACAATTTTTTTTATGGTCATGTTCTTCACTCAGATTTGTTTGAGCTTGTCAAAAGCAATTGCAACATATGAAACTAGTCCCAAAGTGATAGATATTCAAGAGGGATATAATAAAAACTTTCACGAAGATCATTGGACAAAATAAACTTGATTCCTTGTAATAGTTTTGAGATACGATGATAGTGATATGTGAGTCATGTTGGAGTAATTATGCTTTAGTAAGAATATTGGTGTTAAGGTTTGTGATTCCCTATGCAAGCACAGAAGTCAATAGTTATGCAATGAAATTACATCCTACTTGTGGTGCATTATTCGGTGTTAGTTATGCTTATTGCTCGCTTATGTGAATTTTTGTTTCTTGGTTGGTTGCTTCTCAATCTTTTTGCTAGCCTCCACTTGTACTAAGTAGAAATACTACTTGTGCATCCAAAATCTTTAAACCTAGTTTTGCCATATGAGTCCACCATACCTACCTATATGCGGTATTTCCATGCCATTCTAAGCAAATTTGTATGTGCCATCTCTACTTTTCAAAATAAATTTCCTTTTTGTGTGCCCATACCGCTCACGAAGCGGCAGGGGGTGGCCAATATGCTAGATGTGTTATTCTCAAGATGAGTGTTTATTCACTTTTCATTGCACGAGACTGCGGTGGTAATAGGGATGCCCAGTCCCGAAATGAAAAAGAAATTTACTTTATGTTGTCAAATAATAAATTCCTTGGAAAGTGTTGGTATGGACGGTACCCGTGGATACGGCTAGCCATGGAATGTGAAAGAATGGTGGAAAAAGGAATAAACTTTATTTTTTGTTTGGGAACCACCTATGATATATCTAGCATGGAAAGTGTTGGGAATTACTCGGTCATTTTCGTTGATGGGAAAAGTATGCCTCTCAATTTTTTTATCTCTCAATTTTTGCTTTGAGCTCTGGCACCTCTACAAATCCCTACTTCCCACTGCGAAGGGCCTATCTATTTACTTTATGCAATTTTTATTTTTTGAGTCTCCATCTTCTCTTATAAAGCACCAACTAAGGGGCACTATGATCGTACTTGAGCATTGGATGTAGCTAATATGCGAGTGTGTTTCATGAATGGATCAATGATTGAGCATGATGGACTAGGGATAACTTTCTTTAGTGTTGATATTTTGAAAGACATGGTTGCTTGTTGGTATGCTTGAGTATTGAAATCTTCATGTCAAAACTAGACTATTGCTTTGAACCATATAAAAGTCCATATGTCCATGCTACAAAAGAAAAGATTATGTGATGAACATGTTAGGCAGCATTCCACATCAAATTTTTTGTTTTTATCATTTACCTACTCGAGGACGAGTAGGAATTAAGCTTGGGGATGCTGATACGTCTCCAACGTATCAATAATTTTTGCTTGTTCCATTTTGTTATATTATCATTCTTGGATGTTTTACAATCATTTTATAGCAACTTTATATCATTTTTTAGGACTAACCTATTGACATAGTGCCCTGTGCCAGTTGCTATTTTTTGCTTGTTTTTTACTTCGCAGAATATCAGTACCAAACAGAGTCCAAACACAGCGAAACTTTTAGGAGAATTTTTTTGGACCAGAAGACACAAGATGGGCCAAAGAAGTACCAGAGGGGAGGCCCGAGGGGAGCACAACCCTCCAGGGCACGCCCAGGAGCCCAAGCACGCACTGGTGGGTTGTGCCCACCTCGGTGGCCTCCCGCACCGCCTCTTCGCCCTATCGATCCCCAAATGTTCCAGAAACCCTAGGGAAGTCGATGAAACACAATTCCAGCCGCCGCAAGTTCCAGAACCATGAGATCCAATCTAGACACCATCACGGAGGGGTTCATCATCCTCATTGGTGCCTCTTCGATGATGCATGAGTAGTTCATCATAGACCTACGGGTCCGTAGGCAGTAGCTAGATGGCTTCCTCTCTCTTTTGATTCTCAATACAATGGTCTCTTGGAGATCTATTTGATGTAACTCTTTTTGTGGTGTGTTTGTTGGGATTCGATGAACTTTGAGTTTATGATCAGATCTATATCCATGAATATTATTTGAGTCTTCTTTGATCTCTTATATGCATGATTATTTATAGCCTCGTATTTCTTCTTCGAATCTTTGGTTTAGTTAGGCCAACTAGATCGATTTTTCTTGCCATGGGAAGAGGTGCTTTGTGATGGGTTCGATTGAGCGGTGTTCTTTCCCAGTGACAGAAGGGGCAGCAAGACACGCATGTATCATTGCTATTAAGGATAACAAGATGGGGGCTATTCCTACATGAATAGATCTCGTCTACATCATGTCATCGTTCTTATTGCATTACTCCATTTCTCCATGAACTTAATACACTAGATGCATGCTGGATAGCGGTCGATGTGTGGAGTAATAGTAGTAGATGCAGGTAGGAGTCGGTCTACTAATCTTGGACGTGATGCCTATATATTGATCATTGCCTTGGATATCGTCATAATTATTTGATCTTCTATCAATTGCCCAACAGTAATTTGTTTACCACCGTCTGCTATTTTCTCGAGAGAAGCCACTAGTGAAATCTACGCCCCCCGGGTCTATTCTTTATCATATTTGCTTTGAGATCTTTTTTTATTTGCTTTTATTTTCAGATCTATTATTCCAAAAACCAAAAAATACCTTGCTGCGCTTTTTTGTTACTTATTTTATTTTGCGTTTTATAGAGATCTATTTATCCAATCTACACAAGTTTTATCCCGTCAACTTGACAATTTCTGGCGCCGTTACCCGTAAGAGGGATTGACAACCCCTCATAAGCGTCGGGTTGCAAGTATTTGTTCTTTGTGTGCAGGTACTATTTACATAGTGTTGCTTGGTTCTCCTACTGGATTGATACCTTGGTTTCATAACTGAGGGAAATACCTACCATAGCTATGCTGCATCATCCCTTCCTCTTTGGAGAAATACCAACGTAGTTCAAGCGACATCACTAACCCATTAGTCACATTGCTTGCAAGCTTCTTGTGATGTTGTATTACCGAGTGGGCCCTGAGATACCTCTCCGTCATACGGAGTGTCAAATCCCAGTCTTGATCCATGCCAACTCAACAGACACCCTCGGAGATACCTGTAGTGCACCTTTATAGTCACCCAGTTACGTTGTGACGTTTGGTATAGACAAGGTACTCCTCCGGTGTCAGTGAGTTGCATGATCTCATGGTCATAGGAACATATACTTGACATGCAGAAAACGATAGCAATAAACTTGATACGATCATATGCTTAGCTTATAGTTTGGGTCTTGTCCATCACATCATTCTCCTACTGATGTGATCCCGTTATCAAATGACAACTCATGTCTATGACTAGGAAACCATAGCCATCTTTGATCAACCAGCTAGTCCGGTATAGGCTCACTAGGGACATGTTGTTGTCTATGTATCCACACATGTATTTGAGTTTCCAATCAATACAATTATAGCATGGATAATAAACGATTATCATGAACAAGCAAATATAATAATAACCACTTTATTATTGCCTCTAGGGCATATTTCCAACAGTCTCCCACTTGCACTAGAGTCAATAATCTAGTATTACATGGTAATGAATCTAACACCCATAGAGTTCTGGTGTTGATCATGTTTTGCCCGTGGAAGAGGTTTAGTCAATGGATCTGCAACATTCAGACCCGTTTGTACTTTGCAAATGTTTATGTCCTCCTCCTTGACTGCATCACGGATGGAGTTGAAGCGTCGCTTTATGTGTCTAGTCCTCTTGTGAAACCTTGGTTCCTTGGCTAGAGCAATGGAACTAGTGTTGTCACAGAACAGAGTCATTGTGTTCAGTACACTGGGCACAACTCCAAGATCTGTCATGAACTGCTTCATCTAGACACCTTCCTTCACTGCCTCCGAGGCAGCTATGTACTCCGCTTCTTATGTAGAATCAGCTACCACGCTTTGCTTGGAACTGCACCAGCTTACCACTCCCCCATTCAGAACATATACGTATCCGGTTTGAGACTTAGGGTCATCCGGATCAGTGTCAAAGCTTGCATCGACGTAACCCTTTACGATGAGCTCTTGATCACTTCCATAAACGAGAAACATTTCCTTAGTCCTTTTCAGGTACTTAAGGATATTCTTCGCCGCTGTCCAGTGATCCATTCCTGGATTACTTTGAATTCTTTCGGCCATACTTATGGCAAGGCTGACATCCGGTCTTGTGCATAACATCGCATACATGATAGAGCCTATAGCAGAAGCATAGGGGATGACACTCATCTTTTCTCTATCCTCTGTAGTCGCTGGGCATTGAGTCTGACTCAACTTCACACCTTGCAAAAACATGCAAGAACCCCTTCTTGGACTGATCCATTTTGAACTTCTTCAAAATCTTATCAAGGTATGTGCTTTGTGAATGTCCTATTAAGCGTCTCGATCTATCTCTATAGATCTTGATGCCTAACATGAAAGCAGCTTCTCCTAGGTCCTTCATTGAAAAACTCTGGTTCAAATATTCCTTCATGTTTTCCAAAAGTTTTATATTGTTTCCAATCAGCAATATGTCATCCACATATAATATTAGAAATGCTATAGAGCTCCCACTCACTTTCTTGTAAATACAAGATTCCCCAAAAACTTGTGTAAACCCAAACGCTTTGATCACCTCATCAAAGCAAAGATTCCAACTCCGAGATGCTTGCACCAGTCCATAAATGGATCGCTGGAGTTTGCACACTTTGTCAGCATTCTCTAGATCGACAAAACCTTCTGGTTGCATCATATACAACTCTTCCTTAAGGAAGCCGTTAAGGAACACTGTTTTGACATCCATCTGCCAAATTTCATAATCGAAAAATGTAGCTATTGCTAACATGATTTTGACGGACTTAAGCATCGCTACGGGTAAGAAAGTCTCATCGTAGTCAACTCCTTGAACTTGTGAAAACCCCTTTACCACAAGTCCAGCTTTATAGACGGTGACATTACCGTCTGCGTCCATCTTCTTCTTGAAGATCCATTTATTCTGAATGGCCTTTCGCCCTTCAAGTAATACTTCCAAAGTCCATACTTTGTTTTCATACATGGATCCCATCTCGGATTTCATGGCCTCTGACCATTTGTCGGAATCCGGGCCCACCATCGCTTCTCCATAGCTCATTGGTTCCTGTTTTCCAACAACATGACCTCTAAGACAGGGTTACCGTACCAATAAGGAGCTGTACGTACCCTTGTCGACCTACGAGGTTCGATAGTAACTTGATCTGAAGCTTCATGATCATCATCATTAGCTTCCTCTTCAACTAACGTAGGTGCCATAGAAACATCTTTCTGGGATGCGCTACTCTCTGGTTGAAGTAAAGGTTCAACAACCTTATCAAGTTCTATCTTCCTCCCACTCAATTCTTTCGAGAGAAACTCTTTCTCGAGAAAGGACCCGTTCTTAGCAACAAACACTTTGCCCTTGGATCTGAGATAGAAGGTATACCCAACCGTCTCTTTTGGGTATCCTATGAAGACGCATTTGTCCGCTTTGGGTTCGAGCTTTTCCGGCTGAAGCCTTTTGACATAAGCATCACGGCCCCAAACCTTAAGAAACGACAACTTAGGTTTCTTGCCAAACCACAGTTCATACAGTGTCGTCTCCACGGACTTAGATGGTTCCCTATTTAAAGTGAATGCAGCTGTCTCTAACGCATAACCCTAAAATGATAGTGGCAAATCGGCAAGAGACATCATAGAACGCACCATATCCAATAAGGTATGATTACGATGTTCAGGCACACCATTATGCTGTGGTGTTCCAGGTGGCGTCAACTGTGAAACAATTCCACATTATCTTAAGTGATTGCCAATCTCATAACTCAGATACTCTCCTCCTCGATCAGATCATAGGAATTTGACCTTCTTGTTACGATGATTCTCAACTTCACTCTGAAATTGCTTGAACTTTTCAAACGTCTCAGACTTATGCTTCATTAATTAAATATACCCATATCTACTCAAGTCATCGGTGAAGGTGAGAAAGTAATGATATCCACCACGCACGTCAACGCTCATCGGACCGCATACATCAGTATGTATGATTTCCAACAAGTCACTTGCCCGTTCCATTGTTCCGGAAAACAGGGTTTTGGTCATCTTGCCCATGAGGCATGGTTCGCATGTGTCAAGTGATTCAAAATCAAGCGACTCCAAAAGTTCATCAGCATGGTGTTTCTTCATGCGTTTTACACCAATATGACCTAAGGGGCAGTGCCACAAGAAAGTGGTACTATCATTATCAACTCTACATCTTTTGGCATCAATGTTATGAACATGTGTATCATCACTATCGAGATTCAATAAGAATAAACCCCTCACAATGGGTGCATGACCATAAAAGATATTACCCATATAAATAGAACAACCATTATTCTTTGATTTAAATGAGTAACCGTCTCGCATGAAACAAGATCCAGATATAATGTTCATGCTCAACGCAGGCACTAAATAATAATTATTCAGGTTCATCACTAATCTCGATGGTAATCGAAGAGCGAGCATGCCGACGGCAATCACATCAACCTTGGAACCATTTCCCACGTGCATCGTCACTTCGTCCTTCGCCAGCCTCAGTCTATTTCGTAGTTCCTGCTTTGAGTTGCAAATGTGAATGTGAGCAACCGATTCGATATCAAATACCCATGCACTACAACGAGAGTTGGTAAGGTACACATCAATAACATGTATATCATATATACCTTTGTTGACGTTGGCCCCCTTCTTGTCGGCCAGATACTTGGGGCAGTTCCGCTTCTAGTGGCCAGTTCCCTTGTAATAGAAGCACTTAGTCTCCAGCTTGGGTCCAGCCTTGGGTTTCTTCATGGGAGGAGCAACTGCTTTGCCACCTTTCTTGAAGTTTCCCTTCTTTCCCTTGCCTTTCTTGAAACTTGTGGTTTTATTCACCATCAACACTTGATGCTCCTTCTGGATGTCTGACTCAACGACTTTCAGCATCACGAACAGCTCAGAGACTGACTTGTTTATCCCTTGCATGTTATAGTTCAACACAAAGCTCTTTTAGCTAGGTGGTAGCGATTGAAGAACTCTGTCAGTGACAGCCTCTGGCAGGAGCTCAACTCCCAACTCAGCCAGACGGTTGTAGTACCCAGACATTCTGAGTATGTGCTCACTGACAGACCCGTTCTCCTCCATCTTGCAGGCATAGAACTTATCGAAGGTCTCATACCTCTCGATCCGGGCATTCTTCTCAAAGATAAACTTCAACTCCTGGAACATCTCATATACTCCATGACGTTCAAAACGCCTTTGAAGTCCCGGCTCTAAGCTATACAGCATGGCACACTGAACTATTGAGTAGTCATCAACACGCGACTGCCAGGCGTTCACAACGTCTACAGTCACTGGAGGGGGTGGCGCACCAAGCGGTGCATCAAGGACATAAGCCTTTTGGGCAGCCGTGAGGATAATCCTCAGATTACGGGCCCAGTCCACAAAGTTACTTCCATCATCTTTCAGCTTAACTTTCTCTAGGAACACATTGAAATTCAAGGGAGCTACTGTGCGAGCCATTGATCTTCAACATATATTTGCAAAGGCAGCTTTAGACTATGTTCATGATAATGAGTTCAATTAATCATATTACCTCAGAACTCCCACTCAAATCGACATCCCTCCGGTCGTCCGAGTGTAACATGATCCAAATTCACCAACCCAAGTACGATCATCACGTGAGATGAGGTGGTTTCAATGGTGAACATCTCTATGTTGATCATATCTACTATATGACTCGTGTTCGACCTTTCGGTCTCTTGTGTTCCGAGGCCATGTCTGTACATGCTAGGCTTGTCAAGTTTAACCCAAGTGTTCCACATGTGCAAAACTTGTTTGCACCCATTGTATGCGAACGTAGAGTCTATGTAACACCCCCTGTATTAAGCTACAGTGATCACCCTTTTGATGAGGCCATGTCATCATGATTAATAGTACATAATCATCATTAGCATCATATTGCGTTTCAACTCCTAAGTCAAATTCAAATTTAAATGAAAGTGGAATATAAAAGTTGTCCAACATAGAAACTAAAATGTCAGATAAATAACAAATATTCCAGAGGCTATTCTAAAATTGAAACCAACATCATTGGAATTGGATAAGTGACTCGAACAACCTCAAACAGTGGATAAAGATAATATTTAGTAACCATTTATTAAATCTGAAATAAATATGGAATTATGTTTTGTCCAAACTAATTTTAGGTGTTAAGGAATAATGCACTGGTATTTATGAAATAGGTCACACTTTTTACAAAAACCATTTGGGGCCTAAACATTTGACAGTGGAGAAAAGAGAATAAAGAAAAGGAAAAAGAAACAGAAAAGGATAAAGGAGGCAACCCCCCCCCCCCACGGCCCAACTGGGCCGAAGCCCAGCCGGCCGGCCCACCGTCGTCGCCCCCCTGGCCTATAAGGCCCCCCCGGCCGAACCCTACCCCCTCCCTCCGATCCACATTCCCCCCCCCCGTCGCCCCACCTCCCTCGGCTGGATCTGGATCGGGGCAATCCCCCGATCCCGTCCGCCCCGACGCCGACGCCGCTCGCCGACGCCGCCCCGTCGCCGCCTCCCCCTCGTCAGACCACGCCGCAGCACCGCCGCCTCCCCGTCTTCCTCCCGGAGCCCGCGCCTCCCCGCCGGCCTGCACCTCGTCTCCGTCGCCGTCGTCGCCGACGACCTCGTCCCCGACGTGCCCTCGCTCGGGCCCGAGCCCAGCGCGCTCGCCCCGACGCGCCCGACCGCGCCCCGTCTGCGCCTCGTCTCCGACGCCGTCGCGGACCGCCGCCGCCCTTGGACCTCGCCGCCTCGCCGGACTCCACCGACGCCGGCCTCCCCGTCGACCCGTCGTCTCCGGCCTCCACCCCG
This sequence comes from Thinopyrum elongatum, assembly GCA_011799875.1. Classification (NCBI taxonomy): domain Eukaryota; kingdom Viridiplantae; phylum Streptophyta; class Magnoliopsida; order Poales; family Poaceae; genus Thinopyrum; species Thinopyrum elongatum. The sequence continues at coordinate 334,070,074 of CM022299.1, read as the reverse complement.
AGCCCCTCCTCGCGCTCGACGCCAACGCCCCGCCTCGACCCCGTCGCCGACCCCTCCTCCACGAGCTCGAGCCCGCTGCCCCGTCCCTGCGAATCTCGGTGAGGCCCCAGGCCTCCCCCTCCCCTGCCCCGTGCACGCGCACGCGCTCCGGCCCCTGCCTCGCCTCCACGCGCCCTCGCCGAGCACGCCGCCCGCCCGCACGCCGCACGCCGGCGCCGGCCCCCAGCGCTCCTCCCCGCGGCCGCCTCTCCACCGGCCACGGCCGGCGCGCCCCGCTCCGGCCTCTGGCCCTCGCCGCCACCCCCGGCCGGCCACCGCACCCTGGCCTCGGCCAGTGCGTGCGCGCGCGCGCGTTGACCCCCCACCGCGCGGACGCGTCCGGCTCTGGACGGGCACAGCGCGGACGAGTCCGGCTGTGCCACTGTCCAGTGGGCCCCCCAGAACGTTTTAATAAAAGAAAAAGAAAGAAATAAAAATAAATAATTAAAATAATTAAAATAATTAATTAATTAATTAGTTAATTAATTAGTTAATTAATCCTGATTAGGTTAATCTAATTAACTAATTAGTGTTAATTAAACAGTAATTAGTAATTAACTTAATTAACTGCTGACGTCAGCATGATGTCATGCTGACGTCATCAATCACTGTTTCGGATAATGTTGAATTAAATAATTAATTAAAATTTCAGAAATTAATAAAAACTTTAGAAAATCATATTAAATAAACCGTAACTCCGATGAAAATATTTTATACATGAAACTTGCTCAGAACGACGATACGAACCCGAATACATCCTCTGTATTCCCGTCAGACGCCCGCAACTATGAGAACGTTTAACAATTAGACCGATTTCGATAAATGAATAGTGTCCAACCCTAATTAAATAAATCCGAATAAATTCCTAAATTAACTAAATCGCTTAGTTAGGCAGTATATCACCCTGGCCCTGCGTTTAGACATGTCATGCATCCCTGTTGCATCATTGCCGTGTGTTTACTGTTTCTTCCCCCTCTTCTCTTCGGTAGACTACGAGACCGACGCAGCTGCTGGTGCCCCGACCGACTACGTTGTTGACGACCCCTACTTGCCAGAGCAACCAGGCAAGCCCCCCCCTTGATCACCAGATATCGCCTATTCTTCTCTATACTGCTTGCATTAGAGTAGTGTAGCCTGTTACTGCTTTCGGTTAATCCTATTCTGCTGCATAGCCTGTCATTGTTGCTACTGTTGTTGATACCTTACCTGCAATCCTAAATGCCTAGTGTAGGATGCTAGTTTGTCATCAGTGGCCCTACATTCTCGTCTGTCTGCTATGCTACATTATTGGGCCGTGCTCGCCACGGGTGGCGATTGCGGATATGTATACTACTTATTACATGTGACATCAGATGGATACTAAAGTCGGGTCGGCTCGTGGAGCACCCGCAGGTGATTCACGAATGGGGGCTGAAAGGATTGGCCTCCTCGACGGCCCCCTAAGTGACTCTTTGTTGTGGAGCGGCAGGGCAGGTTGTGACCACCTAGGAGAGAGGTGGGCCTGGCCCTGGTCGTCGTCCGCGGTGATCTCATAATAACACGCTTAACGAGATTGGATATTTGATCTGAGTCTGGCCACTGGCCTATACGCACTAACCAACTACGCGGGAGTAGTTATGGGTATCCCGGCGTCGTGGTATCAGCTGAAGCCTTCTTGACGTCAGCGACTGAGCGGCGCGCGCCGTGTTGGACCGCGATAACGTAACCGCCGTGATCGTGTGGGTTGCTAGGTCTGCTCGCGGCCGCGTACGCAACGTGCAGGAGCGCACTGGGCGATGGGCCCAGACCCCAGAGTGCATAGGATTAGTCCGGCGTGCTGACCTCTCTGTTGAGCCTAGGTGGGGCTGCGACGTGTGGATCTTCCGAGGCCGGGCATGACCCAGGAAAGTGTGTCCGGCCAAAGGGGATCGAGCGTGTTGGGGAATATGTGGTGCACCCCTGTAGGGAAGTTTATCTATTCGAATAGCCGTGTCCCTCGGTAAAAGGACGACCCGGAGTTGTATTCCGACCTCATGACAACTAGAAATGGATACCTAATAAAACACACCCTTACAAGTGACAGATATAACCCGGTGGTCGCTCTCTCGCATGGTGGCGACGAGAGGATCGACGGGTAGGATTATGCTATACGTTGTTGCTTGGTTAACTTCCAACTACTCTCTTCTATTGCTTCAAGATGGAGGCTGCCAGAAGCGTAGTCTTCGACAGGACTAGCTATCCCCCTCTTATTCTGGCATTCTGCAGTTCAGTCCACCGATATTGCCTCTTTACACATATACCATGCATATGTAGTATAGATCCTTGCTTGCGAGTACTTTGGATGAGTACTCACGGTTGCTTTCCCCCTCCTTTTCCCCCTTTCCCTTCTTGCTGGTTGTCGCAACCAGATGCTGGAGCCCAGGAGCCAGACGCCACCTTCGACGACTACTACCACCAGGGCGGAGCCTATTACTACGTCCAGGGCGCCGACGACCAGGAGTAGTTAGGAGGATCCCAGGCAGGAGGCCCTGCGCCTGTTCGATCTGTTGTATCCCTGTTTGTGCTAGCCATCTTATGGCACCTTGTTTAACTTATGTCTGTACTCAGATATTGTTGCTTCCGCTGACTCGTCTATGTTCAAGCATTTGTATTCGAGCCCTCGTGGCCCCTGGCTTGTTTTATGATGCTTGTATGACTTATTTATGTTTTAGAGTTGTGTTGTGATATCTTCCCGTGAGTCCCTGATCTTGATCGTACACGTTTGCGTGCATGATTAGTGTACGATCGAGCCGGGGCGTCACAGTCTATCACACCCGATCATCATGTGGTGCCTCGAAACGACGAACTTTCGCAACGGTGCACACTTGGGGAGAACACAAGTTTATCTTGAAATTTTAGTGAGGGATCACCTTATAATGCTACCTCGTCCTAAGCAAAATAAGATGCATAAAAGGGTTAGCATCACATGCAAATCATAAGTGACATGATATGGCCATCAACTTGTGCTTTTGATCTCCATCTCCAAAGCACCGGCATGATCTCCATCGTCACCAGCATGACACCATGATCTCCATCATCATGATCTCCCTCATCGTGCCGCCATCGGGGTTGTCATGCCAACCATGCTTCTACTACTAATGCTACCGCATAGCGATAAAGTAAAGCAATTACATGGCGCTTAATGATTGACACACAGGTCATACAATAATAAAAGACAACCCTATGGCTCCTGCCGGTTGCCATATGTATCGACATGCAAGTCAATATAAACTATTACAAACATGATCATCTCATACATCAAATATATTTCATCATGTCTTTATTCATATCATATCACAACATACCCTGCAAAACAAGTTAGACGTCCTCTAATTGTTGTTGCATGTTTTACGTGGCTGCTATGGGTATCTAGCAAGAACGATTCTTACCTACGCAAAGCCTCAACGGTGAATGCAAGTTACAACAAAGTCACATGTCAGTCAATGGAACCGGTCTCATGTACGTGGACATGTAAAGTTGGTCCGGGCCGCTTCATCCCACAATACCGCTGAATCAAGAAAAGACCAAGGAAGGAAGCAATCTGAATATAAATGCCCACCAACCCCTTTGTGTTCTACTTGTGATGTCATCTACGCATAGACGTAGGTCATGATGCCACTGTTGGGGAATGTTGCATGGGAAACAAAAATTTTCCTACTCTCACCAAGATCAATCTAGGAGATGAAGATCTACGAGTGGAGAGATTGCATCTACATACCCTTGTAGATCGCTAAGTGGAATCGTTAAGAAACGCGGTTGATGTAGTCGAACGTCTTCGCAATCCAATCACGATCCGTCCCGCGAACTCCCGATCCAAGTGCCGAATGGACAGCACCTCCGCGTTCAACACACATACAGCTTGATGACGCCTTCACCTCCTCGATCCAGCGAGCGATGGTGAAGTAGTAGCTTGAGTCCTCCGGCAGCACGACGGCGTGGTGGCGGTGGTGGTGGTGGAATCTCAGCAGAGCTTTACTAAGCACTATGGAGAGGAAGAGGGCTACGAGGGAGAGGGAGGGCAGCGCCGTGGCATAGATGGATGCGGTTGCCCTCCCTCTACCCCTCTATATATAGGGGGAATGGGGGAGGAGGAGGCGCCCTAAGGTTTCCCCTAGGGGGGCGGCGGCCACAAGGGCAACCCTAGATGGGTTTTGGGTGGCCCCCTAGGTGCCTTGCCTCCCAAGCAAGGGGGAGGCAGCCCTAGGGGCGCACCAACCCTTCATGGTCTCATAGGATGGAGTGAGGGGGGCGCACAGTCCTTTGTGGGCTGGTGTGCTCCCTCCCCTAGGCCCATGAGGCCCCCCAACACTTGCCGGGGCCCCCCAAAACCCCTTTCGGTCATCCTGGTCATAACCTGGTGCCCCTGGAACACTTCCAGACTCCGATACCCTTCGTCCTATATATCAATCTTCACCTCCGGACCATTCCGGAGTTCCTCATCATGTTCAGGATCTCATCTGGGACTCTGAACAACCTTCGGTTGCCACCATAATAACTCAACTATACTTATATCATCACCAAACGTTAAGTGTGTAGACCCCGCGGGTTCGAGAACTATGCAGACATGACCAAGACACCAGTACGGTCAATAACCAATAGCGGGACCTGGATGCCCATATTGGTTCCTACATATTCTACGAAGATCTTTATCAGTCGAACCTCGATATCAAGGATTCAGCTAATCCCGTATGCAGTTCCCTTTGTCTATCGGTATGTTACTTGCACGAGATTTGATGGTTGGTATCTCCATACCTAGTTCAATCTTGTTACCGGCAAGTCTTTTTACTCGTTCTGTAATACAAGATCCCATGGCTAATCCATTAGTCACATTGCTTGCAAGCTTCTTGTGATGTTGTATTACCGAGTGGGCCCTGAGATACCTCTCTGTCATACGGAGTGACAAATCCCAGTCTTGATCCATGCCAACTCAACAGACACCCTCGGAGATACCTGTAGAGCACCTTTATAGTCACCCAGTTACGTTGCGACGTTTGGTACAGACAAGGTACTCCTCCGGTGTCAGTGAGTTGCATGATCTCATGGTCATAGGAACATATACTTGACATGCAGAAAACGATAGCAATAAACTTGATATGATCATATGCTACGCTTATAGTTTGGGTCTTGTCCATCACATCATTCTCCTAATGATGTGATCCCATTATCAAATGACAACTCATGTCTATGACTAGGAAACCATAGCCATCTTTGATCAACGAGTAGTTCGGTAGAGGCTCACTAGGGACATGTTGTTGTCTATGTATCCACACATGTATTTGAGTTTCCAATCAATACAATTATAGCATGGATAATAAACGATTATCATGAACAAGCAAATATAATAATAACCACTTTATAATTGACTCTAGGGCATATTTCCAACATGGGCCAGCATAACACCGAGGACCCCGATGATTCCGAAGACAGCAATTACATGCCTCTCTCCGAAAAGGAAGTTAGCCTCAGCGCTGAAGACTTCATCGTCCCAGAAGATCCTCTCGAACAGGAGCAGTTCAAGCAACAACTAATAGCTACCGTGTGAAGCCTAAAGAAGAAGCAGCAACAGATAAAGGCCGAACAAGACACCCTCAACGACAGATGGACGAAAGTCCTAGCAGCCGAAGAAGGGTACGGCTATGAACGGCAAACAAACACTACAGAAAAAACCTCTTCCGTGATGGTACATGTTTGTCACAGTAGGTCACGTTTTCTGTCATGCATGTATATCCATGATGATTTTATGACAGAATCAAGATAGTCATACCTGTGCTATCGTAGAAGTGTTCCATGACAATACCAAAATTATCATCATGGAAGTGTCCACTTCCATGATGATAAATGTCGCGTCATGGAAGCGCTTTCGTTAAGGGTAACCGACACATGGCATCCACCGTAACGGGTCACCGTTAAGCTATCGGGTTCCGATTTGGATCCGGTAACCCGTTAACAGCCCGGACCAATGGGGATTTTCCACGTGTAAAATTCTCATTCACCGGCAGATCCACATGTCGGCTCAGCGTTGGGGCAGTTGTCATCCAGCGAATGGATGGGACACGCCTATGATACGTCGACACGTGGCTCGGCCCAACAGTGGCCCATTCAGGTCAAAAGGCCGGCCCGTTTGACCTGGTCAATAGGCAAGGGCCCGGCCCACTTAAAGCCTCTTAACAGCCTATTCGCATATAGCCCATTTACAGCCCGCTAACTCACGGCCCATTATGGCCTATCCGAATTAGGCCCAGTAGCATCATCTGGGGTGTCCAATATGATTCCAGCCCGTTGTAACTTCCGGCCCATGTATGGCCCATGACGTCTTTTGGCCCATATGAGGCCCTTTGTAAATCTTGGCTCATTAACGGCCCGTGGTGAAACTGGCCCGTAATGAACAGTGTATCGCTTTTTACCCACTAACGACCCATTATTCCATTGGGCCGTTTCCAACCCGTGTTATCTTTCGGCCTTCTAAGGGCCCATTTATTCTTGGGTTGATTTGCAGCATTCGATTACTTGCGGTCCGTTACTGGACTGTTCCGGTTGTGCGCCAAATTCAAACCGTGGTTAAAGTCGGCCCGTTTGTGGCCCGTTAATCCGTTGGGCCGTTTTCATAGCGTCATCAAATATGGCCCATTAACGACCTGTTATGCCTGTCGATAGAATCAAGCCCGTTATACTCATCGGCCTATTAACGGCCCGTTATGGTCGGCCCATGAACGGACGATTCCCACTCTATCCCGTTTACGACCATAATGCGGTCCGTTATTGGCCCATGTTTGGCCAATCGATCATACGGCCCGTAGATGGCCCACTGATATTACGGCATGTAGAAGGCCTGTAGGAGGCCCATGGTCACTACAATAGATAGCAGGACCATGGTGGCAATGGTCCATATGTAGCCCATGGTTATTGTGGCCTAATTTTAAAAAATAGGTTATTCCGGCACCTAGCAAACCGCGAAAAAAGAACTGCACTGACTACAAGCAAACAAATAAACAAGACAACAAGGAAATAAATAAGCAAGCAACTTACGCTAGGCTATTACACATATTACATCCACTGGGCATCAAAGTTCGCCACCAGTGCAAATATGGTGAACAAAGCAGCATATTACATACACTGGTTGTCAAAGTTGGCGACCAGTGCAAATAAACGCCGCAGCAAAACAAGTCCAGAACTGAAACCACTTTAGAAGAGCTCAAGAAACAATATCCTGGTTACCTAGCATGCTGGCAAGATGCTTATCAAGCTTATTAGCTTTCTCTTGTTTGGCGCTTAAATCCTCCAGCGCTTGTTGTTGCACAGAAAGTATGCATCTAAATTCTGCAGGGACTTCCTTGGTCCTTCGGCTTCGTGTCGCAGCACATCTGATCGATGTCTTTCAACTTGAAGTTGAGACTCAAGAAGACGAACTGATTCAGGCAGCGAGTTCGAAGAGCTTGTGCCAGTAGTAGTGGCCAGTAACTTGAACACTACATCAAGACAGGACTTTGGGGTTGTCTCACTGTCGTCAAGATAGTTTTTATCACCTTTCTTGGAGACCAACAGGGATGTCTCACTATCTTGAACCTTATCTGCATTACTTCCTTTACCATTGCATAACGGGGTACTTGTCATTGACTTGACACGGCAGATGTCCTAGCGGAAGGACTTAGTCGTGGAGCCATCGCAACTAGGTTAACTTGAAGGGGTTAAACGGGACCAAAGACACAGAGAGTTTACCCAGGTTTGGCCCCTCTCAATGAGGTAAAAGCCTACTCCTACTTTGTGTTGTATTGCTAGGGTTTCAATTACCAGGGAGCGAATAAGCTTGACCTAGTTCCCGATTGTTTGTTCCCTGTCCCAAACCGCCGTCGGGTCGTCCCTTCATATACACAGGTTGACGCCCGGCGGTTCACAGAATCCCGGCCGGCTCATAAACGTGTCCGGCTCGGTATCCACTCTTTCCTATCTTACAATACAAGTCATATACTTAGGGCGGTTTATATCTATGGGCCCTAACTCGCCTTTGAGCTTTGGGCCTTCTTATTAAGTCTCCTTCGTAAGTCGCCATCTTCTATGTCTTCATGGGCTTCAACACAGGTAAATCACTACGAGCATAACTCGGCCCCTCCTAGGCGGTTTATACTCAATAGTTATATCCCCAGCATTAGGCCCCAGGTTGATTTGAACTTGTTCATGTCAATCTTCAACACTTAGGAAAATTCCTTCTTCATTACCTTCGCAAAAATTTGTAACTCGCCGTGACGTCATCTTCCGAGATCATGATAACCCGCCATGACATCACCTAATTTGGAGCTCCTCAATTCCCGTGCATGCCACTTATCCATTCACCTTATAAATAGGGCCAGGGGTCCTTTTCACTTTCCCCCCTTGCCTCCTTGTCTCTGTCTTCCACCTCGCATTGTCTCAGCGCCCGAGCTCCGCCGCCGTCGTCGACCTTTGCCACTGCCTCAACAACGGCCGCTGCATCAACCTGAATCGACCAGAGTTCATCCGTGCGCCTCCGCTACTCAACAGTTCTGGTGAGTCCTCTTCCTTCCTTTTCCCCTAGATCCCATTAGGGTTTCCACGAGTTCATCGGAGTTCATCGGAGTTCTTCGCTGTAGCTTGTAACTTTTGATTCAAACTTGGCACTCCTCCTGTGTGGCGGTGGTCGTGGTACTTACTTTTGCTTATTAGAACATCTCCTTTTGCATAAGAAATCCAATCTGAATACATGAACTGCTCAGGTACTGAAACTTTTTAGGTCTAGATTTTTCCATTATCTGAACTGCCGTAGATCCACAATTATAGCATTAATCTGTGAAACCTGTTTTTCCAACACTTAGTCATTTTCCAACTTCAGATCTATACTTCCAATATCCGTGTAGGCGGTTTAACCTCAGAAAATAATAACCTGCCAGGTACCATTAGTCCCCTCTTAAACCGCCAAGTGCTCGTCTTTGTGATTTGATAACGTCACAGTCCGGTTTAACATTTATGCATGCTTCAACATTTTCTGCCTGTTAAACATGAACCTTAAACCAGCACAAATGTTTTCCAGGTTATCATATAAATGGCCAAATCCTTTTATTCCTGTAACTGGGTTCAATCCCGGGTTACAGAAGAAGAACTGAACGGGTGTGTTGCAACCGGCGCTTTAGCGAAAAAGGAAGACATCCACTGGAGAGTCCCCGGTCCAGAAAATCCTCCTGAGCCCAAGGATGGGGAAGTGATCGTTTTTGTTGATCATCTGAGTCGAGGGTTCAGCCCTCCCGGATCAAAAAATTTCTGTCACGTGCTTCACTTCTTCCAACTTCATCGTCAAGATATTGGGCCTAACTCCTTGTCCAATATTTGCAATTTTCAAGTGTTTTGTGAAGCCTACCTGCAAGAAGAGCCCACAGTCGACCTATTCAGAGATTTCTTCTATTTAAACCGCCGTACTGAATTTACGGATGGGCCCAATACCGAACTTGGCGGGGTTTCAATTTAGAAGAGAAAAGACATCAGCTTCCCTCACGCTAAGCATCATAGCCATCCCAAAGATTGGAATCAAACTTGGTTCTATTGCCAAGATACATCTCCAGCTGTCGAGAATCCTCTGCCGGGTTACCGTGCTCACCGGCTTACAGAAGCACATCCATTCCCCCAAAGACTCAACGCAAAGGAACGGTCCAAATATGCACCACAGCTTTCAAAGCTCAGAGCCTTTATGGCAAACGGTTTGACAGGCATTGATTTTGTCTGTTGCTGGGTATCTTGGAACATTTTGCCTTTAAGCCGTCGCCCCGGTTTAATGTGTGAGTACACAGGGGATGTGAAAGACCCTCAACGCCACACTGATATTCAGCTGACTGATACTGAAATTACTGAATCTGTCAAGAAGATGCTGGATGAACCGGTGACCGACTATAGCAAAACATGACTTAGTCCTTTCTGCGCTTCAAATAAACCGCCAGCTGTAAGAATTGCTCCATTCCTGCTTTAATCCACATTCTTAATACTCCCTTATGATTTTTTCAATCTTTAAATAGGGTGATGATCCATGCTGGAAGAAGAAACCGCAGGATAAACCGGCCAAAACACTTCGTGTCAAGACCAAGGTCAACAAGAAGCCCGCCAAGAAGAAAAACACCGAGCCTACCGAGTTAAACATTGACGATGATCACTACAGGAATCAGGCACTTTGCCATCTGCCATGGCTGACGGCAAAGGCATGCCTGGCGGACGACAAAGGCCTTTGCCGTCAACCAGCAGACGGCAACAGGTCCGGCTGAATAGGCTACGGCGAAGGGCTCTTTGCCGTCTGCTGGCGGACGACAAAGATGAAATGGTCTTTGCCGTCCGCCAGCAGACAGCAAAGGACCTGGACGGCACACGTGGTAGCTTAAGGCCATTAAGGGGTTAACGGCGTGCTTTGCCGTCTGCTAGCGGACGGCAAAGAAACAATATAGGCCAGCCAAGTGCCCCCCAGGTTGCACAGGTAGCTGCCACGTGGCAGCTTTGCCGTCAGCTGGCTGATGGCAAAGCTCTTTGCCGTCTGCGAACAGACGGCAAAGTGCCTGTATAGCCCCTGTTTTTTCTTAAATTCATTCAATTTGACAGAATTTCACAGATATATATATATGCACACATTTCAAAATAATTTCAACAAGCATACCAACAATAAGTTTTCAACAACATAAGAAACATACAAGTTTCCAACAACATATCCAACATACAATGATTTCCAACAAGAAGTTTCCAACAACATATCCATATATACATACATATCCAAAAGAAGTTTCAACAACATATCCATATATACATACATATCCAAAAGAAGTTTCCAACAAGTTTCCATAAACAAAAAGGAAGCACAAGGAGAAGAGTACACTCCATCAATGCAAGCTTCCTCATCTAAAGCAAATCTGCAAATTGGGAAAGATGAAAGTTAGAAGAAGAAGAAGAAGACTAGCTAGAAGAAAAAGAAGAAAAGGAAGAAGAAAAAGAAGAAGAAGAATTTATATTCTCTTTCTTTTTCTCCTCTCCTCTTCTTTATCTTCTTCTTCTTCTAACTAAGCTAGGTAAAAATGCTAAGTGTGTAGGTCATTTTAGAGCTAAGCTAGGTAAATAGGTCATTTTGGAGCTAACCTAGGTAAAATGGATCATATTGGAGCTAACCTAGGTAAACTTGGTCATTTGGGAGCTAACCTAGGTAAAATGGATCATATTGGAGCTAACCTAGGTAAAATTGGTCATTTTCGAGCTAACCTAGCTAATTATGCCATTTTTGAGTTAACTAAGCATATTATGCCATTTTTGACATAAGTAAGCTAAGTATAGGTCTTTCTTGAGCTAACCCAGGTAACTAAGCATATTAGAGCTAATTTAGCATTTTAGAGCTAACTTAGAGCTAACTTAGCATATTAGAGCTAACTTAGGTCATTTCGGAGGAAACAAAGCTAAGTATAGATCATTTTGGAGATCTGACATACCTGACATAATTCACTCCTCCTTCTTCTCCTTCTCCTTCATCATCCTGATGCGCTTAGAGCGGCGAGGTAGTGGGATGTACTCTTCTACCACAATTGGCATGGTCATGTCGCCCGGCTGTGGGATCGCCGGCGCCACCACCATCACGAGGTCATTGTCAGGCACCACCACCATCGCGAGGCCATCTTCAGGCAGCACCATCGCTAGGTCATCCTCAGCCACCACCATCTCTTGCCCATCGTCAGCCACCACCATCGCTTGGCCATCGTTAGCCACCACCATCGCGAGGTCATCGTCAGACAGAATAGACTGCACCTCCTCATCCCCACTCTGCTCCTCTTCTTCCCCACTCCATTCCGGATCATCCACGCTGCTGCTTTCGCTGTAGCCAGACTCGCTGTTGCTTTTGCTGTAGCCAGAGTCGCTGCTGCTGCTCCCATTGCCTGACCAAATGCAACAAAAGGTTTTTTAACAATCAGTGTGAGACAAAGCCAAATGGAGAGGAAGAAGAGGCAGAGCATATTGGCATCGTCATCGTCCTGGTAGCGCATGCGACACATAGTCATGTTGAACACCTTCATGGTGAGCATGGTGTCGCCGTCGTACCTGAAGACAAGGAAGTACCCGTGGCGCAGGTCGTCGGCACGGACGAACTGCTCCCAGCCACGATACAGGTACATGTGGTCGTTCCTGATCACCACCTCCATGTCCCAAAGCCTGCGAAGTCCGCTGCCGGCCTGTCGCAGCTTCACATTCTTTGGCCGATGGCCGTCCAACATCTTCATAAAAGTGTTAGGCAGCCTCTGCAGCATGGGTCAAGGAGTGATGTAGCAAACAGCAGAGTTATGATAAAGAGATGGGTGAAGGGGAGATCTCTCCTTTTATATACCTGCCTCCTGGAGGAATTCTCAAGTACGATCGTGAAGAACTCGAAACCTTCCAAGTCGTACTCCGGTGTGGCAGAGCGCAGCCTGCGGTGGCGGCCTCCCCCCATCTCTGATAAGTAGCAGAAGATACCAATTACTACCCTTACAACATTATCAAACAACATTACAGCAGCAGAAGTTTTGAGCAGTAGATAATCAACTACACCGAGTCATCATTTCATATTCAAAAAGCAATGCACTTGTGGACATATGATGGCAACAGCTAGAACCCTTCAAAACTAGGGATTTCTTTAGACATGAAACAAACTGAAAATGTAAACCAAATTGATGGTGATACCAATAAGATAACATTACCACTACCAACGATATTGATGGTGATATTCAAAGATAACACAAGGTTCAAGTGTAACCAATATTTTTTCATTTATTTTTGGTAGAAAAATTATTTGAAATTTGGTGAAATATAGACAACTACAATTCTGCATGACATGCCATGGACCTTATGTCTTCTACTGTCACACTTCAACCAATATCATAATTCATTTAATAAATTTTTTTGCCAAGTGACAATTACGTTGCGGAATTAAAATGGAGAGCAGTTCACATAGGGTTAAAAAATATCATTGAATGAACAGTTCCTCACTCCATATCACATAAAAATTGCCGTTTTTGACAATTAATTGTTATTATAATATTTGTATAAAACATGAAAATCAGGAGATTCAACAAACACTCCTGACAAAAACCTATACATTGCTGTACATGTATGTTGTTCATTAGGATTTTACCCCTTTTCTATAGCACACTTTAATTAATGGGTACAAAATTTTGAGCACACCCAGGTTTTATTTAAAGAAAACATTCCCATGTTCTCAACACGGCCATCATAGTGAATACTTACTTACCATGCATATTTTGGTTATGTGGCGCTGGTATTCTACAGTTTCTAGCACTAGGAGATATGTATAGCCTAAGGACAATCAACAAAATAATCTTGATTAACTAATAAAAAATCCAACAGATCAGCATGTCTCACTCGAACCAAACTGATATGTATGTTAAACATCACATACAAGTAATTCGAATAAAAGAATGTCAGCGAAAACAGAAGGCACAAAGACATGATGTCCACTGAATATTTAAATTAAACTAAATGTAAACCAAAACTTAAAAAACAGAATCAAAATCTAAAGTAAACCTAAACTAAACCAAGCCTAATTTAAACTAAACCTAAACTAAATCTAAAAAAACAGAAAAAAGATACAAGTTCTCACCGGAGCCGGGGTCGCCGGAGCGGCGGGCCGGCCGCGGGGGTGGAGGAGAGGGGCGTCGCGGTGGCCGGGGTGGAGGAGGAGGCACCGGAGCGATGGGGCGGCCGCGGTGGTGGAGGAGAGGGGCGCCGGGGCGGTCGGGGTGGAGGAGGGGGCGCCGGAGCGGCGGGGCGGCCGCGGTAGTGGAGGAGAGGGGCGGCCGTGGTAGTGGAGGAGAGGGGCGCCGGGGCGGTCAGGGTGAGGAGGGGGCGCCGAAGCGGCAGGGCGGCCGCGGTGGTGGCGCCTGAGCGGCGGGCGGCGACGGGCGTGGCGCGGGGCGGAGGAGGGGGTCGCCGGGGCGACGGGGGCGCCGCGGCGATGAGTGTGGCGGCTGCATGGGGGCGGGGCGGCCGGCGACGGGGGTGGTGTGGGGCGGCGGCGGCTAGGGCATGGGGCGGAGAGAGAGAGAGAGAGGGGATAGAAAGAGGGGTGGGGCGCGGGCGTTGTCTTTTTAGTTAGGGCACGGTTCTTTGCCGTCTGCTTGCAGACGGCAAAGAGCCTAGCTAACGGACGTTAGTTTGGCCAGCTTCTTTGCTGTCTGCTAGCAGACGGCAAAGAAGCTTTGCCGTCGGCTAGCGGACGGCAAAGAAAGTGGCCGTTAGGTGGCTCTCGCTAGTGGGCCACCCTCTCTCTTTGCCGTCCGCTAGCTGACGGCAAAGCTTCTATGCCGTCAGCTAGCGGACGGAAAAGATACGGCTGACGGCAAACAATATCTTTGCCGTCTGCTCCTTCTTTGCCGTCAGCTTTCTGTAAGCTGATGGCAAAGACCATCTGTGCCATCAGCTAGCAGACGGCAAAGAGTTGGCTGACGGCAAATATTCTGATTCCAGTAGTGGATAATCCAGAGTCAGAGGTAGAACTTGATTCACTTGGCTCTTTTTTCATACATCTCATTGACGATGATTTTTATCAGGACGACGTAGAAGCTAGCAGCGCAAACGATGTAGAGGTAACTATTCTCTCATCTGGTTCAGAACCTCTGCCCACACAGAAAACCCGACAAGCAAGCCGGAAAATAAGATTTTCTCACCCCCTAGCTTACTTGGATCCAAACTTTCTTTTGAAGAAGCAATAACACGAAGCTCGCTGCACAACCCGGCATAGCGGCCATGTGGTCACTTCTTCCGGTTTACTGAACTCGCCAGTTCGTAAACGCCGCCCAGAGGTCTCTTCTATTTCTGACACATCTTATCCCAAGGCGGGCTATTTCCGACAACCTCTTAATCCGTCTGATTAAAACTATCAGGGAACTTCCCATTCATCCTCTGGCGAGTCCACAGGGACACAAATTCAAACCCTCAAAACTGTTCCTGGGTGAGCATTTTTAACTAACCCCTTTATACCTTATGCTTGACCCTTATACTAACCTATTATTTGCGTCTCTGTCAGAACCAAGGCCAGACCTAGTAAAAAGGCCAAATTGAACAAACAGGCTGATGACAGCGCGCCAACTGATCCGGAAAAGAACCCGGAACAGTTTGAACCAAATACTGAAGCTATTCTTGATGATCCGCCACCGCAAGATCATGAAACCTTTGTTGAACAGATGGAAATTGATCCGATGGATCATGCTGATAAACCGCCAAGCCCAACTAAGGCTGCTGATGATAAAGCCAACGATGTTGTAGTTACCGGTGTCGGGCGTACAGCCCCAGGCAACCCCACTGTTCTGTCAAAACATAGTGACAAAGAAGAATTTTCTACTATTGACAAGGGCAAGTGGAAGGTGGACTTGGAAAGCTATACCCACCTCAGCGCCCAAGATCTTCATTCTGGGTTTTTAAACCATTTGCACACAAGCCGTGATTATGAAGCCGGTTTACTGAACATGATGAAGGAGCGATATGAGGTAAATGCTGTTAACTCTGCATACATATTCTTCCCTTAGCAGCCAAGTTTACTGGACATAAAAGAATAGAATGTTCTGCAAACTTCCAAGAGCCATATAGATCAACTCCACTAGCCCGCAAGGGCCGGTTTATAATGTCAATATGAACCGGGACTTTAGAATAATATATCTTCAATTTCGCCTGTGTAGCCCCCAAGGGTCGACTTAACAAATATGTTAAGTTGAGACTAATTATGCTGTAAGGCTCAAAATTCTTACTTAGGACCTTTATAACCCGGTTGACCATCAAGCTGATAGTTGTTACGTGCTTGGGACTTGTAATTTTTTTTTGATAAGAAGCAATAGACATTAGCCCCCAAGTGCCAAGTATATTACTTGTTATGTGCTTGGGACTTTGAATATGCACTGCCATGCAATTAATTACATGTCTCTTGGAGGCTGATCTTAACAAGAAGGAATCTCAACTCGCCGACCTTCAAGAAAATATCAAGTCGCAACAAGCCGAGACCTCCAAAGCCAAGGAGGAACTGACCAGTGCCTTAACAGCAATGGAGAAACTGAAGGAGAGCTTCAAGAATGAGCGGGCAGGTTGGGATACAGAAAAGTCAACTCTGCTGAAGAGGGCTGAGGATGCTGAGGCTGCCCTTAAACCGGTAGCTGAAGAGCTGACTGGCTTGAAACAGCAAATAAATGCCATGACCGTTGCCGTATTTGGTAAATAACTTCTTCATCAGCTTTGAACATGTATTATGTAAGAGACTGCCGGTTTACCGATGTTTTTGATGATGCAGGAACTCGCATTGCTCATCTTGGCTCCGATATGCTGTAAAAACTAAAGGCCGCCTATACACTTATAGAGCAATTATATACCGGCGTACAACGGGTTATCTGCACAGCTTCCCATAATAAACCGCCCCCAACCTTGATCAAGGAGACTTTGGAAAGGCTGGCGATGATGCCTGCATGGTTTGAAGAGCTAAAGAAGTCAGCTGCCAGGGCGGGTGCTCTTACTGCACTGACTCGGGCCAAAGCTTGTATATCTGATCTTGATCTGGCCGATGTGGGAAACGGCTACCCGAGCATAAAGGAGGACGGGTCAGAGTTTAATAACGATGACCTCAGAGCCTTGACGAGGGAAATGCACCCATTGGCTAGCCAATTGGCTGAAGAAACCGATCTTTCACATTATCAGTCGATTTATGATGCCAACAACAAGAGAGTTAACGCGCCAACTTATGATGCTCCAAACCTTATTCCTCCAATCCGTAAGCATACCTATGCCCCTAATGTTGACCCCTCCACACTTATAAGTGATGAAGCTGTATTTAAGGCCTTAACTGGGATTGATTGGACCACCATTGACTTCCAGCCACTGGGTAGAGAGGAGGAAGATGAACCGGTGCTGGACGATCCGCAACCTTCAAGTCAGCCAGGCCAGGACTTGTAAACCGGAGGCCGGTTTAGCAGCTGCTTTCCTTAAGACTTGTTAAAACAACTATTCTTTTGGGCACCAAACGCCTTGTAATAGGCTAGCTTAAACTCTTGTTCTGCTATGCCATCGTGCATATTTACTTTGCCTGACACTGCTAATCCACCATTTAAGATATGCCACTTATGCTTATAATATTAACAATGTGGAATCTGCTCCTGCATGCAACGGATTAAAACTGTCCTGGCGGTTTACCGCTGGATGGGTCATAACGCCCAATATAAAACCATGGAAACTAACATAGCTTATACCCAAGGCTGGACTTTCAGAATAACCAAATTTGAAATATATCATACCTGTGATATTTGATCACACTATTGGTTTACCAAACCGGTTTAAGGGGGAGAACCCAAACTTTGAGCATTGGTAATTATCATAGATTGTTTGGCTTATGAACAAAACCAGGCCGGGTTAATAAACACCGGATATTATCTTATCTCATACTATCGACTTATAGTCAAAAGCCAGGCCGGGTTAATAAACACCGAATGAATTATGATCATAAAGCGTTATAAGCCTCATCAAATAAACCTCAAAAACTGTGGAATAAAACAAACAAAAAAACGAGGCTTTTCATGGGCTGCCAGGCCAAAAATCGAGTGCTTTCATGGGCCGCACAGCCACTGAGTTAAACCTATATACAAACCTTATAAGATGGACCTCACATAACCAATCGTCGTTTTAACTTTGACAAGTTCAGGGTCTGTATAAGATTGACTTGTCAAATGTTCGGCGGGTCATTCCAGGAATACCTGGGTGGAGTGGCTTACTTAAAAAGGCAGGATAACCCAGGGTTTTAGGTGAAAACACCTGGCTTCCAAGCCCGGCTTTTAAGCCTATTACAAGGGTTATACAAACTCTTTGTTCTTTAGAATCAAGGAGCCCCCAAGTAATATTTTTGAGCTGTGCTCAAGGGGCACCTATGTTTGAGCTGTGATTTTGCAACATGCTCTCTTTGGTACCTTTAACCTGGGTAGCAAGCCCCCAAGTTTTTTTTCAGTTGGCTTATAAGCCGGTTCAAAGGGTAATCATATCTTCGCTCATAAGCCGGAAGCCCCCAAGTAACCAAAAACTCTTTAAGAAAAGACGACAGAGGCCCTGCTTTAGCAGGGGTGCCGGTTTAATATATACATTGTAAAAAAATATGTACATCAGAAGAGCCAATGGCTCAGGTGTAGTAAGGCCGAAGATGACCAATATTCCATGGCCGGTGAGTCTCTTCCTCCGACGTGCGTGAGTCCTTGTGGTCTCGAACATCAATAAGGTAGTATGACCCGTTGTTCAGATTCTTGCTGACCACAAAGGGTCCTTCCCAAGGTGGGGATAACTTGTGCATATCAGTCTGATCCTGGATAAGCCAGAGCACCAAGTCGCCCTCTTGAAAGGCTCTGGTCTTGACCCGGCGGCTGTGATAACGACGTAGATCTTGCTGGTAAATCGCCGAACGAGCCGCTGCGAGATCACACGCCTCGTCTAACAGGTCAAGTGCATCCTGACGTGCCTTTTCATTATCAGCTTCAACATAGGCCGCCACCCGGGGTGAGTCGTGACGGATGTCACTGGGGAGAACCGCCTCTGCTCCATAAACCATGAAAAAGGGCGTCTAACCCGTAGATCTGTTGGGCGTTGTGTTGATGCTCCATAGCACCGAGGGTAACTCCTCTACCCAACAACCCGGCATCCTCTGTAAGGGAACCATAAGTCGGGGCTTGATGCCTCTCAGAATCTCTTGATTGGCTCTCTCAGCTTGACCATTAGATTGGGGTGAGCCATCGACGATACATCAAGCCGGATATGCTCACGTTGACAAAATTCTTTCATAGCACCCTTGGAGAGATTAGTGCCATTGTCTGTTACAATGCTGTGTGGAAAGCCAAAATGGAATATCACCTTCTTCATGAATTGAACCGCCGTTGCTGCATCACACTTACTGACTGACTCTGCCTCTACCCACTTAGTGAACTTATCAACCACCACCAAGAGGTGGGTCTTCTTATCCTTGGACCTCTTAAAAGGTCCAACCATATCAAGCCCCCAAACTGCAAACGGCCAAGTGATTGGAATCATTCTCAACTCCTGAGCCAGAACATGAGCTCGACGTGAAAACTTCTAACAACCGTCACATTTTTTGACCAAGTCCTCAGCATCAGCATGAGCCGTCAGCTAATAAAAACCGTGACAAAAAGCCTTGGCTACAAGAGATTTAGAGCCGGTGTGATGACCACAATCTCCTTCATGGATCTCATGTAGAATCTCACAGCCTTCTTCAGGAGAAACACAACGCTGAAACGCCCCGGTAACACTGCAATGGTGCAGCTCTCCATTGACAATTGTCATTGACTTGGACCGCCGGGTTATTTGCCTGGCCAAGGTTTCATCCTCAGGTAACTCGCCCCGGGTCATATATGCCAAATATGGAACTGTCCAATCAGGAATAACATGAAGAGCCGCCACCAACTGAGCTTCCGGGTCAGGAATAGCCAAATCCTCCTCTGTAGGTAACTTGACCGATGGGTTATGCAAAACGTCAAGAAAGACATTAGGTGGCACCGGTTTACGTTGAGAACCCAACCGGCTTAAGGCATCAGCCGCTTCATTTTTCCTCCGATCAACATGCTCAACTTGATAACCCTTGAAGTGACCAGCAATAACATCCACCTCTCGTCGATAAGCCGCCATGAGGGGATCCTCAGAATCCCAAGTACCAGAGACTTGTTAAGCCACCAAATCTGAGTCACCAAAGCACCTTACCCAGCTTAAGTTCATCTCCTTAGCCATCCGAAGACCGTGGAGCAAGGCCTCATATTTAGCTGCATTGTTAGTACAAGGGAACATCAAACAGAGAACATAACAAAATTTATCACCTCGAGGGGAAGCAAGCACAACTCCAGCCCCCGAGCCCTCCAATTGCCTGGACCCATCAAAGTGAATAGTCCAATATGTGTTATCTGGTTTTTCCTCAGGCATCTGCAGCTCTGTCCAGTCATTGATGAAATCCACAAGTGCTTGAGACTTGATGGCCGTGCGAGGCATATACTTCAAACCATGAGGCCCAAGTTCAATGGCCCATTTGGCAACCCGGCCTGTTGCTTCCCTGTTTTTAATGATATCTCCTAAAGGAGCAGAGCTAACCACAGTAATGGGGTGACCTTGAAAATATTGCTTAAGCTTCCGTCTTGCCATGAAAACCCCATATACAAGTTTCTGCCAATGTGGGTATCTCTGTTTGGACTCAATAAGCACTTCGCTGATATAATAAACCGGCCGTTGAACCGGATATTCCTTGCCTGCCTCTTTCCTTTCAACCACAATAGCCACACTGACAGCCCGACTATTAGCAGCCACATATAACAACAGCGGCTCCTTATCAACGGGCGCAGCTAGGACCGGCGGCTCAGCCAGCTGCTTCTTAAGCGCCTCCAATGCCTCATTAGCAGCGTCACTCCAGACGAAGTCATCTGTCTTTTTCATCATCTGATACAAAGGGATGGCCTTCTCACCGAGGCGGCTTATGAACCGGCTTAGCGCCGCAATACGACCCGCCAGACGTTGAACAACATTGATACACGTCGGTTTAGCCAAAGAAGTAATGGCTTTGATCTTCTCCGGATTAGCTTCAATGCCCCTGTTAGACACCAGAAAGCCCAAAAGCTTGCCCGCCGGCACACCAAAAACACACTTTGCCGTATTAAGCATCATCTTATAAACTCGGAGACTATCAAAGGTTTCCTTCAAGTCGTCTATCAACGTCTCCTTGTAAAATTTTAACTCCTCCGTTGCACAAACCTACTCAGCATAAGCCGCATCACCCTCTTCACATTCAAAGGCTATCCTTCGGCTCCCATGTACTGTGATGGTCCCCTTGTAACCCGGCATCTTGAGCTGCAAATAAACATAACAAGGCCGTGCCATGAACTTGGCATAAGCCGGCCGTCCAAACAGAGCGTGATACGGGCTGTGAATTTTGACTACTTCAAAGGTCAATGTCTCTGACCTAGAGTCATGATCATCTCCAAAGGCAAATTCCAGAGCTATCTTACCAACAGGGTACACCGACTTACAAGGCACCACACCATGGAAGACTGTATTCGACGGTTTAAGATTTTTATCTGTCAACCCCATGCGACCGAAAGTTTCGTAATAAAGGATATTGATACTGCTCCCTCCGTCCATGAGTACCTTGGTAAACTTATACCCTCCAACTTGGGGTGCAACCACCAATGCTAGGTGACCCGGATTATCAACCCGGGGCGGGTGATCTTCCCGACTCCACACGATGGGCTGCTTTGACCCGCGCAAGTAACGGGGAACCGTCGGTTCAACGGTGTTCACTGCCCTTCTGTGAAGCTTCTGATCCCGTTTGCATAAATTTGTGGTGAAGACGTGGTACTGCCCACTATTCAACTGCTTTGGGTTACTCTGATACCCAGATTGCCGCTGCTGATTCCCCTGACCTGACTGTTGATGGTAGCCACCCTGATTGCCTTGATTGCCCTGATTACCTTGGAATGCAGAACTAGAACCGCCACGGCCGTAACCCGGCCCATGAGAACCGGACCCTGAACCACCACCCGGTCCATGATTGTCTTGAAAAAGATTGGAATTTTTATACTCTTTCATGATGTAGCAATCCTTCTAGAGGTGGCCAGACGGTCTTTCTCGCGTCCCATGCCTTGGGCATGGCTGATTTAGCATCTGCTCAAGATTAAAGCCTGACCCTCCGGCCCGTGGGGGCGGTTTACCTTTACGACGCTGGCCATTATTCTGTGCGTTGGTGTTAGCCACAAAGTCCAAACTATTATCAGCTTTGCGCTTACCATTGCCTCCCTGATTCGTCGGATTATGCTGCTGTCCTCTGGTGCTGCTGCTCTTCTTTCCCTTTCCCGGCTTGTCATCATCAGACTCGGGGTCCTTGGTACCATCAGAGTCAGCGTACTTAACCTGAGCCGCCATCAGCTCTCCCATGTCATTGCAGTGGCACTTGAGCCGACCCAACTTCTGCTTAAGAGGCATAAACCGACAATTCTTCTCCAACATTATGACCACTGAACCGGCATTGATGCAATCCGATGAATGTAAGATGGTCGAAACTCGGCGCACCCAATGGGTTGTGGACTCACCCTCTTCTTGGACACAGGCATCCAGATCCACAATTGACATTGGCTGCTTGCACGTATCTTTGAAATTTTGGATAAACTGGGCCTTTAACTCGGCCCATGACCCAACGGAGTTAGCAGGGAGCCCCTTCAACCAAGTGCGAGCCGTTCCATCCAACATCAGGGGAAAATATTTGGCACATGCCGCATCGCTAACATCTAGCAATTCCATGGCCATCTCATAACTCTCGATCCATGCTTCAGGAGGTAAATCGGCTGTATAGTTAGGCACCTTGCGAGGACCCTTAAAATCCTTGGGCAGACGCTCATTACGTATGGCCGGCACTAAACATGGTACGCCCAAATTCCTAAAGGTTACACCTGGCTCCACCGAAGTTGCCGGACGAACCGGAGAAGGTTGACGGGCCGCATATTGCGCCGCCAGCTCAGCCTCTCGACGCGCTCTACCTTGATCCACCACGTTCTGAGCATCAGCACCACCGCCCGCCGGGTTATGCCCACGAGGCTGGTTATGGTTCCGCCCACTGCTTGACACAGCCGGTTCATCAAGATGCCTACTGTAACTCCGGCTTGGGCGAGGGGTGGAATGAATCCGGCTTCGACTGTAAGAATAAGCCTACTGCTGAACCAATGCTGTCTGAAGGAGCTCTCTAGCCCTCCGCATCTCAACTGCCGTTGGAGACTCGCCTTCAACCGGGATAGCCGTCAATCGTGATGCCGCAGCGATCATGTTATCCAAAGGGTTAGAGTAATGACCCGGTGGTGTTGGCATGTGTTGCGGCGGGATATTGTTCTGACGAGGCGGATCCGTGGTGTGCGGCTGAACCGGCGCTGCCGTCCCAGGCGTTTCAACCCGGTCCGCCACTGGCAGGTTACTGGTTCCCGCTCCTGGCGTGTTAAAGAGGTTCCTCGCCTCGTAAACCGGTGGCAGGCGAGACTGATGCCTCCTCCTCATGACTTCGTTTGAAGCGTTCTGATCTAGCATGAGCCGGTAAGACTCCGACTGAATCCGCTGCGCCTGTGCATCCAACGTAACCCGCTCCGCAGCCATCCTGGCATCTTCCGCTGCCAGGTCTTCCTTAGCTTGAGCTATTTGATCTCGCAATTTCACGACTTCCGCGTTATGCTGATCTTGATTACCCGGGTTAACCTCCATCGTCAGGAGTGTTGCCAAGGCATCTAGTAACCCGGACAAGACTTGAGCCGGCGGGCGCGCAGGGCCTCCTGCCCCGGCTGCCGTTGCCGCTGCTGACCCAGAAATCAATGCCGCAGCAGTTGAAGAGTGCTGCACTAGCTGCGTACCGGCCATGAAGATTGCAACCCGGTTCGGCGGCTCGTAGGGGTTCGAAATACTATCGCCATTGGAACATCCCCCAAGCCGACCGTCTTGCAGTTGGTACAATGACTCGGTTTCACCGGTGGATGACTCACCATCAGAGTAGACAACTGTCTCACCATCAAAGACCGATTTATCCTCAGATCCCGCACCATTGATGAATCCCATGAAGGCACGACTCATGGCGGGCTGAACTCGGGCGGGTTTTGCATGCTGAGCCGTCTTGATGATGTCGGTGCAGGTGTCCGGCTCAGGGCCCGGTTCGCCGATCTTGCCAATGAAGATGTGAATTCCACTGAAGGGGACCCGGTATCCGTACTCGATTGAGCCGGCCTCGGGGCCCCAGCCTTCGTCGTCGATGTAGAGCTTGCCGCGACGACTCTTGGTCATCCGGCCCACAGCGTATCCCTTGATCCCTTCGAAGTTGCCCTTCAAGAACTCGAAACCACCGTGCGCTGGCCCCATGGTGGGCGCCAACTGTCGTTGACTTGACACGGCAGATGTCCTAGCGGAAGGACTTAGTCGTGGAGCCATCGCAACTAGGTTAACTTGAACGGGTTAAACGGGACCAAAGACACAAAGAGTTTACCCAGGTTCGGCCCCTCTCAATGAGGTAAAAGCCTACTCTTGCTTTGTGTTGTATTGTTAGGGTTTTGATTACCAGGGAGCGAATACGCTTGACCTAGTTCCTGATTGTTTGTTCCCTGTCCCAAACCGCCGCCGGGTCATCCCTTCATATACACAGGTTGACGCCCGGCGGTTCACAGAATCCCGGCCGGCTCATAAACGTGTCCGGCTCGGTATCCACTCTTTCCTATCTTACAATACAAGTCATATACTTAGGGCAGTTTATATCTATGGGCCTTAACTCGCCTTTGGGCTTTGGGCCTTCTTATTAAGTCTCCTTCGTATGTCGCCATCTTCTATGTCTTCATGGGCTTCAACACAGGTAAATCACAACGAGCATAACCAGGCCCCTCCTGGGCGGTTTATACTCAATAGTTATATCCCCAACAGTACTCTTCTCCAATATTTTGTCCGCATTCTAAAAGAGAAACAAGCAGACACATCACAGGTTTACCATGTTGTATATGAAACTCATTTTGGTAAACCAGTTCAGTAGTAAGGTGGATAGGATAACAGCATGAAACAAACATATATCTATGTAGTATGGTCACTGTATGGTCTATATCATTCTAGTTTATGTTGCCAAATCAAGATTCAGACAGTTCAAATCATATCTGTTTAACAGAAAGCAGCATAGACAGACTATAAGTGTGGGAAGCTACACAACACTAACAACACTTGTAATGTGCATGGCATGCGAACACAACTGTTTATTCAATTGAAACTGAAATCAACATAGAGTAAGTTACAACAGCAAACCAGTTAAAGAAACAGGTTTAAAACATACCTGTTGCGCCATTGGAGTTTCAATTGCATCCTTCAAATTTGAAATTAGTTGGTATGAGTAAATACAGTGATGCAAGAGCAAAGGAGTATGAACCATAGCTATGGAACCTGACCTAAGAACAATTCTTCTTCTACTTTAAGCGTTGACTTGGGGTTCGGAGTGGTGGTCCTCGTGCTTTGGGCACTGCAGTTGCCCTACTAACTTCTCGTGTTTGGGTGCTCGGTGGTGGAGACGATGCTGTGTCAACTAGAACTGGGTTACTATATGCTGGGGTTGGGGTTAGAAGGGGTGTAGCTGGTTCTCTGTCCAACTTGGTAGGGGTACAATCTGTGTGAGTCTGGGTTATGTGTGGTGGGGCTGGTTCTTGCGCAAGTACAACCGTGGTTCTATCTGCATCGACGGGTAGCACGATCTTTTCTGAAGACCGTGTTTTTACTCCCATAGATACTGCCATCACCCCTCCAATTCAAATGGCTGATAAACAAGAAAAGTAATTGAATGTACATACATTGTATGATAGACAGGTGCAATGGATAGTAGGAAAGAAAACAGGGCATGACATAATTCACATTTATGTTGTCTAACCAAACAGGATAGCATGACATAATTTCACATATATGATGGCTAATTAAACAGGATAGCATGACACAATTTCACATATATGATGGCTAACTAAACAGGATAGAATGACATACTTCAAAATATGATGACTATGTAAATAGGAAGACATGATATAACTATACGATGTGTCTATTAAAGTGGTTGGCATGCCATAATTCACATACATGCCGTCGATGGAAACATGATGCCATGATATAATTCACGGGTAGAATGACATAATTCAAAATATGATGACTATGTAAACATGATGAGATGATATAACTATATTATGTCTTTAGAAAATGGGTTGGCCTGCCATAATTCAGATACATGCTGTCTATGTAAACATCGTGGAATGATATAATTCAAATATATGATTTATATACTAAGCAAGTGAGCAGAGGGAAATCGCATATATGATGTGTCAACTAAGCAGATGGCATTCAATATTGTGTATATGATGTAAAACGTAAGCATTGCAAGACAACATATGCATGATATGAGTAATATAACCCTGCCAAGTTTGAGCATACACCTCATGGGGAAAATAGGTGTCGGCGTACGCCACCTATGGGATCGCGTGGATCCCTTTTACGGTTCGGCAGGGTGAGAGGTATGCACAAAGAGCAGATCCAATGATCAACGCGAGGGGATTTTTACCCAGGTTTGGCGCGCTGAGAAGCGTAATACCCTACTCCTGCTTTGGTTTATTGTGGGTGTTTAAGCCCAAGCTTCAGGAGCGCTCGTAGTGAACAGTATGTTCAAGCAGCAGCTACGCATGCAGAATGGGCCAGAGAGTCATCCCCACTATAGCTACGCCTTGGGCCTCCTTTTATACGTCCAAGGGGTCACCAACAGTGGCGTACAGTACATACAAGAGGTGTAAAGTTGCCACAGTGTTTAGATATTTATCACTGATGAGTTAGGACAAACGCATTAAATGCTCCGTTTAGGTGTCCCTTACTTTCTTGGGGACGGAAAAAGGGCATGTCCTATCAGCACCGCTTAAGGCCGTCCACCACTAGTGCCATGACACACATCCAGGAGGACAAAACCCAAATGACAGGCTGGCCGCTGCGCTGGAGCAGTGGCAGGGTGGCGGAGTCTTGCCGGGTGCGAGTCTTTCCGGTTCTTCGCAAGCCATCCTGGCAACTATCTTGCCGGGGATCCGGCCTTTGGGTTTCTATCTTCTGGTCACTGGTTTGAATTCCTTCTTGATAGTCTTGCACTTGCTTCCAGCTGTCCCCCGGCAGGCCTTGCCGCTGGTATGGCTACAACCGTCCATGCAAAAGTATGGGGTACTAAAGGACCCAAACTTTAGTACACCGACAGGAGCCCCCAGGCCTAGGCCATACACGGGTGCGAGGCGTTGTTGGGCAAGGCCCAAACAGTGCACGGGCACGCGTGGCAGGAGTTAGCTGTCGTAATTATCTCATTTACCGCGCTTCCCCACGGTGCGTATTGAATGCACGATGTGGGATACGTGCGCGGAATGACCGCAGTACAGCACGCTTGCAAAGGTGCATTCACATTGATTAGAAAAGGAGGCAGCCCCGTGCCTTCCCCATAAAAAGGAATCCGCAGAGGCGCCGCTCATTTACCTCCCATCCTTTCCAATCTGGAAACCGCCGTCGCTTTCATCCTCGAGCTCAAAACAGAGTCTCTCCCAGCCATCTGCCACCTCCACACCCTCATCGCCCTCGGCTCCTGCTTCCACAGTTGCCATGCCACCCAAGGCGAGCAAGGGCAAAGAGGTGAAAGCCATTGACTCGGATGCCAAGGCGGAAGAGTCCGAGCTGGTGAAGATGCGGAAGGAACATGTCTTCTTCGCCCCGACGCTCGACGCGAGCGCCCTAAGGGATCGGTATTTATGCATGTGGGGGAGGGAGACGAAGGCTCACCCTGCTACTCGCGTGAATCCTGCTTCCTCCAAGGGTGGCCCAGATAAATTCCCTTTCTTTGCCGCCTACTTTTATTGCGGGCTCTGCCCCCCGTTTTCTGATTTCTTCATCGACATCATGTACACATACGGCTTCCGTCTCTTGGGTTTCACGACGAATGCCATGACATGCATGTCAGTCTTCGCCCATCTGTGTGAAAATTTCGCTGGAGTAGTCCCCAGCACAGCCCTCTTTCGCCACTATTTCATTCCCCGTATCGAAAAAGGAGATGCCCTTTCCAGTTCTATCACTTGGATTCCAAGGGCATGGAATAAAGAGATATATCCAGAGGGGCTCTTCCGTAGCAAGTGGGAAGAATGGCGGGGCGAATGGTGCTAGATTAAGGAGAAAGATCCTCAGCCTTTCTGTTTGCCCCGACAAACAAAAGTGGTCCGCGGCAATGACTGGAGCGCTCTCGATCCCCAAGATGAGAAGCTCACAATCGCAATTACCAGGATCCACCGTCTCAGGGTTGCCGGGATCACAATAGAAAGAGGGCTGATTTCCTTCGCCGCCACATCGCTCCTTTGCATAACAAAGGGAGACCAGCCTGGGAGTTTTGGAATGCAGCAGATATCATGAGGCTGTGTCCTGGTCTGAATAACAACTTGACAGTCATGTAGCACACAGCTCTCTGCCACAAACTGTTCAGGCCCGACGGGAAATATAAGTTGCCGGCGAGAGTAATTCCTCTGTGCAACAACTTCGCTCTGACATCAATCATCGCCATGATGCCGGTGTGCAATGCTCACGGCCTTGACGGAACTTGGGTCGAGCCATCCGCAGAGTGCGCATAGGAGTTCTTTGACAATTTGTCAGAGAGAGCCATCCGGGAAGAGATAAACCTCATCCGCCCCACAACTGAAGAAGAAGTGGCGTATATCGCCAGCAGGGCGGAAGAGGCGAATCTTGCCGCGGAGGCCGGCAGCGTTGGCTTCACGGAGGGGGAAACTAGTCAAGAAGGAGTGATGTCAGAGGAAGACCCTGCCGGGCAGGGTGAAACTGCCGGGGAGCATAGTGGCACAGTTGCCGGGGGCCCTTCCGTCGAAGACACAGCCGAGGAGCAACTGCGCGAGGAGCCCCCAGCTCCAGAGAAGAAGAAGCGTGTTCTTCGGAAAGCTGCCTCTGGCATCCCAGCAAATCAACCCTCCTCGAGCGGTGAGGTTTCTGACAAGGGGGCAGCTGGCAAGGCTGCGCGGCGGCAAGAAGCTCAACAGCAACCCGTGCGGTGCACGAGACGCACGACCGCGGCAACAACTGGAGCGACGGGGGCGTCTCATACAACTGCACCAACGGCCAGAGCAGCAGGATCACATTAACCTACCACTTCTGCTGCAGCTAAGCGACTCAGGACCCCTCCTCTGCCCCCTCGCATGGACACTATAGTGGAGGTCGATTTCGACATCTCCGCTTTTAGCCCGGAAAGAGAAGAGTAAGGGCCATGCCGGATCTTTTAACTTCTGAGTTCCTGGTTTGCTTAACTCATTTGTCTTGCTTTGGCCTGTCTCCACAACGATACGGAAACATTGGCGCAAAGGATGGCGAAGAAAGCAAAGACTTCAACGGGTGACGAGCCTTCGGCAAGCACCATGGATGCACCAGAGCTCATCGTCATCAGCCCGGAGCTCAGCCCTCAACGCAGTCCCCAACTCAGCCCCCAGCGTGAGTCCACTACTCATTTTCCGCTGGCGAGCATTGAGATGTTTATCCTTGCAACTGACATCACCGGGTGTGCAGGAGAAGAACGGCAACAAAGAGAGCCACTGGAGGCTGTTCCCGACATGCCGCCCCCATCAACCGCGCCGCCCAGAGATGAATGTCCAGCAAGGGCTTCCACTGGCGAGCCTATTCATGTTGAAGAGGAGCCGGCAAGCACGGGCACTAGCAATCCTACATCGGCAACAAATGTTGCCGGGAAAGGAGAAACCACCTCTCAACAGCTCGACATTGGTAAACCGCTTGCCTCCGAGTACTTGTCATTCTGTCTTTATTTTTGTCTTCTTGAACTTCAACCTTGGTCTCATCTTGTTTCCTTCCCCGGTCTTCAGATCTTCCTTTGATGGAACAAATGGATGTTGATATCGTCATCGAGGAGACCGCCAAGGATGCTACCGCCGAGGTCGACAAAGTCGCTGCTGACAAATCTGCCAAGGTCGCACAGGAAGAAACCGCCAAGGGGTCTGCTGAGAGGGCCGACAAGGAAACCGGTGACCATACTGATGGCATTCCTGCCACAGAAGCGCCTGGCACTGCACCGGTCACGGAGCCCCCTGTTGCCGGCGAGGCGGTTGTCGAAGACCAACCGTCAACATCTGAAGCCCCTCGGTCAAGCAGATACCTTAAGGTTGGCGACAACCTGTTCGTCAGCATACCAGGGACGGCAAGCACTAGGGTGCCAACCGAAGAGGAAATTCTCGATGAAGACATCATCGCCGCTGCTGGACTCAAGATCGTTGACGAGCCACATGCCAGCAGCAGCGAGTCCAAGGAAGAACAGCTCCTCCAAACCATGAGCAAAAACTTTCAAAAGCTCCAGGCGCTTCACCGCACCCGAAAGGAGAAATTAGACTCCAGGGCAGCAGTTATTGAAGCAGTGGAGGCAGATTTCCAGAAGCGCGTCGAGGAAATGCAAGTCTGGTACGCTAAGGCTTTCCAAGAGCTGATGGCTGGCCGGGAACAACTGAGTCAAAGTTGGAGCGAGTTCCTCTTAAAGCAGTCCGACGCCGAGAAGGCACACGAAGAGGCCGCGCAGCGGGCCGCTACAGAGGAAGCTCGCTTAATAGAACGCCGCATTGGGCTCGATGCTCATGAAGAGGACATTGCCGCTCACAAGGAGGCACTTGCCGCCAAGCTCCGCAGCAAGGACGAGGAGATCGAAAAGCTCCTCATGCAGCGAACCCAGGAGCTGGAGCAGAAACACAAGGAGACGCTCGAAGCTCTGGCCATAGATCATGCCGGCAAGTTGAAGGAGGCCATCGATGCCGTCGAAGCTACAGAGGCCACCAAGAACGAGCTGGGTGATAAGGTAAAGAGGTTGGAGGCAGATCTCGAGGATCATGGCAAGGAGCTCTCGACACTCAAAGCCGACAGAGAGAAGACTCTCTACAGCTTGGCGGAGATGCAAACTACCGTATCCGACAAGACCAAAAAGCTCACCTCAGCCAATGAATCCATCGCTGATCCGAATCTGAAGCTGACCATGCTGGAGAAGTCCCTGGAGGACGGCAAGGCTCGCGAGAAGGCTTTGATCAAAGACCTCTGAAATGAGAAGGACCTGCTCAAGAGCGTCGCCGCCACTTATAATGATTTTGAGAAAGGTGTGAAGATCTGGACCGAGCGCCTTGTTGACGTTGCGGAAAGACTTGCAGCAGAACTGTCCTCCATGGGCCTACAGAACTTCAACTACTCTTTTGATGATAGGGTGTCTCCGAGCGCTAGGCTAACCATGTTCTTCGAGAGCATCATTGCTGCCCTGAAGCTGCTCCATTCTAAACGAGCAACCCATCTGGCCAACGAATCCCACAAACTCTGCCGGGCCGTCCTCCTCAAGGTGCCTGTCAAAGTGGTGCACAAGAACCCTGGCATCAACCTTACCAACGTTCTTGATCGCTTGCCGAAGAGTATCGACCTCAAGGTACTCGAAGAGCTTGTCGCGCCCATCGTTGACAAGGTGGACCAAGTCAAGAGGGTCGAAGGCCAGCGCAGGGACTAGCCGCTACGCTTCTTTTTTGTCGCCACCATTTCATGCCAAAGACAGTTTCATCTTAAGTTAGAATTGCGGCAACTATCAATGTAATATAACTTGCTATGTTTTCGATGAATGCACGCTATTTCTCTTGTCGGATTTCTTTCTGTATGGTGCATGCCCTATGCTTATTGGAAAACTTGCCGGCACGCGCACCCTTGCTGTGAGTGCTTTGAGGAACGGATCCATAGCAGCCTGCTGGAGGTGTCGCTACCGGCAAGATACCTTGACGTTTTCAGTGCAGCCACCTAAGCTGTTGAGCGGACTCAAAACAGAGTAAGGGCGCAACCGATCACGACAAGGTTCCTTCGCGTGCAGGTTTTCCATACAAAAGCCGAAATCGTTCAAGGAAAATAATCTTTAAGTAAAAAGAAATTCACTTAAAGTTCTGCAACTTAGCTTTTTTTGTTGTGCTCCTTTCTGCAAGATGTCAACTTTGAACGTCGCCTGTCGGTATCCTCACTCCCCCCGGCAAACTTGTACGCGAGGGAACCTTCTATCTTTTGAGAAAAAAGAAAGAAGAGAAAATAGGGATATGGAACCTTGGCGGTTCGTTAACGCTTACCGGAAGCAAATGTAATACAATATCTTAGATACGCATGCAAATAGATTAACATGAAAATCAATAGGAATTGTAAAACACTTAAGCTTATTCAACTATGCACAGGGTTTGCGCCTAGCTTTGTACAAAGGATCATATGCCTTGCCGGCAAAACTCATACAAAAGGTGGTTGCTGGGAGACCCGGCAACCGCGCCTTATGGGTAGAACTTACGAAGATGTTCGATATTCCAGGAATTGCTCACTGGAATGCCATCCTCGGTCTCCACACTACTAGGAAAAGGCTTATTAGTGGCGCACCTATTTTGGCCATTAATGGCGCACTACAGGTGCGCCACTATCATCACGCCACTAGTAACATATACTAATGGCGCACCCCTGGTGCGCCATTAGTATACCAGACTATAGTGGCGCACCAGGCAATGCGCCATTAGTAAGTCATACGGTGCGCCATTAGTATGCCTCCCAGGGGGCCATATTTACCTTGTGCTCTGGGTTACTAATGGCGCACTAACAGATAATGCGCCACTAGTATTTTTATAGCAGTGCACCACTAATGTGCTGTATGGTGCGCCACTAGTATGAATATTAGGAATATTTTTTTTCTTTTCTGATATTTGCACAGATTACAAAATATATTACTGCACAGAATATAGACAGCAAAACATATAAACAGCAGATTCATCGAATACAATAGAAAATTAGTCTCCGAATACAATTCATCATATTAGCTAGTCTCCGAATTCAAAAGACCAAACAAAGTTAGAACATTACAAGTCTCGAGACCGCGAGTAGCGAGTTTGTCTTCACATTACAAGTCGATATCGATCATCTAAACTACCATCACATAGAAGAGAGCTGCGGTCATCACGATGAGCATCATCGCGATGAAACTGGTCTTCATCCGGTTCCTCCTCCGCTCCCTCCTCTCTCCTGCTAGATAGCGCGCGTATCTAGCTTCCGCCTCCGCCCTAGTGGTGTACCCTTTGTAACTGTTACCGCTGAAACGGTGAACCTGTCTCTGACACTCCTCATAGTCATCGTAGACTCCGGGAACCTTACCCTTGTACACGACATACGACGGCATCTCTATGCACTAGCCAAACAAAACGTTAGTAGCAATTCACAGACAATACATAAGCAATATATAAGTATGCAACAAAAGGATCAGAAGAGAAAAGCAAGACATTAATAGCACGATTCATGGTCCTACTAATAAATAGCATCGATTACATATAAGTTGAACGACTGTCCAAACCAAAGAGACATACAAGTTCATTAAAGTTTAATTACAACATGAGCTAATCGATATTTCAGAACTACATAGCATCACTACTTTTGACTCGACTCAGGGACCAGAGCGTGGATGAAGCTGCCGTCTGTCGTGATGGTCATGAAATCGCGGGCGTTGTCAGCCTACATTTGTAGCGTTGTTTCTATCTCACTGTTGGACGGTTGATATCTGAGGTAGAACTGCCCCAAGGTACGAAGGACATCTTGATGGATGATTTCCGCAAACTCCGACTAGATGCGAAAGAATTCTTGTCTGATGTCCGCGTCCTGGATTGCCGACAAGCGTGCGGCCCAATCTTTGAGACTATTTGGTAGCAGAAGGTGATTATGGTCCCGTACGATCGCCCGCATGTGATGGAGGGCGTAGTAGGCATCCTTCTGACCGCCGGCCTCATCGTTGTGGGCCATGTTTCGCTCTAAATTGGAAAAAAGGTTTGGTCAAAAAGTTGGTTATTGTCAAGGAACAAGATCTCTAAGTTGACCAAATAACCTAATTCTCGAGGAATGTACCCAAAAAGTTGGTTATTGTCAAGGAACAATTGAGAGATGTTTGTGATTTTGCCTAGGTGTTTTGGGATGGAACCTGTTAGTGTGTTGTTCCTAAGGTCCAAGTCCCTTCCTAACCCCCTTCTTCTTGTTTCCTCATTTAGGGTTTGTCGACACCGAGGCATCCTAAAAGCTAAGCTTTTATCATTTAGGGTTTGTCGACGCCGAGGCACCCTAAAAGCCTAAGCTTTCATCATTTAGGTTTTTATTGACACCGAGGCACCCTAAAAGCCTAAGTTTTCATCATTTGGGGTTTATCGATGATGAGGCACCCTAAAAGAATATGTGGTATGGGCTTTTTTAGTAGGTCATCCTACCAGATTAGGGTTTATCGATGACGAGCAACTGACATTAGTAATAACTATGAGTTGATATCACACTTCTATATGTATAACACAAGAGGCAGTTGATCCTACTTAATTAAGTACTAAGATACCCCGGCCCATGCATTAGTCGCAAGTACCCCATATGTCCTATTTTTAGCAAAGTCATGCTAAAATTCACGGAAAATTTCAGCATGACATTTGCTGAAAATAGGACATATGGAGTACCCGAATTTGCCAGAACGGAAGTTAATCGACATTCCGGCAAACTCAAGGGCCTCTCGGGTGGACAAGGCAAAATCATTATCCCAGGTGGACAAGGCAAAATCATTTTCTGGGCAGTAGTTTAACTGAATTTGAGGAGTATCATGTTTACGAAAACATTTGCAAACAAAGATAATGGCAGTAAAACATCCATGCTGAGTATGACATCCATCTTGTGCATTCATATGGTACTACAGCTTCCCTGTAAAGATTATTATTCATATTAAAGATGACCTAGCTAGGTTTCACCGTGGTTTAAATGATGTGTGTTTCGAGACTTCTTGCTTTCTGAACCCAACACCATTAGGTGTAAAAGTAAAGTTATTTTTTCGAATTCTCATACTGAAAGAAAGTAAACCTCCAATGTTAAATAACATTACACGGCACATATTTTGCAATGATGGCGATTTTAAGAATGAAAAGGTGGAGCTTTTGAATTTTGTTGATGATTGCATCATCCCTTCCTGAATTTTTTCAGTGAACATGACAGGCTAACAGGGCATTAATTCCACGAATCATCCAAAATTACAGAGTCAAAAAGATGCACCATACATTTTAGATCAATTCATTTCTAAATATTGAAAATAGAATGGTTGTTATTAAAACAATATAAGTAGGCTGACCTGAAGTACTTAGCACAGACTATCATGAAGATTCGTTTATAGCACAATATGCCGGGACAGAGCAAAAGAATACGACTCAAATGAAGCAACTCATTTATAGCACAATACCTAAAGAAGTAACTCTCCTAATAACTGTACATCAATACCATAAATACATATTGTATATGGCAGATTCAAATGGAAAAAATGTAGTACATGTTCCCTTTTCTAATTCATCTTCAAACTCAGAGATTCGAAAAAGCAAAAATTGCCATTTAAGTTGTACCAATCATGATACAATCATTTGTGCTGGAAAGATATAGATATAGATTATTATGCATCAAGAGCTACCTATCAACAACAATCATCCAATGCTTCTTTGTTTGTGCACTTCCTTATACTGAAGTAGAATTGCTCGTCACTATACCTTTGTTGGACCTCCGGACTTGAAGGAGAGGCGGCGGAATCCGAGGTGGAAGAAGGGCTCGGTGGCGGGTTCGCGGTGCTCCTCGGCTCGGCTCCTGTCCGGTTCGTCGACGTATCCGACGGAGACGACGTAGACGCTCGTGCTGGACTTCTCCGGCCTGCTTCGGTGCTCGACGGCGTGGAGACGGAGACGCGTCGGGGTGGGGTCGGAGGGGGAGGAAGGGGAAGATGGGGAGAGGGAGGCGGCGGGGGCGCGGGGGCGCGGCGACGTAGGGGCGGCGGCCGCAGTGGGTCGGAGGGGGAGGAAGGGGAGGATGGGGAGAGGGAGGCGGCGGGGCGCGGGGGGGGCGGCAGTGGGTCGGGGCGGCGGCGCAGGGGGGGCTGAGAGAGATGTGAGGTTGGGGATCGGGGATTGGGGATTTTAGTGGGGGGAGGGATAGCAATGGCGCACCACCTAGCGCTGCGCCATAAGTAACTTTTTTTTTGGATAGCAATGGCGCACCACCTAGCGGTGCGCCATTAGTAAAAATTTTTTTTGGGTTTTTAGTTGCATTCATTTGTGAATTGGTAAAACATTTATGAATATGAAAAAATATCATCAAATTTGAAAAAATATTCATGAATTCAAAAAGTGCCCATGAAATTTAAGCAGGAAAAGGAACACTAAAAAATAAAATACAACAATAAATATAAATAAAAATTTGTATATCAATGGCGCACCTCATTCGGGTGCACCATAAATACCTTCATAGCAATGGCGCACCCTCCCCTGGTGCGCCATTACTAACTATTTTTTTTGGATTTTTAGTTGCATCTAATAATTTTTTAGAAAATGACGATCAAATTTGAAAACATTTATGAATGTGGAAAAATATCATCAGATTTCAAAAACATTTATGAAAAAATATCATCAAATTTGTTATTTGATTTTTTTTGGATTTTTAGTTGCATCTAATAATTTTTTAGAA
The DNA here is from genome assembly GCA_011799875.1 of Thinopyrum elongatum. Classification (NCBI taxonomy): domain Eukaryota; kingdom Viridiplantae; phylum Streptophyta; class Magnoliopsida; order Poales; family Poaceae; genus Thinopyrum; species Thinopyrum elongatum. The sequence continues at coordinate 334,033,894 of CM022299.1, read as the reverse complement.
AACATTTATGAATATGAAAAAATATCATCAGATTTCAAAATATTCATGAATTCAAAAAGTGCCGCCCATTTCCATATGCCGAAATACAATCAAGAAATGAAGACTACGATTTAAATACAATCGATCTTAGCTAGCTATCTTTTCACAATCTTCTTGCCCTTCTTTTTCGCAAATGGAGTTCTTCTGTTGAACGGACGTCCTTTAGGTAGGGTGGTACTTCTTCTTCTTGTGGTGTATGGCACTTCATCATCGTCGTCATGTTCCATCTTCGGGTCGCCGTACTTGTCGAAGTCTTGCTCATTGGCGACTCTATCCATTCCGATGATCTTCCTTTTGCCTCTCCTCACGACAACACGACTGGGCTTTGACGGGTCGGTAATGAAGAAGCATTGGTCCACTTGGGAAGCCAGTACCCATGGCTCATTTTTCGCGGTGACGTTTGCGCCCGCGGTCTTGGATTTGGCTTCGGGTATAACCATGGTGGTGAAATACCGGTCTTCTTTTAGGACGCTCTTGGCCCATCTGACACGGAACATCGGGACCTTCTCTCCAGCGTAGCTCAGCTCCCAGATCTCCTCGATCCTTCCGTAGTATCTGTCCTTGTCGTTACCGGTGTAGGATTCCATCGTTACCCCGGAGTTCTGATAACCATCGCTCTTCATGTCCTTGTCCTCGGTGTAGAATGTGTAGCCGTTGATATCGTATGCCTCATAGGTCATCAGGTTGTGCTCGGCGCCCTGTGACAAGGCGAATATGAGTTTTTCTTCTGCGGAAGAATCCTCATGTAAAGGGTACGACAGAAGCTTCTCCTTGAACCAACGCGTGAAACATGAGTTGTGCTCTTTGATTATATCTCCGTCTGTCCTCTATTGGCCTCGGTCATTGTACATCTTCTCAATAAAGGTTTTGTGCTCTACCACCCAAGGATCGACCACGTCTATGTGTTGTAGCGCGACTAGGTTTGCTCTTTCAAAGTCGGCGAGTCGACCCTCCAAATCGACATGCATTTCGCGGCGACCATCGCGGTGACCCCATCCAGCGAGCCTGCCGAGGTGCCTATTGACGGGCAGACCAACGGGGTTCTCGATGCCTAGATAATTCGTGCAGTAGGAGATGCACTCTTCGGTCAGAAAGCCCCTGGCTATGCTTCCCTCTGGACGTGACATGTTGCGAACGTATCCTTTGATGACACCATTCATCCTTTCGAACGGCATCATGCTGTGCAGGAACGTCGGCCCGAGTTGGATGATATCCTCCACGATATGGACCAGCAGATGCACCATAACATCAAAGAATGCGGGCGGGAAGTACATCTCAAGCTCGCATAGTATCACCACGATCTCTTCCTGTAGCCTTCTGAGTTGCCTCACGCCAACCGACTTCCGAGAGATGACGTCGAAAAAGTTGCATAGGCCAAATAGCGTTTCACGGACGTGCGCATCCATGATCCCACGGATTGCAACTAGAAGTATCTGCGTCATCAGCACGTGACAGTCGTGAGACTTCATCCCGCTGAACTTCTGCTTCGCTGAGTCTAGGTATCTGCTTATCTTCCCCGCGTAACCGTAAGGAAGTTTTACTCCTACGAGGTAGGTGAAAAACTGCTCGATCTCCTCCTGACTTAGAGTGAAGCACGCGGGAGGGCAGTCATTTCCGATCTTCTTGGCCTTTTTGCCTTTGCGACGACTTTCCGTGTCCGTCGCCTCATCATCATTAGCGTGAAGCTCCTCCCTGATGCCCATTGATTTCAAGACTGCCCTTGCTTTCGGCCCATCTTTGGTCCTCTCTGGCATGTTGAGCAGGGTACCAAGCAGACTCTCGCACACGTTCTTCGTGATGTGCATGACATCAAGGCTGTGAGGCACACGGAGGATCTTCCAGTACGGCAAGTCCCAAAAAACCGACCTCGTTTTCCATACCTTCAGCAGCGGCTCTGGCGCCTTTCGCTTCTTTCCCGGCGGTGGGCACTCTTTCCAATTTTTCAACAGCTCGTCTATTTCCTTGCCGCTCCTCATACGCGGGCGTCTTCGGGGTTCGGTTTCACCATCGAACAGATCCTTGCGTTTTCTCCATGAGTCATCATCGCGAAGCCACCTTCGATGTCCCATGAACACGGTTTTCGAAGACCCGGGATCTCTATCTAGCTGGCGATACGTTGTGTCATCCATGCACCTGATGCAAGCACGAAATCCATGGACCACCTGCCCCGCGACATATCCGTAACCGAGATAGTCTTGCACCGTCGTGAGCAGTGCGGCTCTCATAGGGAAATATTCTTTCTCTGCGGTGTCCCACGTATTGGCTGGCGTTTTCCACAGCGTGTCTAGCTCCTCTTTCAGCAGCCCCAGATACAGATTGATGTCGTTCCCTGGTTGTTTCGGCCCTTCAATTAGCATACTCATATGCATGTACTTCCTCTTCATGCACTTCCAGGGGGGAAGGTTGTACATCCACACAAACACAGGCCAGGTGCTATGTGTGCTTCTCTGGCTGCCAAACGGATTGACTCCATCGGTGCTCGCGCCCAGCATGATGTTCCTTGGATCGTCCCCAAAATCTGGGTATTCGAAGTTCAACGCTTGCCACTGGCTCGCATCCTTAGGGTGACTCAGCATCTTGTCTTTTTTATTTATCTCCGGATCATTTCCGTCATCTTCTCGCTTCTTCTCCTCCCTATCCGCGTGCCAACACAGGAGCTTTGCTGCCTTAGGGTCCGTGAAATACCGCTGCAGACGAGGAGTGATCGGAAAGTACCACACCACTTTTTGAGGAGCTTTCTTCCTCTTCTTGTATCAAGTGACGCTGCACACCGGACATATGGTAGACTCCGCGTGCTCGTCCCGATAAATGATGCAATCATTCATGCACACATGGTATTTCACGTGTGGTAAATCCAGAGGACACACGATTTTCTTCGCCTCCTCGAAACTGGTCGGGCACTTGTTACCCTTGGGAAGACGTTAGTGCCAGAATGACATGTTCTCGTCGAAGCATGTGTCGGTCATTTTGTGTTTTACCTTCATCTCCAGAGCCATGAGCGTTACTTTCAGGTGGGTATCCTCGGGCCTGCATCCTTCATACAATGGAGTAACCGCGTCTATCTCCAGTTGATCCAGCTTGGCTTTCTCTTGGGCGGCAGCTCTTGCGTTATCCGTCTGCTTGAGAAGCAGCTCTTGAATATGAGGGTCCTGCACCCAGCCCATCGATGGTCCATCGTCGTCTGCTCCGGCATCTTCATCTTCATGATCATGCCCTTCGTCTTGATCTTCCTCATCATCATGTCCGGCATCTTCTACATGATGACTGTGTACTGCATCACCGTCGTGATCATGTCCTGGAGATTCTTCGTCTTCTCGCCCGCCCTCGTCGCCGCGGTTGTCTTGCTGCCCTTCCTCATTTCTTGCCCGGCCCCCATGGACGACTTCATAGTCATCTTCATCACCTTGCCACCGATAGCCATCCATGAAACCACGCAAGAGCAGGTGGTCCCGCACCTGTTCGGAATCCGGGTCCGTAATAAGGCTCTTCAGCTTGCATCTTCGACACGGACATCTTATCTCCGTCTCGTTCTTTTGAAGCATCTCGGCCTTCGCGGAGCTCAAAAACCTATTCACGATGCCTTCGGTCATCGTGCGGACCATGGTCGCCTGCGGGGTAGAGCAAAACGATATTTTAGAACAAAGAAAAAATTTGGCATGACTTTGCCTAAAAATAGGACCAAAAAGAATGCATAGTGCCAAATTCTCGCCGAAACAGAAATGAATCAACATTCTAGCAAAATATTGGCAACTATCGCATTTCAAATACCGGTACCTGCAAACACAAACATATGCAACACCACAAACATATGCAACACCACAAACATACGTAGATCTAGGCCATAAAAAGTGCATGTGCACGTTGTTGGAGGGAGAAAAAATTAGATCTACAACATAATTAAAGAAAGCTTTCCCCTTACTTACCTATCAAAAAAAAGGTAATTTAACCACTTAATTTGGGTGAATCTATGGTGCAAATGAGGTGAGGAGGAGGAGGCAGCCGAGACAAGCTTGGAGGAGGAGGTGGAGAGAATGAAGTGGGGAAAGTGAGTGTGGTAGGTGGCTGTCCAAAATATCTAGCTGGTCTCAGGTTACTAATGGCGCACCACCTAAAAATGCGCCATTAGTAACCTTGGTTACTAATGGCGCACCAGTTAGGGGTGCGCCATTACTAGTTTTGGAAAAAATATATATATAATTGTTAGTAGTGGCGCACCGTGGTTGTGGTGCGCCATTACTAGTTTGAACTAGTAATGGCGCACTTCACACAGGTGCGCCATTACTAGTTTTGAAAAAAAAAGTAAAAAAAAATTGTTAGTAGTGGCGCACGGAGCGTGTGGTGCGCCATTAATAGTTAAAACTAGTAATGGCGCACTGTGCGCTGGTGCGCCATTAATAGTTTTGGAAAAAAAATTGCTAGTAATGGCGCACCGTGTGTCTGGTGCGCCATTTGGAAAAAAAATATAGCAGTGGCGCACCACATACATGGTGCACCATTAATGTCCATATCAGCTATAGCCCTTTTCCTAGTAGTGCCAGGTGGTCTGCGCCAGGCCTGGTGACTCATACTACCCGATAAGGGCCTTCCCACTTCGGCGTCAACTTGTTAGAATTCTTGGCCGACTGAACGCGCCGAAGAACAAGGTCGCCTTCCTCAAGACTTTGGGCATGAACCTTGCGGCTATGGTAGCGACGCAAGGCTTGCTGGTAGCATGCAGCTCGCACAGCAGCCTGAAGACGATCTTCTTCAAGGAGCGTAGCGTCATCTTGCCGCAACTGCTCTTGCTCAAGCTCATCATAAGCGAGCACTCGAGGTGACCCGTATATGAGTTCTGTGGGGAGAACTACTTCCGCCCTGTATACTAGGGAGAAGGGTGTCTGGCCAGTGGCTCGATTTGGTGTCGTTATAATTGACCAAAGAACCGCCGGCAGCTCATCAATCCAGCGCCTTCCGCACTTTTTCATCTTGTCTAAAGTCCTTGTCTTGAGACCTCACAACACTTCAGCATTTACCCTTTCCGCATGGCCGTTGCTCCTCGGATGAGCAACAGAAGCAAAATAGATTTTGCTGTCAAAGTCTTGGACGTACTGCACGAAGGTGTGGCTCATGAACTGTGTGCCATTGTTGGTGATGATTCTGTTTGGCACACCAAAATGGCAAACTAGTCCTTTGAAGAACTTGACGGCTGATTGTGCTATCACCTTTCTCACTGCTTCCACTTCCGGCCACTTTGTGAACTTGTCGATTGCGACATACAAGTACTCAAAGCCCCCGGTAGCACGGGGAAAAGGGCCCAATATGTCGAGCCCCCAGACCGAAAATGGCCAGGAAAGAGGGATTGTCTAAGAGCCTGAGCTGGCTGATGTAATTTCTTTGAATGGATCTGGCACGCTTCACACTTGGTTACTAGTGCAGTTGCATCCTGGAGGGCAGTGGGCCAAAAGAAACCTTGCCGGAATGCCTTACCGACAAGAGCCCTTGAGCCTATGTGGGAGCCACATATGCCTCCATGTATCTATGCCAACAGCTCCAGTCCATCTTCCCAAGGAATGCACTTCAATTTCATGCCGTTCGATCTCTTTCTGTACAGGACATTGTCCACGAATTGGTACATACCAGACCGACAGGCAACTTTCTCCGCTTCTTCCTGTTCTTCGGGGAGTTCCCCTGTTTGGAGGAACTGGACGATGTGTTGTGCCCATGCTGGAGCCTAAGGCTCGACAGCAAGGACTAAAGGCATGTCTTCTATCGCGGGAGCGTTTGTCTCTACGGCAAGGGCTCGATGCCCTGCTGGAGCCTGTTGCTCCCTGACAAGCTTGGCGTTGTTCCCGGCAACTTCCTTGCCGGCGGCTTCTGGGAGTTCTGCGGGAAAGTACTGGCCGGAATCCAACCTCCTTCATTTATCTTGCCCCGCTGATGGTGTTACGGATGGTTGAGTCAATCGGAGCACAAAAGTACCTGGTTCCACAGGTAACTTGAGGGTAGCACGCTTTGATAGGTCATCAGCAACGTTGTTCTCTGTTCGAGGAACATGCTCGGTTTGCAGACCGTCAAAGCGCTCCTCCAATTTCCTCACTTCATCTACGTATGCTTCCATCAACGGGCTCTGATAGTCTTTGTTAACTTGCTTGACGACAAGCTGTGAATCACCTATGACGATGAGCTTCTTAATTCTAAGGTCCGCCGTGATCCTGAGACCGGCAAGCAGCCCTTCATATTCTGCAGTGTTTTTTGTTGATCTCTCCCGGGGAAAGTACATCTGAATTACATATTTGAGGTGCTCTCTGGTGGGTGCGACAAGCAGCATGCCAGCACCGGCGCCTTGCAGCGAGAAAGCCCCGTCAAAATACATAATCCAATCTCGATCTGTTTCCTTGCCGGTGAGAGTTATCCCTTGACTTTCTTCGTCTGGCGTTGGGGTCCATTCTGCAATGAACTACGCCAAGGCTCTGCTCTGAATTGTTGAAGTGCTTTCAAATTTGAGACCAAAGCTTGACAATTCCAATGCCACTCCACAATCCTGCCAGTCGCATCTGGATTTCTTAAAATCCGCTGCAACGGGAAGCGAGTGACGATAGTGATCTCATGTGCTTGGAAATAATGGCGCAGCTTCCTCGAGGCCATAAGGAGGCCGAAGAGCAACTTCTGCACGCCAGAGTATCTTGACCTAGCCCCCTGCAAAAGGGAGCTGACAAAATAAACTAGGCACTGCACCATCTTCTTCCTCTGTGTTGCTTCATTTGACTTCGCAAATCCTGCCTTGTCGGCACCAGACTCTGCCGGGGAAAATCCCAGATCGTCGTTTGACGGTCTTGCTGCTGCCGCTGTTTCTTCATCGACTTCTCTCTGCGCTACTAATGCAGCACTAACCACTTGATTTGTCGCCACTAAATATAGCAGCAGTGGCTCTTGTGGTTTAGGTGCAACTAGTGTTGGCGGAGAGGAGAGGTACCTCTTCAAATCTTGCAGCGCTGCCTTTGCTTCCGGAGTCCATTTCATTGGACCTGCCTTCTTCAAGATTTTGAAAAAAGGCAGGGCGTGCTCAGCAGATTTGGAGATGAACCTGGTCAGAGCCGCGATACAGCCGGCAAGTCGACGCACATCTTTGACGCATCTCGGTGCTTCGATCTGCTCAATTGCCTTGATCTTGTCGGGATTTGCCTCGATCCCACGCTGAGACACAAAGAACCCAAGAAGCTTGCCGGATGGAACGCCAAACACACACTTCTCAGGATTGAGTTTCAAATTGATCTTGTGCAGATTTGCAAATGTCTCTTCTAAATCTTGTATGAGCGTTGCTTTGTCCTTGGTTTTAACCACTATGTCATCCATATAAGTTTCCATATTTCTATGTAGCTGAGGCTCAAAACCAATCTGGACCGCTCTCGCAAATGTTGAACCAGCACTTTGCAACCCGAAAGGCATATGTATGAAGCAATACGTACCACATGGGGTGATAAACGCGGTTTTCTCCTTATCTTCCTTTGCCATGAAAATCTGATGGTACCCTGAATAGGCGTCGAGAAATGACAACAAATCACAGCCGGCAGTGGAGTCCACAATCTGGTCGATGCGCGGCAAGGGGAAAGGATCTTTTGGACAGACTTTATTGATATCTGTATAATCAATACAGAGCCTCCATTTTCCATTCGCCTTGCGCACTACGACTGGATTGGCCAACCATGTTGGATGGAGCACTCCTCTGACCAAACCTGCTGCTTCTAGCTTCCTGATTTCTTCGGCAATAAATTCTTGCCATTCCAAAGCTTGCTTCCTAACTTTCTGCTTGACGGGCCGTGTATGAGGACAGACAGCAAGATGGTGCTCAATTACTTCCCTGGGAACGCCGGGGATATCAGATGGTTGTCATGCAAACACATCGATATTCGCCCGCAGGAAAGCAATGAGCGCGCTTTCCTATTTGTCATCGAGGGTGGAACTTATGGTGAAAGTTCCTCCCGTACCATCCTCCTTGACAGGCACCTTCTTAGTTTCTGGTGGAGCTGCCTTGGATTTCTTGCTCTTGCCGGTGGAGCTTTTTGGCACATCCTCAACGGGAGCGCAGCACTCCGAAGAGGTGCGCTTACCATAGTGCGTGCTAGAGGTCTTGCTGGTCTTCTTCTTCCCCCCAGGAGCTTCAGCGGTAGGAGCAAGTGCCTTGGCGGTAGATGCTGCAGCTGCCTCCCGGTAGAGTTGGTCGGCGCAGATAAGTGCATCCTTCCTGTCGGAGTTGACAGTGATGACGCTCATCGGCCCGGGCATCTTCAATGTATTATAAGCGTAGTGCGAGGCCGCCATGAACTTGGCCAGCGCTGGACGGCCCAGAATCCCGTTATACGGTAACAGAATCTTGGCGATGTTGAAAACGATCTTTTCTGTTCTGTAGTTCAGCTCACTACCAAATGTCACCGGCTGTGTGATCTTGCCCTTCGGCTGGCTCCTTCCTGGATTGATCCCTAGAAACGTGCCCGTTTCCTCGAGATCTACATCAGGAATTTGCAACCTCTTGATCACACTAGGCGAGATCAAGTTCAAACCGGCCCCACCGTCAACTAAAATTTTTGTCACCTTGAGGTTGCGAATCATTGGTGAAACCAACAATGGCAAACACCCGACCGCAGTTGTGCGATCCGGGTGATCCTCAGCGTAAAAAAGATAGGCGTGTTGGACCATTTCAGAGGCTTCCGGGCATCGACTGACGGCTTTGTCGCATTAATCTTGCGCATCCACTATTTAAGTTGGTGGTGAGAAGAATGCAACGAGGCGCCTCCGTCAACGCACATAGCTTCTGTAGCCTTTTGGAACTTGTGCTCGCTGGACTCATCGTCCTCTTCGTTGTCATCATCACCCCCCTCTTCCTTGTTGTTGCCTCGAGCGGGCCTCTCCTTCTGTTGCTTGGCCTTACCGCGGTGACCTCCTCGGCCACCATGTTTCTTGCCAGACCCTTCAGCGCCATCCTAGGCCCTCTCCTTATCTCGCCTTTCATACTCAGCCTTCTGCCTCTCGGCAAGCTGCTCAACTTGCCGGCAATTCTGGAGATCATAGCCCTTGGTGCGATGGATCTTGCAATATTGCTTGTCGGAGCCCTCCGGCTTGTCGGCAGCCGCCAAGGACTGACAGGAGCTTGGTGGACTCCGGTAAAGGTGCCAACAAACTCATGACACAAATCTCCCCAGGAGGAAATGGAATTCTCCGGCAGATGCATCAACCACGACCTGACGTTGGGCTTAAGTACCAACGGGAAGTAGTTGGCGAGTATCTTGTCGTTTCGAGCCCCGGCAGCCTACACCGCGATGGTGTAGATGCTCAAGAACTCCGACGGGTGAGTCTTTCTGTCGTATTTCTCCGGGACCTCCGGCTAGAACGTTCGGGAATTGGGCCACTGGACACGCCGTAGCTCACGGGTAAACGCTGGGCAACCCACCTCATAAGGTAAGTCGCCAGGGTCCCTCGACGCAAGCTTGTCCACAGTGGGTCCCGCACGTCTGTCAGATTGATAGCACGCTTCCCGTCGCCACTTGATGGTGGTCCGAGCATCTTCTCTGCTTTGCTCCCGAAGAACTTGACGTTGATCGCGGCGAGTTTGTGGATCTGATGACGCCGTGGAATCGTCATCACAGCCGTCGATCCGCCGAGTTAGCGACCGCTGTTGGTATCATGGAGGAGAGTGCACCGTAGTTGTACCACCTCCAGTCTTTTCGCCATCGGAGCGTGTCGGCTCGACGGACCGTCGCCGCGAAGGCTCCACCTGCTGCGGCCCATCTCCATTGACGAAGCCGATGAGGCTCTGAATTGCAGCTCTCCATTCTTTGAGCTTCTCCGTAGCGGGAGGGAAATCCAGGAGCAGCTACGCTCGCGCCAATGCTTCTGCTGGTGTAGGCGGCGGCGAAAGGTGCGAGGAACGTGAGGTGCTCTGACTCCTAACCGTGTTAGAAGGAGCTCCACCACGGTCCCGCGACCGCGCCGCGCTTCCACCGGCATCTTGGCGTGCATGCCGGACCCGCCCAACTCGGGAATGATGTGTAGGGGTCTTTCCTTGGGGACACCTAGAACCACCGACGTCACGGCGCTGTTCATCACGCACAACCTGAGAAGGCCGCCGCGCATGCGCCGGCGTGGGTGTCTTAGAAGGCGCCATTGTCGGTGTCAAAACTGGCGGATCTCGGGTAGGGGGTCCTGAACTGTGCGTCTAAGGTCGATGGTAACAGGAGACGGGGGACACGATGCTTACCCAGGTTCGCGCCCTCTCTATGGAGGTAATACCCTATGTCCTCCTTGATTGATCTTGATGAATATGAGTATTACAAGAGTTGATCTACCACGAGATCGTAATGGCTAAAACCCTAGAAGTCTAGCCTGTCTGATGATGATTACCCCTACGGACTAAAACCCTCCGGTTTATATAGACACCGGAGGGGGCTAGGGTTGTACAAAATCGGTTACAGAGAAAGGAATCTTCATATCCGAACACCAAGCTTGCCATCCACGTCAAGGAGAGTCCCATTCGGACATGGGAGAGAGCCTTCTGTCTTGTATCTTCATGGCCCATCAGTCCGGCCCACATCACGTAGCCCGGATGCCCGAGGACCCCTTAATCCAGGACTCCCTCCGTAGCCCCCGAACCAGGCTTTCAATGACGATGTGTCTGGAGCACAGATTGTCTTCAGCATTGCAAGGCGGGTTCCTCCTCCGATTACTTCAAAGTACCTGACTCAAGGAGCTGTATTCGGCCTTCCATTTAATGTCGTGCTCATCGGCTTCCATGCCTTCATGACTTCAGTTTCCACGTGTCGAGCGAATACAAGAGGTCGGGGTATCTTTGCACATAACTCCCTGACCATGTAAGAAAGGCATCTATTTAAAGAGATTGCATCTTCAGATCCATTTCACGCCAAGCGGGAAATCCTCAAAGACTGCTAGGAGAAACCATTCCAACATGGCTAGCGCTCCCAGTTCTTCCACCCGGCCCCATGGCTCCAAGAAGGGCGACCGGGAAAGATGTTCTGTATCCCACGATCAGCTGGTGAGGCTCCAAACACTGGGATTTCTTCCCCCCGCGGATCTGGTCCCTGTTCGAGCAGGTTTGACCTCCTTCTCAGGCGAAGTTTTGGCGGAAAATTTTCCCAATCCAACCAGGGGGAACGGGTGTGCTTCATTCCTTATTTGCTAAGAGGCGTTGGGTTTCCAATCCACCCTTTCCTCCGAGGACTCCTGGAGTATTATGGCCTCCAACTGCACAACCTCACGCCGGCCTCTATCTTGCACATCGTGGGTTTTGTTGCCCTTTGCGAGCTTTTCATAGGCTGCGAAGCCCACTTTGATTTATGGAGAAAACTATTCTGCCTCGTCGCTCGTACCCAAGAGGGATCCATATTCGAGGTGGGCGGCACCAAATTATGGCGCATAGCCGGGACCGGATACCTATCCGGCACACCGAAGAAGGCATCCGAGGAGTGGCCCTCAGAGTGGTTTTATATTGAGGACGTCACTCTCCCTGACCCAATCCGAATGGGTCTCCCCGAATTTTCTAGCGCTCCTTTGAAGAAACGCCACAACTGGCGCCCTAGGAGCCTCGAGGAGGAAGATAGTGTGGAAATCCATCAATTAATGAGCAAGATAAAGATGCTCGCCCAGTCCGGATTATCAATTATCGGGGTAATGGCGATCTCCATAGTGCGGGGTGTCCAGCCACTCCAATTCAGAGGGCTCCCCATGTGGCACTACAATGGGGAAGATGACGCCTCACGCTGCGGCCGGAAAGGTCCGGACACCCCCGCCGCTCTGGCCAAAATATTGGCCGATCTGTACAACGGGGAGACAGAGAAATTTATTCGTCTTAAACGCTGAGAGGGATTTTCCATGTACAATCCTCCCAGCTGGGTGAGTTTTAATCCCACCACCATACTCAATCCTTTCCATGAGTCACTTTTGATTGATACTAACTCGTCCATTCATAACAGGAATGGCGAAAGGTCGTCACAGGGATCTACAGCCCGGCTCCACAACCGGAGGACCATAACCGGGATCTTGACCCCGGATTCGAAAAGGATCCAGACATATTTATGGAGCTCGAGGGGGGAGTATTTTACCAGGCGAGCTACGATGGCACAGAAGTGGCCATTATAGCCGACTATCCCGGCCTCCTTCCTGCCTCACACGTAAGTAATCAGGAGACCTCTCCTCCGAAAGAGCTTCCTCATTCTGCCTAACCCACCGCACTGTCTCGTGTTCCAAAGGGGAGGCACTCGGCGTGCCATGTTACGCCCGAGGCGACTCAAAAGAGAGCGGCGCCTACATTGGGCAAGCCTTCGAAGAGGAAGGCAAACGAAGTCATGATCGAGCCGTCATCAAAGAGGTATGGCTTTGCAAATATGCCACTTGGCAGTCACATCCAACTGTGACATTGTCTGCTTGTGTCTCATCAGGAAGAGCGTTCGCCGGACTATGTCCGGGGGTCCTGCAAGTCACGCTCCCAACAGCCAGGCTTCAGAACCTGCCATAAAGACGAGGGCCGATACGGGAGTGACGCCGGATTGTCCTTCGGCGGAGGATTCGGATGATGTATCCATCACAAACTCAGAAGTGGAGAGCGCCATGAATCATCGGCGCCGGAGGGCCGCTCTTCGCGACCCCGGCTTTACAAAAGAGGCATTTAATGCCTTCAGCTCGGCTGATGCATACATCCGAGCTGCTCGAGACGGGCTTACAAGAGCCACAGACCAGCATTTGAAAGATATGCGGGTAAGTTCACATCGTACAAACCTGATAATTATATACCAGTAGCCCCCGAGACTTGAAGCAGTTGATACAACTGATTTAAGGATCGTTGTATAACCAGGTTCTTACAGAGAAGAACAACCTGTTGTCTCAAGAACTGGAAAAGTGTCGGACTCAGCTAACTGTTGCCACCGCCGAATTGGAGAAATCCAAGGAGGCGTCGCCTGGTAATGTTCCCCTCCATCGAGAAAATATAATCATATACCAGCAATGCTAACAGTGTTGCATATCTCATGGCAGGATCTTTAGATCAGCTGAAGGAGGCACATGAAATTGCGCAAGCGGATAAACAAGAAGCAAAAAGGCTACTGGCCGCGGGCGAACGTGTGTTGACACGGGTCAGGGAGGATAAAAACAAGCTGCAGGATTCCAACATCCTGCTGGGCGAAGAACTGAAAGATGTGCGAGCCCAGCTCGCTGACTCCGTGAAGGAAAATAAGAGGCTACGAGGCGGCATATTCAGTATGCTTTTGAACCTACCTCCATGTAATTCGGCGAGGAAAGGAACTGACAGATTTATGTCTGCAGGTATGCTGACCGGCCGTCCTGAAGAGGAAATGTCCGGATCTTCAGGCGATCTGCTACAAGAGCTGTCGCAAATGTACGAGCGAGCTCGGCAGGCAATGCGGAGTGTTGCTAAGGCTTTGTGGCCATCCACCTCCCCTCCAGGAAGTATGGAGGAACTTGTACAGCTATTCAAAAGAGCGCGGAGATGTTTCCGATTATGGAAGATATCGGCTTGCCGAGAAGGTGCGAGAGAGGCCTGGGCCATGGTGAAAACACGGTATACCAAGCTTGATCCGAATCATATGGCTCGGGTTGGACCTCGAGGATCAGACGGAAAAGAAATTCCGGTTAGTTTAGTATATGACCAAGTAAAGGTAGCCGCCGAATTGTCCCAACAGGATTGTAGGCGAGACAGCCTGTTGGACGGCATAGAGGAAGAAGTTTTTGAGTCTAAGTGACTATGTGATTGACAAATTTGTCCCTAGCCGGATTGTAAAAACAATTGTCATGGCGGACCTTTTCGCTTCGACCTCCGGACCCGAAGGTGCGGAGTGTTTCCGAATACCCGCACGGTAATATAGACCGGGGTATGCGTGGAAACCAGGCGTAGGGGTCATAGTTGCTTGAACAGACAAGTTGTATCCGGCTAGCTATGTTATATTACATGTGATTGTAAGAAACATCTTCCAGAGAGAATAGTTCCGTTAAGGGTTCCTTTCCCTGGGTGAACATGCGTTAATGTTCATGTCCGAACTGTGATTAAAAAATCGCAGTGTACAAAGCATCTGGGGGTTCATAGTGTAATGAATGAAAAAAAAACATCTTTAGTTCGCCGACCGAATATTCCCTTAAGAACGCTAGCTTTCGGCTTCACCCAGTCTGAGGTACACATCCGGTTGACCCGGCAGTAACAATCGCAGAGGTGCTCCCTTTATGCCCTAGCCGAACTAACGGGAACATAGGGCATAAGCACAGGAGCCAGGCAACCCAGCTTGGCCAAAACTTAAGTCATAACAATGCATATAATGGCGAAGAAAAGGTACATATGGGAAAAGACACATATGAGGTGACCTTGATGCTCGGAAAATAATAATAATAAGCTTCTGTACAAGAAGCCCCCAGGTATTATGGACGTACATATTTAAGGATGTGTACGTCATAGGTGCGCGGTTTAGCCGCACAAGAGCTTAAAGCTAGGAAAAAAAACCGAAAGAGAGTAAAAAAATGGTAATGGACAAAAAGGGAGAAGATGACGAACAAAGAGTCCAGCACTAGGTGTAGAATCTTCGGAGTCTGGCGGCGTTCCATGGGTTCGGCTCCAAGCGATTGTTTGATGCTTCATGCAGGTGGTACGCTCCTCCAGTGAGAACTTCGTCAATGATGAAGGGACCCTCTCATTTGGGCTTGAGTTTGTCCTGCCAATCAAGCTCGGCCTCTCTCTCTTCATACATGCGCACTCGTGGTGAGTCATGCATAATGTCGCAGGGCAACACGGCCTCTGCGCCGTACACCATGAAAAACGGTGTGTATCCGGTAGTGCGGTTGGGCGTGGTCCGCAGCCCCAGAGTACGGAGTCGAGCTCCTCCACCCAGTGCTTGTCTGATTCTTTCAAAGACCGCACAAGTCTGGGCTTAATGCCGCTCATAATAAGACCATTAGCCCGTTCGACTTGACCATTTGTTTGCGGGTGATAAACGGAGGCATAATCGAGCTTAATGCCCAGGTTAGCGCACCAGGTTTTCACCTCGTCGGCTGTAAAGTTGGAGCCATTGTCTGTGATAATGCTGTGTGGAACACCATAACGGTGTACGACACCAGATATAAAGTCTATCACTGGTCTGACTTCGGCCGTTTTAACCGGTTTGGCCTCAATCCACTTAGTGAATTTATCTACCATGACCAGCAGATATTTTTTCTTGTGGCTTCCCCCTTTAAGGGGTCCGACCATATCAAGCCCCCAGACCGCGAAAGGCCATGTAATGGGGATTGTTTGTAGCGCGGTAGGTGGCATATGGCTTTGATTAGCGAAAAGCTGGCATCCGACACAATGTTGGACAAGGTCCTGTGCATCTGCTCGGGCTGTAGGCCAAAAGAAACCTGTACGGAAGGCTTTACTCACAAGGGCCCAAGCCGCGGTGTGGTGACCGCCAAGGCCAGCATGAATTTCGGCCAGGACCTGCCGCCCCTCTTCTTTCGGAGATACATCTTTGAAGGACTCCGGTAGCGCTTTTCTTGTAGAGCTCACCGTCATGGACCTTGTAGGCTTTTGAGCGCCGGACAATGCAGCGAGCCTCGTTAGGATCCTCAGGGAGCTCTCGCCTATTAAGGTAGGCCAAGAAGGGTTCGGTCCATGGGGCAATTACTGCCATTATGAGATGGGCCGATGGTGTTGCTTCGGTGGCTGAGCCCCCGATCATACCGGTATTGTGCTCGGACTCAAAGGGTATGGTCGGGTCCGGGCTAGTGTTGCCGCTCTCATCCTACCACACCACGGATGGCTTGAAGAGCCGTTCCAGGAAGATGTTAGGCGGGACGGGGTCGCGCTTGGCTCCCATGCGAGCAAGGACATCCGCCGCTTGATTACTTTCTCGAGCCACATGATGAAACTCGAGTCCCTCGAACTGGGCTGATATTTTGAGTACGGCGTTACGATAGGCCGCCATTTTTGGATCCTTTGCATCAAAGTCTCCATTTATTTGGGATATTGCAAGATTTGAATCCCCGCGCACCTCTTGACGTTGTATGCCCATGGAGACGGCCATCCGAAGACCATGCAGTAAAGCCTCGTATTCGGCTGCATTGTTAGAGTCTGTATATAAGATTTGGAGTACGTACTGGACTGTGTCTCCCATTGGGGATGTTAAGACGACGTCCGCTCCCAAACCAGCCAGCATCTTAGAGCCATCAAAGTAAATGACCCAGTTGGAATATGTGCCGTACTCTTTAGGGAGTTCGGCTTCTGTCCATTTGGCGATGAAGTCAGCCAACACTTGGGATTTAATGGCTCGATGTGGTTTATACGTTATGTCAAATGGCAGGAGCTCAATGGCCCATTTGGTAATCCGGCCCGTAGCATCGCGGTTGTTTATTATGTCATTGAGTGGTACTTCGGAAGCCACCGTGATCGAGCATTCTTGAAAGTAGTGTCGTAGCTTCTGGGATGCCATGAAGACCGCGTATGCTATTTTTTGGTAATGAGGGTACCGGGATTTGCATGGTGTGAGGACTGTGGATACATAGTATACCGGCTTCTGAAGAGGGAATTTGTGTCCGTCCTCCTCTCGTTCAACGATGAGCACTGTGCTCACCACCTGGTGTGTCGCAGAGATGTATAACAACATTGGTTCGCCGACGTTTGGCGCGGCCAGGATTGGGTTGCTTGCTAAAAGATCCTTTATTTCTTCCAGTCCGGCCGTTGCTGCATCCATCCACTTGAAGTGGTCGGTGCATTGGAGAGGGCGATAGAGTGGCAATGCTTTTTCTCCAAGTCTGGAGATAAAGCGGCTTAAAGCTGCCACGCATCCGGCTAGTTTTTGGACCTGTTTAAGGTCTGTTGGTGTAGCCAATTGTGACAAAGCTCGAATTTTGGCTGGATTTGCCTCAATTCCTCTATTGGAAACAATGAAGCCTAGCAGCTTTCCAGCGGGAACGCCGAAAACGCACTTTTCCGGATTGAGCTTGATGTCATATGCATGGAGGTTGTCGAATGTGAGACGTAAGTCGTCTATTAATGACTCGACGTGTCTAGTCTTGATGACGACATCATCAACATATGCTTCAACTGTCTTGCCGATTTGCTTTTCCAGGCATGTTTGAATCATGCGTTGGTAGGTAGCGCCGGCGTTTTTAAGCCCAAAGGGCATAGTGTTGAAGCAGAAAGGCCCGTATGGGGTAATGAATGCCGTTGCGTCTTGATCGGACTCCTTCATTTTGATTTGATGGTATCCGGAGTATGCGTCGAGGAAACACAGTGAGTTGTGTCCTGCGGTAGCATCAATGATCTGATCGATGCGGGGGAGGGGGAAGGGATCCTTAGGGCAGGCTTTGTTGAGGTCTTTGAAATCGACGCATAGGCGCCAGGATTTATCCTTCTTTGGCACCATCACCAGGTTTGCTAGCCAGTCCGGATGTTTTATTGCTCTGATGAATCCGGCATCGATCAACTTGGCCAGCTCCTCCCCCATAGCTTGTCGTTTGGGTTCGAAAAAGCGCCGCAGTGTTTGTTTGACCGACTTATATCCCTTCAATATATTGAGGCTGTGCTCGGCCAACCTGCGTGGGATTCCAGGCATATTAGAAGGGTGCCAGGCAAATATGTCCCAATTTTCGCGTAGGAACGCTCATAATGCGGCGTCAACCGTTGGGTCCAGCTGGGCCCCGATAGAGGCTGTCTTCTTGGGGTCCGTTGGGTGAACCTGAAATTTGACAATTTCGTCTGCTGGTTTGAAGGAGGTGGATTTGGGTCACTTGTCCAGGATTACGTCGTCCCTATCCACCGTGGAGCGTAGTGCGGCTAATTCTTTGGCCACGAGGGCTTCGAACAATGCCTCGAGGGCCAGGGATGCGGTTTTGTTCTTGGCGCGGACTGCTATGTCCGGATCACTGGCAAGAGTGATAATACCATTGGGCCTGGGCATCTTGAGCTTCATGTACCCGTAATGAGGTATAGCTTGGAAGCGTGTAAATGCATCTCGCCCCAATAGGGCGTGATATCCGCTATTGAAAGGGGCCACTTGGAAGGTCATCTCTTCGGACCGATAATTCTCCGGCGTGCCGAATACCACGTCGAATGTGATTTTTCGCGCACAGCACGCCTCCCGACTGGGAATGATTCCTCGGAAGGTCGTGTTACTTTGCTTGATGCAGCTCCTGTCTATTTCCATTTTGTTGAGTGTGTCCTCATAGATGAGGTTTAGTCCGCTGCCGCCGTCCATGAGTACTTTGGTGAGCCGAAAGCCGTCCACAATTGGACTGAGGACCAAGGCAGCTGGTGCCCGGACTGTCCTGGATTTTGGTTCGTCACTGGCATTGAAAGTTATGGCCGTGTCGTTCCAGGGGTTTATTGCTGCGACTTGGCAGACTTCGGCGAGGTCGCGGAGCGCCCTTTTGCGCCTATTGTTTGAAGCGAAGGTCTCGACGACCGTCAATACTCTAAGGTCGTCGTCTTCCGGGGGGTGTTGTTCTGAGGTGTTTTTGGCGGGGATATTCTCGCCGCTCTTGGCCACTTGCCAGAGTATCCAACATGCTCTAAGGCTATGAGTTGGTACAGTATCTGGTGTTGTATGTATTTTGCATGGCCTATCAAGCCATCCCTCCAGAACGGTTCCGCACCCCGTAATGGGCCTTGATTTCTTTAATATTGGGTCGGGAACCCCATAGGGGTGCATCTTTCTTGCTCGGACGAGGGGTTGAGTGGAAACCAGTGGTTCCCGAAGAGCTGCCTGAGTTTTCCAGGTGCTTTCCATTGCGTAGTACTTCTGTACTATGGTTGCCAAGTCAGCGAAGTGTGATACACGACGGCGGTTGATGGCGTTGAGGATTCCTTCATCCGTGCAATTGTTGCAGAATACTGAGATCGCGTCTTCGTCGCGGCAATCTTCAATCTTGTCTTTGACAAGGAGGAATCTGTCCCAAAAGTGATGGACTGTTTCCTGAGACTGCTGTCGTACGTACATGAGATCGCGTATATCTGGGTGGGTGGGTGGCTTTAAATCCGAACCCTGACCCAGTTTAGGATCCGGAGTTTGAGAAACTTCCGAGCTTAATAGTTTGGGCTCCGGGATATCGACTGATTTTTCGGGCCCATCATCCGATTCTAGGTTCGGAGGACAGGGCGCGCCATTCTGCAGACAGGTATCCGGCTCTTCGAGCTTGGAAATCTGAACATAGTTCGTCCTCAACACAGGGGAAGAGTTGTTGTTTTGCTCCTCAACCACCGCTATCTGATGGGTGATCGGTGGAGATTTGATTTCTCTCTGATCGGGTCTAAGCCCAATCCGATTGTAGTCTGTAGCGACCCCCAAGGCGGCGATGCGATCCAGGAGTTCGTTTAAAGATGACAACTCCGTCGGATCCATCTGTTTGGAGTATTCGGAGTCAATGCGGAGGCGATTTTCGATGACCCGAGAAGTCATCGTCGGCTTAACGTCCGAACGGGCGGTCATGATAAAGCCGCCCAGCCGGAGGGTCTGGCCTGAGGCCAGGGCTCCTTCAGCGGTGATATTGTCCTTGATAACAAGGCGAGCCACCAACCCTGTTTTTGACGTCACAGCGGAACTCTCAATGAAAGCACCAATGTCGGTGTCAAAACCAGCGGATCTCGGGTAGGGGGTCCCGAACTGTGCGTCTAAGGTCGATGGTAACAGGAGACGGGGGACACGATGCTTACCCAGGTTCGGGCCCTCTCTATGGAGGTAATACCCTACGTCCTGCTTGATTGATCTTGATGAATATTAGTATTACAAGAGTTGATCTACCACGAGATCGTAATGGCTAAAACCCTAGAAGTCTAGCCTGTCTGATGATGATTACCCCTACGGACTAAAACCCTCCGGTTTATATAGACACCGGAGGGGGCTAGGGTTGTACACAGTCGGTTACAGAGAAAGGAATCTTCATATCCGAACGCCAAGCTTGCCATCCACATCAAGGAGAGTCCCATCCGGACACGGGAGAGAGCCTTCTGTCTTGTATCTTCATGGCCCATCAGTCCGGCCCACGTCATGTAGCCCGGACGCCCGAGGACCCCTTAATCCAGGACTCCCTTAGCCATCCCGTCCTTGGAGTTCGCTGCGTCACCTGTAGGTAGCACGGCTCCATCCTTAGACCTAGCGGCGTGTGGGTTGTTGTCACCGCTGTGAATGATGCCGCTCGCCTGGCTTTGATCGCCAGAGCGTCATGGAGGCTCAAGACCTCCACCTCCTCCATCTGCGTCCACGCCGTCGCCCGTCCGTGAAGGCACGGGCAAACCAGACGCGGATGGACCAACTGCCGCGAAACCCTTCTTCTTGGGAGCCATGGCGACGAAAATGATCAAGAGACTAATGCGCTGATTGGTAGATCAGGTCCCTACCTAGCGCGCCAAAGATGTCGGCATATGACACCTATGGGATCGCGTGGATCCCTTTTACGGTTCGGCAGGGAGACAGGTATGCACAAAGAGTAGATCCAACGATCAACGCGAGGGGATTTTTACCCAGGTTCGGGCCGCTGAGAAGCGTAATACCCTACTCTTGCGTTGGTTTATTGTGGGTGTTTAAGCCTAAGCTTCAGGAGCGCTCGCAGTGAACAGTATGTTCAAGCAGCACCTACGCATGCAGAATGGGCCAGAGAGTCCTCCCACTATAGCTATGCCTTGGGCCTCCTTTTATACGTCCAAGGGGTCACCAACAGTGGCGTACAGTACATACAAGAGGTGTAAAGTTGCTACAGTGTTTACATGTTTATCACTGACGACTTAGGACATACGCATTAAATGCTCCGTTTAGGTGTCCCTTACTTTCTTGGGGACGGAAAAAGGGCCCGTCCCATCAGCACCGCTTAAGCCTGTCCACCACCAGTGCCATGACATGCATCCAGGAGGACAAAACCCAAATGACAGGCTGGCCGTTTCGCTGGAGCGGTGGCAGGGTGGCGGAGTCTTGCCGGTTGCGAGTCTTGCCGGGTCTTCGCAAGCCATCCCGGCAAGTATCTTGCCGGGGATCCGGCCTTTGGGTTTTTGTCTTCTGGCCACTGGTTTGAATGCCTTCTTGATAGTCTTGCACTTGCTTCCAGCTGTCCCCTAGCAAGCCTTGCCGCTGGGATGGCTACAACCGTCCATGCACAAGTATGGGTTACTAAAGGACCCAAACTTTAGTACACCGACAATAGGACTGGTCATCCGTCTCTGAATTCTCCTCTAAGGAGCTATCTATAACCAGCAAGATATCTGCTTCAGCAGGTAGCATTGTCTGGTCTGAAGACCTTGTTTTCACTCCAGATTTTTCCATCACCAATTCAAATGGCTGATGCACAGGAAGAGTAGTTGAATATACAAACATTGTCGACAAAGGGAATACGTAATACAAAAAAAGGATGGCATGATATAATTCACATATATGACGCTTGGCTAAACAGCATGGCATTGCATAATTCACGTATATAATGCCTTGCAACAAGATATCATTGCATAATTCACATATATAATATCTTGCAACAAGATGACATTGCATAATTCACATATATGGTAATTAGACACTAAACAGGTGGCATTCACACAAAGTATGTCTAAACTAAGCAAATGACATGGCAATGCAAGACACCATATGCACGATATGAGAAAATATAACCCTACCAAGTTAGAGCAAGCACCTCGGGGGGGGGGGGGGGGGGTGGGAAATAGGACTGGTCGTCTGTCTCTGAATCCTCCTCTGAGGAGCTATCCGTAACCGGCAAGACATGCGCTTCGTCAGATAGCATTGTCTGCTCTGAAGACCTTGTTTTCACTACAGATTTTTCCATGACCGTGTCGAATTTCTGATGCACAGGAGGAGTAATTGAATGTACTAACATTGTTGACAAATTTAATACATAATAAAAAAGGGATGGCATGATGTAATTCACATATAAGATGACTGGCTAACCAGGATGGCATTGCAAAATTCACATATATGATGCCCGGCTAAACATGATGGCAGTGCATGATTCACATATATTATATAGAAACTAAACAGATGGCATTCACACAATGCATGTCTAAACTAAGCAGATGGCATATTTTATGTATCAAGTAAGCAATGCAAGGCACCATACGCATGATATGACCAACATCAGCATGCCAAGTTAGAGCAAAAGACCTCAGGGGGTAAATAGGAGTGGTCTGCTCCCTCTGAATCCCCCTCTGGACAGTTATCTTCCTCTTGATTACAGTCTGGAATGGGGGGAGGGGGGGTTGCTTTTGCGCCCACCATGGAGCGACGTCTGCATGAAATTTTATTGCCACGAAAGGCTCGTCTCTTTTGCTCTACATGTTCCGTACCATTGTGTACAATAACTGACATGCATAGGAATAAAACATAGTGAGATTATGTAAGGAGTGCATGCACAAATCCAGAGTGATGGTAGCAAACTATGGATAGACCCAAAACCAATGATAGCAGGCAGATAATAGCTTCAGTTAAAAAATACAGATAATGGCTCCTTTAATGTTTGTTTCCACCCAACATAAAACTCATAGTAGACACCCGAGATTAACCAGATAGTAGACAGATAGTATTAAATGCTTCCCAATATGTACCCCACAACCATTTAAAAACTCAAGTTTGAGCATTAGTTTGGACCTGACTCGGAGTCTAATCGGTGAACAGGACGATAAAGTAGCATGTCATCATATTAAGCGATGCATAACATAAGCAGACACAAAAGAGTGCGACCTCTCTTGTGGACCCGTGTAGTCCTCAAGGTCATCTGCTCAGTTGATGATGGTAATGTAGTTGTCGTGGCTGTCGGTGGCGGGGAAGAAGATCTGAGGCAGTGAAAGACAGTCTGGAGGGAGGATCCCTGCTGTGGGGAACCCTTCCATCGTTGGAGCAGCTGAGCTGGGGTGGACCACATCGCAGTAGGAGCGGGACAAACAACACAAGGTTTTCTTTGACACATATCTGTAACAGAAGTAATTCTGTAAGGGCTTGTTTGAATTGGAGGATTCTAACAATGCAAGGATAGCAAATACACAGGAATAGGATAGGAATACACGTGCAAACACAGAGAATTTAAAAACACAGAATTTCTGCCAATCTGGGTGTTTGGTTCACAAGAATTGGAAGATCACAGGAATGCAAATAAGCATGGTGAAATTAAGTCAAACCATAAGAAAATTTACGGTTATAATGCTATTATGCTACTATCTCTTAGTCTTGTGCTTCATGGATAGGAATTTGAAAAGGAGGCCAAGTGGATATTAAAATTCCTACGGTTTTTCTTTCAAGGAGACACTAAAGGAACAAATCCTACAGTTTTCCTTTGCTCCATTCCTTTGAACCAAATGCATGAATAGTAGTACCATAGGAAACTTTCCAATTCCTATGTTTTTCCTTCACTTTTCCTTTCAAGCACTGGCGATTCTAGTAGGCAGGCTTGAATAGGGAAAAAGCCTACACTCCAAAAATGTTTTTGTGCTACTTCTACTACTTTGGACCCAGGCCACTGCCCTACTAGCTCAACTCCCAGGCCCATCTACAAAAGCACAGCTCAAACACGCAGAAATAAATAATGATGGAGTTCGAGAGAGTCCATCACGGATAGCTAAGTTGCCTGGTACCTCACTGCTTGTCATATAGTAGGAGAAACTAATCGTATTTCACGTTACTACGCGTGTTCAGTGGACAGTATATATAACATGTAGAGTAAAAAAGTGATGCAACAAGTGTACAACCTCTTTGGCGAAGCCATGTCGATCTCAACATCATTTGGTTGGTCGGTGAGGATGAGGATGCTCCGGTTGATGTGGCTGTCAGAGGAGGGGAAGGATATCTTAGGCGCCTGGAGATGGAGCCGAGGGTACTGCTTCGCTGTGATGGAGGGTTTCATCGTTGGAGCAGCTCCGGTGAGTTGTACGATGGCGAGGCTGAAGCAGGACAAGAGAGACAATGTTAACCTGAGTGAAATTCTAATAGCATCTCCAATAGATGATGTAAAATACATAACCACAAAGTGCTAGATGTAAAATACATCAGCCGCCCATCTCTGAACTTAACTGTCGAAACTGAATTTAACTGTCAAAACTGAATTTTACTGTCGAAACTGAATTTTGCTGTCGAAACTGAATTTTATTGTCGAAACTGAATGCACTAGTAGCAGAAAAGCAGTAGCAGTAGCAGTAGCGCCCAGAGCAGCAGCACGTGCGAGAGCCGGGGCAGCTGGTCATGTAGCAGCATCTCGGGTAGCAGCTACAGGGGCTCGAGCGAGAGCAGGATCTGCTGCTCGTGCAGCAGCAGCGTGAGCAAGAGTAGAGCAGCAACACAAGCAAGAGCAAGAGCAGCAGTGCGAGGAAGAGCAAGAGTAGACCATGCAGGGGACCGAGAGCAAGAGCAGAGCAGCAGCGCGAGCGAGAGCCAAAGCAGCAGCAGCTCCTACTAATGTGGACGTCGCTGCCTAGGGAGCGACACCGTAAAGGAAGTGTCCGGCGACGTCGCCGAAGATGGAGCCGCGCCATGGCGGCTTTGGACCGAGCACCGGCAGCACCGTGAGATCGAATCAAGAAGAAAATGCAGCGATTAGTGTAGAACCTCTTTGGTGGCGCCGATTAGGCCTCAACTTCATGCAAGGAATCGGTGATGGTGCTGCTCTTCTGGTGGTGCAGGTGAAGACGATGCTGTGGGAATGGAGGTGTTGCGAAAGACGAGGCGAATGTCGGGGCAGCTCCTTGGAGGTGGAGGACGGGGTGGCTGAACCGACGGGACGATGAGATCTAAGACGGATCCTCATCCGGTGCGGTGGATGAGGGACGTTGAGGTGTTGCTGTGGACGACGTCGTCGGGGAAGAGGCTCCGGCTGGGTGGTGGACGGAGGAGGTATGGGGCTTCACGGGTTTTCGAGGCCTCGGTGTATGAATGGGTCGGCGGAGGGTTTGGGAGGGGGGAACCATGGCTCAGGGACGCGCTTGTCCGAAATGTGGGGTAAGTTACGAAAGTACCCCCAGATTTGAGCTAGGCGGTTCTTTTGGTTCAGGGTATCATGGGAATTTTGCGTGTCGGGATTTCACAGGAGGTGAGAGTTTTCGCACGCGTTGTAATTTTGGGATAGCAAGGCGTGGGTTGAGTTGGAGGGAGTTTTCAGAGCACAACAAGACAAAGAGATATCTTAAAATTTCGGGTTAACAAGGCGCGTGTTGAAGAGGCGGGAGTTTCGTAGCACGATAGACAGAGATGCTAGCTTGAAATTTCAGCATGACAAGGCGCGACTTGAAATTTCGGGAGAACAAGCTTAACGTGTACAAAAACACAAAACAAAAAAGACAATTTGCACCCCACTAGAGAGAGCCATGTTCCATTTTACTATATTACTAGAAATGCCATTCAAATACAACAACAAAAAACTAAAAAAAATTGGGACAACAAGCTTAACGTGTACAGTACCAAATCAATTTGCACTTCCCTCAACAATAAAAAAACAATTTGTCCTGTCTGGCATATGGACTAAATTTGAGTACATTTTCGCTGTTTGAACGGGATTGTACTTGGGTTAGTTATACAACCATCTAAATATTATCTTCACAACACATGACATGAATATAGGAGTAATAAATTCCCATATAAATATGAACTACATGTACATACGATCTCGAATTCAAATATATGTATCCATTTTATGTTGAATTCAAATCATAGTACATGTATGCTCTAGCTAGATGTTCGGAATCTAAACCATGTATGATACTATGTACAATGTGTTTAACACGCACAACACACACACACACACACTATTTAGACTAGTAAGGTACACGTGCATTGCACGTATGAGATTTGGCAACCAAATTATCAATAAATACCACACTATAGCATGTATGCTTTGAGTCATATATGCATGATGTAGATGTTCGTTTAATTCTTATAGTTCATCTCATTCAAAATCAATTAGTTTTTATAAAAAAGTTAATCTATTTTAAGATTCATGGAATTATGCATTGTAAAGCATAACGTAAAAACAAATAATGGCAATTCATCTAGAAAAAAAATTGGGCAATTATGATACGGAAGATTCTAGAACAAAGGAGAAATGCTTGTGTTTTGAGGTTTGTGCATTATGCTTAAGTTCAACCATGGAGTCTTCTAGATTGTACGTTTGGCAGAATCTGGTGGAATGTAGATGATATACAACGGCCAGTAGTGCTCAGATTTGCCATCTCTGCACTGTCGGATTGGCTTCATCCAACGACCATCTTTCAAAGTTATTCGCACACTATATATGGGTATAGATATGTGATGCGAAAGCCACAAATCATCTACAAGTTGAATAGTGTGTCCATGCATGGATGCAATGTGGCCAAATGATGCCTTCCATTGGTATCTCAAATTCAAATCAGTCTGACCTTGTTCAATGTGTATACAGTATAGCATGCTCGTTTCCAAACCACACCACACATATCTCAGTTATATTCATGCATGCATGGGTTTCAAACATCATGATCTCTTATTCAAATATATGAATTCAACTTTACATTGATTATGACCTCACCTAGTCTTTTACACCCACACAGTCATCTTCTCTTTATAGTTGTACCACTAACTTTCTCTCGTGCATGCATGCACACACACTACCACTCGGCATTATCCATCGCACACACGCAATCTTTTTCTTCAGGTCGGTCTCCCATGCATGCACACTCACACACCTCCCCCTCTTCATCACTTCGGGCATTCTTTATCTCCCACATGCATGCGCAATGATCGATGTTCCTCTATGTGTGTATATATATAGCTAGGTCTTTCCCAGTTTTCCACACAAACCGATCGATCTATATAACTAGTCAGGTCTCACCCTCTTTGCCACGTACACATCGATCAATCTACCTCTCTATACACTACAAAAAAATACACTTCCATGATGATACGTGTTTGTCACAGTAGGTCACGTTTTCTGTCATGCAAGTACATCCATAACGATTTTCTGACAGAATCAAGGTAGTCATACCTGTGCTATCGTAGAAGTGTTCCATGACAATACCAAATTATCATCCCGGAAGTGTCCACTTCCATGACGATAAATGGTGCATCATGGAAGTGCTTTCGTCAAGGGTAACCGACACGTGGCATCCACCGTAACGGGTCGCCGTTAAGCTATCGGGTTCTGGTTTGGATCCGATAACCCGTTAACAGCCAGGACCAATGGGGATTTTCCATGAGTAAAATCATCATTGGTCGGAGGAAACATGTGTCGACTCCTCGGTGGGCCAGATGTCGTCCATCCAATGGAGGAGACGTGCCTATGATACGTCGACACGTGGCAGGGCCCAACACAGGCCCTTATAGGTTAAAAAGGCCGGCCCAGTCAAAGGCCCGTAGTATTTACTCAGGTACTAGTGGGCCAGCCCACTAACGGCCTGCTTAAAGATGGCCCATTTACGGCCCAAAGCCAGATCTGGCCCGTTAATTGTTCGCCGAGTATTTGGGCCCAATTACAGCTCAGTGATATTTCGGCCTATTAGAGGCCCGATGTAGACATGGGCCCATTTCAGCCCGGTGTGTCTTTCGGCCTGGGAATGGCCCGTGCTGCCCATGAGCCATATATGGTCTGATGTGACATCCGACCCACTAACGGCCCATGATCAAGGTGGCAACAGTTCAGCCCAATGTGACTTTGGGGCTTTTAAAGGCCTGTCGTATAATTCAGCCCGTTGATGCCTCTACTAACCTTTCGGCCTCTTAAATGCCCAAGATATCAGTGGGCCAACTAAGGTCCGAGATATGTTTCGGCCTGGTAATGGGGCCAATAATGGCCGGTCTACATTTCAGCCTGCTAAAGGCCCATGGAGGACTATTGAAAATTGAGGCCCAACATGCATTTCGGCCTGCTAAAGGCCCATGGTATCTTCTGGGCCGTAACAGGCCAGAAGAATATTCAACCTGTTAATGGTCCGAAGCTACATGGGCCCAACTAAGCGCTGGGTCCACTAAAGGCCCAACTAAACTTTGGGACGAATGTAGGCCATGTAAGTTGTTGGCCTGGCGCAAAGTGTGAAGGCCCCAATGGCCTTTCAGGCCCAAGAAAGTTGCAGGCCGGCCAAATTGTGGCCCGCTAAAATGCTGGCCCGTTAGAGGCGAATGTTTCGGCCCGGTCGCCTACATCAGATTTTCGCTGTTTTTTTTCAGATAGAGGATGATAGCATATATGGTAACTAGTAGGAATTAAGAACAAACCTAATCTATACAATAAAGAAATTACGGGATAGTAACTTAGAATAAACCTACACTATACAATAAAGGATTTATGGTATATTACATCCACTTGGCATCAAGTTCGCCACCAGTGATCATAAAGCGCAACGAAGAGGCAGATTACAAAAACTGGGTGCCATTGCAGCGTAACAAAATAATACTGAACCAAGACCACTTCCAGGACAGTTGAAGAAAGGTTAGCCTTGCACGGGAGCTGCTGCGCAAGCTACTGAGCAAGCCTGTGAGACTGGCCTAGCATGTGGGTCATAGCTTCCAGTTGTAGCTGTTTAGTAATGAGGTTCTCATTGGTGTTCTCCGCAATCTTCCTTAGAGATAGGACTTCAAGTCGAAGTTGAGTTGTAGAATGCCTTTCTGCTTGAACTTGGGACTGAAGAAGTCGAGCTGATTCAGACAGCGAATTCTGTGAGCTTGTCTGACTGCTAGTCTCAAGTAACTTGAACACTGCATCAAGACATGACTTTGGGGTTGTCTCGCTATCTTCAAGATGTTTTGCCTTCTTTGCTGCAATATATGTTGGGTTTGTCTCACAGCCTTCAGCAGACTTGTGCATGCCATCAGGCATATCACCCTGAAACAAGCAGAGAGATGACAAGTTTTGCACATGTATAAACAAAGATGGTAACTATGTTGTCAATTCCATCCAATTTCATATTAGAAAATAAAGAGTTAGTTCAAAATATCAATAGCATAATTTGGCATTGTTCATAATGCGGGGAGCTTCACCATACTACTGGATTACCATGTGAACAAAACAAGCATAGATGAAGGGCAAAGACAATCATTGTATCTATTTTGGTTAATGTGCATGGCATGTTGTTCATATCATCAGCCACATCAGTAAGATAAAACAGGAGATGATAAGGTGCAAACGTGGGCGGCTTCACCACACACTGGATTATAGATCCACAAAAACAAGCATACATATAGGGAGTATTGAGTAATGTGCATGGTATGAATAAGGAATTTGGTTTTACAACTAAAACTTAGAACTTACAGTTGTTTCGAACATGCATTTCGATAGAAACAGCAAACTAAATAGCAGTTGATGATAGGGAGTATGAGCAAATTAAACAACAGTTGAGGATAAAGGCTTTAGAAGGACTGACTTACACTAACAGTTAACAATGGCTCTATAATGCCCTTCTCCATGTCAAGGGAAGGATAACTCAAGAATTTCAGCACAGAAACTTCTTCATAAGCATTGCCTGTACTCTGCATTTTGTAGAGAGTAATTATAGATATGATAATACTGGAAGGGATAGAGGATAATGAAGATAAGATGCAGATTGATGCTACATAGTCAACTACCAATCCCTGTAAGTACAAGCGTTCAGGACAAAATGTACTGACAAGAGCAATGGGCTACACTTCTACACTAGCATTTGTCGACGTTCTGGGATCGGGGGTACCCAGACCTGCCTGCCTGCGGCCCATGGCGTGGCCCCATTGACGGCCTGGTACGGCCCAGCGGCAAAGTCCCCAAGACAAGACCCTCGCGAGGGCCCCCTGGCCTCGCGAGGCGGACGACACCAAGACCTCCAGAGGAGCGGCCTCCCAGGCTGCCTCCCGAGGAGCGGAGATTTCTATGTAGGTACCCAGCCTCCTGAGGCTGTGATGACATGAGCCATGATGACCAAGGCCAGGCGGGCGCCAACGAGCGGAGAGGAGGCAGTTTCCCGTTCGGTGCAAAGGGAGCGAGGACAGGCGTGGGTTCCCGAGGAGCCCTCCAAAGGTTTCCATTCCGGTGCAACAAGACCAAGACCACAAGCTCGGCAGGACGGATGTCATCGCCGAGCCCACTGCTACGTCACGACCAGAAGCTTTGCAGGAGAAGACCACCTTTCGTCAGGATAAGATGTACTACTTGCCCCATTTCGAATTGGCCACTGTGGGATCCCTTCCCGCCTAAGTTTTGGGGGAAGAGGACCGAGGCCACTATAAAGATAGGCTAGCCACCACCATAGATGGGGACGGAACCAAGAGGGAATTGAACCCACACCACGAGAGCCCTCGCGAGGCTGTTCATCCACTGTACTAGTTCATCCACAGCCCCTCGTGAGGCCAATCCACCACAAAGCAGGAGTAGGGTTTTACACTGCAAGGTGGTCCAAACCTGGGTAAACTGCCATGTTCATCTTCTTCCCCGCTCGCACGAATCCGGCGAGGCTAGGCTATAGGTGTGACACCCTGGTTTTGACAACTTTTTCTTTTCGAAATCTTTTTAGCTTTATTTGAATTCTGGATGGTTTTTGAACCTTTTCAGTTGACTTTGGACTTGTGAATCTTTGAACCTCTTTCCCAAGTGACTCAAAAAACCCTCATCACCTTGCCGAAACCTTGCTACATCTCTCTTGGATCAAATTCCAATATTCAATCTTTTCCCAATAATTTATTTTCTTCCTTGGGAAACAATGACATCACTATGGGTTGTGAAGCAACCTATGGTTCTAATGATCAGAAAGATCCCAAATTTATGCCTCACCTCCTCATCATCATATAACCTCATAATCTTCAAAAATATTCCACTGCCCAATATAAAAGTTTGGCCAGAATAATTATTCTCTCTGGTTACAATTGTCCATTTGTGAGGCAACCTCTATTTTCCCAACTCAGAAAACTCCCAAATAAATTTCCTGAGATACCAGGGAACCTATCTAGCCACAATATTCAAAAATATCATCTAAGCCAATACAACTTTTTAGCAACAAAATTCTGCCAAGATTCTGCTCATTCTGAACCTCTGTGAAGGAAGTACTAGCTAGAGGTACCCAATGGCCATGAAATTTTTATGGCATCTCATACACCCCAAATGACCCCCACACACCAAAATTCAGCTCCACCAGATCAACCATGTGAGTGAACCAAGCATATTTAGTTTCAAGACCAGAATATGGTTTACACATGAACCTCATTCTAAACTGATCCAAACCCTTTCAAATTTTGCCAGTTTGTAGTTCTTCCAACCTAGGCCCCTCCAGACATTTCCACTGGCTCTATCTCCAGCTCATCTTTCCTCTAGATCCCTCTCAATATTTCTGTCAGAAACTTCAGTTAATGCTACACTTCATGTCAGGATGAACCTAGCCCAACCAAGCATGCAGAGGGGTTAAATGGCCAAGGGAGAACGTGCTAGACACGGTGCACTGGACAGGAGAGGCCTCTAAACACCCATGGCGGTGGTGAGCACGGCACTGGCATGCAATGCACGCGCTCTGCACCCCGCCCGCGTCTGAGGTGACGCGTCCATGCTTCCCCGCGTGGCCTCGCCTTGTCCGAGCGCGCCGACGTCTCCCCCTCCTCCCACCTAGCCGTTCTGGATTCCTCCACTCACCGGAAACCTCCCCGACGGCCGCCACGCACCTGTGCACTGTGCCCCCCATGGTGGCGCCGCAACCCTGTTGCTCGTCGTCTTCCCCGCAAGCTGCCACCGACCGCCATTACTGCCTCTGCCCTCCTCCATCACTTCACACCACAAGCGGCCAGCCAGCGCGGCATCCTTGTGCCGGTGACGTGGCCTGAGTCTCGCCGCTTCGGGAGAGCTCGCCCGCGCTCGCCCCCGCCTATATAAGGCCACGACCAGCTTCTCCGAGCTCCTCAACCCACTCCAGCACCCTCCAATCACCTCCCTGAGCAGCGAGCCAGGGCCGAGAGGCCCTCTGGCCTTTAGCCTCGCCGGAGATCGGCCGCCACCAGAGCCCAGTAGACTCACCGCTCAACCCCTCCCCGACCTCTTCTGACTCCACCATTTAGCTTAGCTCGTCCCCCTGGTCGCACTCAGCCTCTTGCTTGACCGAATCATCGCCAGAACCACCATCTCCGATGACCCCCGAGCACCACCGCCACCGGAGAAGAAGGGGGCGACGCCGTTCGACCAACCCTGGTTGATCTGCGGGTACGTGTGTGCTCGCCTCGGTGAGCTCTTTCCATCCCTGCCCTCGCCCATCCTCGCCACCGCCCACATCGCCAGCGACGATCACCGGAGCTCTGTCTCCCTCTGTTCCCCTCTCACCCTCCTATTTAAATCTGTTGCAGGGCCCGCTCGTCAGCGGCTCAGCCGTGCAGGTGAAGTGGTCAGTGGAGGCGCCCCTCCAATTTATGTGTTCGACGTGGCCGGCTGGGTATTTTTCTATTTTCTGTTTATTTCCAGAGTTGATCAGAAACTTTGTCCAGTGATAACTTTTTATCCACAAGTCCAAATCACTTGATTCTTTTTGCATTTGATTTGTCTTGAACCCCTCTAATTTCTGGTAAAATTTGGTATTTTTCTCACACTCACAGAATTTCTGGTGATCAAAACAGTGATATGTGACATTTTCAATTGCTATTTCAAAATATTTTCAGAAGGAAACTTTGGCAACTTTGAAGACCAGGAGTTCTTGGGCAACCCAACAGAGCAAGGCAAGCCAGGACATCCATTTTATGTAGCATTCCGATAGCATTGCATGTTCATATGAATTTATTTCATTTACTTGCCATATAATAATTCATGGTAAATTGATTTAAGTGACTAGTTGCTGCTAACTCAAGATATAGTGATGAACCACTAAGCTTGTTAAATGAACTTAGTCGGTTGATCTTGAGTAACCTGTCCGGGCTTATTCGTGCAACCACATTTGCCGGTATGGGATGGCCTTGACTTGGTCTGGCTCCGTGCTCTTTCACCAGTACCTCCGTCTAGGGAGGGTTATGCGTGCGTGCTACCCTGATCAGGTAGACGGCAATAACCCTGTGAGCCCAGTTGAGTAATGTGCCGGTGTCCCTGTTTGGGACAGTTTAGTTTGGCCACGACGGTGGCAGGTGTCACGAGGTGACACAGGGGCCACCCAAGGCTTGACTCCGGGGGAGGATGATTGCCGGTGGTACGGTGGGAGGGTCACGGGTTAGGCGGGTTCCGTTGGAGCAACGCTGGTCCACCCGAATGGGATCATGAGGTCAGGTGCTCCATGGTGTGGGTAAAGTGCACAACCTCTGCAGAGTGTCAAATCTATTCGAATAGCCACGTCCACGGTATTGGACAGCCCGTCCAGACCTCACTAGGTGGTCAACCGTAACAGTGATAATAATGATGGAAGAACTCATCTTATGACAGGAAGTACTCGGTAACATATGAGTATTCTGAGGGTTGTGGGACAACCCGGAAGAGAGTAAGTTGATAACCGGAGACAGTAAGTGAATCACTTAAGGATTTAACATGTTACTTGCCATGCTATTGTTTGCTGCATTATTTGGTTGTCGTGAGCTTGCGAGTACATTCAAAGTACTCACTTGGTGTATCATGCCAGATGCAGGAGAAGCCGAGGACGGAGGTCCTGATGGTTCAGGCTATGCTAACTAGGCTGTGTCCACGGCAGTGTCCCTGTGGTTGGAGTTCCACTATGTTCCGCTACGCCGTAGAAGTATCCAGTAGTACCGAGGCCCTGCTATGTTGCATAAATAATGTAGATATTGTCATAGCACTAGATGTGCCTTTGGCCTCGCTTTCGATGTAAAATTTGAGCTTGTACCCGAAGATTATCAATAAAGTCTAGTTCAGTTCTGTTCCAAGTTGTTGAGTGTTTCCAAAAGACATGATCTCTGGGTTGGAAACACTGGTAAACCAGTTCTCTGAGCCGGGGTGCCAGAACGCTTGGTATCAGAGCCGTGCTGACAGTAGGACACCCTAGTTAGCCTGCGCTAGAAACCGCGAGTAGTGTATGGTTTGAATGTGCATCTTGCTTGCTGCATTCGATTGTTGCATGGCATGCATCATGATTCATTGTTTTACTAACTGTTGGCATTGTGAGTGTAGATGGCACTAGTTCCGTACCACTACCATCATGAGCCAGCACCATTCACTTTTCCTGTACTGCTCCGTAGCATCTGGCTTCGGCTATATCCCAACGGTGAAGATCCAATGTACCAGATGTTCCGAGAGCAGCTTGCCGAGTCAGTGTATGAGTATCACGCGGATGCTTTTCTGACCTCGAGCTCGGACATTGGTAGCTATTCTCGCTCTTCCAAGGGCGGAACGGCTTCAACTCCGGAGCTGGCGATCTAGTTTGCCGCGATGGAGGCTCTCACTGACTTGCGCTTCCACGAGGTAGAGATGCAGACTCATCCAGGTTTCTTTCACTACCCCACCCTGTCGCCTGCGATAGGGCGAGTCATTTTTGCACCTATTGACCCGGCGAGTGATTGTGCCACTGGTGTTCTTTCTTGTTATTTGAACGCCAGTTATCGTATGATCATTTCCTTGGCTGAGGAGCTGTCTCGTGTCCAAGGGGCACTTGCAGCTGCGACTATCACATCATCTCTGCCTCATCCTACATTTCCACCTATGCATCCACTGCCAGTTCCACTTCCACATACGTTCGATACTTCCTCTAACTACACCACTCCACCAGGCTTTTCGTCTGGTAGCCGACATGAGACCCTGGCAGAGTGGGCCTCACTCCTAGCCACTCCAGCTGTTCCGGTGCTGAGGCGTCGTGCTCCTACTTCCCCGGAAGGAGAAACATCTCAGCAGCGTCATCGTGTTTCCTTTGATCCGGAGGATGCGATCCACATCATCAGTTCTGATTCTGACTCAGGAACAGACGACGAGGAGTCTTCAGTTTGGTAGTGCTCGTGCCACCCGCACCACTAGAGTGGAGGCTTGAGTTATAGTGCATGCATCTTTGCATATGTCAACTGCCGTATGAGCAGTCTAGCCATGATATTCCCCTACTAGCTTGCCATGTATGATGTTGGGTTATCTTGTATAATTATGTTGTTTTCTTTATTCGCCTCTTTTTCGTGAATTCTCTTTTGGTGTCATATTACTGTGTTTCCCTTATGGATTTTGCTCATCGATTCAGTATTTTGCAATGGGAACAAATTTTGGATGAAGAGAGATAGTAGCCAAGGCGGCGATGGAACCCCCGTTCGTCGATCCGCCAGACAAGCAGGACAATCACCGGAAGATTTACCACCACCACCGCCTCAGGCACCGACCACTGATCAGATCATGAGGATGTTTGAAGAGAAAAGGAATCAGGATCTCATGGAATTCCTTAAGAGTATGCAGACTATGGTGGACCAAAATAACAATAATAGGGCACATTCTAAGTTGTCTGACTTTCAACGCACTAAGCCCCCCAGTTTTGGTCAAGCTGTGGACCCGATGGAGGCTGATGATTGGCTGAGGACCATGGAAAAGAAGCTGGATATAGCTCGCTGTGAAGAAGCAGACAAGGTTCCTTTCGTCACGCATTACCTAGAAGGGCCGGCAGCTATATGGTGGGACAACACAAAGATAACATGGCCTTCCGGAGAAGATATTTCCTTGGAGAAGTTCAAGGAGGCATTCCGCAAGTATCATATCCCTACTGGCATAATGAAGGTGAAGCAAAGGGAATTTCTTGCTCTCACACAAGGAAATATGTCCGTGGGAGAGTATCTGAACAAGTTTAACAATCTGGAACGATACTCTTCCCATGACGTATCCACTGAAGAAAGGAAGATAGACTGAGTCCTAGGAGGACTGAATCATGCGCTCTGTTGTCAGCTTTGTATGCTGGACTTTCCAGACTTCCAGACTTTGGTGAACAAGGCATTCATAGCAGAGCGAGAACATAAGTCCGGGTATGATGACCGTAAGCGGAAGTTTGAGCCCAAGAAGGACAACCATGAGCAATTTGTGCAGAAGCCACGCATTTGGCAGACGGGCTCATCTGAATACAAGCCCGCATGGAACAATGGCAACAACAACAATAAGATGGCCAGCCAGGACAAGACCTTTGGCAAACAGCCCGTGATGGAGGACTGCTGCCGCAACAACACTTGCTTTACTTGTGGCCAAAATGGACACTACTCCAAGTAGTGCCCTGCCAGAAACGGGAAGCCACCATCCGACTTCAAGCCACAGGTCAACACTATTGGATGTCGCCCCAACCACAATTTTAGCTACGGACGCATCCATCATATCTCCGCCGAAGAAGCCTGCGAAGCACCAGACATAGTCCTCGGTATGTTTTCTGTTAATGACATACCTGCGGTAATTTTATTTGATTCTAGAGCTTCCCATTCGTCTATTTCACGGAGTTTTGCCACCTTGCATAAATTTTCCCCTTCGCTTTTGGATAAAATCATGGTGGTACAATCCCCTGGCTCCCTGCTCAGAACAAATCTGATATATAAAGGTCTGGAAATTTCGATACATGGAGTTAAATTTCCAGCTACACTCGTTGCCATTGAATCCCCTGGATTGGATATCATACTGGGAATGGATTGGTTGACACCACATCAGGTGTGCATCAACTGCGCTACGAGGACGGTGACACTGGTTAACCCGACAGGACAAACAGTTCAATTCATTGCCAGGAAAATGATGTCAAGAAAGGGAATGGCATACCAAGCTATAATGTATTTCCTGAGGAACTACCAGGGATGCCACCCGACCGTGAATTAGAATTTGCAATTGAGGTGATTCCCGGAACTGCTCCGATTTACAAGAAATACTATCGTATGCCGAGTCCAAAGCTGGTAGAATTAAAGAAGCAATTGGATGAGTTACTACAGAAAGGGTACATCCGTCCAAGTGTCTCACCATGGGGATCACCCATACTGTTTGTCAAGAAGAAGGATGGAAATCTACGAATGTGCGTAGACTATCGCCAGTTGAATGAGGTCACTATCAAGAACAAGTACCCACTCCCTCACATTGATGATCTGTTCGATCAGCTGAGCGGAGCACGGGTATTCTCCAAGATTGACCTCCGAACAGGATATCATCAGCTAAAAATCAGAAAAGAGGATATCCCCAAGACGGCTTTCACCACCCGGTATGGCCTGTATGAATTTACGGTCATGGCGTTTGGACTGATGAACGCTCCAGCCTATTTCATGAGCATGATGAACAAGGTCTTCATGGACTTTCTGGACAAATTTGTGGTGGTGTTCATCGATGACATCCTGATATACTCCAAGGATGAAGAAGAGCACAAACAACACCTCCGTGCTATCTTGGAAAGATTGAGGACCCATCGTCTATATGCCAAGTTCAGCAAGTGTGAATTTTGGCTAAAAGAGGTGGGATTTCTGGGACACATTATGTCAGAACAAGGAGTAGCCATCGACCCCAGCAAGGTAACTGTCGTGTTGAACTGGAAGACACCAGCTTCAGTGACCGAAGTCCGTAGCTTTCTCGGATTGGCAGGCTATTACCGTCGCTTCATAGAAGGCTTCTCTAAGATAGACAAGCCAGTGACAGAATTGCTGAAGAAGAATCAAAGGTTTGTCTGGACAGCAGAATGCGAGAGCAGCTTCTTGGAGCTAAAGACAAGGCTAACCACAACCCCTGTCCTAGTTCTTCCAGACATCCACAAAAGCTTTGACATATATTGCGATGCTTCCAGGCATGGAATTGGCTGCGTGTTAATGCAAGAAGGAAAGGTTGTAGCATATGCATCCCGATAGCTATGACCTCATGAAGAAAACTATCCCACACATGACTTGGAACTAGCAGCAGTGGTTCATGCCTTAAAGATCTGGAGGCATTATCTCATCGGGCAGTGCTGTGAAATATACACGGACCATAAGAGTCTCAAATATATTTTCACTCAGCCTGACCTGAACCTCAGACAGCAAAGATGGCTGGAACTGGTCAAGGATTATGATCTCGGAATAAATTATCATCCGGGAAAGGCCAATGTGGTTGCCGATGCTCTTAGTAGAAAACCATGTACGGTGAACACACTGACTGCAAGTATTCACCCCAGGTTGCAAGAAGAGTTTGCCAAACTCAATATGGTACTATGCGGCCCAGTTAACCCAGATACCTTGGAAATTACCCCAACACTTATGGAAGAGATTAAACAGGCTCAAGAACCAGATAAGGGGATACAGGAGATCAAGGAGTTGATGCAGCAAGGGATTGATGCAGCAAGGGAAGGCCAAGTCTTTCCGTGTGGATGACCAAGGCACCTTATGGTTTGAGAAACGGATATGTGTGCCCGATCAGAACAATCTGAGACAGCAGATACTCAGAGAAGCTCATGAGTCCTTGTACTCCATTCACCCAGGAGGCATGAAGATGTATAAAGACCTAAGAGAAACCTTTTGGTGGCCAGGAATGCGAAGGGATATAGCATACTATGTCGCCTGCTGCGATGTTTGCAACAAGGTCAAGGCTGAACATCAGAAACCCGCTGGGTTACTGCAACCCTTACCAGTTCCCCTGTGGAAGTGGGATGACATATGCATGGACTTCATTGTTGGACTACCCAAGTCAACAAGAGGCCATGATGCTATCTGGGTCATCGTGGATATACTTACAAAAGTGGCTCACTTTATTCCGGTAAAGACCACTTTTAATGCAAACCAGCTAGCACAACTCTACATGTCTCGGATAGTCAGCCTTCATGGAGTACCCAAGTCTATCACCTTGGATAGAGGATCCTTATTCACCTCAGAATTCTGGCTGCGATTGCACCAAGCCTTGGGAACCGTGCTGAAGCATAGCACAACGTATCATCCACAGACAGATGGACAGACCAAACGAGTAAACCAGATACTAGAGGATATGCTTCGGTCATGTGCTCTTACCCATGGACCCAAATGGGAAGATAGCTTACCATATGCAGAATTTTCCTATAACAACAGTTATCAGTCAAGTCTTAGGATATCACCGTTTGAAGCACTGTATGGGCGAAAGTGCCGCACCCCACTAAACTGGTCTCAGACAGGAGATAGCCATATCTTTGGCATGGACTTGATGCTCGAGGCTTAGAGACAAATCAAGGACATTCAGGAGCGTCTTCGGGCAGCCAAGTCCCGTCAAAAGAGTTATTATGACCCAAAGCACCAGGAAGTGACTTTTGAGCCCGGAGAATATGCTTACCTTCGAGTAACCCCCATGAAGGGAGTGAAGAGGTTTCATACCCAGGGAAAGCTTGCACCAAGATACATTGGCCCCTTTCCAGTAATTGCTAGGAAAGGCAGGGTAGCATATCAGTTGGAATTACCACCGGAGTTGTCTGACATTCACGATGTGTTCCACATATCACAGTTGAGGAAGTGCATTGCCCCACCAATCAAGCAAGTAGATATGAGTGAGATTTAACTAGCTAAAGATCTGACCTACGAGGAGAAACCTGTCAGAATCTTGGAGGAAATGGAAAGGACTACCCGGAGTAAGTTGATCAGGTTTTACAAGGTACTGTGGGAACACCACACTGAGGAAGAGGCTACCAGGGAAAGAGAAGAATTTCTAAGATCCGCATACCCGTACTTGTTCCCTGAGCAACCAAATCTTGAGGACGAGATTCATCCTAAAGAGGGTAGGTTTGTGACACCCTGGTTTCGACAACTTTTTCTTTTCGAAATCTTTTTGGCTTTATTTGAATTCTGGATGGTTTTTGAACCTTTTCAGTTGACTTTGGACTTGTGAATCTTTGAACCTCTTTCCCAAGTGACTTAAAAAACCCACATCACCTTGCCACCTTGCTATATCTCTCTTGGATCAAATTCCAATATTCAATCTTTTCCCAATAATTTATTTTCTTCCTTGGGAAACTATGACATCACTATGGGTTGTGATGCAACCTATGGTTCTGTTGATCAGAAAGATCCCAAATTTATGCCACACCTCCTCATCATCATATAACCTCACAATCTTCAAAAATATTCCACTGCCCAATATAAAATTTTAGCCAGAATAATTATTCTCTCTCTGGTTAGAATTGTCCATTTGTGAGGCAACCTCTATTTTCCCAACTCAGAAAATTCCCAAATAAATTTCCTGAGATACCAGGGAATCTATCTAGCCACAATATTCAAAAATATCATCTAAGCCAATACAACTTTTTAGCAACAAAATTCTGCCAAGATTCTGCTCATTCTGAACCTCTGTGAAGGAAGTACTAGCTAGAGGTACCCAATGGCCATGAAATTTTTATGGCATCTCATACACCCCAAATGACTCCCACACACCAAAATTCAGCTCGACCAAATCAACCATGTGAGTGAACCAAGCATATTTAGTTTCTGGACCAGAATATGGTTTACACATGAACCTCATTCAAAACTGATCCAAACCCTTTCAAATTTTGCCAGTTTGTAGTTCTTCCAACCTAGGCCCCTCCAGACATTTCCACTGGCTCTATGTCTAGCTCATCTTTCCTCTAGATCCCTCTCAATATTTTTGCCAGAAACTTCAGTTGATGCTACACTTCATGTCAGGATGAACCTAGCCCAACCAAGAATGCAAAGGGGCTAAATGGCCAAGGGAGAACGTGCTAGACACGGTGCGCTGGACAGGAGAGGCCTCTAGACACCCATGGCCGTGGTGAGCACGGCACTGGCATGCAATGCACGCGCTCTGCACCCCGCCCGCGTCTGAGGTGACGCGTCCATGCTGCCCTGCGTGGCCTCGCCTTGTCCGAGCGCGCTGTCGTCTTCCCCTCCTCCCACCTGGCCGTTCTGGATCCCTCCCCTCGCCGGAAACCTCCCCGATGGCCGCCAAGCACCCGGGCACTGTGCCACCCATGGTGGCGCCGCAACCCTGTTGCTCGTCATCTTCCCCGCTAGCCGCCACCGACCGCCTTTACTGCCTCTGCCCTCCTCCATCACTTCACCCCGCAAGCGGCCAGCCAGCATGGCGTCCTTGCGCCAGCGACGTGGCCCGAGTCTCGCCGCTTTCGGAGAGCTCGCCCGTGCTCGCCCCCGCCTATATAAGGCCACGGCCAGCCTCTCCGAGCTCCTCAACCCACTCCACCATCCTCCAATCGCCTTCCCGAGCAGCGAGCCACGGCCGAGAGGCCCTCTGGCCTCGAGCCTCGCCGGAGATCCGCCGCCACCAGAGCCCAGTCGACTCACTGCTCCACCCCTCCCCGACCTCTTCTGACTCCACCATTGAGCTTAGCTCGCCTCCCTAGTCGCACTCAGTCTCTTGCTCGACCGAATCTTCGCCGGAACCACCGTCTCCGATGACCCCCGAGCACCACCGCCGCCGTAGAAGAACGGGGCGACGCCGTCCGGCCAACCCTGGTTGATCTGCGGGTACGTGCGTGCTCGCCTCGGTGAGCTCTTTCCATCCCTGTCCTCGCCCGTCCTCGCCGCCGCCCACATCGACGGCGACGATCGCCGGAGCTTCGTCTCCCTCTGTTCCCCTCTCACCCTCCTATTTAAATCAGATGCGCGGTCTGCTCGTCAGTGGCTCAGCCGTGCGCGCGATGCGGTAAGTGGAGGCGCCCCTCCACTTTACGTGTTCGACGTGGCCGGCTGGGTATTTTTCTATTTTCTATTTATTTCCAGAGTTGGTCAAAAACTTTGA
Source organism: Thinopyrum elongatum (assembly GCA_011799875.1). NCBI lineage: Eukaryota > Viridiplantae > Streptophyta > Magnoliopsida > Poales > Poaceae > Thinopyrum > Thinopyrum elongatum. The sequence continues at coordinate 333,992,347 of CM022299.1, read as the reverse complement.
CCAGTGATAAATTTTTATCCACAAGTCCAAATCACTTGATTCTTTTTGCATTTGATTTGTCTTGAACCCCTCTATTTTCTGGTAAAATTTGGTATTTTTCTCACACTCACAGAATTTCTGGTGATCAAAACAGTGATATGTGACACTTTCAATTGCTATTTCAAAATATTTTCAGAAGGAAACTTTGGCAACTTTGAAGACCAGGAGTTCTTGGGCAACCCAAGAGAGCAAGGCAAGCCAGGACATGCATTTTATGTAGCATTCCGATAGCATTGCATGTTCATATGAATTTCTTTCATTTACTTGCCATATAATAATTCATGGTAAATTGATTTATGTGACTAGTTGCTGCTAACTCAAGATATAGTGATGAACCACTAAGCTTGTTAAATGAACTTAGTCGGTTGATCTTGAGTCACCTGTCCGGGCTTATTCGTGCAACCACATTTGCCGGTATGGGATGGCCTTGACTTGGTCTGGCTCCGTGCTCTTTCACCGGTACCTCCGTCTAGGGAGGGTTATGCGTGCGTGCTACCCTGATCAGGTAGATGGCGATAACCCTGTGAGCCCAGTTGAGTAATGTGCCGGCGTCCGCGTTTGGGACAGTTCAGTTTGGCCATGATGATGGCAGGTGTCACGAGGTGACAAAGGGGCCACCCAGGGCTTGACTCCAGGGGAGGATGATTGCCGGTGGTATGGTGGGAGGGTCACGGGTCAGGCGGGTTTCGTTGGACCAACGCTGGTCCACCCGAATGGGATCACGAGGTCAGGTGCTCCATGGTGTGGGTAAAGTGCGCAACCTCTGCAGAGTGTCAAATCTATTTGAATAGCCGCGTCCACGGTATTGGACAGCCTGTCCAGACCTCACTAGGTGGTCAACTGTAACAGTGATAATAATGATGGAAGAACTCATCTTATGATCGGAAGTACTCGGTAACATATGAGTATTCCGAGGGTTGTGGGACAACCTGGAAGAGAGTAAGTTGATAACTGGAGACAGTAAGTGAATCACTTAAGGATTTAACATGTTACTTGCCATTCTATTGTTTGCTGCATTATTTGGTTGTCGTGAGCTTGCGAGTACATTCAAAGTACTCACCTGGCGTATCATGCCAGATGCAGGAGAAGCCGAGGACGGAGGTCCCGATGGTTCAGGCTATGCTAACTAGGCTGTGTCCACGGTAGTGTCCCTATGGCTGGAGTTTCGCTATGTTCCGCTACACCGTAGAAGTATCCAGTAGTACCGAGGCCCTGCTATGTTGCATAAATAATGTAGATATTGTCATAGCACTAGATGTGCCATTGGCCTCGCTTTCGATGTAAAATATGAGCTTGTACCCGAAGATTATCCATAAAGTCTAGTTCAGTTCTGTTCCAAGTTGTTGAGTGTTTCCAGAAGACATGATCTCTGGGTTGGAAACACTGGTAAACCGGTTCTCTGAGCCGGGGTGCCACAGTAGGGCGATGAGCTAGAGGCCGATGAGGTTGAGATCTTCGCACATGACCCAGAGTTCAAACCTTCTTGGGTCTGCGGAGCCCAAAATCTGACATTTGGCGTGCCAAGTAGGGGGCCTCCACATCGGCCACGCTCCGTCCTCGCCATGCCACCCATGACAAGAGCTAGCTGAGCCCGTGCCGAGCGGTGGGCCATGTGTTCCGATCGGACAGCGCCCTTCGGCCGCGACGTCCCTCGCCATGCCCCGCTTTCCTCCGTGCACTGCCGCCAGCAGCAGGATTCATCACCATCGCCCTCCGTGCAGCGCAACAGGCATGCCACCGCACCCTCTGTCGGCATCGCCACGGCATCGTCCACCCGCGCCTGACAGGGGCTGATGAGCGCGCAAGCCGCGCTCCTCGCGGCGCGTGAATAACTATGCTACCGCCCCATCGATGGCGACCATGCCGCTTGGCTCGACTGGGTCGCTGAGCTGCTCGACGTCGCCTGCGGGGGTACGGAGCCCCTTTGCCCCCCGCCTGTGCCGCAACCCATGCCACGGGCCCAGGCATGCCCTTGCTGCATTTGCTCGTCCTTTTGGAGAGGACCCGGTGGGCTGTGTGGCGGAAAGGTGGTGAACAGGATCCCTCCTTCGGCCTAGGAAGCGCCCCCTAGGGCTTCACACAGAGCGGGTGGCCCCCCGAGGGAGATGCCGCAGCGGGCCACCTTGTGGCCATCATGACCCATTGGTAGGGGTGGCGATCAGCGAGGTTGAAGAGCCAGGAGGTTGGCGGAGGGCAGGCTGCCGCCGGCTCGGTCCCCAAAGATTGAGAAGGCCTCACGATGCCAGGGGGCCACATGTGGGCCGATGCTAAGGCCTCGACCGCACCAATGAACGACCCCTTCCCGCCGAAACCGGTATTTTCAGAATATGTTATGCTAACCTTGGAACCAGGTGAACTACACCCCCGTAGCACGTCTGCGAAACGGCGGCCGAACTAAGCGCGCTGAGGCACGCCAGGCGCGTGGCGGCGCCCCTGGTCAGGATAGGACCCCAGGGGGCCTAGGGACTTGAGGAGCCCGTGAGCTCAGGGAGCCTCATGAGGGCCTAGGGTCCCCCGAGCCATAACGCTCGTCGCCAAGGGCCCCAAGACCAAAGGGCTTGGGAGGAGTCCGGAGCTCACGTCCCAAGCCGGTTGGGCGACCCGCGGCCAATGTGAAGGTGCGTTGCATCACCTGCTAGCGGTCGCCAGGTCGGAGACCCCGCCCAGGGCTGCCAGTGCCTCGGGCTTGCCAGCGCGCAATCCGAAGGTGGGGGGCGGGGTCCTCACCGCGGAGGCAGGCGACCGCCCTGCGCCTCTTCAAGTCTCTGCTCGTGACACTCTCACGTAATAATGAGTGGGGCTGTACACGCCCCGGAGTCTCCTGAGTGCTGCCCCTGAGCCTCACGGGGGCTCCCACCCACGTCCTAGTGGAAGCCCCATGCTCCATGCTGGCGGATGACACGGTCTTTCAGCGACTATGCCCATGCCTAGTGGAAGCCCCATGCTCTGCGCTGGCGGGAAGACTAGAAGACTAGTGTAGGCGCCGGACACGGCTGTTCTTTTGCTTGCCTTTGTAACCAAATTTGTTGTTTCTTGGAATGAATTTGAAGTTCTCCCGTCTTTATTCGAAAAAGGGGGAATTTTCTTTCCTTCTGGTGTTTCTTCTCTTGATTTCCGTCTTGATGAAGGGTGGCGGCCACCCGTGGCTCCCACCATCGTGCCCCACGAGCGGGGGCTGGGCACGACGTGCACGCTTAGGCCAGCTCAGCAGTGCCGAAGATGCCCTGAGGGCCTGGACTAGAATAGCTGCGGGCCCGCCCGCGCGCATGCCTCGCCAAGACCTTGGGGTTCGGGTCCTCGCACGACGCTCTCGGGCAAGCCTGCGGGTGCGCGTGGCCCGAGGTCTCTGGCAGGCTCCACCACCTGACCTTGGTCGGGCACCGCGACCCGGCGTGACAACAACGATCACCCCTGCTCAGGGGCTGCGGGCGCGCAAAAAACAAAGGGAAGGCAGCATAAGGGAGTACAACGCTATTCAATACATCATGAAGAAGTTCTTTCAAAAGTGCTTTCGCACCCCCGCGGGGTCACATTCAGCGTCTTAACAGAAAACAGGGGAAAGATAGCCTAAGGAGATGCACCGCCACTATCACCGCTGTTGCCGTCATCATCATCAGCCATGCCATCCCCGACCATAGGCGGGCCCTTGCCGCCGGCAGGGGCAAGCTCCGCTATACGGTCATCCACGTGATCCTCCACCCAGTCCGCTAGGGCGACTTGGATCGTGTCGGGCACGGGGGCTATCACGGCTTCGAAGTCGAAGTCGGGATCGGAGCGGAGAAGGTGGCTGAAGATGCGCAAGGGCGCGCGCGCAAGAAGGCTGCGGCTCTTGTCCTCGACGAGCTGGTGTGCCTGCTCAGCCCCGCCTTCAAGGCGCTACACGACCCTGATGAAGAAGCCAAGGTAACCGGCATCGTCAGCAACAAGCGGGCTGGAGACATTCTCATCGTAGATGCTGCTCAGGGCCCGGTTGGCCCTATGCTCGAGGGCCTGGAACATCTCGGAGCGCGTGTGTTGCAGCCCCCGGGCTCACTCCACCTCGTCCAAAAATTTCTCTATAAGGGAAGTAACATCCTCCACCTGCTTATAGAGAAAAGACAGCTCGACCTTGGCCACGGCCCGAGCATCCACCGCAGCCTTCTCGCGCCGCTCAATCGCGGCCAGCTTCTTCTTGAGGTCATCGGCTCGCCCTTCAGCTCGCCACGCCACGCGCAGAAGCGAGTCTCCTGAAGCTCCAGCTTCCGGCGGTCGTCCTCGGCAAGGGCCCTACGGACCTCCGCCACCCTCTCGTCAGATTCTCCTTGGATTGTCGCCTCCCGAGTGGCGAGGGTGTCTTCGGTGGCGGCCACTTGGCGCTCCATCACCTCCAGCTGCTCGCACTCCAGACTCTGCTCCAGCGCCTCAAGCGTCAGTGCGTCTTCGAGTGTGTGGTGCCTCGTTTCACCCGTAGACAGCCTGTCCACCGAGGCGGCGAGCGCGGCTTTGCGCACCTGGACCTGCCATTCGAGGGCGATGTTCGAAGCTTGAAGCTCCTCCTCGCGTCTCTCGGCGGCCTCGCACCGGCAATCCGCGGCTCGGGCCTCCTCGAGTGCATGATCACGGGCCTCCCTCACCGCAGCAAGGGACTCCTCGGCCTCCGTACGGGCGTGCTCATGCTGCAGATGGCCGAAGTTGATGGCGACCTCGAGCTGGCGCCATTCGCGCGCCAGGCGTAGGTGCTCCACCTCAAGGCGCATGTCAACATCGTCAATCTCCACCCCAAGGCAACCTAGCACGCTCGCCGCCTCCTGAAGAAGGCCGTGCCGGACGGCGCTGCGCCCGCATGTGAGCTTCAACACCCGGCCAGGGCTTTCCTCCGCACCCCAGTCAGCAGAGGAGGCACGCGAAGACTCCCCGTCTCCGGCAAGGGCCCAGGGGCTGGGACTCCCTCACCCGGTCCTCCGGTTCCGAGGCGGCACCCGACGCGTATTCGCCCTGTTGCTTGAAGATGGCGCCGTCTCGCGAGCCACCCAGCTGCCGGCAAGGATCAGCGGGGGAGCCCTTGGCACTACCCCCGCAATCCGGAGGCCGCCCCCAAAGAGAAATGCCGGGAATGTAGGCCCGAGCCCCCCCCAGGATTGGCCTCGACTCAGGTGCGAGCGCCTCATTACTCACAACTGCGTGGCTCGTGAGGCACAAGGTCGCGACAGGACCAATGCCCTCCAGAGGCGGTGCCCGTGACACGCTCGTTCCTTCGTCGGAGGGGAACCTAAGGGCAAGATTCAGGAAGTAGCATGATCTGCAAAAATCAAGAAGGAGGCAAGGCGCTTACTCATCCGCGGCAATCCACTTCCTTCTCTTCAGGGTCCTTGGGGCACAGCTACGGCGGGTGCCGAGCTCCTTCCTCTTCCGCGCTACGCAAGGCTCAAGGGTAGCACGCTGGGATCTGGTGCGCAGTCCTCCACTGCGAGGGCGGTGGCCGCGTCTACAGGCGGGACGCCTTCCCCAACGCCCGGGGGGCTGAAGGCGAACGCTTGAGGAATGCATGGCTCGGAGCACTCCGCCGCGGCTGCTCGGGGGGCGCACACCTCAGAACCTCCGTGCCCTGGAGTCACCAAGAGGGGGTTGTCGCGAGGTCCCACATGGCCCTCGGGAACAAGACCCTCTCGTCGAAGCGTGGCATCTTCTTGGCGAAGGCCTCCCTGTTTGGATAGTTGAACAGGGGAAGCCCTCCAGAGGGGAGCGCGGCGGGCTCTCCACCGGTCAGAAGGCGAAGCACCCCGCATAGCGCGCCGGAAGGAAGAGAGGGCACCTGAAACCTCAAGGCATCCTCTGGGCCGGTGAAGGCCCACATCGGGTGGGAGTGGCACTGAAGCGGAGCGATGCGCTGCCGGACGAACTCCTTCACCACCATCGCCATCGTCACGCCCGCCTTCCTCAAGTTGGCCAACCTAGACATAACCCGCGCGAGGCGCGGGTCGACGAGCTCCGCGCACTCCCAACCGGAGCTCGGCTTCGTGGGGGCCGTTGGGATCAGAAGCAAGGGGATGTACGCATCGGCATCAACGTACATCCATTGCTTCCGAAATCCCTCCACAACCGGGCGAAGCGCGATGTCGATGCAGGAGGCCACGGTCGTCTCCACCACTCGAAGCGACACGCACCCCGAGCGGTGCCCGCCGGTGACCATCTGAAGGGAGAAAAAATGGCGGAGCAGATCCACGGACGGGCTGATGCCCACAAAGGCCTCGCACAGGAATGCAAAGGCAGAGAGGAGGACAATGGACCCGGGGCCGAGATGCAGCGCGTGGACCTGGTAGTGCGTCAAGACGGCGTTGAAGAAATCCGAAAATGGCAGCAGCAGGCCGGAAAAGATGGCGTGAAGATGAAGAGGGATGTTGGTGGCCTCCAGATCGGCGAGAGGCCGGGAGGCAGGCCAGACCCTCATCACCTTCCACTCGTTGGAGTCAACGGCGACCGCATGCTGGACCTTATCCAGCCCCTCGCAGTTGATTACGGTGGACCGGCCCAGTGCGGGCTCCTGCCCCGCCTGGGGCTCCACCGCCAGGGCCTTGCCCCTCCTCTTCTTGGGAGCCATGGCGGCGAGGTGTGTCAAAGGGGACGCAGTGTCTGGCGAAGAAGGCGCAAGCTAGTAGAAGGAAAGAAGCGGAGGACAGATGTGCGGTAAGGCAATGATGGCTTTGCGGCGTGCCCCAGGCTTTTTGGCAGCCTGGGCGGTTGTCGGGGCGGCATGGGGAAGTGGAGACGTCCACGTCCCATCAGGCGCCATGCGTCAAGCCTGGCCCGCAGGCAATTGGGGCCCGCGACACTTCACCCTTGCCCCTTGGCTTCGCCTCGAAGCCAAGCCCGAGCGCGCCTTGGGCCCGGGGGCTACTGTCGGTGTTCTGGGATCGGGGGTACCCAGACTAGCCTGCCTATGGCCCATGGTGTGGCCCCATCGATGGCCTGGTATGGCGCAGCAGCAAAGCCCCCAAGACAAGACCCTTGTAAGGCCCCCTGGCCTCATGAGGCGGACGACACCAAGACCTCCAGAGGAGCAGCCTCCCCAGGCTGCCTCCCGAGGAGCGGAGATTTCTATGCAGGTACCTAGCCTCCCGAGGCTGTGATGATGTGAGCCATGACGACAAAGGCCAGGCGGGCACCAGCGGGCGCAGAGGAGACAGTTTCCCTTTCGGTGCTAAGGGAGCAAGGACAGGCGTGGGTTCCCGAGGAGCCCTCCAATGGTTTCCATTCCGGTGCAACAAGACCAAGACCACAAGCTCGGCAGGATGGATGTTATCGTTGAGCCCACCGTTGCATCACGACCAGAAGCTTTGCAGGAGAAGACCACCTTTTGTCAGGATAAGATGTACTACTTGTCCCCTTTCGAATTGGCCACTGTGGGATCCGTTCCTGCCTAAGTTTTGGGGGAAGAGGAATGAGGCCACTATAAAGATAGGTTAGCCACCACCATAGAAGGGGATGGAACCCAGAGGGAATTGAACTCACACCACGAGAGCCCTCACGAGGCTGTTCATCCACTGTACTAGTTCATCCTCAGCCCCTCGTGAGGACAATCCACCACAAAACAGGAGTAGGGTTTTACACCGTAAGGTGGCCCGAACCTGGGTAAACTGCCATGTTCATCTTCTTCCCCGCTCGCACGAATCTAGCGAGGCTAGGCTGTATGGCGACGAGCAAGAGGCTGGTGAGGTTGAGATCTTCGCACATGCCCCAGAGTTTGAACCTTCTTGGGTCTGTGGAGCCCTGAATCCGATAGCATTGTCTGTGTATTCAACTTTTGTGGCACCCTGATAGAGGGCCGACGCACGCCAGTCCCAGGATAAGACCTGACGCACGTCAAAGACATGATACAGCAATTCCAGGCACAAAATGGCTTTATTATATTAAATGGAGTATTACAATATTGTTGCTTACAACAATATTACATAGCTCCAAGGCTAACTAAGATGGCAGCGAAGGTCTTGGCTCAGCGGTGACATCATCTATGGCTGGGCTCCATAACTCACAGGACTGGCTGGGTTACGATCTAGCACGACGAATCTTCTCCTGCAACTGGCCACGTGCAAGGCCAGGTGAGTACTTTGAATGTACTCGCAAGACAACCAAATACATAGCATCCAAACAAGCAGATGACAAAGCCAACCCTATGCTATGCAAGAATTTATTCTAAACATGGCATGGAATTAACAGGAAATCACGAATCAAGCATAGCATAGCATACCTATCTAGCATTATTAATCATCATGTCGTAGCAAAATTATCTGGCATGTTTAAACATCTAGCAGCATTAATCATCAAGATATAACGGGGTTATCTTAGCAAAGTAACTACTGAAGTAAAGTACAGTAAAGCATGCATCAAGTAAATAGTCCATATTCCGAATATCTCATGATCCAATCTGAACCTGATCCAAATCCAAGTCTTTCGGTCATCTGACCATCTCCTCCATAGCCATCTCATGGCTAACATACCATAATCCTGACAACATCTGCTGTCCATGCAGGACAGGTTCTTCCACCATCATTATCATCATTACGGTTGATCGCCTAACGAGGTCTGGACGGGATGTCCAATACCGTGGACACGGCTATTCGAATAGATTTAACACTCTGCAGAGGTTGTACACTTTACCCACACCACGGAACTCATGGCCTCGTACTCCCATTCGGGTGGACCAACGACATTCCGACGAAACCTGTCTGACCCGTGACTCTTCCATCGTACCACCGGCCATCACACTCCTTCTTGGAGTCAAGCCCTGGGTGGCCCCGTGTCACCTCGTGACACCCTGCCACCGTCGTGGCCAAACTAAACTGTCCCAAATGGGGACGGGTACCCAAACAACTCAACTGGGCTCACAGGGTTATCGCCGCCTACCGGGCCAGGGCAGCGCGCGCGCATAACCCTCCCTCTTTGGAGGTACCGGTGAAAGAGCACGCGATCAGACCAAGTCAAGGCCGTCCCATACCGGCAAATCTGGTTGCACGGATAAGCCCGGACAGGTGACTCTGATCAACCGACTAGGTTTATCAATATATCTCCATCATCCCACCATTACCTTAACAATTATAAGTGTGAACAGCCACTTAACATCAGCATAGCAGAATCATTACAACGTTGACAAACATGGCAAGATATCAGATCATGGTACTCACATGATAACGGTATCCAAAATATTGTTACTAGCATGGCAGGGCATGGCATGGAAACAAGGCATGATATTAGATGAAACGTAATGCTAACATCTAAAACAGATGACATAACAGGTGTATGCAAGTGCAGGCTAACAGATGTACTACACAGGGTGCAAGCAAAGTCATCACGCAAGTCCGGAGCTCATGGAAGAGGTTGGCTTGCCTGGGGTAGAGGAATACACCGGGTGGAAGTGCAATAACACTCCGGGAAGATTCGCCGGAAAAGTTTCCCTCTCGGAGGGGCTGATTGAAGGGCAAGGGCAAAATGGTCATTTTCACAATGTGAATACATTATGAAAATGACGCCATCAGAACGGGCTCGTCGATCTGAAGACGTGGGCGTTGGTTTTACCTCAATCGGAGTTACGGTCGCAGAGAAATGCCCGTTCGTTCGTTAAGCGATAAAACAGACAGAAACTGTCCATTTTAGCTCTTAACCGACAAACACTCACTGTTTAGTCAATTCAGACGCTGGCTAATAAAATGAAAGCGCCCTTCTGTGTTTACGCTTTCACTGCAGAGAAAACGTATTTCCCTCTGAAGCTGCGGGAGAATACGTTTCTCGAACAGGAAAGCGTATTCTCCGAATTACGCCTTCACTTAAAAATCGGCCGGGCCCGGGTAGACTTCTCTCTCACTGGCTGACGAGCAGGCCCCGCCTTATCTCCTTCCTCTCTCTTGCCCTGGTCGCTCTCTTCCCCGATAGAAGCAGAGCAGCGCCGCAGCGGCTCGGGCCTCGTCGGCTGCCGGCGTTGGGCGACGCCAGAGTGTTCGCCGGCGTTCCCTTTGGAGCCGGAGAACCTCACCGCGCCCGAGGGTGGCCGCACAGGCGCTCGGGGAGGCCTGGAGGGGCGACGGCCATGGTAACAGAAGAGGCGGCAGCGGGCGCCAGGGAGGCTGCTCCGGTAGCACCTCCCCGGCTCCCTCGAGGACACCGGCGGCTGTGCAGGTTCTGGAGGAGGCGGAGGGCAAGGATGGGGAGGAGGGGAAGGCCTGGGCGCGGGGAGCGACCGAGGAAGATCGGCGATAGAGCTTCTGCCATTGGCGAAGACAGAGAGCTAGGGGAGCTCAAGGGGAAGAGCTGGGGAGGGACTGGGGCTGCTGGTCGACGGGAGGGGCTCCGGAAGGCGCTATTTATAGCTGAGGGAGGGGGGGGGGGTCTCGTGACGGACGCAGCAGCTTCCAGAGCCACAGCGAAGCGGCGACGTCCGGCGAGAAACGAGATCGGCAGAGGCGGCTACGAGCTTCAAGACGAGGGGAAGAGGGCCCTGGAAGACTCACGCACATGGTGGGGAGCTCGTCGGCGCTCCCGAACAAGCTAGAACCCACTGGAGGTGGCCTCCCGAGAGCTCCAATGCACAGGGCGCCCGCTGTACCTGTATTTGTCGCGGTCACCACGCGGCCATCGCCTTGCCACGTCTTGCTCAATGCCAAACAATGTCTGGAGGTTTCCACACGCATCACTGAGCTGACTTGACCCCTCAACCAAGAACAGGGGGCTCTGGTGTGACTGCACCAAGGTCAAACAACAACTGGCAGCAAGGTGTTTGTCATGTGGTGTGGCCACCACAGTGCACCCATGGGCATGATCTTGGGCAGGGGTGAGTCATCCACTAAGGTAGTCATGCTGGCAAAATTTGGGCACAAATGGACAATGCTAGCTGGTACTTCCTTTGTAACCTTGCCCACTGACCAGAAACGCAAATGATGATGCTGGGGTCAAATGGCTATATGGATTTGAATGATTCTTGGTGTAGAGTGATGATATGGTCATAGGAACTGTCTGGAAAAGTTTCAGCTCAAATTGATCATCTATGAGGGTACTTCCTTCACAGAGATGCAATCTGGACAGAAACTTAGATAATTTACTGAGGAAGATTGACTTGATGGAATGAGCTCATTTTTGGTATACATGGGTAATATATCATAATGAATCACCCTGCAAAATTTCAGCCCAAGGAGATCAAGGAATCAAGCACTTCCTTTGCAAACTGAAAATCTGAACAGAATTTGCAAAGTGGTGTTGTGCTCAAAATTTAATGGGTGGAACTTGAGATCTTGATGGAAATAGTGAATATAGGGGTAGGACAAGCTCCACAAATTATTTGGGATTTTTCCCAACTACCAAAATGGTAGTTCCTTTGGAAAGGCCCCAAATTGATATATTGGCTTTAAATAGGAAAATGCAATTTCCCCTATTTAATTATGGCCAATATTTTTATGAGAGCTCAATATGATCATAAAGAATATCTCCACAAGTTTTCATGATCTTTGGAGATGGATAGATATTATTCTGGATTTAATTCCTCGGAAAGGAAGAAAAAGGAATTAATTCTAGATGAGAAATATTGCATATGACTTAGCAATATTTTTGCACATCTAGGGTTTATGAGTGAAGGATGATCTCTGGAAATTTTGGGAGGACCAACTGAGCAAGAAAAATGATAGCTCCTTTGTAAACACAAAGGCAGGATTTCTAGTTCCGATATTTTGGAACTAGGGTTTAAATGAGGTTCGGGGTTTACAGACGGAAACTTGACTGACACAAGAACATGAAAAATTCATGGAGAGATTGAGGATTGTCTGGATTCACCTGGTCACTCACCAGATTCCAGAGGAAAAATTTGGGAGAGAAAAGCTAGGAAGGAATAATAGCACAAAAATCGATAACCCGATTTTTGGGGTGTTACAACTTTTTGGTAAGATTAAATATAGATCTGATATTTTTTCGTAAATGGTGGGCGAGGGAGATAAGATGCAGAATGCTACACAATGAACCAATCCCTCCTTCCCATAATTTAAGAGTGTTTTGTACACTGGTGTACTATACAAAATGCTCTTATATTATGGGACGGAGGGAGTAGCTGTTAATGTAAGTACAATGATAGACGACGTTCAGTCCTTACAAGAGGACTGCAGACCTAAACCTCTTCAAAAGCATTGGGTTGATTCTAAATTTATGTAAGATTCGATACGGATCTTATAATGTCCACTAAATGGAGGATAACGAGGCTAACATGTGCAATGATGCTACATAATCAACCAGCTATGAAAGTAAGTATGGTCATACAGGGCAAGAGGTACTCACAAGAGCAATGTAGTGTGCAGTATAGTTGCGAGATTCTGTGGTCCATTGAGAATGAATGTTCTTCTGCAAACAGTTTTCGTACAAGTGAGACAGTAAGGCACATGCAGAAATGTAGTTCAAATTGTGATGTGATATCATACACAGTACCTTACGCTGCACATGAGACCAATGTCTAACAAGATTATTCCAGTCACTGTCTAATAAATGTAGCACATGGGACTTTATAGAAATTTCATTTAGAGGCTTGCCATCAAAGTGCGGTTGCCTCAGGTAGGAACGATACTTCATCTATGAGTGCTTGAAAAGCGCAACCAACCCTTGCTTGTCTTGAGTATCCAGTTTGGTCCTCGCCTATTTAAAAGAATGAAATCTTGTGACTTCTGTCAGCAGAAACATATGCACTAATTACCATGAATAACATTAGTACATTACTTACAAGTAAGTTGTGGAGGAAGATTGGAAACTGTTTTGTGTCTGTGGTATAATCTTTCCATGAAAGAAAGATGCGCACAAAGTTCCTGACAACAATATAAGCTTCGTCTTCTAAACTAGGAAGAAGTGGAACAGGGGTCCTATTTGCTGCAATTGGGGCTCTCTCTTGTTCGAAAAGGGATTTGGCAACTTGATTCGGTGTACTCTTTGCTGGAATGGGGGTTTTGCATCGTAGAGCTGGTGCTATGTCAACTGGCATCATCATACTATTTGCTGCAGTTGGTGTCTGCTGAGTTGGGGCATCAGAGATGACCAGTGTTGTAGGGCTAGAGTCTGCTAGAGTTGGGGCCGTGTTTTGTGGGTCTGGTGATATTGCAACTACAAGGCTATTTGATTTATCAGGTGTCACTACTTTTTCCAAATACTTTGTTCGTGCTCCTTCGCGATCAGCAATCGCCCTCTTCCTTTTGAACGTCTGATACACAAGAACAACATTTGAATGGATAGATATGGTATGATGACAGATGGAATATGTACTGAAAATGGATAGGCAGGGCGTATTCACATACATGATGTGTAAACTAAACTAATGGCAGTGCAACAAAGTAGAAAAGCATCAGTTGCAAGATATGTGCGACCAATATAACCTTGGAAAGTTAGAGCAAGCAACTTGATGGGTGAATAAGATAGGGCATCTGCTTCTGACTCCTCCACTAGGGAGCTACATTGACTTAGGTCTCCCTCTAGCACAGAATCATTGTTATGATCATATTCTAAGGATGAATCTGTAGGTGGAGAGTGTTCGCATTGCATTGCATCCAGACTTGATTTTAGTCCCTTAATGCCAAGTTTGACAACCATGGCATTGTTCTGCTTTATTCTTTTCATGCGCGCAAGTTCATAATCATTATGATGCTATTCAGTATCTGAGATTCATGAAAACAAAAAAGTAGTCAAATTATCTATGGAATGCATTGCGGATTCAACTCAGAGAGTGTCTTCCTACAAACCCCTGCGTATACAAAGTTCATCCCCCAACCGTGCTGACCAGACCACACACAGAAATACAAACCTCTTATGTCTCTATAACAGGCGGACACACATTTCAAAATTGAAGTAGGAACATTAGAATCATATCAAATTCGTATTTGAACAAATAAACTAAGGAATTATGAGTGGCATAATGTTTAGCTTCAAGGGTGGAGTGCTGGTAGTGCGACACAAAGCAAGTAGGTAGATTGTATTCCATGTAAAAGATCGTAGTCTATGTAAAAGGTGGATATGACACTTTCTTTCTATGCAATGCAGTGTTCATTGCCCACACATGATGGAAGAGATCACACAGAGAAATACTATTCACTCATGTCTGCGGTTCCAGTATTTTGAAATAGGGTGGTCCACCCTAAAAGAATATTGACAACAAATATGACAAGGCACATAGAGGTAGTGAATCAATCATTACTTGTGAGCTTACTAGGACAAGTATGCATAATTTTAACTGCGGTAAGAGACCGTCCAAAATCTGAATCAAGAAGTTGGTCTAGCATTTATTGTTTGCAACTAATCAATGTGAATAATTGGATATCATATCGAATGAGTAAGAAAGACAAGTAAAATTGTCAACAAACCTGGCTTGCAGTAGTAATCTGGGTCAATGTCACTATGACCAACAATCCAACATGACTAGTGTCTGTTCCTAGGGCCGAAATTTTGAAACCCTGTGAACTTTACAGGTACTAAAGATTACTGAAATATCTGAACCATTAAGTGTAGGTAGCACTCAATACACAACAAACCCTAATGATAGTCCTGCCTAATGAGTAATGAATCAATTAGAAAATGGGTGATGAGGAGTGGCTGCTGAGTGTTGAGGACATATCTCAGGATAAATTGGGTTGGCTTAGTGGGTGCTGCACGCCTGAGCCCTGAACGGACTGGGAAGGTAAGCATGGCGGCGCGCCCGGGTAGTGGTGACGCTGTTGGGCGAGTGGCTCCTGACCTCCTGTTAGTCCAGCGTCTCCTTCTAGAGTCATGCTGTCCGGGGACGGCAAGTCACCAGTGAGGCAGGCGGCTAGGGGTAAGTAGAGATTGGAAGCGCAGTAGAACAGAGGGGAATTGGGGTCTAGGCCGACCCAAAATCCTAGGGTGTGTCGCGGCCCATTGTGGGCAGCCTGTAGATCCACACCCCAGCGGCGTACATGCATTTCTGAAACTAAATTATGAACATTTAGCTGACCAATTAAACGACTCTGTTTTAATAATACCAGATTCGTATTTGAACAACTAAGCTTGTTTAGCTTGATGGGTGGAGCAGTGCTATTATGACACGAAGCACATAGGCTGATCGTATAGTGATCATAAAAGGGGGGAAACCCTAAGCATGATCAATTAAACCCTATTATGACTGTGCCATGGCAGATTTGAAGCTACAAATCGCAGAAATGCTATTTAGCAACCATTGTTTGCTTCGAACTAAGAACTAAATTCTAAGAGCTGAAAAGAAAGTACAGTAACCAAGTTATGATCTATTTTCTGGTTGAGATCAAAAAGTTGAGCAGATATGAAGTAGTACCACCTCTGTGGTGGCGCCGTGTAGGCATCGGGGGTGCGATGGCTGTCGGTGGCGTTGAAGTTGATCTGCGATGGTAGACGGGTGCATCGGGGGTTAAGTCCCATTGCGGTGGATGAGAAGGTCGTGGGAGCGGCCTCGGCAAGGAGGACGACGGCGCCGATGAAGCGAGAGGACGCGATGCAAGGCTCCTGGTCCATTGTTGTGGATGAGAAACATCCATCTCTAGCAGTGGACGACGCGGTCTTGGTAGGCACTCCGGCGATGGATGGGGTGGAGGATGGCAGTGATGGATGAGGTGGCGGACTGAGGAGGCTGGTGTGGGGATGGTGTTCTATCGCGGACGGTGTATGAATGGGAAAATGGAGGGAGAGGTATGGGGAACCATGTTTTTGGGACACGCCTGTCTGAAATATGGGAAAGTTACGAACTTAGCCCCCGTTTAAAATTTTGATGTCTCGTCAGTTGGGGATAGGACGGTAATCTTGCATCTCCCCAATATTTTCCCAGAGTGATTTCGGGCGAGGAGGGTGTTTTGGTGCACACGGATGGCGCCCACGGTGTATGAACGGGGCTGACAGGTAGGATGGTTGTGTCACGTCTGAGTGAAGTTACAAACCTGCCCCTATTGAAAATATTTGCCTACATCGATTTCGGCCGAGTCGAGTTTGTTTTGCCGCCCACCGTGTATGAATGGGGAAATAGAGGGAGAGACAGAGGTCTTTCGGACGAGCTTTAATCAAATGTGTTTTGCCGCCCACGTTTGGCGCCCACCATGTCTGAATGGGCTCAGAGGCGGTTTTGTCACGTCTAATTGAAGTTACTAACCTACCCCTATTGAGAGCTGTGGAAATCGGGCCGATGGATGGTCCGTGTAAGGGATAGAAAGTAATTTCCATCTCGCAAACACTGGCTTCGGGCAGCCGACGTGGGAGTGGATATTTTGCCGCTTCTTTCAAATTTGGGACAATAAGCATTCATGATTACCCTAGCAACTAAATTTGAATCCATTTTGTATTCTTATACGAATCTTTATAAATCATTCTATGTTTTTTTATATATCTTCAAAAGCACAACAAAGATGTATTCCACTATCATATATGAATATGATTTACAAATGCCGATACTCGAATTCAGAAGGTAGAATCCAGTTTAAGGTGAATTCGAATATTTGAAACCACTTTATGTCCAACTCAAGCGTAACATGTATGACACACACAACATATAGTGTACTCCCATTTAGATATGTACACAAGCGATGTCTCAAGATTCAAAATACTGAGTCAATCAACCAATAATGTACAAAACTAACAGCCATATAAACACTTATAGAGTCTATGGATCAATAATATCAACTAACATACATACTTTTTTTTGCTAGAAGAGCATCATTTTTTTAGCAAAGCTAGTACAGCATCTTGGCCCTTTCAGATGCGTGCCACTTAAGGACCATCTATACTACTATTATTGCTGAATGCACATTCAGCCCGATTGGCATATTTGTAGGTCTGGCATAGCAATCAAAATGAAGTGTCTGAGAGTCTTATCAATTAATACAGACTCGTGCTATAATAAATTACAAACCAAAAAACAAAAAACAATTATTACATGATCTCTAAAACAAATGGTTTGATTGATTACATGAACAAACAACACAAAGGTTATTCAACGATGGAAAAAACATTTCACCTATGATTTACCAAGTGGGAATTTAATTTCCTTTTTTCCTTCAGGACCTTAACAATGCGGTCAGTCTCAGCTTGCTTCGTTTTGAAATCCACCAAATATTTAATGGTTGTCTTGAGTACTGCTTGTGATTGTGCTATTTGCTTCCTCTACATGTCAACTTCATCTCTAAGTGCAGAAGGAGAATCTCTTTCTACCAATAGTTTAGCCTCTAGAGCATCACTAGTTGGCAATTCATGATGCACGATTGGGCTGGTGCCATTGCTGTGGGATGATACAACGTCCATGGGGCTAGCCTGTTTTGCCATTAAAGTTCCGATTGGATTCCGAAAAGTTGAAGTTAGCAAAACATCTCAATTGGGAGTTAGAACAGCAAACCAGTTAAATAAACAAGGAATTAAAGAGTTCCGATTGGATGCTGAAAAGTAGTTATTAACATCATTGTAACCAGTTGCATCAGCAAAGCAGTTAAACAAACAAGTTTTGCAAAAGGTACCTGTTGTGGCATTGAAGTTTCTCTTGGATCCTGAAAAGTTGAGTAGCCAGTAACATGATTAGAGCAACCAGTTGCAGCAGCAAAGCAATTAAACAAACAAGTTTTGCAAAAGGAACCTTTTGTGGCATTGGAGTTTCTCTTGGATCCTGAAAAGTTGAGTAGTCAGTAACTTGATTAGAGAAACAAGTTGCAACAGCAAACCTGTTACACAAATATATTTTTGAAAATGTACCTGCGGTGCAATTGGACTTCCAATTGGATCCTGAAAACAAGAAGTTGGTAAGATGATTATAGCAACAAGTTACAGCAGCAATCCAGGTAAAGAAGGAAGTTTTTGAAAACATACCTTTTGTGCCAACGGAGTTTCAGTTGGATCCTGCAAACTTGAATGCTAGCAATCATAAATAAAGTATTGCAAGAGACATAAGAAACTAACATCAAACTAGTAAAACTAACCAGTTTTGGCAACGTATTTAATTGCACATGAACTAGTAAAACTAACAAGTTCTTGGCAACGTATTAAAGTAACAAGTCGGTACCATTTACCAGCAACACAGACATCTGTAAATATCTTTGATGTAAGCAAAATGATTCCGACACACACACACACACACACACACACACATATATATATATATATATATATATATATAAGTTAAAAAGACATTGTCCCTCATATAAACCTGACAGTTGTCTGTCTATGAGCATGCAAACATTACTAGTGCTACAAGTGATAACAGCAAACCATTTAAACAAATAGGGTGTCAAAACATAAATTACACATGAATTTTGCTGCACCCTAGAAGTACATATGACCAGCTATCTACGTGCTTAAGTAGCTATTTAAGTTCAGGCAAATAGGTAATTCTTAACAGTAAGTATCAAACACATAGATAGGCGCAGTCTATAATAGGATTAACAGGCTATGGCATTATGTATGCAGTAGCAAACTAAATTAAGCCAAGCAACGTAATTGAACAAGTTTGCAATGAGTGGCTAACTAAAATTCCGAGAAGCAGGTAACTGAACTTACGCTAGCTCTTTGTACAGGCACACTGCAACTTCTTTTTCGCTTACAAGGTTCTATGAAGGAGTCCATGGCATCAATTGCTTGGATACGCAGTCCCAACACTTCTTTCTTCCGACACTGCATTGGTAAGTCGAATGGTTAATCTGATAAGATGGTGCATCCTTGATATGTTATATGAGGACGGGTTGTCAGACTAGTTGTAGCAACACACATCACACTGGCTTTTACTGTATATTTCATGCGATTACATTTGGCATATCGAGATCTAAGCAATCTACAATAGGATGAAAAGACTGGCATCCTTCACATTATTGGCGAACTCAGTTCATAGAATAAAGCAATTCAACCATTCTATGGGTAAATCAAAAGCGCCACTGGAATATTTTTCACTACCCCAATCATACACGCAAAAAGGGGCGACGCCATCGTAGGGGCTGGTATGGGCGGCCGCTTCGGGTGGCTGGAAAGTGCGCACCTAGTTTGAGTCGTCCAGGTTGGCCCAGGCTAGTTTTGTTTGTCCTAGCACACGAGCAGGCAATGTAAAAAATGAAGAAAAATGTTTCAATTTGGATGGGCCAATAACGTAAGTGCAAGGCAGGCCCTATAGCAGGCTCGCGACCCAAACGAGCGCCTCCCATATTGATCCAGCAGGAAAAATCCCCAATTCGTTCGCTCCAGCCTCTAGTCTGGTTCGCTCCTAACCTAGCCGCCGCTGGACAAACCAACACAGCACTTCCTTGCGCCCTAGTTGGACGCCAGTTGCTGGGCTTCAAGCGAATGGAAGGACAAGAAGATGAAGATCCAACCCTGGGTGTAACCTGCGTGGGAGGCAGCGGCGGCTGCACAGGCATGGCATCGAGCTTGCGCAAACGGACAGTCGCAGCTTGCAAGAGCAGCATGCGCAACGAGCAGGTACATCACATCCATGATTATATCTAATTCAACTGTTTAATTTTTGGCTAATAGTTAACCTGATGGTGTTGTAAAACTGCTTGTATGTAGGGAATCTATAAGAAAATGAAACCAATTTCTGCTTATTTTATAACTCCCCCAATCAATACTGAACTGACTGAACCTGATGTGTCTAATCAAGTTTCCGGTGCAAACATACAAGCTCATGTTGTTCTTGAGCTTGAAGTGTCTAATGAATAGGCTGCTAATGAAGGATTTGATGCAAACATTTTACATGCTCCTGGTGATGAACATATAGTGTCTAATGAGGGATCTAATGCAAGCATTTTGCAAGCTACCATTGAAGGATTTAGTGTCTAATGATGATCTGCTATGTTGAGAGAAAGATAGAGATTAGTAGGAATTGATGACAGAAAATTATAGTACATTTTCATGGCTTGAGGAAACGTCAAGGCCATCTACCAGAAAGTCCCTGTATCATAACAACCTAGCATAAATACTTTTCTAATCTGTTGTTTGACACTATTGGCATACTTGTGCAGGATAGATATATTGATATGCAGTTTGCGCACTGGTTATAGGTGCAATTACACTTGGGATATTTTCGGCCAGAGAATGAATAATTCAAGCAAGTACAGTCCACGTTAGCAGTCCTTGTAGACCATGTTGCATTTTGTGTTTTTTGGTGCTTACATCATTTAGTGTTTTATTATCTGGAACTACTTTGGATCATTAGCTGGTTTTCAAAGTGCATGTAGCTTCACATTTCTCAAGTTATGTTGATTTCAGGAGTGCAAGTGCCTTCGTATTTTTTAAGTTAATTTTTCACCCCTGGTAACTTGAATTCGTGGATCCGCTACTGCACACAAATCTTACACGCAGGCCAGTACGAATTAAATAAAATGCAGGGACTTACGCTAGCTCGTTGTACAGGCTCACTGCAGCTCTGCTTGCGCTTGGGATGTTCCATGTACAAGTCCATGTTACCACTTTCTTGGATGTGCAGGCCTTGTGCTCCTTGCATCCCCTCTACATTTTTGACATGGCAAATGGTTGATCAAATGAGAGGAATCGACCTTGCTGTTGTACCGGAGGATAGGTACTTACAAGGTTATACCGGTGTGTAGGATGTGTATCAGATCCCGTAGCGCCGTAATGGTTCGCTAAAAAATGGTTTTGCTTGTTTCAGATGATATCTCCAGAAGAAATACGAGTTAAAGTCAGAGTTACATAGGCGTGTAAGCTAAGAGAGCAGTAAAAGTATATCCAAACATCATCGGAACAGTGCATAAGGGAGTGATATGTGGATACCTAGTTCGGGCCGGCGTTTGGGCATGCTCGCCTAGCTAGAGTGCGGGTCACTTCATAGCCGTTGAGGGTGATGTGCTAGCGTTGGCTAGCCATGTACGGATGTAGATCTCGAGCGGCAGCGGAGTGCTACGATGTGGTGGACGAGCCCGTTGGTGAAGCACCAACGGCATCGGGGGGGGGGGGGTGGAGGTGCAATGATGTTCTTCGTGAAGTAGCCCCGGTGAGGTGGGAGATGGCGTCGGTGAAGCGCACCTGATGGGATGGAAGTCGGTGTCTGTGAGGTACGTCGGCTGCGGCGGCCGATGTTGTGGGTGGAACACCCGGTGCGGTGGACGAGGGGGTAGATGAGGTAGCTCCGGTGCAGTGGTGAAGCGCGACTGTCGTCTTCCTCGTTGTCGTCAGGCACAGAGGTGGGGAAAGAGACGAGACGAAGGGCGATTCGAATTTTGCTTGGTTTGGCGATGAATTAGGGATTTGAGAGCTCTGGGCGAGGAAGGGGGTGGGGGAGAAGGGAGATATTGCTGGGCTGGAATTGGGGCCGCCAGATATTTCAATTCTAAACGTGGAAGCGTGAACTTTTTTGTCGTCGTTCTTTTTTTTTGGGGGCGGGAGGGAGGGGGTGGGTGCTAGCGTTCGTACGACACACACGACCACCACGACATGACCCTGGTCTGCCTGGTGCACCAACATTTGAGAATGCCAAACAAATCTTCTTTCATTGGCAAACGAATCTTGTACTATGTATTACCATGCCCGTGTTTTCCTTGCAAATAATTAGTCCTTCGAAATGAGATACTATGAATTAATTAATGAGGAGTTCTTTGAATTAGAGTGTGTTTGTCACATAGCGATATCCAATTCTAACATGGATTTCGCATTTCAGGGTATCCACGCTACTTTTTTAATACAAAATCATATATGTATAAGATGAACACCATGGTAGTGAGAAAACTTTGGATGGATTCAAGCATATGACCACACACATACAAAATACCACAACAATCGAGTCAATATCAACCTTTCCAAACCTAGTATGGCACGAATTCGAAATAAATACTGAAGCCATATGCATGGTACTCAATTCAAATCTTACAATGTACATTAAATTAAAACGCCAATATTTAATCTAGTACCATCTACATTCAAATGTTGTTTTTAGGTCCCCCCCCCCCTCGGCACACATGCTACATACTTCCTCTATTGATCAATCTTCCTCTCCTAACCACCTTACAAAGCTATTGGTTTCCGCACATTCATTCTTTCTCTCCATGTTTCGATCTCTAACTCTCACACACCCGCCATTGCACTCCATGCCGAGCTCTCTCTCTCCCCTCCCACCCTCTCTCGGTAGATACATGCATTGCCTATCTAGACCCCCCCTCCCTCTCGTGCGCACGCACACACATTGTCTATCTAGGTCACTCTTGAGAGACTGTCTCACTCTTTCTTCCGCACAGCGGCCCACACTCGCTTAATCTCTCTCTGTCTCTCTCTCTCTCTCTATCTAAGTCTCGATTAACCTCGCTTTCTCTCACACACAAATGATATATCTCCCTGTTTGGGCCTCGATCGACACACTCTATACTCTCTCACGCGGATTGTCTATATAGATCAGTTTCTCCAAGCCGTTCCACTAATTCGACCTCATGGCGGCCCACGCTCGCTCAATCTCTCTCTCTCTCTCTATGCATGTCTCGATTGACCTCGCTCTTTCTCACACACAAACGATATATCTCCATGTTTGGGCCTAATTCGACATATTCATAGTGTATACTCTCACACGCACATTGTCTATGTAGGTCACTCTCTCCAACCTATCTCATTCTTTTGATCACGTGACGACCCACACTCGCTCAATCTCTCTCTCTTTATCTATGTATCGATTGACCTTGCTTCCTCCCACGCACAAACTATATGTGTACCTGTCTGTGAATGGATCGTCTCTCAAGGTCTCTCTTCCAGCCCTCACCCTTCCCAAAAGCTCAATCGGACAATATCTATCCACAACATATATATCTTTTCAACGAATGTCGAGGCACACTCACTTTGTCTCTCTATCTATGTCTCGATTGACCTCGCTTTCTCACGCCGTCTATTCCACACATTGAAGCTACCTCTCCATCCCTCACAGAGCCGGAGCTATTTACATTGTGAGGGGGACTCCAACCTTTGATTAATTTGTGAAGGCATTTATTCCGGTGGGTTTAGATTATATTTTTGTAGCATTCGCCCCACAACTACTCCAAACATCGTTGCAACCCCTGCCCTCCCCCAATTTTTTTTCCCTTTGGATCGTTCACCGCTCTCTCGCACACCCTTTCTAACCTTCCACGTCGCACCATGGTATTTTTGCAAAAAAAACTCCGGTGTTCTCTTTAATTATTACAAATAAGCTACAAACTACACATCAGAGTCCACCTGTAATGGAACAAATTTTGACCCAGAAATTAAAGTGCTACAAACTACACACCGGGGGGCCAAACTGTCTTGGAGCAAATTCGGTCCCATATCTACACCCCTATATAGTGTGCAAATAACTTTGAAAGATGGTCGTTGGATGAAGCCAATCCGACAGTGCAGAGATGGCAAATCCGAGCACCACTGGCCATTGGATATCTTCTACATTCCACCACATTCTGGCACATGTACAATCTAGAAGATTGCATGGTTGAACTTAAGCATAATGCACAAACCTCAAAACACAAGCACTCCTCCTTTGTTCTAGAATCTTCTGTATCATAATTGCCCAATTTTCTTTTTTCTAAATGAATTGCCATTATTTGTTTTTTACTTTAAGCTCTACAATGCACAATTCCATGAATCTTAAAATAGATTAACTTTTTTATAGAACGTATTGATTTTGAATGAGATGAACTATAAGAATTAAACGAACATCTACATCATGCATATATGAATCGAAGCTTACATGCTATGGTGTGGTATTTATTCATAATTTGGTTGCCAAATCTCATGCGTGCAATGCACGTATACCTTACTAGTATAAATTAAAAATGAAAAAGGACGAGGATCGAACATGCGACCAGGGCCTTCAAGCCGCACGTCAATAGGCAACATAGTAGCAATGTTTGTTGTACTCCCCTTTGTTGATATAATGTATTTATATTACCACAGTCCTATTTAATGGACAACATGTTTTTATACTATTAACTTTAGTACATTATTAGTGGGACCGGCTCGTGAGCACATACTATTCCACTTCACTTACTGGTGGGTTCCATGTCTGCTCTCTCTCTCTCCTCCCCTTCTACGTTTAGACGCACGAGCAAACACGAAGAACGCACAGGCGGTGTGGCCGTTGACCGAATCTGGACGCGTTCACAAGTTACGGCACCAGTTTCACGTAATACTAGTACTAGTATTGGAGTATGTAACAAGTTTAGGAACAAAAGTGACCGTGACGGTCAAGTTAGGCTAGTAGTATCTACTAACAATTAAATGCATGGATAAATAGATGTATCGCCTATAGTGCTTGAACAAGGGGACTGCTCGCGCCCTACAAGTATTTGGAACTGGCTTCCCTAAAAAAATATTTGGAATTAACGTGGTATTTAATATGAAATGTTTGCGATGAGAAGGAATACATGTCGCTTGATGACGTTTTATATTTAATTTGATACGGCTCTAGCAGAACATTCAATCGATCAAACCATAGATTTCATTCAGTCTGACTGCGACTTTACATTCATACCACGATCAAACTAAAATAAACGCAAATGATAAATCCCAAATGTTCGGATTTTAAGCATGGCAATCCAAATGTTTTTCATGGAATATTTAGATCATGCAGCAGCGGCGGAGGCGTCTTGCGGTAGGAAGCGGCTCCTCTGCCATGCTCTGTGTGTCGTCGAGCGACTGACCGGCGACGATGGCGGTGTCTTGCGCTTTTGTTGGCGTACTCCTTGACGTTGGCCCTAGCTTCAAGGAAGGCCAGAATATTTTGGACTTCGGTCTCCAGGAGCCAGTCAACTGGCGGGAGGAGGCGACTAGCGTTGGTGCAAGGAAGCAGTCGACGACGCGATCCAAGCCGCTGAGGGGGCACTGGCACCGACGCGGGGACAGACTCTGGCAACGGCGCGGTGGAGACATTCGTGTGCAAGGGCACCGGCACAGGCGTGCGCACCAGTGCACGCGCAGGCGCTGGCAAGTGCATGGGCGCGTGAAAGTCAGCGGGGACCTCATGGAACCTCGTGGCTTCAAGCTCGGCGACAATGTGTGGCTCCCAGGCCATCAATGCCACTGGGATGGGCGCTGGCGCAGTCGAGGCGACGGGAGCTTGAACTGGAGTGGGGACAGGTGCGGCGTCTTCCCGCAAGGCCAGTTCAAGCTCGTCCCAAAGCGCCTTATGTTCTTGAGACTTCGGATGGGTGTCTTCCTCAGGAACTAGAGGACTAAGGGCAGACCATCGTGATGCAGCATGGCGTACGGTGAGGACAAGCTGGTTGGAGGTAGACGACAGGAGAATCTGAGAGGAAGAGAGAAGATTGTAGCGAGACCGGGGAGTGCGGGGGTGATTTAAACGGTGGTGCCGGCGCCATTAAAAGTGGGGGCAGTTGGGAGGAAGGTGGGTGGCGGAGCCTGGTTAAAGGGCTCGCCACCCGGTGAGCCTGCGCAGCGGCCTACTCACACGCCTCCCGGTCAGCCAGCGCAACAGTCTGCTCGCACGCCTCCCGTCGACTCACACGCTTGCTCGGACAGCACCTGCCGATGAGAAGCGGGACTCGTGGCGGCACGTAGGTCTAACGCCCACAGTTTGAATAGTGAAACCGTTCGCGTTAACGTGACATGTCTTTGTTTCAAAATACCTTGGCTCTTCATTTGTGAAACTTTTCATAAGCAGCTTGTCTCAAATTGAACAAAAAAAATACGACAGCCTATTTGTGCCATATCACGTGACCATGCTCAGTTTCATGAATTTTAGGTCAGTTTTGGATTTTCTGGAATTTAAAATCCAGGATTCGAAACAATATCATAACTTGCATCATGAAATAAATTTTCAAGCCATACATCTTTACTGTTGTAGATGTTAATATTTCTTAAGAAAGGATTTGGTCAAACATTTTGCTTAGTTGGACATCAGACAAGTTATATATGTAGAGTAAAAAGATAATCCCTCCGTACCAGTGCATTTCCTGATATAGTAACTCTAGTAGGCACGAACAACGCATGAACAAAATCAACAAACTGAGCTCCATTCTGTGCTCATCCTGGTGTAGTACTATTAGTACTAGGCAATGGAGTTGACGGGTGACCTTGGGTAGCAGCGACCAAGGAAATTGAACTGTGCTCGGCGCGGTAGGTAATGTGGGCTAGTTACTAAAGCATCCCTCCATTGTTCATCGGTTGTCATTATGGACCGGGGACATGAGGGGAATTTCCTAGGGCTGGAATTCTGGCCGCCAGATATTTCGACTAGAAACGCGGAGGCTCGAGTGGAAGCGCGAAGTTTAATATCGCGGTTCTTTTGGTAGGGGTTGGCTAACGTGCGTACCACGCATGCCACCACCAGGACACAAGCCCGGGTCTGGCTGGTACGCCGTCGGGTGCTACCATTCGAGAATGCGAAAGGAAACTTTTTTTAATTGCCTAACAAATCTATATGTATTACAATGCCCGTATTTTCCTTGCAAATAACTGGTCATTCCAAAAGGCACGGTAATTGA
Organism: Thinopyrum elongatum; assembly: GCA_011799875.1. Classification (NCBI taxonomy): domain Eukaryota; kingdom Viridiplantae; phylum Streptophyta; class Magnoliopsida; order Poales; family Poaceae; genus Thinopyrum; species Thinopyrum elongatum. Next base: position 333,965,906 of record CM022299.1, on the reverse strand, counting down.
TTTATGACGAGTTCTTGAATTAGAGTGAGTTTGTGATATAATGATCTCAACGTGGATGTATGACCGTGCATGTATGACATGAATTCAAAACTAAAATGTAAGCCATGCATGGTCCTCAATTCAATATTTAAAATGCACAATAAATTGAAACATGAATATTAAGTCTAGTACTATGTACATGCAAATGTTGTGTTTAGGTCTCTCCATCGACACCCCCAACCACCACACATACTTCATGTATCGATCGATCTTCATTTCTTTGTTAATAGAGCTATTGGTATCCGACACACGCGCGCTCACTATTTCTCTTCACGTTTTGATCTCCATTTATGTCACACCCGCCCATGCACTCTCAACAAATGTATTTCTCACACATAACCTCGTCGTGCCCTCCATGACAAACCCTCCCTCTCTCTCTCAAGACACGTACGTTGCCTTTGCAAAACACCTTCACCATGCGCGCACACACAAAGTCTATCTAGGCCACTCTCGGTAACTATCTCCCTCCATCCCTCACTGCAGCTTCGCTGCACGATATCTCGGTATATCGTCTTTAACATTCGAGTGTACGCTAGGCCACACTGACTCGATCTGTCCCTCTATAAATGAATCGATTGACCTCGCTTTCTCGCGTCGTCTCTCTCACACCTTGACGTTCCTACTAATATCTCTCTCCCTTTTAACTGTAATGAGCTAGAAACCAACTCTAACCTCTAGCTAAGTTAGAGTATCCAAATAGTGCCATTGTTAAATCAAGTGGAAAGGCGTGTTTAATACTCCCTCCGGTCCTTTTTACTCTGCATATAAGAAATGTCTGAAGTCAAACTTCATAAAGTTTGACCTTATTTATATGAAAAAATATCAACATCTACCATGCTAAAATTATACAATATGAAAATTTAAGTCATGACACATGTACTGATATTTATTTCATATTGTGAATGTTGGTATTTTGTTCTATAAAGTTGGTCAAACTTTACGAGGCTTGACTTTAGACAAATCTTATATGCGAACTAAACAGATTCGGAGGGAGTACAACATGCTTAACAGCAACCAAATATAGTCATTCATAGAGCTATTGTTAAATTTGGTATTGATGAAATTGAACTGCACAGTTCATACTAGCACATATAGAACATCACATTGTTAATAGCTGAAATAAACAAGGCATACTACGACCAACCAAAGATGGTAATTGAAACTGGACATATGCTAACTACAAACAACCGAACAACCATAAACCGTAGAAAATGAACAAGGTGTAATGCAAACAACCAAATATAGCAATAAATACTGGACAGATTCTCACTAGAAAAGGGGTTCAAGAAAACAAATCATGGGTTTCCTCACTTGTCACAGATTGGCTCGTCCTCATGGTCGCCGGTGATGAGGTCTGACTTGGCAGCTAAGGATCCCAAGCTAGCATCGCAGAACGTGTCCTTCAGAAATGACAAAATGGGCTCCATGGCGATGAAGGATGGAACATTGTTCATAACGAGCCGTAGGAGATCAGCGGCAGGGCCATCGATGAGACCGACGGCTATCGAAACCGAAGGGTTGGGGGTGGGCAACTTAACCTGTGACATAACCCGCGTCAAGCCATCGGTGTCGATGACCTCGATGTCGTAGCCGGCGTCCGCGACATGCCAGAATACTCTAGCCTGCTGATTGGAAGGCTCAATCCAGGTCCAGTCATCGTCGTCAGCTTCCTCGGCGGCCACCTCGCCGACGTCGGGCGAAGTGGCCGCGGTAAAGCTCTTTTGGGCCATTCGCTCCTCGACCTCCCTGGGAAGCATAGTCGGGCTTAGGCTCTGACGCTCAGGAGTGGGGGAGGGGGTGGGGATGGGGATCTCTGGGAAAGAGGGCGTTTTGCAGGCGTCATCTAAGATACTCAGGGCGGCGAGGGTATGTATATCGGTGGGTAAACTGCACGGGCAGACCGGCAGAGGTTGACGATGGAGGCGGCGCGGCGGCGGCGGCAGCGGTGGAGACCTAGCTAGGTTTGGAGCGAGGGAGGGGTGGTGTGTATGTGTGTGAGCAGGGGATTTGGCGTGAGCGAAGGATTTGGGGTGTGTGTGTGGAGGGGGTCCAAGGTGGTGTCTGAGGAAATGCCGTGGGTACTGAAAATTTTACTAGGCGGGAGTAAAATGGCGGGGCTACCAAAAATTAGGATCAAGGGATTGAAGCAGAGCGGGGCGGGAGTAACGAACATCACACATGGTTAAAACATAATAATCATGTGCTATCAAATAGAAAAACACTCTAGTCGAGTAGATATTTTTGAGAATGCGAGGGATGGAGGCGGGAGTAAAATGCCGGGGCTATTGAAAATTTGGATCTACTGATTGAAGCAGAGCGGGAGTAACAGACATCGCACACGGTCCAGACATACTAATTGTGTGCTATCAAATAGAAAAACCATCGACGCGGGTAGATATTTTCGAGATTGCGAGGGAGTAGATATTTTCGAGAGGGGGAGGGAATCCTCGTGGAGCCCAATCTACTGTGATCATGTGGGTGATAGGGGCAGGGGCACAGCACATGGGTAGTCCTAGGGAACCATGTCTGTTTCGTACCCGATCGCAGACGATTGCTACGTCCGACTCATCTGTTGTTTATAAATTTGGCCAAAAAAACGCGGGAAAGGGTCAGAACACGAACACACTTGCATGTGGACCAAATATATGTATGAAAAGGGTGGTTTGATGTTCAAATACCCAATGCACAACTTTGATGTGGCAACTGTCGCACAAAGCGCACGTTATTATTGCTAGCCCCCCCCCCCCCCAAACACACACACATACTTCGTGTTGCCGGGAGGGGAATCCTATCTATGAACGCATGCCCCCAAATAGCTAGGTCTGACATCTCACCGTACCGTAACACAAAATTGAGAGGAGTACATCAACCCCCTCCCCCTTTGCTTTCGATCAAATGTGGACCGTGTGCGGGCCCACAGATGTGTTCATCTGGCGTTAGATGGGTGAGACCACTTACCAACCACACCTGCGGGTGGCTCGATGTGTGTGTGTGTGTGTGAAAACGATGTGCTATGATATTTAAATAACCAAATCACAAATTTGACGTGGCACATGTGCATCAAAAATTAACCGGGCATCCCCGACCCCACGGAGGTTCATCTAGTACGAAGAAGTACTGTGCCCCCCCCCCCACACACTTTGAGTCGGTGGGGGGGGGGCATCTCACCAAGGCGTATTGTAAGACTGACCAAGAAGAATCACCACCTTGGTCGTATAACCTCTCTTGTTTGTTGGGTCAAAGTCATGCATTGACGTTCCACACACGGCCCCACAAAATAGGCTAGCTTGTCGCCGATAACCACGCGAGTGAGTGCCTGAAGACAACCACTGTGTGCATGTGGCCCAAACATATGTATGAAGTGTCATGTGGTGTCTGAATATACCCAATGCACAACTTTGATTCATGCGTATGCGAGCCCTGGAACTTAGGTCTCGAATCTCACCATGATCGATGTACGACTATACGGTAATGCGAACCAAGAGAAGAAGAATCCACCCTGGTAACCTCTCTCGCATTGTTGGTCGAAGTGATGGACGTCCACGCGGGCCCACGAATATATAGGCTGTCGATGATAACCAAGTGAGGGAGAGCGTCCAAAGACAACCACTGCATATATGTGCCCCAAACATATGTATGCACATGCGTGATGCATGCATATATGTTTGAATACCAAAAGCACAACATTTTGATGTGGCGCATGCATGCGTCGAAAAATGCACAGTCCCCACACAGATCTGGTTCATCATGCGTCGCATGCTCGCCCCTCCCCCCACTTCGACTTGGTGGGAGGGATTCGTGCGTACACATGCGCGCGAAGTATAGTTGCATGTACCGAACCGTATAAGATGAACCAAAATTTAATCCCCTCCTAATTATAAGTCAAATTAACCTCTATCGCTGTCGGTCGAAGTGATTGACCAAGCGGGCACACAGAGATGGACGAAGCATCTCGCTGATAACCCCATGAGTGAGTGCTAGAGGACAACCGCCATCGCTTGCTTGTGGGCCAAACACATGTATGGAGATGTATGGTTGTGATGTTTGAATACCTAATATATATATATATGCAGAACTTTGATGTGGCACTTGCCTCGGAAACCTTTAAGTCCCCCACACGAACCAAGGTTCATGACATGTAGTATATATATGTTGCCCCCTCCCCTCTTCGACGCGTAATATATACTCCTACGTACCGTAACACAACCCGAAAATAATCCTCCTTGTTCATCAAATTACCTTTCTCGTTGTGTCATATATTAGATGGACGACGACCTCGCGGGCCCATGGAGGGAAGAGTCGCAGGTGAATGAGTGACAACCATCGTCTGCATGTGGCCCAATGTGTTGGTGATGTTTTTAATACCCAATATGCACAACTTCTTTGCGGCACCTGCCTCGGAAACCGAAAAGTCCCCACACGGAGCGAGATCGATTCATGACGCGTGTGTAGTATATATGTGCTGCCCCGGCACCCTCCTCCCCTCTTCGACGCGTACTATATACTCCTACCACAACACAACCCAAAAAGAAACCTCCTTGCTGGGTCAAAGTGATGGAGGACAACCTCGTGGGCCCACGGATGGAAGCAGTGCACGCGAGTGAGTGTCCTATATGACACGCAGTATTGCCCCTGGCCACCCTCTTCAGTGCGTACTATATATATACTCCTACCGTACGTATAACAAAAACCAAAAAATGACCATCCTTGTTGGTCAAATTAACCTCTCTCATCGCATGTCATAGTGCTGGACGGCGACCTCGCGGGCCCACGCGAGTGAGTGTCCTAGGACCACCGCGTGCATGTGGCCCAAAGATGCATGTCAAACTTTTTCTGCAGCGAACATGCGACCAAAGGAGTTTAATTAGTGTTGAAACTTGAAAAAAATAGATAACATCTATCTGTTTTTTATACATTGATTGATTTCCCAGGGATTTAAATGTGCAAAAATCAAATTTGATCTACATGAGACCCGTGATAGTGCACGAAAATGGATTGCAAAATCATATGTGTACGTGTCCCTGGGTGCATGTTTAGTCCCCATGCAAGAAATTTCTAACATCTAGAATCTTGATTTTAAAATCCAATAAATCCAAAACTAAGTTGAAATTCATGAAACTTATCGTGGTGTCATATGGACACCAATAGACTGTGATTTTTTTTTCAAATTTGAGACAAGTTTTGATATAATCTTCTTACATACAGGAAATTATAAATAATTATCAACCAATATTGCAAACGAACTCTTTATTCGAACCGTGTGCGTTAGACCAACAATGTAAGTGTCGTGCTTCGGTTAAGCAATAAAGCGGTAGAATTTATCATCAAAAAGCAAAAAATCAATATAATACGTGCCGCGCACGCGTCCCGTGTGCCGTACGAGCATGCGTGAGTTGATGAGACGCATGCTACCAGGCAGACCGGGAGGCCGAGGCATGCGCATGTTCGCTATGCACTCACCGTGGGGCATGCTAGTAGCTGTGTGAAATGATGGTAGGCATGCCAGCAGTCCGCCGCGCAGGCTCAACGGGAGGCGAGCCAGCCCTTTGACCGCCGCCCACCTCGCTCCCACTGCTCCATATTAATGGTGCACCCGATCCATTGGTCATGATAGGCGGCCGCACACCCCGTCCATAGCTACTCAGGCAACGACTCCGACTCCGACAGAAAACCGATTAGCCCCCCCCCCCCTTGTTGGGAACAGAAACCCTTGGTTTTGTTCACCAGTCCATGAAATCAGAGTAAGATTCGTTAGATCCGTGTAGTGTATTGATTGTTTGAATGGTATCTTTGGTTAGTGATTAATTGTTTGTTCTGTACAAACGATTTTTTTGCTAATAATCTGACTAGGGTTAGCATGCGTGCTAATAATTCGTAGCCAGATCTTGAGAATTGATTTTGACCGCCGCCCGCCTCGCTTCGTGAAATGATGGTATAGGAATGCCAGAAGTCCTCCGTGCAGGCTCACCGGGAAGCGAGACAGCCTTTGACCGCCGCCCGCCTCGCTCCCACTGGCCCGTATTAATGGCGTGCCCTAGCGGCCGCACCCCCCCATCCTCGCCACACACACAATCCTCTTTCTCCGCCTGCATCCTCGACGCCGCTCTCAGTCCTCAAAGCCGGCACCCCCCATCCTTGCCACACACACAATCCTCTCTCTCCGCCCGCATCCTCGACGCCGCTGTCAGTCCTCAAAGCCATCAGTGTATGAGGATGCCGCCGAAGTGCCCCATCGGAGGGAGTGGCGACACCGGGGCTGCTGAAGCACCGGAGCACGGCGTGAATATGGAGACAGAGGTTTCCGTCGCCGCCGACGAGGTGGAGAACGAGGCTACCAACAAGCGGAGGCGGGTCGAGAAAGAACCGCAAGCGACTCCAGCAGGCCTAGACTTCATCAGCAGCCTCCCCGATGATATGTTGACAGTCATCATATCCCTCCTCACAATCAAATATGGGGCGGGGACAACCGCCCTTTCCCAGCGGTGGCGCCCCCTATGGCTCTCCACCCCTCTTGACCTCCTCGACGCCCACGAGCTCTGCCATGGCTATCGCAAAAGCTTGGATGCGTTCTACCAGATCCTCAGTAGTCACCATGGACCAATCAAAGGCCTTATCACGGGCAAGTTCTGTTCCAATGGCAAGGACCGAGCCAAGCTTGATGAGTGGTTCCGATCCCCCGCCCTAGATCAGCTCGAGGAGCTTAGTTTTAATGATGGGCATATGTGCTCGCTACCAACGTCCGCGCTCTGCTTCGCGCCCACGCTGCGCCTCACCAATTTCATGAACTGCCATCCCCCATTAATTACGCGCCCGCTTTTTTTTACCATGACTGAAGCACCTTGAGCTCGTCGATGTCTGCATCCCAAAGGATGACATCGAGCGCCTGCTCCGCGGCTGTACTGCACTCGAGTTCCTTCGTCTTCGGGCGATGAATTGGTCGAGTAGCTTCCACATCACCTCCAGGACTCTCCAGACTATTTATGTGTGTTGCTAGTGCTATAACTAGAGATCACAAAAGGTGGACCACAATATGGTCATTGAGGACACACCTTTGATACGTCTCCATCTTATCTACTTTTCCAAACTCTTTTGCCCTTGTTTTGGACTCTAATTTGCATGATTTGAATGAAACTAACCCGGACTGACGCTGTTTTCAGCAGAATTGCCATGGTGTTATTTTTGTGCAGAAATAAAAGTTCTCGGAATGACTTGAAACTTCACAGAGATCATTTTTGGAATTAATAAAAAATATTGGCAAAAGAATCAACAGAAGGGGGCCCACACCCAGTCCACAAGGGTGGGAGGCACGTCCACCCCCCCAGGGTGCGTCATCCGTCCTTGTGGGCCCCCTGGACCTCCACCGACCTCAACTCCAACTCCATATATTCACGTTCAGGGAGAAAAAAATCAGAGAGAAGGATTCATCGCGTTTTACGATACAGAGCCACTGCTACCTCCTGTTCTTCCTCGGGAGGGCAGATCTGGAGTCCGTTCAGAGCTCCGGAGAGGGGAAATCATCGCCGTCGCCATCATCAACCATCCTCCATCACCAATTTCATGATGCTCACCGCCGTGCGTGAGTAATTCCATCGTAGGCTTGCTGGACGGTGATGGGTTGGATGAGATCTATCATGTAATCGAGTTAGTTTTGTTAGGATTTGATCCCTAGTATCCATTATGTTCTAAGATTGATGTTGCTATGACTTTGCTATGCCTAATGCTTGTCACTAGGGCCCGAGTGCCATGATTTCAGATCTGAACCTATTATGTTTTCATGAATATATTTGTGTTCTTGATCCTATCTTGCAAGTTATAGTCACCTACTACGTGTTATGATCCGGCAACCCCGGAGTGACAATAGTCAGGACCACTCCCAGTGATGACCGTAGTTTGAGGAGTTCATGTATTCACTAAGTGCTAATGCTTTGGTCTGGTTCTCTATTAAAAGGAGACCTTAATATCCCTTAGTTTCCAATAGGACCCCACTGCCACGGGAGGGTAGGACAAAAGATGTCATACACGTTCTTTTCCATAAGCACGTATGACTATATACGGAATACATGCCTACATTATATTGATGAACTGGAGCTAGTTCTGTGTCACCCTATGTTATAACTGTTGCATGATGAATGCCATCCGACATAATTATCCATCATTGATCCATTGCCTATGAGCTTTTCACATATTGATCTTTGCTTTGTTACTTTTCCGTTGCCACTGTTACAATTGCTACAAAACTGCTACTGTTACTTTTGCTACTGTTACCGTTACTTCCATACTACTTTGCTACTAAATACTTTGCTACAGATATTAAGTCTTTCAGGTGTGGTTGAATTGACAACTCAGCTGCTAATACTTGAGAATATTCTTTGGCTCCCCTTGTGTTGTATCAATAAATTTGGGTTGAATACTCTACCCTTGAAAACTGTTGCGATCCCCTATACTAGTGGGTTATCAAAACCTTTTTCTGGCGCCGTTGCTGGGGAGCATAGCTCTATTCTCTGAGTCACTTGGGATTTATCTATTAATCATTATGAAGAAATTGAAAGATACTAGAACCAAGATTTTTCCCTCAACTACGAGGGGAGGTAAGGAACTGCCATATATCTCTGCACTTGATTCACCTTCTGTTTTGAGTAAACTTGCGACACCTACACTTGCTATTGATTCTGATATGTCGCAAGTAATTGATGATGCCACTTCTGCTATGCATGATGCTAATGATGATACGTGCCTGATAATACTGTGCCACTAGGTGAATTTCTTGATGAACAACTTGCTAGGGTTAGAGAAAATATTATTGAAACTGAAGATTATGATTCTCCCCCTAGATATGAATTGCCTGTTGTACCTGAGGGTTATATTATGGATGAAGAAACTGCTAGAGACTTTCTTGCTTGCAATGATAGAGAAGATCTTAAGAAACTGCTAGCCAAGCTGAAAGAAAAATCCTTGATCCTAGAATGAAATATGATCCCAATTTTGCTACTTCACCTATTTTTGTTACTGATAAGGATTATGAATTCGCTGTCGATCCTGAGTTAATTACTTTGGTTGAATCTGATCCTTTCTATGGTTATGAATCTGAAACAGTTGTGGCACATCTTACTAAATTGAATGATATAGCCACCCTATTTGCTCATGAGGAAAAAATTTGCTATTACTATATTCTTAAGTTGTTTCCTTTCCCGTTAAAGGGTGATGCTAAGTTATGGTTTAATTCTCTTGCTCCTGGTTGTGTGCGTAGTCCCCAGGATATGATATATTAGTTCTCTAAAAAAAATTGCCTGCTCATAAGAAACAAGCTGCCTTACAGGAAATATTTAACTTTGTGCAAATTGAAGAAGAGAGTCTCCCATAAGCTTGGGGGAGGCTTCTCCAGTTACTTAATGCTTTGCCTGATCATCCTCTCAAGAAAAATGAAATACTTGATATCTTTTACAATGGACTAACCGATGCTTCCAGGGACCATCTAGATAGTTGTGCTGGTTGTATTTTCAAGGAACGAACTATTGAGCAAGCTGAATTGCTATTGAATAATATATTGAGTAATGATAATGATTGGACACTTCCTGAACCAACTCCTAAGCCAACTCTGAAGAAAAGAGGTATTCAATTTCTCAGTCCTGAAGATATGCAAGAGGCAAAGAAATCTATGAAAGAAAAAGGTATTAAAGCTGAAGATGTTAAGAATCTACCGCCTATTGAAGAAATACATGGTCTTGATAACCTGACACAGGTAGTAGAGGTAAACTCTCTCCGTAGATTTGATGAAGGTGATATTCCTCATAATAAGTCTGCTAGTCAATGCTTGGATGAGTTTGATAATTTTATTGTTAAACAAGAAAATTTCAATGCTTATGTTAGTAGACAATTGAAACGTAATGCTCACATGCTTGACTACTTGGGTGATTATATGAGTAGAACTATTAATGATCTTAAGATTATTAGTAAACATGCTTCCATGGTTACAACTCAAGTAGAACAAGTACTTAAGGCACAAGATGATTTGCTTAATGAGTTGAATAGTAAGAACAATGATAGTGCTGTTAGGGTTATGACTAGAGGTGGTAAAATGACTCAGGAACATTTGTATCCTGAGGGCCATCCTAAGAGAGTTGAGCAAGATTCTTAGAGAATTTATACTGATGCACCTAGTCCTAATAAAAAGAAAAAGAAAACTGATAGGACTCTACATACTTCTAGTGAACCTGTCATAGACACACATGAGAATCCAAATGATATTTCTATTTTTGATGCTAAGACACAATCTGGTGATGAACATGAACCTAGTGATAATGTTAATGATGTCATGTTGATGCTCAACCTAGTAATGATAATGATGTAGAGATTGAACCTGCTATTGATCTTGATAACCCACAATCAAAGAATCAATGTTATGATAAGAGAGACTTCGTTGCTAGGAAACATCGTAAAGAAAGAGAACCATGGGTTCCGAAACCCATGCCCTTTCCTCCTAAGCCATCCAAGAAAAAGGATGATGAGGATTTTGAGCGTTTTGCTGAAATGATTAGACCTATCTTTTTGCGTATGCGTTTAACCGATATGCTTAAAATGCCTCCTTATGCTAAGTATATGAAAGATATTGTTGAAGGGTGGAATACCAAAGAAACTTGGAGATCCAGGAGTACCAACTATAGCATGCTCCATTAAAAGAAACTATGTTAAAACTGCTTTATGTGATCTTGGAGCCGGTGTTAGTGTTATGCCTTTCTCTTTGTATCGTAGACTTGAATTGAATAAGTGGACACCTACTGAAATCTCTTTGCAAATGGCTGATAACTCAACTACTATACCCATCGGTATTTGTGAGGATGTGCCTGTTGTGGTTTCAAACGTTACTATCTTAACGGACTTTGTTATTCTTGATATTCCCAAGGACGACAGTATGTCGATCATCCTTTGTAGACCCTTTTTGAATACTGCATGGGCTGTTATTGATTGCAATAAAGGCAATGTCACTTTTCATGTTAATGGTAATGAGCATACAGTACACTTTCCGAAGAAACAACCTCAAGTTCATAGTATAAACTCTATTGGAAAATTTTCAACTATTACTATCAGAGGTTTTGAATTCCCTCTTCCTACTGTCAAAAAGAAATATGATATTCTTATTGTTGGGGACATGCATATCCCCGTTGAGTTAACCTAGTGTTATTCGAAAATTCTCCGGTTTCATGTCATTCGGAAGAAGTTTGTTAATAAGACTTGATCAACCTTGTTAACGGATTCCTTTTGATGAGCATGAGATGGATGAATCTAGAAGGCACAACTTTCTGTACCTACTTTTTACTTTCTGTTATTTAGAATGAATAAAGCAAAAATAGTATTTTCCGTCTATTTTCTGAATTATCCGTGAAATAAAAAATGTCCCAAAAATAAAAGTTCTCCAAATACCCTGAAAATTTAGTATGATTTTTTATAGAATATTTTAGAATTTCTGGCACTGAGAACACACCAAGGGGACCCACCACCTGTCCACCAGGGTGGAGGGCGCGCCCTACCCCCTGGGCGCGCCCCCGACCTTGTGGGTCCCACGTGGCCCTCCTTCACTTATTCCAGCACCCATTCACTTCGTCTTCCTCCAGAAAAAATCATCCCATAGCTCAAACTCGTGTTCTTACTCATTTTGCTGCCATTTTCGATCTCCTTGTGTAAAGCTCCATTTGCAAAACTGCTTTGGGGGATTGTTCTTCGGTATGTGACTCCTCCAATGGTCCAATTAGTTTTTGTTCTAGTGCTTTGTATATTGCAAATTTTTGCTGCTATGGTGACCCTGTTCTTGAGCTTGCATGTCAAATTTATATGGTCCAAAGTAGTTTTGATGCATAATATAGCCTCTAGGCACTTGTAGGAGTAGTTGCTATCAATTTTATTGAGTTTGGTTCACTTTTATTTTGAGTTACTAAAAATTTCAGAAATTTTTCAGAGGAAGAAAAATGTCTAGGAAAATGTACCAAGGTGGTTCTTCGAGGAAGCAAGCACCAAGGCTCGCGATATGGGAGCCGGACCTTGAACCACCAAGGGAAGCCCAAGTGCGGCCTTGTGAATGGACGTCGGATGAATTCATAGTTCGTGCAGGCTTCAAGGATGAATTTGATGCATATGTACGGAATGCTGATCTTGAGGACTTCGTGTCAGACAAATGCCAACAATACTATTATCTCACCAATTCCTTTGTGCGGAGGTTTGAATTTTCATCTAAGAGCAATACCCATACTGTTTTATTTGATCTTTATGATGAATCATATACCATGGACCTTGAAGATTTTAATACTGCTTGCAAAATCCCACAGTGGGGCCTTCTTAGTGAGCCTCACAAATCTGAATATAATGATTTCTTTACTAGCATCACTGTGGGAGAAACTAGAAATATCACACAAGCTACTATAGGGAGCATTCACTTTCCTGCCATACATTATTTTGCTCTCTTTATAGGTAGATGCATTAACGGTAAGCATGAGCATAGCCATCTTTGCGTTCTAGATCTTAGTGTCCTCAAGTGTGCAGTGTTAGGTGAAAAGCGATATAATTTGGGGGCTATTATTGCAAGGAGGTTACATCTTAATGCTAAAGATGGAGATTTATTTGGTGGGATTTATGCAACTCGCTTAGCTAATTATCTTGGAGTACCCGTAAGGGAGAATGACATGGAATTACCACCTACTTTTCTTGATTTTGATGCTTTAGTACACTATCAGTTTCTTGAGAGGAACGAACAGTCCCTCTAGTACACATATAGGCCCACTCCGGCGGTGAAAGATGGGGACATGGACCCGCTTCATGAGGGCAACTTCGACGGCCCACTCCGGCAAGAGCGTGTCCGCAGCCGCCACGCGTGTGCTAACAAGCTTCGTGAGCGCGGCCGCAATCTGCAACCGGGCGGCCAAGGCAGCCCAAACGGCTGCTGTTGCTTCTCAGGTGGCGGCAGCAACATCTGCCTCGGGGATAGCAACTGGCGAGAGCGGCACAACAGCTGTCCATTCCGCAGCGGCGGCCTTAGCCCTGATGGAGGCCGCCTACGACCATGTCGAGCCTGCCCACGCCCAGCTCATGGCGGTCACCGCACAAATTGAACGAAGCTTCTCCGACAATGGTCGGCAACCCACGGTCGAAGAGTTGGCAATCATCGAGAGCGTTCGAGCAGCCGTCCTTTCCTGCGCGGCATACCTTGCCACGACGGAGCCTGCCCAAGCCCAGATCGTGGCCACCCACGCCCAGCTCGTGGTGGCCTATTCCAAAGATATGGTGGATGCGGATGGTGCGATGCTTGCCGAGTATGGTGCGATTGATGCCATGGAGCCCCTTCCCCAGGAGATCCTCGGGCGCGAGCTGGACATGGAGGAGGCGGCGGAGATCGACGAGCACCAGCCGTAGTAGTACTCTTTGTTTTGTTTAATTAAGAGTGCCGGTCTTTAATTTGTTAGAGTAATGTTTAGGTCAGATAGCTCTGTTTAATTGCTGAACTTGCTTGATTAAGAAGTGTGGGTGTGCTGTAGTCTCCTTTGTATACCCAAATTATGCAATGACGTGGATGACCACTGTAACCAGGGAAATTCGAACCAAAATTTTTGACGTTCAAACTCATCACACACAGGTTAAGCTATATGAATCGTTTGTGATGTTCACATATCGTACACAATGCTGAATAAGGGACCGTGTCTGATGACACTTTGCGCGCCAGTTTTTTCGCTGCACCGATCCAAAATTTTCTGCTTCCGCAGAAATATCTACCTCGCGGCCCCCTCCCCCTTACCAAAAGCCACATTTCCCCTGTTTCCACCTTCCTTTACAAGTTGAAACCTTCACTCCTTGCTTGCAGTGCCGCCTCCTCGCCGGCGACCCTCCTTCAGGCTGCTCGGCCTCGTCGATCCAGGCAGGTAATCCACACCCGACCCCCATCCTGCTCCTCCTCCTTCCACAACCCACATGCCCCGACCGCCGGCGCGACACCTTCCACCCAAATCACCGACCCCTCCCCTAAATAAGCGCCGCCCTAAGCCATGGTGCACACAGTATAGCCAGGAGCTCAAGGAGCATTTGGTAGCGGAGAAGCAAATCGCGACCGCATGCGCGGATGAGGTCACGATGGCTGCCATTCATGTCGACCCCCAGATCTTGGAGGAGCAACTCGCCATCGAGGCCACCGTCGACGCCTCGCGTGCTGATGCCGCAACGTGGTTGGCTGCTTTAAACGACAGTTCATGGTGTTTCCTCGAGGCCACCGTTGGTACCTTCGACGAAGACTACGAGGTGTTTTCTCAGCATGCCCGTGCTTACCTCAACTCGATAGGCAGTAGGTTGGTGCCCGAAGTGGCTTAGGCAACTCACCACTACGACGAGGGCACCAACGATGTGGAGGCCTCGCCCTCTTCCATGTCCAAGGAGCCAATCATCATCGATATCTCCGACGATGAGGAGTAACTTGTCTTATTAGCTCACTATAAGGATCTATGTTCAGTTTGCTAGCTACGCCAGTTAAGCATGCTCGGTTTACCCGTTGCATGTGCTGCTCCTGCCTTTCCTTAACAAATTCTAGTGAATTGTCCTATCTACTTTTACCGTGCAATCTGTTGCTCTAGTGTATATGTTCTATATGTCGTGCAATGCAGTGCTCACTTATTAACTGTTTGGTTAATTAGTTGTCGTGTTCAGTTAACTATTTGTTTCAATTATGCAAATGTGATGTTCAATTCTTTAGGGTGCAATTTTGTATTATCTTCCATGTGAGAAATAAATTGAATTTATCTTTACAAAATACATGAGAAACAAATACAATTGCTATATTTCCAAGTTGTCAAGCATGCTTGGTTTGGTTAACTGTCTGATCTTCTAGTATGTTATACATTGTGCAATGTGGTGCTCAGTTAACGTTTGGTTCATTTGTTGTGGTGTTTAGTTAACTGTTTGGTTCAATTCTGCAATGCGATGTTCAATTGTTGTTTGTGCATTCTGTTATTGTATACCATGTGAGAAATAAATCAAATTTTGATGTACTAAATACATGAGAAACAAATACAATTGCTATATTTCCAAGTTGTTAAGCATGCTTGGTTTGGTTAATTGTCTGATCTTCTATTAGGAGTATGTTATATCGTGCAATGTGGTGCTCAGTTAATGTTTGGTTCATTTGTTGTGGTGTTTAGTTAACTGCTTGGTTCAATTCTGCAATGCGATGTCCAATTGTCGTGGGTAGAATTTTGTATTGTTGTGCATGTGAGGAATAAATCGAATTTGGCTGCACTTAATACATGAGAAACATATGCAGTTGCTATATTTCCTAGTTCTTAATCATGCTTGGTTTGGATAAATGGGTTTTTCATGTGGCTTGAATTAATCTGATGAATCTACAATGTGCTTCTTTTTCATCAACATATTTTACTGATAGCATGCGAACCCTCACTTAACCTGATCACTAACTACCTTATATGTGTTGCAGGGAAGCAATGGGAAGCACTGAGGTTTACAATCGAGGTTTGCACATGCATGGTCCTTTGTCTAATAGCACATTATTGTGCAATTGCAGGAAACATTCTAATATTTTGGTTTTTAACAATTTGGTATTGCACATGTAGGTCCTGCTATCAGAGGTTTTGACCCACTGTTCGACCCTTTTTGCATATGGGGAAATGAGTTGTCCATGAATATCAGTCAAGTCAAGAAACTCAGAAAGATTGTTAGGACAAAGAAATTAGCGACAAAAAACAACAAGATCTTTGTCTGCATGATGAAGAAGACATCAGTTCACTAGAGGATGGTACTAACTATTATACCTTGCCTTTTTTATTCCTTTGCCCCATTTCCAATATAGAGAAGATATTTATGCACATCCTTGTTTTTAGGCCTTTCCAAAGCAGTTCACTGATGATTACCTCTCAAACCACCTGTATGGTCAGGAGGCGAGGAAGGTATTCATACAACACCCACGGTTCAATATTGAAGTGTTCCTGAAGAGGACGAAGGATGGACGGTCAATCATCCACAGGCACTGGCATAAAGTTGCAAAGACCTTCAACATCAATGAAGGCTCAATATTCGCCTTCCGCGTTAGCAGTTTGCCAGATGAGATTCATCTATCTATGTACCATCTATGATGCTAATTTGAAAGGTTATAGATGTTGCATGTGAAACTTGGTACTAGTGCAGCTGTGTAATGGGGTAGCTGAGTGCTGAAGCTATATGATGTTGTGCTTTGATGTATTTCAATTATGAAATCCTGCTTCCTTAATATGAAAATGAAATATATTGTGTGCTTAATATGAAATGTCAATTATATTAATAAATGGATTATTAATAATAGGACAATTAGCCTGCTAATGGCCAATTAGCCTGCTAATTGGGTTTTTCTATTGCAAATGGTTATTGAGAAAACACAGTGGGCGATGACCTCAGGCAACGCACACAGTTTCTAGGAATAAACCAAGTTGGATCAATGAACAATCACACACGACATCCTCTTGAAAATTGTTTGCGTTAGGCCACCTTGCGCAAACATTTACCACATAAAAAGTGTGTGTGATGGACAGCCTTTGCCGCACAGTTTCTTCTACGCACCCTGTGTGATGCATTCAATAACGCAAACGATAAAATTGTTAATATCGTGTGCAATGGCAACACTATCACAAACGATTTAGTGGGGAAAATTGTGTGTGATGCACCTGCGAACGGAAATGTTTTCCTTGGAGTGACTGTGTGGGATGTATATATGAACGGAAACATACTTCTTGGATTAACTGTGTGGGATATACATACTAACGAAAACATATTCCTTGGATTGACTATGTGGAATGTACATACGAATGGAAACGTTTAGCCAGGACTGACTGTGTGGGATGTACTTACGACCGGAAATGATTTGGCCTGTATAATTGTATTTTTAGCACAACTGTACGTATAACCTTATTTGATCGCTCGCTCGTCGCGTACGACCTCACTTTGCCGAGCGTGTGTGACCGGAGGGCCTATCCCTGACGGTTTCTGGGTCGTGTGGGAAGGACCCTGCTATTGCAGTCACTCACTTGGCGACTGTTCAAAATGCCGTCACGGAAAGGGGTTAAAAACCATTTGTATATCACCTCGCTGTACCAGTGGTAGCAGCTAATTAAGCTGCGGGGAGCACCTAATATGATCTACTAGGAGCCGTTGGATCCAAGATCCAATGGCTCACACGAGGCCTGAATGGTTTTTTTTGCAAAAAAACCTTTGGAGAGTTTGAAAATTGTGCATAATTGCAAAGACTACTCCCAAGCCATTGGATCTCAGATCCAACGACGTAAAATCTCGTATCACCATAGCATCTAAGCTTCGAGGAGCATGTGATATTCTATGCTAATGTCATTTTTGTTCCTAAACTTGCAAAATATGTGTAACTGGTGCCGTAACTTGTCTAACCGCGCAAAGTGTTTGTGCAAAAAAAACCATCCGACACGGAAATAGCGGAACAACACACGGGAGGCCCACTTGTCATTGATCAAATTTGGACCTAAAACTAACAAATCTGAAGGACGAGATTCGAACCGGCAACCTGGAGTACAAAGCGTACGTCGATAGCCTAAAACTGCAACGTTTGTTGGCTTTGTCGCATAAATTGATTTTATACAGTATCACGTTGAGTAGAGTAGAGGGAGTGGCTCGTCAACAGGTGCATTAATGTTGACTAACTTACTGGTGGGTCCCATGTCCGTCATCTCTCTCTCCTCTCCATCTAGTAGTACAACCTTTAGATGCACGGCACACACGAAGAGCGGCGCGAGCTTGCTGTGGTGTTATTATAACTAAAAAAATGCTTGCAAAAATAGATGAATCGGCTAGAACAAGAGACATTGTGGCTGGTCGAGATGGAGCTAACCACACCTATCCTCCATGCCACGTTAGCATGATGAAGTTGTGTGGCTAGTGGGGTGTTTTCGACCGACTGGCTGGGTCCCGAGGTCGAACCATAGGTAGTTTGCTACAGTTTATTTTTACACGCACATTTTTCCTCCGTGCCGAGATGTGGCACACCCTACCGCGCGGTTTCTGGGTCCCCCAGGGTGGTGCACGCATATTTTCTTCCTTGCCAAGATGTGGGACGCCCTGCCGTGTGTTTTCTGGGTCCTCCTCGATCGTAGCACCGAAGCAAGTAAATGAGTCGTCAAATCACAAAAGCCCACCTTTCCCGCCGAGTACATCAGGGAAGCACGATGGCTAGCTAGTTGGGCTAGTGCGACCGAGTAGCTAGGCCACCACCACATTTGTTTTTTCACCCCTTTTTTTCTCTCCTTGCCGGTAGATAAATTTAAATATCCACCGCTGCGTTGCACTGGTCTTTGGGTGCGGCAGGATTTTTATTTTTTTGATTGACGGGAGCAGGCACGGCAGCAATTAGTCATGATGACTCCGCCTATAAAACCCACTGCTCCCTGAAGTGAAAAGTCGTCGACTGGTGTTTTCCCATGGTAGAAACCAAAAGATTCACCCCGTTCCTTGGCTGGCTCCCTCCGCCTTCTCGTAGATTGCATTGCCTTTCAGCCATTTCGCCCCCTTTACTTCCTCTCCCCATTGCTTCTACCTGGTTCCATGGCGGCGCACCGGATGACGGACTCTGAGGTGAGGCGCCTGACACAGGAGCTCCATGCCAAGGATGCGGAGCTCAGGGCTAAGGACGTGGAGCTCCGTGAGCTCAAGCAGGAGAGGAGTGCCATGCTCCTCCTTTATGTGCGGGAGTTCACAGAGCTTCAAAAGCGGCAGGCGTCCACCACAAAGATGCTCGAGGCGTCGGCGACATTGCTGCAGAAAGCGGGAGATACGATAGGCGGTCAGGCGAGCCGGCTGGAGCGCGAGCAGGCCGATCGTGACAAGGTCCAAGATCGTCTCAACCACTTGATGGACCATGTTGCCATGCACCTATTACAGCTGCGCAATGCCTACCGTCGTGCCAGCGTGACCATGCCAACCGTCGGGTTGAACCCGTTTGACCACGCCATCGACTTCAACGAGCAGCGGCTTCCTGAACTGGTCTCCTTCTTCACCTATATCTCCGAGGAGCATAGCCATCTCCGTGCGATGGTGGGGGCAGAGCTGGACAGGGAGGGGTTGCGGGCGGTCGTCGCCATTGCCGGGCGAATCCTCTTAGGGCTTCGTCACCGGAATCCATTCGTGCCATTGGACGCCGTCTTTAACGAGCTGGCTCCCGTCGACCGGGAGCGGGCTCTGCGGGCGGTGGCACCCTGCATCACCAATGTCGTGCACCTCGAGAAGCAGAGGGACTTCGGTGGTGTTTAGGCATCCTCTGCATGGGCATGTCTCGGCATAACATGACCGTTGGATCAAACTCAGACGGTGCAGATCAGTCACTGTAGCACAAAGCGTGCAGGTGTGTTTGGTTGCATTCTCATCTCAATATAGTTGTTCCCTCTTCATGCATGCTCATCTCAGCACCCCTCTTCATGCATGATCTGCATGCTCCTAGTGTATTTGTGTTAACCTAGTGTGGACCCATGCACCCTTCATGCACTCTGCCAAACACCCAAAAGTGGGTCAAGAAGGGAACTTTTGCTCCCATGCACCCTTCATACACCCTACCTAACACTCATTCGTCCTTCATATGTTTCATGTTCCGTGGAATACTGTAGAATCGTACTCTCCATGTGCTGTAGACCTAGTTCTGTTAACATTGATCTCACCGTTCATTCTCGACCGGACAGTAAAAAAAGGGGCATGTTACATTACTGTTCATAGTTGACATGCGCACAACATCATTTTTTATCATCATATCTTACTACACTAGCAACAATATTATGGTACTGACGTATGAACCACTGCACATGCCTAGTAGTAGGAGTACTGTGTGTTCAAGTGGCTGCCGAGTTTCACACTCCTCCGTCGTAAGAGTGGAAAGCTCGCTGTAATCATTTTTGTTTTTCAGGAACAGTGGACACGCTCTACCACGCGGATCCTCCTCAATGGTCGTCAGGAACCTTGCTACTCACTTTCGCCGACATGTGGGACAACCAGCATCGGGGTCCACTTGCCATGCACTAAATTACTCCGTACTAGAGTGCACAACTACACGATAGACTACCGCGGTCGAAGCACCGGAGTAATGCCCAATGAGCCGTCAAATCACCAAACCCCCACCTTTCCAGCAGTAATTTGGATGGACAAAGCAACCATCATTTCACTCTTCTCCCCCAGCTTCCTCTCTTGAAGAATACCCCAACTCGCTTCTCCCTCATCTTGTTCCTCATTTCTTCAAGAAAACCCCGGCGCACTTCTGCCGTTGTTCTTCTCTCCCAAAGAAGGAAAGGTGAGCGCATAAATGGTGTTGCTTCTGGCCAAGGCCCGGTCTTGCAACCCTGCGACTGATCCTATAACTCCCTCTCTATTCTTCTTTTGGGTTTGTGATTATGATTTCTTTTCTTTTATTTCTATTTGACAGTTTCTTGATGGACCCTGGAGCACCAGCCAAAGTGATGTCTATGGCTCTGGCCAAAACCATCGAGGCTCAGGGTACGAAGAAACGCAAGCACCCTGCCAAGACTACCGCAGACAAGCTTAAGGCCATCGCCCTGTCCAAGCCCGCCTCTTCGGGATCCCTCGTTAAGCCAGTCCAGGTAATATCTCTTCTTGACAATCTTTTTGGCAATCTTGATAGTGTTTTTTCATCTAACACGCAGTACTAGTACTAGTAGTACAACTTTCTGGGTGATCTTGCATGTGATTTTTCCGTGCCAAATGATGGTTCTAAATTGCTCTTTTGACCAAAACATGCGAGAGGTTGACATACATATGATTTTTGCAAATAACACTGATTTCTTATAGATTACTTTCAACTACTTTATGAACATCAATGCTAGCTGTAGGAAATGCAAGATTTTAGCTCTCATGCATTTGAAGAGAGTATAGTAGCCTCAGTAACTTGTGTTATGGATATTGCAAGTAATCCCTCTGATCTCATGCCTTTGAAGACATGTTCTAGTGTCTTTGTTCACTTATTTCTGTGCGTACATGTTGTCTTATATGGAGTAAAATATCAAAAATCATCTTATATTTCTGAACGGATGTAGTAATAAAATATTTGGTTTCTGTTTGAATTAGAACCAGGTCTGCGGTGGAGATGAAGTTCTGAAAGTCATGGCGTGTGAACTGGAAGACCCGAGGATGAGTTCTACTAGTAAACTATCCAGCTATTGTGTCCTTGTCGCCACGTGTCGTGAACAAGTATTTTCCTGTAGCATTGTTGTCAGGTGTGTTCTCGAGGGTGTACTTCACCACAACAATTTCCTAGATGTGCCTTCGATTACGAAGGGTGTGGTTCTTGTAAAGCTTCCCGACAAATCTGATGCGGACTATCTTCATCGTCATGTTTATGAGTGGAAAGACCACTCTGTTAGGTTTTCCAAGGTTGACGAGATGGTGATGATGCCGGTAGACATCTCTCACAATGTCCATGGCCTACTCAGTTATGTGGGGTACATCCCGTAGGTCGGTGGCAAGAAATAGTCTGCAGAGTTTAATTAGTGCAACTTTGCTTGTCTGTAGTAAGTACTATTGTTCAGTACTTGATTTGTGTGTGTGAACCCTGTATTGTTTAGTACTGCCGCTTTTGTTGTGTGTTGAGTCCTGAGAATAGTCTATGTTAATGTCTGTCCACTCAATTCAGTCTGTATATTTTGAAGTATCCAGATCATCTTTTTTGTGAGGACAGTTTATCAATTATGGTTACACTCCAATATCTATATGCATTGCAGGGTTTATCGCACCCACCAGGATTTCCAGTCCCATGGATGTTTGCTCCATACGAGTTGTTACCACCTTTGGACTGTCTTACTTGTGGGAGTAAGTGCGGGCCCTGCATGCCACCCGTAATTAGACGATCAACCTTCAGTTTACAACTTGAACATAGTGATATCATGGTAAGGATTCACTCGTGCCACATCAAGTAAATCTTATTGATTTACTGTCATGTTTTCTTACTTTTGCTGCAATTTTACAATGCAGGTTTTGCCATGTGACATTCGTTACAGAATAAACCGTTGGTTTGCTCCATGATGGTTATTTTTGTAGGTTTCACTTCTTATGTGGTGTCAGTAATGAAGGCACTGTCCATCACTTATATTACTGGACACAATTGGATCAGTCTGTTGTCTGAGTACAATCTGAAGCCCTATGATGAACTGCAGTTTGTTTTAACAAACACGCCACAATTAGTCCTTCTCGCATTTAAAAGAAGTGAAAAAAAGACTGGATCAAGGTCACGGAGCCTAGTGAAGTTAGAAAGCTGAAGAATGAAATCATAGCAGACCAGAGACGATCGCTGCTGTCTCGCACGCCGGTAACACCTTTAGCATTGGATCGAGCACAGGCACCTGCTCCGATGGCACTGCCTCTAGCACTGACAGTGGCAGCAGCTCAGTCTGATCCACCACAGGATTGCGCACCGACCGCGTCAGTGGATCAGGCAGATCTACTAGAGGATCGGGCACCAGCTCCAACACGGGCACCAGCTCCACAAGGAGCACCATCTCCGGCAGCAGCAGCGGCCCTACCAGTCGCACCAGCATGGGCACTAGCAACGGCTCCGGCACCTGCACCAACACTTGAAGTTGCACTTGCATCTGCTCCGTCCCGTGCAGCGGCAACGGAACTAGCACTTGCATCGGCAACAGACTGGGCTGCAGTTCGCACTGGATATACCAAAGTCCTTACAAAAACCAACATCTCCACCTTCTTGGTAAGCATTGGCAGCCCAAGTGCTTTATTCTTTTTTTTCTTTCCATGTTGTTTCACATGATTCAATGTGTTGATCTAACTGTCTATGTATGTCTTCTTGTTTGCAAACAGAGAATTCCTAGAGCAACGAGGGAGTCGTTCAATAATCCGGGCGACCGTGGCCAAGTTTCTCTTACCATGCGCAACCTTGGTGTGAATGAACCTGCTCAATATACCATAAGTACAAAGGATGGTCACATGATGATTGCTGCTAAAGGATGGTTAAGGTTCAAAACTCTATCAAATCTTGTGGTAGGGGATGATGTCAAAATTAAACTTTCTCGGCAAGGAGAGCTGGTCCTAATCAACTTTGAAATTCTTCAGTAGTAGCACGCAACTGCCGAACTTATCTATCCTCCGAGTGCTTTTGATGTAATAATATGGCATGGTGAAACAAGTGTCCTGTGTGTAAGTAGTACGACAGTATTATTTATCACATAGGATATCATGAAAGAATTGCAACTCTGATTGCTGGTTAGGAACTGTCATTTGATTTCATTCTAACAGCTGCCGTGCTTTATTTAATTTTCTGTATTCACCTTGCAACAACATCTAAAACCAGTGCCGTACCGATCGATTGCAATATGAAATGCGCTGAGTTAGAACACATGGGCCCCCAAACATGCAGACCCACCGGCCTGTTGCCCAAAGTCCAGAACCGTCAGCCTATCTGAGTATTATATTCTCATTTGAACCCCCATATTATGTTATATATATTTTGCTTGATTTTTCTTATGTATAAAGTTGTGATATAAAAGATTTTTATATTTCTTTACAGAGGGAGTATCTCTCTATCAAAAATATATTTATGTGTAACTAGTTACTCCTGCCTTTCTACTTCCTTTCACTGACATGCGGGGCATCTGGTAACGGGGTCCACGTGCCATGCACCAAATTAGAGTGCACAACTGCATGGTAGACTCACCCCGGTCGTAGCGCCGCAATAATGCCCATTGAGCCGTCAAATCACAAAAACCCCCACCTTTCCTGCTTTAGCAGTAAGCTGGACGGATGATGCAACAATATTTCACTCGGCCTGAATCCCCTTCTCCCTCGTCTGCTTGTCCAGAGAAAACCTCCTCTCGGCGATTGCGTCAGGTTTTCTCATGGAGAACCAGGTAAGAATTCTTCATCCATCCCCGATAAATCCTAGTCACTTGGTCGCGGGTAATCCTAGGATGGCAGCCACCGCCGTTGATGCATTTTTCTTCCTACTGAATCTAGTGTGTTTCATTTGCAGTGCCCAAAGTGCGAGGATCCTACAGGTTTCTGCGCCCTCGGCGAGACGCCACACTTGTTCCTTCTCATCCTAACACAGGATTTTAAAACGTGCACAGTATGTTCCTAGAATCCTCTTTTCTATCCGGGAGGGTTGGGGTTTTTTGAACATGTTGTCGACTAATTTGTAAATTTGGATTGCTATATTTGGATAAAGGGTACTAGTACCATGGTCAACAATGACGTGAAAGAGAAAATTATTTCTAGATTTGGATAGCGAATACATTGTGTTCTCATATTAATTTTCCTGCAGTGCATTCCTTGCTCTGCCAGAACACATGTACTCAAGATGGTCGGCCTTGCCATAACTGAATACACCAGTTTACTAGTCACATTGAAGACAAGCCATGGATATAAGTTCCCAGTTGGGTTCATGAACCAAGAAGATCTCTACTTTTTTTATGGCCGAACTTGGATAAACTTTCTCAAGTGTTAAGGACTGAAAGTTGGCGCACGAATGTTGATGGAAATAGCAGAACCTGGTCTCATCTTCACTGTGATCTTCCACCCCGACGTTGTTCCAGTAGTTCATCCATGTTAGTTTTGTATCTGGTTCTTGCATGTTGCCTTGATTACTTCTTAATCCACCTATTCTGTCTAACTAATCACAATTTGACTTTAGAAGTAGCAACAATTTGTGATTCCCTTCTCTCACGAAGATGCTACTTCTAACTAAAATTTCTTATAATTGGTGGCATGTGTAGGTTATTTCAAAGTTCAGCACACTACTCGTTTGTTATTCTATAAGAACTCGACTGTTACTAATGGAACTGAACTTGACTGGGACGACATCCACCAGTTCCCACACTTTATTGATCGTCTCGAGGTCCTTGTGGGGCGTTTCAATGGTGGAGGCCACGTGGGATATGTGTGCCACTGGTGCACACGTTGAACAGGTCCAACTGTGTCACGAAACTTATGGTACGAGCTGTTTTCTGTTATATATGTTGTTCATAAACTCTTGCTTATACACAGTTTTACAGTTGTGATCTTCTTGAAACAGAAACTTCCCAGTTCTATTGTTCCTATACAGATGCCTGACCATGGTCGAGTCAGACTTGCGCTTGGTCACAACATGATGTTTATGTCGACCAACTCCATTTCCCTTGGAGGTGAAAAGATACTTATTCACGGGTGGTCTCAAATAATGAAGGCCCGTCCATCTTGGAGAATAGGATAGAAGGTTATGCTCATGCTTTTCCATGGCTCTAAAGCTAATATCCTATTTATTGACCACATTGCGAGATGAAGCCGCTTTCAGAAGGTTGTGGATGCGCGAGGTGGCCCCTGGGGCTTGGTGGCCTCACCCATGGTTAACTGTAGGCAAAGTAGCACTGTTTGAGGGGTGCTTTGTACGGTTGAACCTATATAACTACTCATACTGCTTTCGGCTATGGTTGTTAAGTGCCCCTGCTGGTTTAAGTTAAGGTTGTTAAGTACTCCTGCTTCTTTTATAGTCTGTCGTGTTTCTTCAGTCTCATCTTCCTCCAGCCGCCAAAACCAAACCAACGCCAGCGGGGCCGCCTGCTTTCGCCTCCCACGGCTGGCTGCACCTCAGCGCATGCATCGCCGCCCCACCATCTCCTAAATCGTTAACGTCGGTGTCCGAGGCCTCGCCGCCGTCCTCCGCGCGCTTTGTTGCGCTCTCCACGGCGCCGCCCTCTCGTGTTGTCAACATGGTCAACAAACAAGAGGAATCGGGAGAGGACTGTACGTGGAGAGGATGATAGTAGGGACCCACCATGTCCATGGCCGTATGCAAGCAAGTTCCTCATTTTTTTATATACTCCATTGTCAGCGTATAGAAAAAGAAAATGCTTCCTCCTAGTGGTTTGCTGACATCTGGGACCAACGACATTGTCAGCGTATAGTCAATAGACAAGAGAACAACACAAGATCGGCTGACACCTGGGACGTAGCTGCTCGAGAAGTATTTTTTTGTTATTGTTGAGATGGAGCAGAGTTTCAACTGGGCTGTGGCCCGTCTAGCCCAGGCTTCTATTTTACGTTCAGCACATGACTAGCCCAACTATTTTTTCTTTGTGAAAATGGCTAGCCCAGTTTATTTTTTCTGAAGAATACCCAATCCAGGCATACCCAACCCAGGCCTACTTATTTTTTCTGCCCTGCTGGGCTGCAACTCTTTGAAGACAGCTGCAAATCTTAAAAGTAATATGAAATGGGCTGTAAATATAAAAAACACACGACAAATTGGCAATTACTTTCAAATTTCTGAAATTTTTCACATTTTCAGATTCCAATTTCACTGGGCTTTAACCTAATTTAAATATATCTTCAAAGTAATTTAAATCTGGCTTGACATTTCGGTATTAAAAATAGTTTGGACCCCACCAAAATATGCGAAATTTCGTTTAAATTTTTAACCCTGGCCCTGGCCAACAAAAAGAAAACGGACTGCAATAAATTGCATAAGAAGTTGCAAATGAGTTGTAAATTATTAAAAAAATAGGGAATGGGCTGACTTGTGGGCCTATTAACTTGACGCATACGCAAGATTTTTTTTTACTTATTATATACGTTAACAAACGATTCTATCAGAAGTGATCGTTGGATGTCAATCCAACGGCCCTCGTGCTTCTTCAATCTCTGATCTTCTTGCTCTAGCCGCCAAATCCGCGTAGGCCTCACCGCCCCCTACTACTCCCACCGCTGGCCAGGCCATCCCTCTACTCACCCACATCCCTCCACTGCTATGGCTTCGCCGCCTCCGGGTCATTCCCTTCCTGGGTCTCACCGTCGTCCATCGCGTTGGTGTTCTCGGCACGGCGTGGTCAACGTTGTCAACAAACGACAACATCGGAAGAGGGATGTACATGGAGAGGCTGACAGTTGGGACCCACATTGTCCATGGCCGCACGAAGCAAGTACTCCTTATTATGCCCAAAAAATGAATCCTCCCCATTACAGCTGGGACCCACCAGCTATATCTTGGCACGGAAGGAAGTGCCTCCTTATTAAGCAAAAATAACGATTGCTCCCGATGACAGCTGGGGCCCGCCAGATTTGGAGGCTGACTTGTGGCCCTACTAAGTTGACGCGTATGCAGGGCTTTGTCAACTTAGTCAATAAACGATTCTATCACTAGTGACTGTTGGATTGTTAACATGCAACGGTCGTCCTGCTTCTTCAACCTCTGATTTTCTTGCTCCAGCCGTCCAAACCAGTGCGTGCTCCTGCATCCTGTGGCTGGCTGTGCTGCCGCGCAGGCCTCACCGCCCCTACTACTCCCATCGCTGGCCAGGGCATCCCTCTACTCACCCACAACCCCTTTTATTCTGCGGTGATGGCAGCCTCACACCGCAGCCGAACCAGTCAACCCTCGTACTACCCTCTGCGTGTTCCCATGCTCCGCGTCATTCCCTGCCTCACCGTCGTCCATCGCCTGGGTGTTGTCCGTGCGGCGTGGTTAACATGGTCAATGAAAGACAGCCATCAGAAGAGGACTGTACGCGGTGAGGCTGACAGATGGACCCACCAGCTACATCTTCGCACGCAAGGAAGTGCCTCCTTATTAAGCACAAAAAAAGAATGCTCCCCCTGTCAGCTCAGACCCACCATCAATATCTTTGCACTCAAGGAAGTGCCTCCTTATCCTCCCTGACAGCCGGGACCTACCCGGTCGAAGCGTACATAGCGTTGTCATTCTGGTCGCAAATGTGTACGTACATATTGGTCCATCGGTCTTTCTGCCATGATGAACCGTGGCCCAGTAAGCAGTGGTAGGTGTTCAGCCGGTCCCATCTATATCGTGTACACGTACCTATAGCCACACTGCAAGAAAGTAAATATGGCTACGTACATACATACGGGCGGGGTCTCGAACGCGTACAGCAACCGTGTCCTGTACATCGGCAGCCAACCGGCTGGGTCGGAACGGAGAAACTGCGTCGTGTTCATCAGGAGGCAACGGAATGCGTCGTGTTCATCGGGAGCCAACCGTCTTGGACAAAACAGCCGAAACGAGGCCTGGCGTACCATAGAACGGAGGAAACGGACTTGTGTTCGAGCTCCTATATGGTCGAAATGGGGTCCTGTTGATCGGGAGGGGTGTGGCGTACCACAAAACGGAGGAAACAGACTTGTGTTGGAGTGCCTACAGTTGAAACGGGGTCCTGTTCATCGGGAGGGTGTGGCGTACCGCAAAACAGGACTCCACGGGCTACTGTTCATCCACCGTCGACTTCCTCCAGCCTCCACCTGATACTGTTCATCCATCGTCGACTTCCTCCAGCCTCCACCTAGGACTGTTCATCCACGGGCTACTGTTCATCTGGCCTCCACTGGCTACTATTCAACCAGCCCTCCACGGGGTTCTATTCATCCACCCCCAATCGGCTCGGGTGTGGTAGCCTCCTCGATCGAGGTCCTGTTCATCCAGCGGCAACGGCCTCTACTACCACGGGGTCCTGTTTATCCAACCCCACCGGGAACTGTTCATCCAACCCCCAACAATGATCACTGTTCATCAAGAGGCAGTAGCAGCTGCTTCGATTGGCTTCAGTTAGCAGCAGTAGCGAAGGAATCGCTCTGGTTCAGTTAACAGCCAGGGATCGATCGCTCGGGTTCAGTAACGTAGCTAGTGCAATCGCTCGGGTTCAATTCGAGCCCAACGCCTCGCACACACGCGTGTACGTGTACGAGAGAAACACGCAAACCTTAGTGCATCGCTCGGCCCCGACCACCCACGTAACCGGGAACTCCTCGAAATTTTTCTCGCCCTCGCTTCTATCATGATTTTTTCCATCATGGACGGTCCAAAGAATGTCATGCAGGTGCGTCCCCGACCCGCCCAGGATGAAAAGCCCATTTTCTGTCATGATTTTTTGTCATAGAAGTAGGAGCCCACAACATCTATGAAGATACGTGCTTTTGTCACAATTATCATCATAGAAGTGTCATAAGCATGACAGAAAAAAATTCGTTCGGCCCAAAATGTCATAGATGTGTCTTTTTTTTGTAGTGATATAGGACTACATAGCTAATACACACACATTATCTATCCATCGTCTCCCTCTCATCATCCATGCCTTCCACTTCATCTCTTAGACGCGCACACAGTGGCGAAGACAGGGGCAGCAAGGGCCCTGGCCCCCCCTTACATCACTGTATTGAGGCTAATATGAATGTGATCAGTAGATCAATTGTTGGTGAAATGGTTTAAGTTGATGAATTAGCCCTCCCCATAAAGGATTAGCAATGCTTGGCCCCCTAGCTCATATAATTTTCATGGCTCTGGCACTGCGCACAAGCGCACACATTCTCGCCCCCTCTCTTTAAATATCGATCTCGCACTTGTGCACTCCTTCACAGTCTCCCTCCACTTGGCCCCTCGCACCATCTTCCAGCCCCCCCATATCCCAGTGCTTGTACGCTCGTAGAGCTCTTCCCTCTATCTGTCTCTATCGATATCTCGCACAGTCGACCTCTCCCCTCCCTTCTCGTATATCACCCCAGGCCCATGCACATACATATATGTATATAGGCCTCTCCTTCACACAACTTGAATTGACACGTATTCCCTCACCATATCTTAGTATCTCTCACACACACGGACTACATGTGCGAAAGAGAAGAGGTGCACACACGCACACGTTCCCACATACAAACACGCGGGTGCATGGTGGAGCACATTTGTAGAAAAAATGAGCATGTAGAAAGGCTTTAGATGATGTGCCAGCAGTCTATATCTATGCCTCTATATCTATATCTATAACTATACCCCTATATAGTGTGCGAATAACTTTGAAAGATGATCATTGGATGAAGCCAATCCGACGGTGCAGAGATGGCAAATTCGAGCACTACTGGCCATTGGATATCATCAACATTCCTCCAGATTCTGCCACATGTACAATCTAGAAGACTCCATGGTTGAACATAAGCATAATGCACAAACCTCAAAACACAAGCACTTCTCCTTTGTTCTAGAATCTTCCATATCATAATTGCCCAAACTTTTTTTTCTAGATGAATTGCCATTATTTTTTTTTTACTTTATTCTTTACAACGCACAATTCCATGAATCTTAAAATAGATTAACTTTTTTATAAAATCTAATTGATTTTGATTGAGATGAACTATAAGAATTAAAGGAACGTCTACATCATGCATATATGACTCAAAGCTTACATACTATAGTGTGGTATTTATTCATAATTTGGTTGCTAAATCTCATGGGTGCAATGCACGTGTACCTTACTAGTACTTCCAGTATGTGCAAAACACGTAATTAGAATTCCAATGGCACGCTACACAATGTCTCTCCCTTTTTTAGTTAATATATTATGATTAAAATGATGTGGGGGCATCCATGAAGCCACGTGGCACATGTGGAGGTGTTGTCGCGACCTTCTTGTGTGGATTGATCATAGTGACGTGCTGCTAGTTCTAGAAGAATGTACTCGTCCTCACGCACACTGGCAGTACGTGCACGAAGCGAAGATGTGCATGCATGCACTCATTCCCTCTCACGCACACGCGGGTACACGATGGGACACATTTTTGTACGAAGCTCCACCCCATGTGATAATTTGATGCGTGTAAAGTCGTTCACTTAATTGATGGTCAATTAATACAGCGCATGCAAATTGAGTGGACGTGAGGGAGGAAGTAGTTGAGATTGACATTACTACTCCACTGTGTGCAGGCGAGTAGTTAAATCATGGGTTGCTACATCCATTGGTCTCCTTCGTATCTTGTGCCAATTTTTGACCATAATTTTAAGTAACACAATATTTATGCATGTCATAAAAAGAAATTTCATCGAAAACTATGTTCAAATGTGATTCCAATGATATAAGTTTTGGTGACATGCATTAACATTTTCTTAGTTAAATTTTTGGTCAAAAATTGGCACAAAATAAAAAGGGGGCCAATAAACCAGGACGCAGGCAGCATGATCAATTTTTGCCTAGGTTACTGTTGGTGGCCTTTGTATTTAAATATGGACGGAGTGGAGTAGTACTATATTTATCTTAGCCTCATAGGGCTTTCCCAGCGCCTACGCTTGGCTCCCCACCTCGCCCACTGGATCCCGCCATGGATAATCCCTTAGATCCCAGGATCCCACAGGCTGCCCTCTCGCTGCGGCCCGTAGCACTGCCACCTTTGAGCAAAACCCACATGTGTTTCAGAGGGGATCCGGAGGACATGCCAGGGCTGCGTTTCAGGTGGTGGGCAGCAAGGGCAAATCGGATCGAGGAAGCGTCGCATCGATTGGAGACAAGTTCGAAGGAGCTGTGCGTGGTGAAGCACAAGGCGGAGGCGCAAGACGATCTCAGGGGAGAGATGCTGAGGGATGTCAGCATCTGGTAGCGTCGCGTTGATTTCGAGCTGGGGCTAATGGCAGAGATCATATTCACGGAGTCGACTGTGTAGGAAAGAACGTGCATGCTTGCAAAATGGCATGAGCAGCCGGTGCAACTGTTCAAATGGGCAGTAGGAGAAGCCAAATCGCGGGACCAGCTGCGGCGGCACCGCTGGGCATGCATCGTAGGCGAGGTGAGCTGCCCTCCTTCCCCGCCAGCAATGCGGTGACCTACTCGGTTGCTGCTGCAGTGAACTTGCGGCGCCATGGCGGTTTCCAACCGTGATAATCACTCCATCTATTATGTATTGTATTTCCGTGAAAATACTTGGTCGTTTGGAAAAAGATGGTAATTGATTTATCATGAATTTTTTAATGCTTGGTTCTGACAATCACCCGATGGCCACAAGTCTCGATCCTGTAATACTTGACGGTCGGCCGCACCAACACACGGTCAGTCAGACCCGCGTCTCACCGAAGGGACACGCATTGGCTTGGTCTAACATGTACGACTAGGTACATCACTGACATGTGCGACCGCATTTGAGCAGTACGTGAAATTTGTGTTCAAGGAAACTCATCGGGAGCCGTTTTGGGCTTCGAAACCAAAACCATCAATAAATCTTTAGCTTGTTCCCATCACATTCCAAAGTAGTACTACTACCATGCTATAATCAAGTGCAAACCTGTTCACACCTATCAAACCTGAACGTGTTCCCACTATGCAGATTTTAGT
This sequence comes from Thinopyrum elongatum, assembly GCA_011799875.1. Lineage (NCBI taxonomy): Eukaryota > Viridiplantae > Streptophyta > Magnoliopsida > Poales > Poaceae > Thinopyrum > Thinopyrum elongatum. The sequence goes on along the minus strand of CM022299.1, from coordinate 333,933,753 downwards.
ACTAGTACTACTAGGTTATAGAAGGGGAACTACCTAGCCGAAAATTACTCTACCTTCCTCCTCATAAGTGTTTCTTGTTCGTCATTCCCTGCCATCGCCGATGTGTAGCACTCTAGGTCGAGAACTACTAGTAAGAAGGGAGCTGCGACCAAGGCCACGGAAAAAAAGAGAGAGCTCGCTGCCTTGCGGGGGGCTCGAAAGATCTCTCATGGGCAGGCGAGGGCTCCCAGGAGCGCCCTAGCCGTGGAGGTGAACATGCCGAGCTGGCGGTGTTGGAGTCATTATCCCTCGACGACATGCCCGCTCAGCTCAATAAGCAGAAGGAGTTGACCAATAGCTTGGTGAGGCTGCTGAAGGAGAGACTCGATGACATGCCCACTGAGATCAATAACCAGGAGGAGTTGACCGCTGGCTTGGTGAAGCTGCTGAAGGAGAGCATTGCCTCGGGTAAGAAGGCGACCGACGAAATCCTGCAACTTCAGGAGGACAAGGCGAAGCTCCGCCACGAGCTCGACCTGCTGAAGGAGGAGAACTCCGGCTGGAAGAAGCTGCATGAGAAGAGGAGTTCCTCGGTGAATATGCTTAACGCCCTCATCATGGAACAGAAGGAGGAGTTGGCGAAGCTCCGCATCGAACACCCGGCTGCTGTCAAGGTACGTAATGCGGCCGTGGAAGAGATGATGAACGCTCGCCTCGAGAAATTCTGCGTCATGGACAGAATGAAGAAGATAGCGGAGGAGATGCGTGAGGAGATGGAGGTCGTGGAGGTGGTTAGGACTCCGCGGTTAGCAACCCTTCATGAAGGAGAGAGCAGCGCCCCAGACTTGTGTCTGCGTCTTCCTTCTTTGGGGGGGGGGGGTTGTAATCTTCCTTTTTCTTTTGCTCATGTGTTTCTTCTTTTTCTTCGGGTGTTTCGCGGCATGTGTCACGTTCTCTGTGAGGCACGAGTAGAACAATGCTAAGAGTACGATGAGCAGCGCCATGGGATCGATGACAAGCAAATTAGTAGATATTTTTTTAACTCCATATCGCACTGGGCTGCCGTGTTTCGCACTCCTCCATTGTACTAGTACTCCAGTGGAAAACTAGAGTATACCGCACGGTTCTTTGCTCCTCCTCAGGTCATCGGCAACAATTATACGTGCAATCAAATCACAAGGCCCCACCTTCCAGCAGTAATGAGCCGTCAAATCACAAAGGCCCTCGCCTCTCTGTCAAACTGACCATGCGAGACTACCCCGCCCTCGCCTTAATGTACTTTTGTACAGTAGTAGTATCGATTGATTGTGCCATGGAGCAAAACTAACAAGATGAAATTAAAGAAAAAAGGTGGTACATATACAGAGCGCTCGTCGCCAAATTATGCATAGTACTATTAAAAAAGCTAGCACGTGCTTAGATGGGGTGCTGAAGTCTATTAAAGAAATTAGCATACCTATTTAATTCTTTGACAACTAAACTCCTTCATGCTTTGGGTAAACTTCTCTCATTTAGTTTTTTTCTAGAATTACTTATCTCATTTAAGTGTTTTGCGTATGTGGCATGCTTAGAGCATGGTTAATAGTATATCCAACTGCTGGCTATATGATGTTGGCCATACCATATATAGTATGTATATAATGTGAAGAAACGAGTGGTAGTACTACCAACTACAAGATGAACTATAAGAAATACAAGTACTTCTATGTACATACTGAAGAGTTAAAGTAACGAGAAAGAACATAACATAGTTCTGCTGGGGGCTCAGCACAACACACCCCTGAAATAAAACTAAGCACCCTGAAATTAAACTAAGCAACTAATCCGGTAGACACTGCATTAGAACCGCCATGAGCAATGACACTGCCACCTTACTCGAACTCCTCGTCCACGTCCTCAACTTCGTCCTTGTCCCTCTTCCTCTTGGCCGATACTTCTTTGCTTGAACCGCACACTAGGCTCTCGCTCTTCATCCAACCCTTGTAGATATTGAAACAAAGGTAGGCATCCATTGTAGCGTACTGGATGTGGTCTTTATCTATTAAATTCCACTCCCATGCAAGATGAAAATTGTGGTGAGGTTTTGTCAGTTTGCCATACGAAGGATCAACCATGGCTCCTGCCGGGGTTAGCATTGAAGGTTGACAGGAGGACACCAGCCTATTCTTCTGGAGGTCGAAGGGCTGGCCTACAACAAGGCCTATCCGACCCAGGACTTCCTCGTCGTTATGAAAGTCTACAGTAATGAATTTGACTCTTTCGTCCACGAGGAAGTTCTTAAAATCCTCGCACTTAATGTCGGCATGGCATATGTGGTAGACCAAGCACAAGTTATGCACGCAAACCTGGATCACGGTGGGCTTCTTCTCTTCCTCCTTTAGATTCTTCTCTTTTCCCAGGACAATGGTGTACTCAACATCTAGCCCAGCGATCCACTCATCACCATCCGACTCTTCGAACATGCGTTTGACACGATCAAGGCATCCTTTCACCGTCGTGGAAGAATGGGTGTAGATGACGTTGAACTCATCACCGATGATGGTTCTAACTTTGTACTCACCGCTGATCATGGAGATTTGGGACGCCATGGATTTTGGAGGAGGGTTAGGATTAGTGGAACTGCTGTAATGTGAAAGGACGGGACGACTAGGACCGAACTGCCGTAATGTTAAAGGACGCCCGGGGACGAGTAGGAGCGAACTGCTAGCGATTTTCTGATTGTAAAAATGCTGAGTGGGGCATGAGAACGATAGGGTAGTGGCTTGCCCGGTGGATAAATGGCTTCATGCACAATACTATGGGGGCCCAATTAGATGTCATGTCTATTAGACCCACTTCATAGGCCTGACAGTATAGCATATTTGTGTTCACACATCAAGCGTCAGGAAAATTACAGGTGATACAAAGATTTCCATGCTCCCATGATACGGGCTTCCGAGAGCTCATGGATCTAAGATCGAATGGTTGCATGGCATGATTCTAGACCTATGGGTGAATATCCTATCATGGAGGGTTATTTTGCAAATTTTTAGGAACTTAGCATGCGACCGTTCGATCTTAGATCCAAGGGATGTCAGCACCCCGTATCATGGTCGCGCCTACCACGACCGTCGCCTCGCTCGCGCGGTCGCGCCCTTGGAGATTTCAGACAGCTATAAATGAGCATTTTTTTCCTACTTCGCATGCATGAAACTACTTCCTCCGTCCAGGTGCGTTAGGCTATCTGATGTTGGCATGTCATACATAGTCATCACTTATAGTCACTCATACAATAATGTTAGCTATAAGGCTGGCTATAAGAGTATTTTTTTTACTTCTGTCTATCTCTTTCTTCGTAGTATTTATTGCATTTGCTAAGGAGTAAGTAGCTAGGTTGTTGCACAAGAGCCCACTCCCACCATTTTTCCCATGTCTCTCTCCTCGACATATAAGCAAAAGTGCCATGTAAGCGGGCTATAAGCCCATTATTGTAGAGTACTTGGTCTTAGCACCTGTATACCATGGAGGGGGTCAAGGGAGACTCACCCCAGTCGTAGCACCGCAGTAATAATGATAATGGCAAGTCAAATCACACGGGCCCACCTGTCCAGCAGTAACGAGCCGTCAAATCACACAGCCCTACGTTTGCAGCAGTCTACTCCCTCATCTTCTGGCCTCTCTGTCAAACCGACTGGGTGGAACTGCCCAGCCTACCACGCGGAAAAAGCCCTGCCCTCAACTTTTATATATAATTTTGTATCCATGGAGCAAAGCCTGAAGAAAACGACGGTACACATGTATACAGCACGCCCGTCGCGTTCGCGTCGCACCCCAGACGGTCGGTCGGTCTGGCACGCCGCTCACCAAATGGAACACGCGTTGCGTTTGCACACACATGTGGGACCCCAATTGAGAACCGACCATAGGCACACTCCCCCGTCCCCGCAAGTCGGCTGAGTTAATAGAAGAGAGAGATGAGCGATAGTACTGGAGCAGTGATGTACACACGTCGGTGCCTAGATGATCCCTGCACGACACAGGAGATCAGTTCGTCCATGCATGTGACCAGACTCCAGCAGACAGCTGGATTGGCTATCGTCTACATATCGTGCAGGTTGTGTTGTACAGGGTTGTAGTTCTGATGAGAAATCTAAAAAAGGTTTCTTGTCATCTCGCAATAATAGGTGTCATGTGCTTCGGATCACTGTGAGGGTTAAACAGCGACAACTGCGTTCCTCCAAGGCGCTGGTCATTCGGGGCACATGCACGAAGACTACTCGGCTGCTGTCTAGGTCAAGCCGGCTATGTTAATTAGGACATCTATCGATTGACCCCTTTTCTACGATTTTGTCTTTAATTTGAGCTTTGATGCTTGTCTAGTTTGTTCGTCGGGATTCATGTTGTCTTCTTGGGGCAGTGAGGTTATGGTTTCTTGTCATGTGGCATTTTTTTGTGTTATATGTTAATCCAGTGCTTCAGATCAAAATGATGACAACTGCGCCTCTGGGGCACATGCATGAAGACTTCTCGACAGTCATTGACGAGGTCAAGCCGGCTCCGATGGAAAAAAGAAAACTACTCCACTATTTAGGCAGGAGCCTCCGCGCTTGCTTGCTAGTGTTGCTCTCTTCACACTCTCTCATCCTCTCTAGATCTAAACACGACAGCGGTGGTCACACTCTCTCTCTGCTCACCGCTGGTCACAGATCCGCCGGATCCCCTCCACCGGGGAAGGTGAGAAGGTGTAACATTCGCGTGGTCGTCCTCGACGACGGCTCTTACCCACTGCCGGCGCGTCCCAATCAGCGTGCCTTGCCGTTCTCTCCCACGCAGCACCGGCTAGGGAGGGCCTCCGACCCCTTGTTCCTCGCTGCCATAGTTTGAGCAGATCCGGCCTCCCGGCGCCCACCTAGCGACATCCCGGCGACCCTCAGGTATAACTTCCTTCGAAACCGGCCTTGCTCTACTGCCCCAGCTCCTCAAGTCGCTGCATTTGTATCTTTTACTATTTCTCAGGCCCCCTCGTAGATAGGATCGATCGGCTGTTCGAAAGCCACCTAAATTTTTCTGTTAAGAGATAAAACTACTTCATGCAGTCGAATCTAGTAGTACTACTTGATGCAGTCGAATCTAGTACTACTTGGTTCAAATAGGGAAGAAAGGGGGTGGGGGTGGGGGAAGATTTGTTACCTAAATCTAGGACTTGGTCGAAAGAGGAAATAATGGGGGCGAAAAGTAACAGAGACTGGCTATCCAACTGGTCTCTTGGTCTAATAGGGAAATAAAGGGAAACACAGTACAAACTCGATATAAGCCGATCTATTGGTTGAAAAAGGAAAGAAAGTGGGGACCGGGGGACAAGTCAACAGAGTATGTCTAGCACTAGATTTGCTAGCCTCACACAGTATAAGGTGGCTATACCAAACAGAAATGGGACCAACCCAGATATCTTGTTTGGATGTTTGTTGCGCCGAGCCCCTCTTATGTAATGCCACTGGTAAAATGTAGCAGTCCCTCTGTTAAAGAAAGGACACGTTAAACCAATGTTGTTTTCAATGTAATGCCTCCAGTAATATGAATCATTGGCACTGTTTTTCATGTCCTGCTAAATTTCCCATTAAGATAAGTTGCTTCTTTTTGTTAGAATGCAACTGTCCTGCCCCGAGCCCCTCTTTAGCAGCTGTTAATGTAATGTTGCTGGTAAAATGATGCAATGGCACCATTAAAGTAATGTCTTATTTAACGGTTGTCATAGTTAATCCTAATGCCCACACTAAAATCTAGCAATGCTGCTGCTTTAGAAATTGCTACTGTCCTTGTAGGGTCGCCATTCAGATAAGGAACATGCATCTTTTCATTTGATGTATGTTTCATCACTTGTTAGTCACCCTCCTTTCCACCTTTTTGTCCAAACAGAGTTATACATTTCACGCTTGATCTTAGTTGAACTGCACAAAATGATATCCAAACTATAGTTGAACATTCCACGAGCTTCACGACCAACCTTGATGTTGCTTAATTTTCTTGCAACTAATGAAGAAGAAGCTGCTAGCTCATGGGACCAAGTACTTGCTAACTGCATGATGCAAACATTGCTTCATTTTAGGTGAGCTACACAAAAAGGTCTCATGAATTGAATCATCCATGTTGGTGACTGGTGTCATCCCTTCTATGATGGCGTTGACTGCAGATATGGTTCCCATCATGAGGTATGTTCCTTTTCGGTCCGACCATTTGACAAAGATCTTGCATGTTCACTCTGCTCTTGTGCTACTATTTTGGCATTGGCATGATAAAGCAGTAATGTTATTATTTTGCACCTTAATCTAGTGGCACTATTAATTTGAGGCAATGTTTTGGCACCACTAGTGCCACTGATTTTTTTTTATATAAAAGAGAGGATTTCCTCCGATTTCATTAAAGAAAGCCAACCATAGAGAACTATTATCCGACAACAGCTCAGTGTAAACGGGCAGTTATGCAACTACTACTAGAACGGACTGAGTAATAGCAGGAGACAAGTTCGCCACATAAGCTAGGCAGGTAGTGTCGGAATCAGGGCTCCGTGGACCCAACAAGGTTCAAACTCTGAGGCGTGTGCGAAGACCTAGCCTAGCCACAGCCTCAAGACCATCACTCCATGACTTGGCCTCATCGAGTTCATTCGAGCAGGGAAGGAAGAACATGGTAGTTTACCCAGGTTCGGGCCACCTTGTGATGTAAGACCCAACTCCTGCTTTGTGGTGGACTGGCCTCAAGAGGAGGTTGAGGATGAGCTAGTACAGTGGGTGAGCTGCCTCGCGAGGGCTCAAAGGGTGAGGTTTGATCCGTCCGTCTCTATGGTGGAGACTAGCCTATATTTATAGTGGCCTTGGTCCTCTTCCCTTATAGCTTAGGCGGGAAGGGATTCCACAACGGCCGACTTAAAAGGGGACAAGAGGTGCATCTTATCCTGACGAAAGGTGGTCTTCGCCTGCAAAGCTTCTGGCCATGATGCGGTGGTGGGCTCGGTGATGACATCCGTCCTGCCGAGTTCGTGGTCTTGGTCTTGTTGCACCGGAATGGAAACCTTTGGGGGATCCCTCGGGAACCCACTCTGGTCCTTGCCTGCTTAGCACCAAAGAGGAAACTGTCCTCCTCTGTGCCCGCTGGCACCCGCCTGGCCTTGGTCGTCATGGCTCACGTCACTGCGAGCCTCGTGAGGCGGGGTACCTGCATAGAAATCTCTGCCCCTCAGGAGGCAACCTGGGGAGGCCACTCCTCGGGAGGTCTTGGTGTCACACCCCTCGCGAGGCCAGGGGCCCTCACGAGGGTCTTGCCGTTGAGGTCTTGGGGACGGGCCGTACCGGGCCATAAATGAAGCCGCACGCTGGGCCGCAGGCAGGCAGATCTGGGTGCCCCCGATCCCAGAACGCCGACAATAGACCACAGGCCCAAGGCGCGCCCGGCCTGGCTTCAAAGCGAAGGCAAGGAGTGAAGGGCGAAGCTTCACGGGCCCCAATCGCCTGCTGGCCAGGCCTGACGCGTGGCGCACGACGGGACGTGGACGCCTCCACTTCTCCATGTAGCCTCGACAACCGCCCAGGCTGACAGAAAGCCTGGCGCACGCCATGGAGCCATCATTGTCCTACTACGTGCCCGCCTTCCGCTCCTTCCTTCCTCTGCAAGCTCGCGCCTCACCCGTCGGATCTTGCGCCCGCTTCAACCTGTCCTTCTGCCATGGCTCCCAGGAGGAAAAGTAGCAGGGCCTCGCCGGCGGCGGACCGCCAGGAGGGGCCGGAGCCCGCGCTGGTCCGGTCCATCGTGCTCAATCTCGAAGGGCTGGACAAGGTCCGGCAAGCGGTCGCCGCCGACTCTAACAAGTGGAAGGCGACAAAGATCTGGCCCGCTTCTCGGTCTCCAGCTGACTTGCAGGTCACCGACATCCCTCTTCTCCTCCACGCCCTCTTCTCCGGCTTGCTGCCGGCGTTTTCAGATTTCTTCAATGTTGTGCTCACGCATTACCAGATCCACGCATTGCATCTTGACCCCGGGTCCATCGTCCTCCTCTCTGCCTTTGCGTTCTTGTGCGTGGCCTTCGTGGGCATCGCCTCATCCGTGGCTCTGCTCCGCCACTTCTTCTCCCTCTAGATGGTCGCCGTCGAGCAGCGCTCGGGGTGCGTGTTGCTACGAGCGGCGGACGCGACGGCGGGCGCAGGTATTAACATCGAGCTCCATCCAGAAGTGGAGGGCTTCTGGAGGTAGTGGGTGTATGTTGACGCCGCCATGTACGGCCCCCTGCTCCAGGCTCCGACGGCTCCAGCGGAGCCAGGCTCTGGTTGGGAGCACGTGAAGCTTGTCGACCCGTGGCTCATGCGAGTTATGACCAGGCTGGCCGACCTAAGGAAAGCGGGCATGACGATGGCGATGGTGGTGAGGGAGTTCCTCCGGCGGCGAATCGCTCCTCTGTAGCACCACTCCCGCCCAATGTGGGCCTTCTCCAGCCGCGAGGACACCATGAGGCTTTAGGCACCTTCTCTGCCTTCCAGCGCGTTACGCGGGGTACTCCGTCTCCTGACCGGTGGAGAGGCTGCCGTGCTCCCTTAGGGAGGGCTCCCCTTGTATAGTTATCCGAACGGGGGAGCCTTTGCCAAGGGAATGCCGCGCTTCGACGAGTGGGGCCTGCTCCCCAAAGGTCATATAGGGCCTCGAGAGAACCCCCTCCTAGTGGCCCTTGGTCTCGGGGGTCCTGAGGTTGAAGCCCCCCGAGCGACGGCGGAGGAGCACGCCAGGGCGCCTGCTCCACAGCGGTCCGCCTCGGCGCCTCCGGTCGGCGGAGAAGACGCCCCTCCTGGGGGCGTGGCCATCGCCCCAAGCGCGGGGGACCACGTGCCGAACTCCGGCGCGCCAACTTCCGGCCTCCACGTTTCCCGGAGGGGGGAAGCTTGGTGGCCATACCAGTTCGACCTCGCGAGCCCTGAAGAAGAGGAAATGGATCGCCACTGACGAGTAATTCTTCTGCTTCCCTGACCTCTGCTCATCAAGCCCACCTAAGGCCTCATTCCTCTGGTCTCTGTCAAGCGAAGGGGCAAAGGAGCTCCAGTCATCACCCCCGGGAGCGTCGAAGTGCCAACGGCTGAGCTCGGGCCCACTGGCGAGGTTACGCTCCCTCCGAGGCTACCCCTGGCAGCCCGCGATCCTGGGGCCCCGATGTTCTCTGACGGGTGTAGCGTCAGGCTTACATGGTGGCGCCGCCGCTCATCCCAATATCACATGGCGACGCTTGGGGTCGCCCCGGGCCGATGAGCGGCCTGATATCTGGCTCGTGCCGGGCCATGCCTCGGGCCAAGGAAGTGGGCACCAAGCCGGCTGGTCCTGTGTTCCTGCCCGATGCTGCCGGACCTTCCGGAGCCTCTGCTGTGGCCGGGGGCGCAGAGCAGGCCCCTGGCCGAGCATTGGAGCTCATACGCGGCCGTGGTGCCGCCCGGCATGGCCTTCTTCGGGACGCGAGGGGCGCGCTAGACCGGCTCGAGGCCTAGCTTGGCGACGTAGACTCCCACCTCGAGGCTGAGCACCAGCGCCTGGCGCGCGAGTGGCGCCGGCTCGAAGTAGCTGTGAACTTTAGCCACCTCTAGCACGAAGCCACCAACACAAAGCATGAGGCGTCCTCCATCGCGGCCAAAGAATCCCGCGACCGCGCCTTCAAGGAGGCTGAGGCCACCGACCCGCGGCGCGAGGCCGTCGAAAGGCGCGAGCAGGAGCTTATGGCCTCCATCGCGACCCTGGAGTGGCAAGCCCGGGAGCGTGGGGTCATTGCGCCCGTCCCCATGAAGGGATTGCCGAGCCGCAAAGTGGAGCTCCGCGCTCTAGGAGAGGTGTTGGAGCTGGTGGCGTCGGAGCAGGACCTGGTGCGTGACCGGCTGGAGACGATGGAGTGCCAAGTGATGATCGCCAAGGCCGCCCTAGCCTCCCGGGAGGCGAGCGTCCAGGAGGAGGTCGGCGAGAGGGTCGCGGGGGTCTGCCGGGCCCCTTCCAAGGACTATCGCACGAAGCTGAAGCTTTGGGAGTCCCGTTTCTATGAACGGCATGACGAGCTGAAGGGCGAGGCTGACGGCCTCAAGAAGAAGTTAGCCGAAGCAGAGCGGCGCGAGAAGCCCACGCTGGACACCCAGGCCGTAGCCGAAGCCAAGCTGTCCTTCCTCTACAAGCAGGTGAAGGATGTCACTTCCCTCGTGGAGCGGGTGTCGGACGAGGAGGACCAAGCTCGGGGACTGCAGCACGCGTTTCATGCCCTTGAGCAAAGGGCCCGTCGGGCCTTGAGCAGCATCTACAACGAGAGCGCCTCCTGCCTGCTCGTTCCCGACGATGCTGGCTACGTCGGCTTATTCAGCAAGATCTTGGAGCGTCTTGTAGGGGGGCTGAGAAGGTACGCCAGCTCGTCGAAGAGAAGAGTCGCGAATCTTCTCGCGTGAGCATCCTCACGCGTCTTCAGTCAGCTTCTTCGCTTCGACCCTGACTTTGACTTCGAGGCCGTGACAGCCCCCGTTCCCGAGGTGATTCAGGGCTCCCTGGGAGACTAGGTGGAGGACCACGTGGATGACCTGATCGCGGAGTTCACTCCCGTAGGTGGCGAGGGCCAGCCGGAGGTCGAGGGGCATGGGGCTGATGGCAGTGATGGCGACAGCGCGTCCCCTTAGGTTGTCTTTTTCCTATTTGCCTATCAAGATTTTGAACATGACCCCGCTGGGATGTAAAAGTACTTTGAAGAAAACCCTCTTATGGCGCATGAAGTAACGTTGTACTCCCTTAGGCCATCTTCCCTTTGCTTACTATGCGCCCGTGGCCCCTGAGCAGGGGCGGATCGCTACTGTCATGCTGGGTCATGGTGCCCGGCACGGCCAGGAGATGGTGCTCGTCAGGGACCTCGGGCAACGTGCGCCTGCTAGCTCGCTCGAGAGCGTCGTGCGAGGACTCAGGCACCAAGTCTTGACAAGGTGCGCGTAGAGATAGGACCGCGGCCAAAGTGGCCGCGATTGGGCTGACTCAAAGGCGGACACCGGCCCAGCCCCCGCTCGCGGGACGATCAGGGAGTGGGCGTCAGGCAGCCGCTGCTGCTCTTATAAAAGCTCGAGGAGCAAGAAACACCGGAGAAAAACCCCATCCCCTTTTTTAAAAAGCACACGAGAACATCAAAATTTATTCAAGAAAGCCGCAAATGGTTCACACAAAACAAGGAAAATGCCACGTCCGGCACCTAGGCTAGTCTTCCCACCAGCGCGGAGCATGGGGCCTCCACTTGGGCGTGGGCATAGTCGCTGTTCGACCATTTCGCCGGCCAACATGGAGCATGGGGCTTCCACTTGGGCGTGGGCGGGAGCTCCCGTGAGGCCGAGGGGCGGCGCACCAGGAGACTCCGGGGTGTGTACAGCCCCACTCATGATTACATGAGAGTGTCATGGTTGAAGCTTGTGGAGATGCCGGATGTTCCAAGTGTTACAGATGGGGACCCTGTCCTCCGTCTCCACACGTGCGGTGCCGGGCCTGGGGATGTAGGCGACCCTGGGCAGGCCCTCCCATACGGACGGGAGCTCGTGGGGGGCCTTCCTGGAGAGGACCCACCTCAGGACGAGGTCTCCAGCCTCAGGAGTCTGGAGCCGGGCACCATAGTCGTGGCGATGTCGCAACGTCTGCTGGTATCTTGCGGCACGGGGGGAGGCTCGGCGTCGGGCTCCCTCACCGAGCACGACGTTGGTCCGCCGCATGGCATCCTGGCGCGCCTCGTCGAACGCCTAGACCCGCGGGGGCCATACTTGATCTCAAGTGGAAGGGCCGCTTTGGCCCCGTAGACAAGGAATAATGGGGTCTCACCAGTGGCTTAGTCGCGGTGGTGCGGATGGACCACAGCACGGACTGTAGCTCTTCCAGCCAACCCCTGCCGCGAGCCTCAAGGCTCCACTTGAAGCTTCTACTCTTGAGTCCCATGAAGACCCCTACATTGGCATGCTTGGCCTGGCCGTTGCTTCGTGGGTGCGCCACCGGGGCGTAGTATATCTGCGTTCCAAGGTTAGCACAATATGACCGGAAGAGATTGCTTGTAAACTGGGAATCATTGTTGGTGATGATGCGGTTAGGAACGCCAAACTGGCTCGCGAGGCCCTTGATGGGCTTCCCGCTGAGCCTGCTGGGATGGCGCATACGGGTTCTTCCTCCGCCCACTTGGTGAATTTGTCGGCAGTTACATAGAGGTAATGGTAGCTGCCGGCCGCCCGAGGAAAAGGCCGCGGTATGTCTAGTCCCCAGACCGCAAAGGGCAACGGGGGCGGGATCGTTTGGAGCCCCTGCGCCTGTTGGTGAGTTTGCTTGGCGTGGGACTGGCAGGCCTCGCAGGACCGAACTGACTCGGTGGCGTCATGCAGTGTCGTGGGCCAGCAGAACCCGCTGTGGGACATCTTGCCCACGGGAGCGCACGGCGAAGAATGGTGCCCGCAATCTCTCCCATGGATAACACCCAGCAGCTCGTGTCCTTGATCTTCTGAAATGCACTTTAGCGAGACGTCGTCAGGGCGCCTGCGGTACTGCTTGCCATCCTGCAAGCAGTAAGCGGTGGCCTGGCAGTCCGCGCTCCGTGTCTTCCTCCTTCTTAGGCAGGGTGCCATGGAGCAGGTACGCCTCAAACTCCTGGGTCCAACGGCCCTCCTGAGGCGTCAGTGCCAGGAGCAGGCGGGCTCCTGAAGTCGGGCCTCAGGTCAGGGAGACAGCTCCTCCTGTGGCAACATAGTTCATGATGTCGAGGGCGCAACCGACGGCCTGAAGAGCCTTTCTTCAAAAGACACCCAGGCTTCGGGGCTGGATGTCTGCTTGGTGATATCGTCTGCTTCTTTGTTCACGCCCATTAGGATGTGCCGCAATTCCAAGCCCGAGAATTGCCTTTCAATTTTACGTACCTCCTCCAGGTATGCCGCCATGCGCTCGCCTTTCGGCTTGTACTCCCTGCAGGGGAAGCTGGCGAGGAGCCGTTTGGAGCAGCGGCCGCAGGCCAGTGCCTAAGATCAGCCCCCAGATACATCGTCTTGCTGACCATCGCCGCCCCTACTGGACTGTGATGGCCAAGAGGCGGCCCGCCAGGGCAGCTTTCACGGGGGGTTACCGTGGCTTATCCTGACCAAAGCCCGGGGAAGCGCCTCCTGAGCCGGAGAAGGAGCTTCACACCCCACCTCGCCGCTGCGGGGCCCTCCAGGCCCGCCTTGGAAGGACGAGCAGACGCAGCAGGGGCAAGCACGGAGCCGCGGCGAGGGCCGCGACGCAGGCGGAAAGCAAAAGGGCTCCGCGCCCTCGCAAGCGGCGTTGATAAGCTTGGCGATACGGTCGAGCCAGGCATCGTAGTCATCATTGGCAGGACGGTAGCGCAGCAACTCACGCGCCATGAGCAGCGCAGCCTGCACGTTCGCTGGCCCACGACGAACATGGGAAGGCGACGCCGTGACGAGGGTGAGGGAAGGAGTGGCGGTGCGGCCATCACACTGCACGGAGGGTGGCAGCGAAGAGTCCTGCCACTCATGAGCAGCAGGGTCGGTGGCGGCGCTAGTCATGGGAGAAGCGGAGCGGCGCGGAACACCACGGCCCACGGGTGCCGTCTGGGCGACACGAGCGGCCCGGTGCTCGGCGTGAACTCGGCGGGCGTCGGCCATTGAAGTGATTAAGCAGAAATGAAGCGAAGCGGATGGGAGTTTCGACACACCCCTACCTGGTGCGCCAAAGGTCGGAATCGGGGCTCTGCAGACCCAACAAGGTTCGAACTCTGGGGCGTGTGCGAAGACCTAGCCTAGCCGTAGCCTCAAGCTCATCACTCCATGACTTGGCCTCATCGAGTTCGTGCGAGTGGAGAAGGAAGAACACGATAGTTTACCCAGGTTCCAGCCACCTTGCGGTGTAAGACCCTACTCCTGCTTTGTGGTGGATTGGCCTCATGAGGAGTTTGAGGATGAACTAATACAGTGGGTGAGCTGCCTCGCGAGGGCTCAAAGGGTGAGGTTTGATCCGTCCGTCTCTACGGTGGAGACAAGCCTATATTTATAGTGGCCTTGGTCCTCTTCCCTCATAGCTTAAGCGGGAAGGGATTCCACAATGGCCAACTTGAAAGGGGACAAGAGGTACATCTGATCCTGATGAAAGGAGGTCTTCTCCTGCAAAGCTTCTGGCCATGATGCGGTGGTGGGCTCGGTGATGACATCCGTCCTGCCGAGCTCGTGGTCTTGGTCTTGTTGCACCAGAATGGAAACCTTTGGGGGGTCCCTCGGGAACCCGCGTTGGTCCTTGCCTCCTTAGCACCAAAGAGGAAACCGTCCTCCTTTGCGCCCGCTGGCGCCCGCCTGGCCTTGGTCGTCCTGGCTCACATCACCGCGAGCCTCGTGAGGCGGGGTACCTGCATAGAAATCTCCGCTCCTCGGGAGGCAACCTGGGGAGGCCACTCCTTGGGATGTCTTGGTGTCGCTTCCCTCGCGAGGCTAGGGGCCGTCGCGAGGGTCTTGCCGTTGAGGTCGTGGGGATGGGCCGTACCGGGCCGTAAATGAAGCCGCGCGCTGGGCTGCAGGCAGATCTGGGTACCCCCGATCCCAGAACACTGATGGGTAGGGGGACGCTGCCCAGGCTTGACCAAGTTTGTATTACAACCCAAAAGCTACCACAGAAACATCAGAGGGGAAGATAGGGACTGAAAGAGCCAGCTTTAGCATCCCAGTCTAAGCACCCCCGGCCTCCATCCTTGCGACGCATGGTACACCTCGCTTGCCACCTACTCGACCCTAGTGCCACTGATAAAATGAAGTAATAATACAGTTAAAATAGAGCTAGTGTCCTCTCTATCATTTCATTTCCAATGTAGATAAAGAAAGTGCTTCTCTTTGTTAGTATATGTTTCATCAACTAGTCCCATTGTTAGTGTTTCTGCAAACTGGGGTGCTTAATTTTAGTTGATCTGCACAAAAATAGAGATTGGAATGTCTCAAGGCCCCTCCTTATACTACCGTTGTACACTGATGTTCATCACTCGCAAAAGGTGTATCGGGGAGAATTGGGTCGATTTCCAGTATGAGGCCTACCGTATGAGGCGTCGCGGGGCCCATCTCGCCCTCGCAGCATGGCATACTGTGATACTATCACAATATTTTCCCATTAAGAAAATGAAGTTTCTTCTATTTATTAGTGTATGTTTCATCAACTAGTGCCACTATAATGTAATCACGCTTTTTCATTATCTGTGCAAAGAGGGTTATCCAGCTGCATTTTGGTGGAACTGCACAAATGTACGGATGGAACTGGCATATATCCAGAGTGCGAGGTGCCAAGTAAAAATTACAAACACCAACCATGCTCCATCTAAGCATTGGCATCCACCACCGGTGGGATGGGTGGCGCTCTCTGTGGACGGATCTTTCTCGGCAGCAAATCCTCTAATCAAATACTAGTAGCTTATATTGGCACTTTTCTAGGGAGTACTCTTTTCTGAAAGAAGCACCAATCGATTTTTCTTTATTTGTACACATTGTCACAACTTTGTTTTTGGTCTAGAGCTATTTTAGGGTGATTGGCGTAGTACTCGGAGACTCGGAGTACTACCCAGTACTTACCCGTATGATTTTCATTAGCCGTCACACTGATTGTAAGCATGAGCAGATGGAAGATAAGGTTAGTGCGAAGCTTAACTTAAGCCCTACCGCCACTGTTGAAACGAGCCGAGCGGTGAGGGAACCGTGGAGAACAGCGGGGAAGCGACGTCACCCCATCCGGCCTCCTCTTGCGATGGGAGAACGAATACTCCTCTGGCTCCGGCTGGCACTGCACCCTCACGAACAGCACACCGTATGCCCACCACCTCCGCCTGACTTTCGCCTCGGGTGAATCTGTCTGCTCCATCGCCCAGAGGAGATACTCGATGAACTCGAAGGACTTCTTTGTGACTGCCATCGGGGAGTACATTGCCGCCCTCATCACCGCCGTCTCGCTCTTTCGCATACATTGCCACATGGCCCTCACCGTCCTCAAAATCTCCCACTCGTTGTCATACCAAGTAAGATCTCCTTAAACCTAGCTAACTTCGCCTGGTCGCCACTGGCGCTCTGCCCGATTCGCTGCTGCATCCTCTCCATAGATGTCCTTCTGAGAGGTCCGGTGCTAGCTTTGGAAGATGGGAGGAGAGACGGTGGTCTTGCAATGGAGAAGAGGGAGAGGCGATGCGGTGGTTTTGCAATGGAGAAGATGGAGAGGAGAGGGGGTGGTTTTGCAATGGAGAAGAGGGAGAGGCGAGACGGTGGTTTTGGAATGGAGAAGATGGAGAGGATAGGGGTGGTTTTGCAATGGAGAATAGGGAGAGGAGCGTGTGGCAGCGATTTAGGATTGGACGAGAGGGCCGGCGCGCTGTGACTGGATCAAAATCAAAATCAATTTACCCTTCAATTAAGAAAGCGACCCCACATTAACTAGTCTCCCTTGTATTCTGGGTCATATTTGACAATGATTTTAACAAATAAAATATATGTTATATGTTGCAAAAATAATATAATTTGAAACTACATTGAGATACGAACCAAACGATACAATTTTTTATGACATGCATTCACATTTCGCTTGTCAAATACAATACGTGGTCAAACTTTGACACAAAATACGCAAAACAAAAAATACTTCCAAGACCAGCGCCACTCCTCTCCTCTTAAACCACTGTCGCTCCTCACCTGTTCCAATCCAAAACCAGCGCCCCTCCTCTCCTCTTCCATTTCAAAACCACCGCCGCTCCTCTCCCGTTCTAATCCGAAACCAGCGTCGCTCCTCTCCTCTTCCATTCAAAAACCACCGCCAGCGAGTGAAGGTGCTATGGAGAAGTAGATCGATGGAGGAGTACAACTGATACATGTGGATCACAGGCGGCGACCCTGTGAAGCTAGCTAGGATGTTGGAGATACAATCTTGGTTTGACAACCTGTAGCAATTAGCGGCGACAGCGACAGCGATGGCCAAATATCTGGAAAAGAGCGAAAATGTGGCGATACTCCCGGAGGGAGTCGCGCGGGAGTACATAGAGCTGCTCCTCTAGGCCATGGAGCAAACAGATTCACCGGATCCGATCGTGAGACTACGGTGGTGGGAGTATCGATCCAAGATGGAGCATCCACCCGAGATTGAAGAATCGAGCATCTACATGGTGCCATTTGTGAGGGTGCCGTGGCAGAGTGAGCCGGTGGAGTCTTCGTCGACCGAACCCAACTACAAGAGGAGAAAAATAGTTGGTGCGACGACGCTTCCCCGCCATCCTCTCCCTTGCTGTTCACCTCGTCCACCGGGGCGGCTGTCTGCCACCGAGGAATAGGAGGGGATCCCCCCCCCCCAAATAGTCTGAGGAGGAGCTTAGGGTTGTCAGTATTTGCAGGTTGTGAATTGTGTTTTGTATTGTATATTTTGAGAGTACTTTCATATATGAATGTCTTTTGAATTTCAGATTTGCAGTATCGAGCATATGAAGTATTTTATGAATTCTAGAGATCTATTTTTAGGACTTTAAAAATGTAGTTTCATATAAAAGTGCAGAAAATGTGATTCTCAGAAAAGAAACTGCAAGTTTCAGTTTCAGATAAGAAACTGCAAGTTTCAGAGGCAGAGCATTTATATTAACACTCCCTTTTCAAACAGGGATAACATCATGTTGGAAGTTTTATTCATGGTCGAAAATGGAACTACTTGCCAGTTAAAATCATGCTGATCAACATTCGTGCATAGCACATCTTCATATGATGCACAGTCAAAAATATATGCTATTTTCAAAATGCCCACACAATGTTGAGTGTGCGAAAGACAGAGAAACCGAGGGACGAAGTTTTGGCATGTGTTGGAGGTGGTGTGCGTAGATGACAATGGGCACCCACATGTCAGAGGCAGAGACAAAAATTTATGAATATTTTCACTGCATCAGGTGGAATCGAACCCGGGCGGAGCAGCGGTTGGGGAGTGGAACTTGGCCACTGGGCTACTCCAGTACTTTCGCTAGAAATTAGGCGCAACATCTACCACTATTGTAGCACGTCTTTCCCGGCTCCGGTGCGTTCTCGTCCGGGGCCTGGATGTCATCCTCCGCCTTTGTGCGCTTGTCGCGGCACCGCTGTCTGCCGTTGCGCACATGCTCAACAACCGAGAGGAATCTGAGAGGACTGTACGTGGAGAGGCGGACACTCGGGACCCACCAAGTCCATGGCCATACGCAAGCAAGTGCCACATTGAAAAAATACTTCCTCCTAATGCTATACTGATGTTGGGGGCCATGGGTTTGTCAACGTAGTTACTAAAGGAGATAAATTTACAGTGAATCTAGTCATCGGGGAGCTAGCAGGTATCATTTATTATCAGTGGGCCAACAAGTATCAGTTGGGTTGTGGGCTGCCCACGACATGCCGGTTTGTATTTTTTTTAGGGCTGTCATGTATCGACCGGCCTATGGCCCTCCCATCCTAGGTTTTATTTTTTCTTAAACATCCGTAGCCCAACTTATGTATTTTTTTTAAGAAAACGCAGAGGTCTGTTCTATTTTTCTATATAAGAATAGGAACGCCAGGTCCAACCTGTGTTTCCCTTCTAACTATATTATATATATTTATATTATTTTATATGTTATTATATATTATTGTTATTAGCATCATATATTTAGCAGATACTTACATAAATAAGAAAAAAATTATCCCACGTATTATGAACTTATAAAAATAAATGTTTAACAATAAAATCCTGGTTTTTTTACTTAAGGTCAACGAAAATCCAGGTAATTGTGTACTAAAGCTTGGTAAGATTTAAGGACCAATGTAAATAAAGCAATTATTATTTAAATATATTTATAACAAAATGCTCAGTCCCTGATTATTTTTTGATAACATTGTTGCGCCCAATCCAACATTATAATTAGAACCAGCCTAGCAAAATCGTGTATTTCGAGAAAATGCAAATGGGCTGTAATTTTTTGGGAAAAAATAAATGGGCCACATGGACGCTACATTCTTTGTTCACCCAGGCCAGCAAATTCGTGTATTTCGAGAAACTGCAAATTTTCTGTAGTTTTTTAGAAAAAAATAAATGGGCCGCATGGACGCTACATTATTTGTTCACCCAGCGCAGCAAATGGACTGTAAATTCTAAAAAAATGGGTTGAATATGTGCGACATTTTTGGAGGCCGAAATGTGGGCCAATAGGTCGAAGCCAACGCAAGGCGTTGTCAACTTAGTCCACAAATGATCCTGACATCGATAGCCATTGGATTTACATCCAACGGCCGGCATTCATCTTCAATCTCTCGTCTTCTTCCTCCAGCGCCGGCGGGACCACCTGCTCCCGCCTTTGGCTGCTAGCAGCTCTGCTTAGCACACTTCACTGTGAAGCGGTACCCCACCGCCGGCCAAGCCATCCCTCCACCCCTCCACACCTCCTGTTATTCTCCGCCGACTGCAGAACCACGCCGCACCAGAACCAGTTAACCCTCGTACACCTCTTCTTCTGCGACTTCAATATTGCGTCTTCCCATCACCGACTCGTTGCCATCCGGGGCCTCGCCGTCGTCCATCGCCTTCGTGCGCTCGGCGCGGCATGGTCAACATGGTCAACAAAAGAGAGTCATCGGAAGAGGACTGTACGTGGAGAGGCTAGCAGTGGGGACGCACCAGGTCCATGGACGCACGCATGCAACCGCCTCCTTATTACGCGAAAATAAAATTATTCCCCCCCTGAAAGCTAGGACCCACCACGTATATCTTCGCAAGGAAGGAAGTGCCTCCTTATTCCTGCCGCTGATAGCTGGGACCCACCAACAACATCTTTGCGCGCAAGGAAGTGCCTCCTTATTACGGGTAAAAAAATATGATTCTGCCCCTGACCACTGGGACCCGCCAGCTATATATTTGCACGCAAGGAAGTGCCTCCTTGTCCTCCCTGACAGCTGGGAACTACCCGGTCGAAGCGTACGTAGCGTTGTCTGTGTACATACCGGTCGATCGGTCTGTCTGCCACGATGAACCGTGGTCGAGTAAGGAGCGGTAGCAGTGCAAGCAGTCCCGTCTAAATCCTGTACACATATGACAGCTACGCTGCAAAAAAGACGGCCACGTACGTACATACGGGCATGGTCTTAAACACGCACAGTGATGGTGCCCTGTTCATCGGCAGCCAACCGGCTAGGTCGGAATGGAGGAAACAACGTCGTGTTCATCGGGAGGCAACCGACTTGGTCGGAATACGTCCTGTTCATCGGGAGCCAACTGGCTTGGACGGAACAGCCGAAACGAGGTCTGGCGTACCACAGAACAGAGGAACGACCTTCTTTTCGACCGCCTACAGTCTAAATAGAGTCATGTTCATCGGGAATGGTCTGGCGTACTGCAGAACGGAGGAAACGGACTTCTGTTTGAGTGCCTACGGTCAAAACGGGGTGCTGTTGATCGGGAGGGGTGTGGCGTATCGCAAAACGGAGGAAACGGACTTGTTTTGGAGCGCCTACAGTCGAAATGGGGTCCTGTTCATTGGGAAGGGTGTGGCGTACCGCAAAACAAGACTCCGTGGACTACTGTTCATCCACCGTCCACTGCCTCGCTCCAGCCTCCATGGGCTACTGTTCATCCAATGTCGACTTTCTCCAGCCCCCACCTTCTACTGTTCATCCACCGTTGACCTCCTCCAGCCTCCACCGGCTACTGTTCATCCTGCCTCCACGGGGTCCTGTTCATCCACCCCCAACCGACTGGGGTGTGGCGGTCCTGTTCATCCAGCGGCAACGACCTCTAGTACTACAGGGTCCTGTTCATCCAACACCCACCGGGAACTGTACATCCAACCCCCAACAATGGTCACTGTCCAACTAGAGGCAGCAGGTTCTATCGGCTTCAGTTAGCAGCAGTAGCGAAGGAATCGCTCGGGTTCAGTTAAAAGCCAAGGGATCGATCACTCGGGTTCAGTAAGCGAACGCCTCACTCGGGTTCAGTTAGAGGCCAACACCTCTCACACACGCGCATACGTGTACGAGAGAAACACGCAAACCTCCGTGCATCGCTTGGCCCCGACCACCCACCATAACCGGGAACTCCCCGAAATTTTCCTCGCCCTCGCTTCTACCATGATTTTTTCTGTCATGGACGGCCCAAAGAATGTCATGCAGGTGCGTCCCCAGCCCGCCCAGGACGAAAAGCATTTTCTGTCATGATTTTTTGTCATAGAAGTTGGAGCCCACCACATCTATGATGATACGTGGTTTTGTCACATTTATCGTCATAGAAGTGTCATAAGCATGACAGAAAAAAAATTGTTCAGCCCGTAATGTCACGGATGTGTCTTTTTTTGTAGTGAAAGAGCTATCCCAAGCGCAAATTGCTGCCGCAATTCGATGACAAGGCTCTGGAGCCCGCATCACCCAAACAAACTCAAGGCGACCAGCCCGACCGCCCCCCGAAAGGAAGGGATAGACCAGCTGGCGAGGCTGAACACCCACCGGCCCCTCCTCGCCGTAAAGGCAAAGAGGCGGCACAGCCAGAATATCAATACGATCTTCAACACTACTTGGCCGCCAGAGCAGGCCAGTCAAGGTCCATCTACGGATCAAGAGGTTACCCTCCCAATAGAAGAGACGGATACCAAGCATGGCTCGACCGGAACGATAGAGTTTGGGATCAACACCGGGCCAGGATGGAATCCGAGGTTCGACGCGATGTCTCCCGGATAAGGGGCACCGCTCACCCAATGTGCTTCATCGATGAGGTGATGCAGCACCAATTCCTAGAAGGGTTTAAACCCGTAAACATCGAGCCATACGACGGAACTACAGACCCGGCCGTATGGATTGAGGATTTTCTGCTCCACATTCATATGGCATGAGGAGATGACCTTCACGCCATCAAATACCTGCCATTAAAGCTCAAAGGACCAGCCCGACATTGGTTGAACAGCCTCCCCGAAGACTCTATAGGTAGCTGGGAAGAGCTCGAGGACGCTTTCTGAGCCAACTTTCAGGGCACCTATGTCCAACCTCCGGATGCTGATGACCTGAGCCACGTGGTCCAACAACCCGGTGAGTCAGTCCGGCAATTCTGGAATCGGTTTTTGACCAAAAAGAATCAAATAGTTGATTGCCCGGATGCCGAAGCCATAGCCGCCTTCAGACATAGTATCCGGGACGAATGGCTCGCACATCAGCTCGCCCAAGATAAGCCAAAGACAATGGTGGCCCTCACTTCCCTCATGACCCAGGCGAAGATAGCTGGTTGGCTCGTAGAAGCACCAACCCAGAACACCCCGGCACTTCAAAAGTTCGGGACGACAACGGCAAGCCACGACGCAACAAAAATGAGCATCGACACAACGGCGCCGAGGCCGACTGTCGGATTCAGGGCTCCGCAGACCCAAGAAAGGTTCGAACTCTGGGGCGTGTGCGAAGAACTCAACCTATCCGGTGAACCAACCCGTTGCCCCACGGCCAAGCTCGATGAACAAGGAAGAAGATGGACACAGCAATTTACCTAGGTTCGGGCCACCTTGCGGTGTAAGACCCTACTCCTGCTTTGTGGTGGATTTGCCTCACGAGGGGCTGAGGATGACCAAGTACAAGGGATGAACAGCCTCGCGAGGTCTGCTCTGGTGAGGGAATGAGTCAAGAGGTTCGGATCGGATCCCTTCTATGGTGGTGGCTAACCTATATTTATACTGTCCTTGGTCCTCTTCCCCAAAACGTAGGCGGGAAGGGATTCCACAGCAGCCAATTTGAAAGGGGACAAGTAGTACATCTTATCCTGACGAAAGGTGGTCTTCGCCTGCAAAGCTTCTGGTCATGATGCTGCGGTGGGCTCGGCGATGACATCCGTCCTGCCGAGCTGGTGACCTTGGTCTTGTTGCACTGGAATGGAAACCTTTGCCCGAGTCCTCAGGAACCCACGCCTGCGCTTGCCTCCTTAGCACAAAATAGGAAACTTTCTTCTTTGCGCCCGCTGGCGCCCGCCTGGCCTTGGTCGTCACGGCTTGCGTCACCGCAACCTCATGAGGTGGGGCACCTACATAGGAATCTCCGCTCCTCAGGAGGCAGCCTGGGGAGGCCGCTCCCTCAGGAGGTCTCGGCGTCATCCGCCTTGCAAGGCATGGCCCCTCGCGAGGGTCTTGTCTTGTTAGTCTTTGTAGATGGGCCGTACCAGGCCGTCGATGGTGCCACACCATGGGCCGCAGGCAGGCAAGTCTGGGTACCCCGGTTCCCAGTATGCCGACACCGACCACACAACAGTAAATTCCGGATTCCGCAATTCCAAGTCAGGACCGTAGAAAAAGCCCTCTAAAGAAAACCAGGACGGACCCACCACGTTGGACGCCATCCTAGATAGGCCTTGCCAGATCCATGGCACCTCTGACAAGCCTGCTAACCACACCAACCGTAACTGTTGGGTTATTAAGCAAGCCGACAAACTTACATCCGAGGACACGGGCAAAAGCCCCCACAGCGAGGACGATGAGGAACCCCGCAGGCCGAATAGTGGAGGCCAGAAGCAATACCCAAGAAGGAGAGGAAGCGCGCACTTCGGGACGTCTACGCCATAGAGCCTGTAGCCCCGAAATTCAACCCATGGTCAGCATGTCCGATCACCTTCGATCGCAAGGATCTCCTGACCAGTATCCGTCATGGAGGATCGATAGCTTTGGTCCTCGACCCCATTATAGATGGATACCACCTTACCAGAGTCCTTCTGGATGGTGGCAGCAGCCTCAACCTGATCTATGAAGATACAGTAAGGAAAATGGGAATTGACCCGTCATGGATCAAGCCCAGCAGCACCACCTTCAAGGGGGTCATCCCCAGCATTGAAGCCCGTTGTTCAGGCACTGTCACCTTGGAAGTAGTATTCGGCTCTCCGGATAACTTCCAGAGCAAAGATTTGATATTCGACATCGCCCCCTTCCGCAGCGGCTACCACGCCCTCCTAGGCTAAACGGCGTTCGCTCGTTTCAACGCCGTCCCCCACTATGCCTACCTCAAATTGAAGATGCCCGGACCAAGAGGCGTCATCACTATCAATGGCAACACGGAGCGCTCTCTTCGGACTAAGGAACACACTGCGGCCTTGGCGGCCGAATACGAAGGGCCGAAGGGCCAGCTCGCCGTCAAGGCACGAGAGGCAAATAAGTGAGTGCGGGCCCTATCCCTAGCCACGGGGCCTCCCTGCATTTGACATGCATAGGGATATGCCCCCATGGTAGGCCCACCTCAATAGCACACTACATGCCTAGATATCATAACTTTGCACTCAAGATACCATGGGCAGCTGTGGGGATTAAAACAAAGAGTTCGGTTCGACCGCACCATGGAAAAACGCGTCTTCGGATGATGAACAGGTACTATCTAGGACCTATCCGGCATCAAGCCCCACCAATGCAGCAACCTCTCGAGGACTCCTTGTGAATGACCCGTCATCGGACAACCACCAAAATTGTTCCTCCTGATAGAAGCAAAGGCACAGACGTGCGGTAGGGCATAGTTCGGGTGTTAACCCACACACCAAGGCCCTACGTAAACCATTCATCTGTAAATTTATCTTTCTTTTTTTTACAACGTATCCCTATCCGAGATCTTGCTCGATAGTTTGAATTGTACGATTAGACGTCATGAGCTTATTGGAAATAAATCAAACCTTTTTACGGTTCCCCTACAGTTGTCCATGCTGTACCTTTCCTTTTCATACCTTTTCGCTCTTCGAATCCGCCTCAATCAAGTGTGATACGCTTCGGATTTTATATATATACTGGTTATTAGACCAGGGGCTTGACCTAGACACTCACCCTATACATCAAAGACCGACACCTTTCTTCTCACCGTGTTCGGCGTCTCAGATATTGCATTATATGCACCGGTTCTGAATTATGTCTTGGGTCAATAGTTGGGTTCCCTGCTCCTGTGTTTACCTCCTTACATTCCGCACGTTTGGCCAAGAAGGTTAAGGGAGAACCACTGCGATTGTACTTCCGCCTCGTTCGGTCAAGTACCTCAGTGGAGAAAGCCGAAAACTGACTGTCATAATACGCGAGAATTGGTCGGCGATCCGTTGACTGGTCTTCAAACTAAAAATCATCAGCGATTGTCCTGTGTACTATGAAGGATTTGCCTTTGACCAAATCAAGTGATTGATGCCCGTCCCTAGGGTTCACCTAACATCTCACCACACTGGGGGCTGTTCACCAGCCACCACAGTCAAGCTCTTATGGCTAAGTGAAATTAATAAAGCCGCATAGTCTGATTGCCTTGTTCCCCTCCTACACTACCGCCTCCGGGCACCGAGACATCAGCTAACGGTTACAGTGCGGAGGACGGAACACCCCTCGTAGCATCTAGATGAGGGCTGAAGCCGACGACTGGTAACTTTCAGAGTGAAACGACTACACTGGAGTCAAAATTAACACAAAAATATACAAGTATGATAACCCATACAAAATACCATTGTATCATAAAGCATAAGGTTTTATCACAAGTTTATACGTCACAGCGCAATTACTCAAGGAGCACATCGCCCGGCCAACGTCCATCACGATGGAGAAGTAGTGCTCTGGGCGCCTGTGCTCCTTTCCCGCAGGAGGCGAGCCTGTCTTGACATGCTTGATCTTCGGCCAATGCACCATGGTCTTCGAGAACACCATCCGAGTCCCCTCGATGCACACCGAGCGCTTCACGGTCTCAATACGGGCAGCCGAGTCACACAACTTTGCCACAAGACCAAAATAGCTACTCGATATGGATTTGGAAGGCCACAGCCGAACACAAAGATCCTTCATGGCTGGCTCCGCCATGCGATGCAGCTCCATCATTTGCTTCATTTGATTGATGAGGAGGGGAGGGTGCTCGGGCGCCTGGAACTACGCCCGGAATAACCTTAGATTAGTGTCTCCCTCCCGAGCCGCATAATGCCTTGCTGCGTCAGACGCACTCCTTGGGAGCTCCGCAAATGAGCCTACGAAACGCCAGACCTGGGTGAGCAACTTGAATCTTTGGCCGCCAAAGACACTCTGCAGTAAGTACTGCTTACCATTTGCAATTTGTTCTACTTGCCGGAGATCCTCCCGGACGCAGCGTGTGTCCGACCGCACCTCTTGGATCTTCATCTACATATTTGCCAGCTCAGTGGCATGCTCCTTATTCTTTTGCTCAAGGTCCTCACATTTCGTGATGGCGTCCTTAAGCTCTTGTTGCACTTCGGCCACCCTGGCCTCATGCTTCTCGTGTTCGGTTTTCACCAACACAAGTTCGGCAGCCGCCGCCTTTTGTTCGGCCGCTTCTTTCTTGGCCCGCAGCAGTTTAGCCTTGAGGCTTTCGACCTCCGCGACGGTAGCTGTAAAATCATCTCTCGCTTAAGGATAATTCCAGATACTTTGCTCGACAAAGAAACTAAAGGAACTACGTCTCAAGCATACTAACATTGTACCTCGTCGAACTGCTTGTGGATGAGGTCAAGCTCCTCATCGGAACTCTTAAGCTTCCGATTTATCTCAGCCAGTTCAGCGGCATTTGCTGCCGCCGCTAACGCTGAAGCCTGGAATTATGTAGCAAGCACCTCGGTTAACCTATTATTATGACAATCTGGATCCTCGGCCAGGTTTTCTTTAAAGCCTGCCAGATTCTCGGGGGCTGCTATGTATAAGGATCGCTAACATCCTGACCACAAAATATACTTTTATGAAGAGAAAACATTACTTGGTTTACCTCAAAGCCTGTAAGGAGGCCACCAAAAGCTTCTTTCAGTCCGCTATTAACATACCGAATGCTTTGTAAAACCACGCCCATAAGGGCGCGGTGTTCTACGACTATGGAGGAGCTATTCATAGCCTCCTCCATCATGTGTGGCCACTCGGCCATGACTCGGCCCCCGGTGTTTGCACTGGCGGCAGGGCCCCGGCTCCCCCTCAATGGGAGGCAGTTATGGAGCTTCAGAGGGTCGTGAAGGCCCCGAAACCATCTTTAGAGAGGGCTCGCCTTGTCTGAGCTCCTTCTCCTGGTCTTTGGCAGCCGAAGCGTTAGCTTCGACCATGTCGATGTCGCCATCATCACCCGTGCGCGGCACGGGTGGGGTCCTTTGGGACAACACCTCCCCGGTCTCTCCAATGACTGGAGGGGGCGTGGCATCTGATCTGCCTCCACTCTCCGCCAGATCGGTTGGCGGAGAAGTGCCCTCCGACATCTGGTCATTGGGGAGGTCGTGCGGCGGGCTGCAACATAAGAGCATACATATATTTTTAGTAATGGGTCAGTAAAATCAACACCCATATAATCTTCGGATTCTCACCTTTCAGCATGGGGCTTGACCCTGGGAACCCTCTCTGGAACCCTTTCGGAGGCGGCGGACTCCTCATCGGAGTCCGAACTATCTTCGGGCAAGGCCAACTTGCCCTTGCTCCTCTTCTTCAGAGTGGGGGAAGGATTCTCCCCTTCGGCTTCGGTCGACGCCGCTCTCTTCCTGGTGTGGGAGGAGTCACTCTCTTCCTCCTCCTCTTCTTCCTACCCCCCCTCATGTGCGGAGGAGGCGTGGGGGTCCCCGGACTTGGTGTCCGAAGGGACTCGTTGGCGGAGACCCTCCCTGGCCTCCCTCACGGGGTTTTGCCTTCTTCTTCTCATTTTTCTCTGGCGCCTGGTAAGGCGCCATGGTCAGCATCTCCTCTAGCTGAGCTGACCTGGGGTGTTCGGGTAGCGTGGCCGGACTGCTTATCTTCACGGCCCTCTTGAGCCAGCCCTATAGAAGCAAGGCAAAAAGGTTAGGGATCACAGCGGGAACACAAGCATCCGAACATAAAGCAGAAAATGCTACATTACCTCCTTAGGGGGATTCTTCTCGTCGAGGCCGATGTCCTCCTTCTCGGCTGGCCACATCGTCTGTGGCTTGAACAGCGCTTTCCACAGCTTCTCGCGGGTGGTGCCATAAAGGTGTTGCACGGTGCTGGGGTCTTCGGGCTTCCACGTCCACATGGGGGCAGCCCGATGTTGGCAAGGCAAGAGATTGCAGTGGAGCATGATCTGGACCACGTTGGTCAGAGTGGCCCCCACCTTTATCAAGTTGGAGATGCGTTTTTGCAGCGCCTCCACCTTGGTGGTGGACCACTAGTCGAGGCCTTTCTTGGTCGACGAGGTTAACCTCGCGGGGGGTCTGGATCTGAATTATGGAGCAGCTGCCCAGGTCGCATCACGGGGTTCTATAATATAGAACCATTCCTTCTGCCATATCTTGACCTTGTCTATAAACACGCCCTCTAGCCACCCGAGACGGGTGATTCTGCTCACCATGGCGCCCCCGCAGTCTGCATGCTGGCCGTCAATGATCTTTGGCTTGACGTTGAACACCTTCAGCCAGAGACCGAAGTGTGGCTGGACCTGAAGAAAGGCCTTGCAAATGGTGATGAAGATCAATATGTGGAGGAAGGAGTTCGGAGCCAGATCATGGAAATCAAGCCCATAGTAGAACATTAGTCCCCGAACGAACGGGTGGAGGGGGAAGCCCAGTCCCAGGATAAAATGAGAAAGAACACCACCCGCTCACCGGCGCGAGGCGTCGGCACGACTTGACCCTCCTCGGGGGCTCAGTGAGCAATGTTGGGTGAGAGGTATTCCGCTCGCTTCAGGTGCTCAATGTCCTTGTTGGTGACACACGAGGCCTCCCATTTGCCCTTCGCTCTAGATCCGGCCATTGCTAAGCTCGAGGGGAGGTCCTTGAGGAAAGTTGGAGCGGGGCGCTTGAGCTCTGTGGATTGGGAAAGGTTGTGGCGACAGGAAGAAGAAGGCGTATGGGGATAACTGTGGATGTTTCCTTTTTATATGCAGTAGGGATACCAGGAGTCCTTTATACACGTCGTTGGCCTCGCCACTTCCCGATATACCCGAAGCGTCATGCGCGGGTGGATATAGGGTATCATTGATCAAATCTCTTAAAAAATAGAATACGATCTCCACCTCGATGGAACGTGTCGATGGAGGGGGATGCCTCGAGCAGTGCATCGAGTCCTCATAATGGTTTGATGTTGGTGACCGACCGTGACCCTTCACCGAAAGTTGTCAGCTGAAAATACTGTTCACATTGGAATGGTTGGCCTTCAAGGCTAAGTAAAATTGATAGTTCGGCATCCGGATATGGCCCGATGCGTGGCCGAACTAGATCAAGCATCGTTTGAAGATTTAATTGAGGAAGATTATTCTGAATACTCATAAGGAAAGGGAACTCGCCTACAAGCCGGAGTCTGCAGTCATGGGAGTTACAGGAAGCCGGTGTTGAAGGCTAGTTCGGGGGCTACTGAGGGAGTCCGGCAATAGGGGGTCCTCGAGTGGCCGGCCCATCCCTCGTGGGCCGGATTGTTGGGCCACATTATGTCCATACCGAAGACCTTTTCTGCCTTGGTGTGTGCTCCAAGACAGGATGGAAGATCCGGCGTTCCCTTGGTGAAACCGACTATATGTAAACCCTAGTACCCCTAGTATCTATATAAACCAGGGGGTTTAGTCTGTAGAGGCTAGAAGAACAATCGCCATCCTACCAGTTAGGGTTTAGTTCATCTGATCTCGTGGTAGATCTACTCTGTAATCCTCATACACACAAGCAATATAATCAAGCAGGACATAGGGTTTTACCTCTTAGAGAGAGCCCGAACCTGGGTAAATATAGTGTCCCTCGTCTACTGTTCCCCATCGATCCAAGATCCACAGTTCGGGACCACATACCCGAGATCCGTCGGTTTTGACACCGACAACTCCTACTCGAGAAGATACACTCCGGCATGAGCGGACATCATGCCGTTGCCCGGACCCTGGTAAGCAAGGCTTTCTAGGTTGGCTTCTATTGGCCAACTGAGGGAGTCCTGGATTAAGGGGTCCTCGGGCGTCTGGGCTACGTAATGTGGGCCGGAATGATGGGCCATGAAGATACAAGACAGAAGACTCTCTCCCGTGTCCGGATGGGACTCTCCTTGGCGTGGATGGCAAGCTTGGCGTTCGGATATGAAGATTCCTTTCTCTGTAACCAACTTTGTACAACCCTAGTCCCCTCCGGTGTCTATATAAACTGGAGGGTTTAGTCCATAGAGGCAATCATAATCATAATCAGACAGGCTACACTTCTAGGGTTTTAGCCATTACGATCTCGTGGTAGATCAACTCTTGTAATACTCATATTCATCAAGATCAATCAAGCAGGACGTAGGGTATTATCTCCATAGAGAGGGCCCAAACCTAGGTAAACATCGTGTCCCCCGCCTCCTGTTACCATCGACCTTAGACGCACAGTTGGGGACCCCCTACCCGAGATCCGTCGGTTTTGACGCCGACATTGGTGCTTTCATTGAGAGTTCCGCTGTGTCATCGCTAGAAGACTCAATGGCTCCATCAATCATCCACAACGATGCTGCCTTGAGGGAGGTCTTTCTCCCCGGCCAGATCTTCGTATTCGGCGGCTTCATACTGCGGGCCAACTCGCTTGGCCATCTAGAGCAGATCGACAGCTACGCCCCTAGCCATCAGGTCAGGTTTGGAAGCTTGAACTACGTTGCTGATATCCGCGGAGACTTGATCTTCGACGGATTCGAGCCCATGGAAGCCGCTCCCTGCCACCGCGATGAACATGACCTAAATTTGTCATCGGACCATACCCGGGAGATAGCTCCTGTAACTGCTCTGGCCCTAGATCTGGAGCAGATTGTGCCATCCGAGGACGGGAAGCTCAACCTTGCCACGGAAGCCGCAGACTCAGCGGCGTTGGAGCCGCACATAGACCCAACTTCGAACGAGATCTGTGTCACCGGAACCTCGGATTCATCTTCGGCTACAGGTTCCGAACCGCGTGCGTCCGCGCCCATCGAGCTCGATCGGGCGCCGATCATCGAGTTCAGCTCCGTGAACATCTTCCGGCACTCACCTTTGGGTGATGTGCTAAACTCATTAAAAACCCTCTCCTTAGCGGGGGACTCACAGCCGAACTATATCCGGTTTGAACTAGAGGCTGATGATGGAGAATTTCGCTTCCCACCCACCGCCCACTTCATTTCCACTGTCAAAGACTTAACCGACATGCTCGATTACGTTTCCAAAGACATCGATGGTATGGACGACGATGCCGGAGAGGAGTAGGCCCAAAACCCGCCGTTTATCGGGCGCTGGACAGCCACCTCCTCCTATGACGTGTACATGATGGATACTCCCAAAGAGAATAACGGCGATAACGAGAAAGATCCAGTCGAGGATAAACCTCCTGAGACAAAGCCAAAGCGCCGACATCAGCGGCACCGCTCTAAATCACGCCGTGGAAAAGACAGCAATACCGGCACGAGAGAAAACAATACTCCGGATGAGGCCGAAGACAAAGAAGATCCCGTCGAGCCGACTTTCGAACAGGACGATAGGGAAGATGGGCAAGCCAGCCCTAATGAATAGGCCATAAATGAAGACTTGGAGGACAGCAACTATCTTCCACCCTCCGAAGATGAGGTGAGCATCGGCGACGAAGACTTTATCGTGCCTGAGGAACCCGTCGAGCAGGAGCGCTTTAAAGCGCCGGCTAATAGCCACTATGAGGAGCCTGAAAAAGAGACAGCAGCAACTTCAAGCTGATCAAGATCTACTCAACTACAGAGGGACTAATGTCCTGGCAGCCGAGGAATACGGACTCGAGCGCCCCATTAAAAGTTACCGGAGGCGTAAACTGCTACCCCAATTCGACGACGAGGCACTTGAGCCCATGCCATCAACACGTAATGCGGCTGACCGACCACCACATGGCCGGGAGAAAGCGGCAACTCAAGCCGAACACCAGCCCATACTACCTCGCCGCAAAAGCAGAGACATAACAGCCCGGGGTCATACATATGACCTGCGGTAGGACCTGGACAATAGAGCAGGTCAGTCCAGATCGATCTATGGATCACGGGGGCATGCCCTAGCACGCGACGACGGCTATCAAGCCAGACATGACAAACATAACCACGCCCGGGCCGAAAACTGCCGACGAGCTACATCCGAGCTACGTCCCGACTTGGCCCGATATAGAGGCGCCGCACATCCCCTCTGCTTCACTGATGAAGTAATGGAGCATGAATTACCAGAAGGGTTTAAACCCATAAATATCAAATCATATGATGGAACAACATATCCCGCGGTATGGATTGAGGATTTTCTTCTCCATATTCATATGGCCCGCGGCGATGACCTTCATGCCATCAAATGCCTCCCACTAAAACTCAAGGGGCCAGCTCGGCACTGGTTAAACAGTCTGCCTGAAAACTCTATTGGCAGCTGGGAGGACTTGGAAGACGCCTTCCACGACAACTTCCAAGGCACGTATGTACGACCTCCGGATGCCGACGACTTAAGTCACATAGTTCAACAGCCCGGAGAGTCGGCCAGGAAATTATTGACTAGGTTCCTAACTAAAAAGAACCAGATCGTCAACTGCCCGGATGCTGAAGCCCTAGCCGCCTTTAAGCATAGCATTCGCGACGAATGGCTCGCTCGTCACCTCGGCCAAGAAAAGCCGAAGTCCATGGCAGCCCTCACGGCACTCATGACCCGCTTTTGTGCGGGCGAGGATAGTTGGCTAGCCCGTAGCAATAACACTGCAAGCGATGCCGGTACCTCTGAAGCCAAGAATAGCAATGGAAAGCCCCGACGCAACAGGCACAAGCGCCGAAGCAATGGTGGCACTACCGATGACACGGCGGTCAACGCCGGTTTCAGTGGCTCCAAGTCCGGCCAGCGGAAGAAGCCATACAAAAGAAACAATACGGGCTCATCCAGCTTGGACCGCATACTCGATCGTCCATGTCAGATCCACAGCACCCCTGATAAACCAGCCAATCATACTAACAGAGACTGTTGGGTTTTTTAATAGGCCGGCAAGTTAAATGCCGAAAACAAGGAGAAGGGGTCGCAAAGCGAGGACGACGATGAGGAGTCCCATCCGCCGAACACAGGAGGACAGAAGAAGTTCCCTCCCCAGGTTAAAATGGTGAACATGATATACGCCACTCATATCCCCAAAAGGGAGCGCAAACGAGCGCTCAGGGACATCTACGCGACGGAGCCAGTCGCCCCAAAGTTCAACCCATGGTCGTCCTGCCCGATCACCTTCGATCACAGGGACCATCCGACCTGTATCCGTCATGGCGGTTCAGCCGCACTGGTCCTCGATCCAATTGTTGATGGATTCCATCTCACGCGCGTCCTCATGGACGGCGGCAGCAACCTGAACCTGCTCTATCAAGATACAGTGCGCAAAATGGGCATCGATCCCTCAAGGATCAAACCCACAAAAACTACCTTTAAAGGAGTCATACCAGGTGTAGAGGGCCACTATACGGGCTCAATCACACTGGAGGTTGTCTTCGGATCCCCGGACAACTTCAGAAGCGAAGAGTTGATCTTCGATATCGTCCCCTTCCACGCCGGCTATCACGCATTGCTCGGACGAACCGCATTTGCTCGATTCAATGCGGTGCCACACTATGCTTATCTCAAGCTCAAGATGCCGGGACCACGCGGTGTCATAACAGTTAATGGAAACACGGAGCGCTCCCTCCGTACCGAGGAGCACACCGCGGCCTTGGCAGTGGAAGTACAGAGCGGCCTTGCCAAATAGAATCTTAATTCAGCGGCCAAGCTCCCGGACACTGTCAAGCGGATCCGGACTACTCCGCAGCATAACAGTCCGGCTCGTCAGGAGTTAGACTAGCAATCCGGCCTCCGTCTCTATCCCGGCCAAATGGCGGCATACGTACCACGCGTACATAACTACGCACTTAAAATACCATGGGCATAGACGGAGGCATAACTATATTGTGATCCATAATACGGCTCGACCTCCCCTGGACACACGTACTCTCACTTTTTCTTTTTCATCCTTTTTAGGTTTCTTTTCCACAGGCCCCTCAAGACGGCCTGATCATCGGTCCTTTCAAAGGATAGATACACCAAGACAGCAAGAAGCATTGCGGTATACGGGAATCTCTAGGAAGTCTTTTTGACGATCACTCTACTTGTTCTCAGGACCCTCACGCAGCTCTCCCTTGGTCATGGCATGTAAAATAGCCCTGTTGCTTATCGCACTACTTATACGCTTTGACGTACCAATAAAATTATAATGGAAACAGTTCCCGGCCCAACTTCTGCGGCACTAGCTTACTACTTCATTTTTTCTTAATAATCTTATCCATTGCACCCGTACACTTTGGTACGGCCTAAATTTGCCAGGGGCTTTATTGCGCCCCATATTACGGCAACAAAGTCCGAACACTTTTTACAGTATAGTTCGGCACCCCGAATTTAGCATTATATGCATTGGCTCCGAATCATGTCTTTGGTCAATAGTTGGGTTGCCCGGCTCCTGTGCTTACTACCTTACGTTCTGCTATATCGGCTAGGGTAGTAAAGGGAGAACTACTGCGATTGTGCCCTGGTTCATACGGATGAGCACCTTAGTAGAGAAAGCCAAAAACTGACTGTCATGATGCGGCGTGAGCCGGTTAGCTCTTCGGAGGTTACAAATCTTTTGCGATTTTTTCCGCATTATGCGACGAATCGGTCTTTACCCGATCCGGTGTTTACAGCACCCTAGTTTGGATTCACGAATACTAGGGGCTGAGCCTAAATTTCTATTATAAAAACCCTATGGCTAAGTGAGGGTGATAAAGCCACATAGTCCGTTTGCCTGGTTCATTGCGCTAAACAGCTCCTTCAAGGACCAAACTTTGGATCAAGAGTGTTTAGATTTTATCCCGAACACCCCCGTACTACCTACGTGGGGGCTGAGGCCGACGACTGGCCAACTCTCAGATTTAATAAAATGGCCGCACAGGAGGAAAAATCTTGATATAAAGAACTAACATTATATTACATATCAGCTTTGTTTCATTATGCAGGACAGGATAAGATATTTATCCAAAGATAATGTCTTTTTAACAACTACTCCGCTACAATGTGGGATCCCTCCAGGACATCGTCAAAATATCGCTCGGGCGTGCGGTGCTCCTTGCCCGCGGGCGGTCCCTCGGTCGCGAGCTTGACGGCGTTCATCTTCGCCCAGTGTATCTTCACACGGGCGAAGGCCATCCGTGCACCTTCGATGCAGACCGACCGCTTGATGGCATCAAGCCGAGGGCAGGCGGCAACCAATCGGTTCACGAGCCCGAAGTAGCTGTTGGGTATGGCTTTGGCAGGCCATAAATGGATTATCAAATACTTCATGGCCAATTCGCCGCCCTATGCAGTTCGGCCAGCTGTTTCAGCTGATCGCTGAGGGGCACCGGATGCTCTGGTGCAAGGTATTGCAACCAGAACAGCTTCTCCGTTGAGCTCCCCTCTTCGGCTCAGAAGAAATCTGCAGCATCTGCAATGCTGCATGGCAGATCCGCAAATGTTCCTGGAGAACTCCAAATCCGGGTCAGTAAGAGGTACCTTTTCTTCACAAATTTGCTTTGCATTATAAAGGCCTTACCTGCCGCGATTTTCCTGGCCTCTTGGATTTCCTGGAGGGCGCCCTGGGCTTCAACCCGGGCCTCTTGTGTGCTTTGGTGGGCCTTAGCAAGCTCGGACTCTTGATTCGTAATCTTGCGCTCCAAGGACTTGCATTTCTTTACAGCGTCCTGGAGCTCTTGTTGGACCTCACTGACCCTGGCCTCGTGCTTTTTGCGGATGGATTGTTCCTCCGCCGCTCTCTTCTGGGCCTCGGCCAGCGCCTTTTTAAGGGCCTCCACCTCGGTCGCCGCTCCTACAAATATCATGCCACTATGGTCAATACAAATCATCTATCCTTTCCGATATACAGAAGGTCATGGCATACCTTGCTTATCCTCCAGCTGCTTTTTCACACGGCCGAGTTCTTCCTCGGCCCGCTCCAGACTCTACTTCAGTCCGGAGACTTCGGCAGCATGGGAGGTCGCAGCCAGCAGCGACGCCTACTTTTTCACATAGACATGTATGGTTAGTCTCCTGCGAAAATTGTTTGATCCTTTGTCCGGCTTTTCTTTTCGACCACCGGACAGTGTCTCAGGGGCTACTGTCTATACTGTGACATTCTTTTTACATAATTGCGTTTCATACCTCAAAACCTGTTAGAAGGCTTGTGCAGGCTTCGGTCAGTCCGCTCTTCGCGGACTAAATCTTCTCAATCACCGTACTCATGAGGGCACGTTGTTCCTCTACAATGGAAGCACTTCGCAGCGCTTCCAGTAGGGTGTTCGGTGCCTCTGGTTGGAAAGAGGTCACCGGCGAAATGGTCACACCCCCTTCTTTCGAAGGAGGCTGCTTGCCGAATTCCGGAGCCGTATAGGTCTCCGGGACCGTATTTGGCTGAGGGCCGAATTGGACCTGGCCCCCATTGCCAGGCTCCATGGGGATTTGCTCCCCCATGTGTCCGGCGGCCGAGGTTTCACCCTCTGGCGCCGCGCTGACGGCCTCCTGCATCTCTCCCTGGCCTGGGATCCTTTGGGACAATGCCTCGGTGTCATCCATGGCCTTGGGAGAGGAGGCCGCCGGAAGGGACCCGCTGTCCATCACCTTCGGGTCCAGCGAATTCCCCGAAGATGAGGATCGCTCGAGGTCGGAACAAACCGGACTGCAAGTACATGATTCAACATGTTAAAACTATGGAGAAAAGAGGCTGGATATATGAATGCGTCAGGGTCTTTGAGTACTCACGATCCGGCCAGGGGCTTATCTCGGGGGCGCCGCTCTGGGCTGCAGTCGACGTCCCACGCGGAGTTATCCGCGAGGAAGACCTTCCCCTTCTTGGACGCTTCTGCCTCCAAATTTATGGAGGCCGCCCTTTTCTTCCTTCCCCCCTCATGGGGAGAGTTGCTTTCCTCCTCCTCCTTGTCGTCCTCTGCGGTGGAGGAGTGAGTCTCGGCGTCTTCGGACATCGCGTCCGAAGTTCCCTTGCGACGGAGGCCACTTCTGGAATCCTTGGCCTTTTTCTTGGCCTTCTTCTCCAGCGCCTGGTAGCGCGCCGGAACCAGCATCTTCTTCAGAAGTGGGATGGCTGGTTCCTCGGGCAGTGGAGCCGAACACTTAATCCACTCCGCCTTCTTCGTCCAGCCCTGAAAAAATAAATAGGGAGGCTTAGGCATTTTCCCTGAGTAAGCAAGTAAAGGATACACCTTGAAAGCGCGAAAGACTTACCGGACTGGCGGGATGGGCCAGGTCGTGCCCGCGGTCCTCGGTCGTCTCCGGCCATTTCTCATTGGCCTTAAAAAGCACCTTCCAGATGTCTTCGTGCGTAGTTCCGAAGAACTGTTGCAAGGTCTGGTGCTCGGCCGGATCGAACTCCCACAGATGGCAAGTCCGGCTTTGGCATGGAAGGATCCGGCGAACTAGCATCACCTGGATCACGTTGACAAGCTTGATGTTCTTGTCCACCATGCCCTGGATCCGCGCCTGCAGCGCTGTCAGCTCGTCCGATGACGTCCAATTCAGGCCCTTCTCTAGCCAGGAGGTGGGCCGCATTGGGGCTCCGGACTTGAATTCAGGAGCCGCGGCCCAGGTGTCGTCGCGGGGCTCTGTGATATAGAACCACAGTTGCTGCCACCCTTTGACGGTCTCCACAAAGGTACCTTTGGGCCATGTGACATTGGGCATCTTGCTCACCATGGCGCCTCCGCACTCTGCGTGTTGGCCATCCACCACCTTCGGCTTCACATTGAACATCTTGAGCCACAGTCCGAAGTGGGGTGGGATGCGGAGGAAGGCCTCGCACACGACAATAAATGCCGAGATGTTGAGGAAAGAATTTGGGGCTAGATCATGGAAATCTAGCCCGTAGTAGAACATGAGTCCGCGGACGAAATGGTGGAGAGGAAACCCTAACCCGCGGACGAAGTGGGGGATGAACACCACCCTCTCATGAGGCTTGGGGGTGGGGATGATCTGTCCCTTGGCCGGAAGCCGGTGGGTGATTTCCTTGGCCAAATACCTCGCCTCCCGGAGCTTCATGATGTCCTTCTCCTTGACGGAGGAGGCCATCCACTTGCC
The DNA here is from genome assembly GCA_011799875.1 of Thinopyrum elongatum. Classification (NCBI taxonomy): domain Eukaryota; kingdom Viridiplantae; phylum Streptophyta; class Magnoliopsida; order Poales; family Poaceae; genus Thinopyrum; species Thinopyrum elongatum. Next base: position 333,895,786 of record CM022299.1, on the reverse strand, counting down.
TTGTGCTTCAGATCTGGACATGGTCGGAGTGCTTCTTTGAGGCGGAAAAGATGAAAACTTGGGCGCTGGAGCTCGAGAATGGAGAGGCAGAGAAAGAGAAGGCGTGGGTGAAAGGGGTGAATCCTTATCTCCTTATAAAGGCAGTGAATATCAAGCGCCTCCCCACTTGCCTTAAAACTCGCCTATTCCCAAGGGCCGTGCAGACGGCACGGTTGGATTACCCACGCCCGTATTGATGAGAATCCCGTAATAAAGGGACACGATCTCTGCTGTGACAAGGCATGCCACTAGAAGCCGCATCTTAAAGCGTGGAGCGGGAGGCTAAAAAACAGTTCGAAATAATGACTGTGGAGGAACGTGGTGTCGCGTTACAAAAAGTTGTCAGCGGATTGGACTCGTGAAATATTATACTCTCTGCGGTTGTGTGTGGTACTTGTTTTGCAGAGCTGGACACATTTTCTGTGCTCGAAGTCTGTTTTGGAGTATTCAGAGGAGGAACCCGCCTTGCAATGCCGAAGACAATCTGCACGCCGGACACATCGTCATTGAAGCCTAGTTCAGGGGCTACTGAGGGAGTCCTGGATTAAGGGGTCCTCGGGCGTCCGGGCTACGTAATGTGGGCCGGACTGATGGGCCATGAAGATACAAGATAGGAGACTCTCTCCCGTGTCCGGATGGGACTCTCCTTGGCATGGACGGCTAGATTGGCGTTCGGATATGAAGCTTGGCGTTCGGATGACTTTGTACAACCCTAGTCCCCTCCGGTGTCTATATAAACTGGAGGGTTTAGTCCATAGAGGAAATCATAATCATAATCAGACATGCTAGACTTCTAGGGTTTTAGCCATTATGATCTCGTGGTAGATCAACTCTTGTAATACTCATATTCATCAAGATCAATCAAGCAGGACGTAGGGTATTACCTCCATAGAGAGGGCCCGAACCTGGGTAAACATCGTGTCCCCCGCCTCCTGTTACCATCGACCTTAGACGCACAGTTCGGGACCCCCTACCCGAGATCCGCCGGTTTTGACACCGACACCGACCTCAGGCGCCAATGCCTCGACATTGGCGCAACGTTGCCCAGGTTGTCAAGTCTTTGCCAAGCAAAGCCACATGCCCCCCACGGCCCTTCGTACCATCCCCATCACCTGGTCTTTTGCGGTCTGGCAGCTAGATATGGTCGGGCCGCTAAAAGGTGGAGCCCATAAAAACAAATATCTACTCGTAATGGTAGATAAATTCACCAAGTGGATCGAAGCAAAACCAGTTACCTCGGCTGACGCTGTCCAAGTCATCGGATTTATTTTTGGGGTTGTGCATCACTATGGTGTCCCCCACAGTCTGATCACGAACAATGGAACAAACTTCACGGCAAAAGAGGTCAAGGCATGGTGCAAGAAAATGGGCATTAAGCTCGACTACGCGTCAGTCTACCACCTTCAGTCCAATGTGCAAGTAGAGCGAGCCAATGAACTAATCCTTAGCGTTATCAAGCCAAGCCTCATGCGGTCCCTTAAGAAGGCCGACTACAAATGGGTCAAAAAACTTGATTCCGTCCTACGGGGCTTGCATACTACGCCAAACAGATCCAGTGGTTACATGCCGTTTTTATGGTATACGGCGCCGAGGCAGTCCTACCCTACGACAACATAGATTACGCACCTCGGGTATGCATGTATGAAGCGCTAGAGGCTGAGCTGGATCGGCAGGATGCCTTAGATGCTCTCGAAGAAGAACACAATGCCGCACGGGCATGGTCAGCTGTATACCAGAAGATAGGCCCGGCGCTACCACGGCAGAGAGGTCCGCACAAAGGACTTCAACGTCGGGGACCTCGTCATGAGATTACATCCCGAAAAACAGAAGCACAAACTCTCACCTAGATGGGACAGGCCATTTATCGACAACCAAGTGCTAATTGGAGGAGCCTATCGCATCAGAGATCTAGAGGACGGCCGCCTAGATCCCAACCCCTGGAACACGGCGCTACTCCGACGCTTCTACGGCTGACGCCTTGAACATTGCCTATGTACATAACTTACCCCCCTTTTTTCTTTGTTTTTCTTTTCTCTACCTTGTTTTTATGCCTCGGACCATTTTCAAATGATCTCGGAGGTCTAATAAAGCATGTTCTTTTCAAAACACGCATGGTTCCACAACTTATGCATTATTGTCTTTAAAGCCATGATATGCATCGATTTGACTTAAGATTTGGCCAAGCTGGGTTGCCCGGCTCCTGTGCTTACTCTTTACGTTCCTGATATTTCGGCTAGGGGGCAAAGGGAGCACCGCTGTGATTGTTACTCCCAGGTCAGCCGGTGTAGTACCTCAGACGGACAAAGCCGAAAGCTAGTAGTCTTATAGTTCAGTCGGTTGGCCATGACATAGGGCTAATGTGGAGGAGGTCTTTTCAAACCTCGACCTAGGGCTTTAACCCCGAGGTCACCCATCTTTGGACCAATGTGTTCAACACAACAGCCCGAGGAAAGGAACTGTTGGAAGAACTATTTTCCTTGGAAGATGTTTCTTACGTTAAATAGTAATATAACATAACTTCCCGTCACCCTCTTGTCTTCGAGCTGCATAGCCCAATTGCCTTGTCACCTGAAGCACCTAGTCTGATGAATTCGGCTAGTAGTACGGGACACTCCTCGGCCATTGGGGAAGGTGGCAGAAGCCGATGGCTGGCTGACAGAGTTTTGGATTTACGGTCTGAGAATTGACATAAAGTATTTGAGACGTAAAGTCATACAAAACGATTACGCATGATCTAGCCCATCTATTAAGGTGTCCAGTGCACAATCCTTCGGTGAGAATCGTGCCGCAGGCATTACAATTTCATACCCACGGCTAGTGGGGATTTCCTCCCCCTCGGGCCCCATGGGTCCTACCTCTGCTAAATCCATTGTCTCCAGACTGGTGTAATGGGTCTTTACCATCGCCCAGGCCTCCCGTGCGCCTTCTTGGTAGGCAGATACTTTCAACATCCGGATTCGGCACTGAGCTCCTTTTAGCTGCTCAGCCAGAACGGCCATATCTTCAAGAACTTGCTCCACCTCGGGCCATAAAGCCTGGTAGACATCCTTCATTGATTTCCGCACACTCTCATGCACCACGGAAAGATGATTTGCCATCTCCTCAGACATTGGACCTCGGGTATCAGGGGGTAAGCCAGACAAAGAAGCTGCCACAGAAATGACATCAGTCTATTTATCACTTCAGCCAAACTACATGACCAGCACATTCTTCGGGAAAAGTGACTCACCAAAAATCATATCATCTGTTTGTCGATTCTTTGACTCTACGGCAGTCAGTCGAGCTTTTAAGCTCTCGATATCCTGGGCCTACCGGGCATTTTCAGCCCTGAGTGCATTGACGTTGTCCACCCTTTGGCTCGCCACATGATGCCTCACTTGCCATTGCGACTCTACATACAACAGATCTTCGTGGGGCTGCTGCAGGTCCCTTTCAAGATGATCTAGGGCTTCTGCTGCTACAAGGAATCTTGGCATTAGGGCTATCTCATTCCCTTCATAGCATACGTAATGGTTGGTATGATCACTTATCGTGCGCCTCCCGGGTGAATTTCTTCACCTGCTCCACCTCGGTTAGAGCGGCGTCCAGCTTCCCATTTGTCTGGGTCAGCACCTCGGCCAGCTGTCATTCTTACATCGAGCATCTTGTAAGGAGGCAGCAACCATTAGTTGTTTTTCAAGACTTGGCACGGTCCTAGCAACCCATACCAAGCCTTAGGGGCTACTAACGTCATGGGTAGTCCTATTTGTCCTTGAACAAATACACGAAATTCTGAAGTCCCGAGAATTTGGATTCTTACCCGCAGGCCCCGCGATAAGACGTCCAATGATTGATCGAAGGCACCTCGGGCTTCCCCGAGATAAGCATCCACCGTGCTTAGAGCGGTGAACTCCTGATCCGAGAAGGCCGGATTCCTTAGGGAAGCTTTCCGTCGGCAGTAATTCGTTGCACATTGGATCTTGGAGGGGATAGCCGAGCTGGTCGCCGAGTCCTCGGGTCGAGGGGCTTCGGACACAATGCCTGCGGAGGCATGAACCTCCGCCTCCCTAGGTGAGGCCGCAATCCCCGTGACTCTCGCACTCGTTGCTGAGGGTTGTCTGCAAGATGATCGAGTAAGTTAAATGCCCAAAATATCTTTACATTAGCAGTAGTAGAAAATTACCTGGTGATCGAAGGAGCACTTTCGCCTACCCCTGTGACCTCGGCCTAGGCTTCTTGCGCCTCTTACGGGGGCCTTTCTGGCGGGGCCGCTTCTCTGTGTGAGCGTTTGGAGCGCCACCCCTTTGGAGGAGAAGTCAGATGACTAGGGGCTGGAGGACGAGGAGCTCTCTTTCAATTAGAGGAAGGGGCGTTACCGATGAAGCATGCCTCGTCCCCTGCGTGTCAGGGGTGATGGCAACCCTTGAGCCATCAAGGCTCTCGAGGAAAAACTTTCTCCCTTCATAGATAAGAGCCAGATCTTCGTCCTCATTATAAAGGGGATCCTCAGCTCGACAGTGCAGCTGTGGCTCAGGTGCCGGACTGCTTACGCCCTCCAACCAATGCCTCCATCCCTGTTCAAAGACTCAGTGCACGACGGGTTAGATACTAAGATAAACTTAAGAAGAAGCAGGGAGATCAAAAATAAACTTACTATCTCAGCAGGATTATAATAAGATAGCTCATCACGGAACTGTCGTCGGGTGAAGTCTTCTGTCGTCCGTTGATAGATCCCGGCCAGCGCTGTCCCCAAGGCTTCTTGGTCGTAGAAGCTCTCCTGGATGGTTCGTGAAGAATCATCGGTCCCATTATACTCACACAACAAGTGGGGGCGCTGCCGAAGTGGTTGGACTCTTCGGTCAATCACCGTATCCATTACGTCAATAATGGTTAGACCGGTGCATGTTAGCTGCATCACTCGAGCCACCAGTTCAATTACTTTGGCACTCTCTTCTGAGGCTAGGCTCTTTGGGCCTCCAGTTGTATCGCCTCTTCAGGGGCTCCATAGAGAATGAGGGTAGTCCTAGCCGAACCGGCTCCCAGAGGGGGACGTCATCTATATAGAACCATTCCGTTGGCCAGATGTTGGTATCCTCCTGAGGTGAGCTGGGCGGGTACTCCGTCCCTTTGATGCGACAGATTTCGGCTGCCCCGACCTCATATAACTTTTCGGCTCGAGAATAGGGCGTTATGCAGAAGTATCTCCGCCACAGCTCGAAGTGCGCCTCGCATCCGAGGTGCATCTCTCATCAGAGGTGCATCTCGCAAAGGGCAACATACCCCGTGATATGAAGGACAACATTGGGGGTAAGGTGGTGGAGCTGCAGCCCGTAAAACTCTAGCAGACCCCAGAGGAAGGGGTGAATAGGGAATCCTAGCCCATGCAGCAGAAAGGATACGAAGAATACCCTCTCACTCTCTCGCAGGGATGGGTGATTCTCTGCGTGTACTTGACCGTTCATGGATGTCAGTCCTGCGTGGTTCCCTGTCAGATCTGAATCTGGCAGATAACCTTGCTTGGCTAATCGCTCCACATGAAAGTGTGAGACTGTGCAGCTGCCCCAATCGCCTCTGACAGGGTCGTGTGGATGCCTTGAGGAGCCTGCATCGCTCGCCATGGAATGCTCTTGAGGATGGATTCGGGAGCAAGGGGCGTTTGTGCGGTTGGCTCGGAAGCGAGGGATTGGGTCGATGCAGTAAAATCAACGCAAGCAGCCCATGAATATAAAGGGGAAGAGACCGACGCTTCAAAGTTTTTCCATAAAGCAGTTCGCTTCCCCATAAAGGTGCGGTTGCCAAGGTCAGGGATTGGGGCCACGTGCGGCAGCTCCGGGTCTACCTGGCAGGACCGTTGGTATTCGAAGATTCCTTATACGGGAACTCGCCTCTCGAGCCAAAGACTCAGGATCCGAAGTCCCGAAAAGATGTCTTCAGCGTTGAAGCCCCGTTCAGGGGCATTGACAATGTCCTGGATTGGGGGATGCTAACCTGGTCGGCCCATGATCCTTGGTTTGGGCCGACGGGCCCTCATTCGTGATCAAGATGGACTCTGGAAGCCGCACGTAGGAGGCGTGATGAAGACTGCCTCCCCCGAAGACTTGACGTATACTCCAAGATCTTTGCTGCCGCCTAGCTCCTAGCTACCGACCTTGTAATCCTAGATACCCTGCCTGGTGTGTATATAAGCCATAGGGTTTAGCCCGTAGAGGGGACATCAACACAGAATCATTCACCTAGGCCTAGAGTTAGACCACCCATTACAATCTCGAGGTAGATCAACTCTGTACTTGATACATCTCCATCAATATAAACAAGAGCAGGACGTAGGGGTTTACCTCCATCAAGACGGCCCGCACCTGGGTAAACATCGTCTCATTCGTTCATGTTACCCTCGATCCGAGATCCACAGCTCAGGACCCCCTACCCCAACGTCTGCCGGTTTTGACACCGACGGGCGGGTAGGAGGGCTCCGGCTCATTCTCCTCCTGCTCGACCTCATCCATGTAGGCGAGCATCTCCGCCTTCTCCGCGTCCTACTACTCCTCCATCTCCTGCCGGCGACGGTGTCTGTCCTCTGCAACCGACTCCGATAGGAGCAAATCAAGAATGGCCTACTGCTCCGCGTGCAGATCCGCGCCGCCAGTGTCCCCATGTCCTCCTCCTCTTGCTCATCCTCCTCCTCCTCATCGTCCTCAACCTCCTCCTCCTCCTCCAACTCCTCCATATCCACTTCATCCGGAGGTAGCCCCGCGGCGATCCGGGCTTCACGTCTAGCCCGGATCTGCTCATGGAGCTCGAGCCAGCGCGCTGACGTCAGAAATGACTTGCTCCTCACCCGGCGGCATGGAGGCATGGCTACTAGGCGGACGGGTGGAGTGGAAAGTGGCGGAGACGGCGGACAGGAGGAGGAAAATGTGGATGGATGGTAGTGTTTCGGTGCCGTCGGTCGACTTAAATAGCCGTGTGAGGCACTACGCGACCCGCCGGAGCAGCGCCACTGGTCTGATGGAGGAGACAAGCTTCAGACCGTGGGGTTTCAGGGCGTTTCCGGCTAGGACCCCTTTGTCAATCCGACATGGATGGCGTGCCCGGGCGCCCCCATATCCGCCCCATATTTGGGCTGGATATGAGGGGTGCCGGTCAGCCCGGGCGTTTGAAGGCCGTTTGAGGGGGCCGCCTGGGTCAAAATTTTGTGATCGGACAGTCACCTGGTGGCCTGCCCAGACATAGGAGGTGGATTTGTGGCGCCCGGCTGTAGATGCTCTAACTTGCACCTTTTTTCAAGCCTTGGATTGTAGAACAATTCTAAAAGGCCGAAAGACTATTTTAGAGGCTAGCCAATGCCTGATCTAGGGGAAAAACCATGAATTACAAATTATTATCTATCCACTTTGTGAAGGCATGCTCATGCTTCTCCTTTATTATCATCGGCAGGGCAGTAAGGATGATGTTGAAGGCCTCCGTGATCGATTCCCGCTCTGGCAGAGTACCGGAGAAGGCCTTCAGATGGGATCATGCAAGAACAGAAACTTGCGGCGGCGGAAAAAGTGTTTCGGGTGGCTCTCTCTTGGTTTCCCAATATTTGAGAATTTATGGAGGTGGAATTATGTCAGACGGAGCCACGTGGGGACCACAAGGCATCAGGGAGCACCTACCCCCTCGGGGTGCGCCCTATTGCCTTGCGATCTCCTCGCTTCTCGTCTGGTCTCCTGCTGAAGCTTCCAGGGTCTCTCTTGTCCAGAAAAAAATCGTCAAAAAGTTTTGTAGCGTTTGGACTCTGTTTAGTACTGATTTCCTGCAAAACCAAAAACACACAGAAAATAGTAACTGGCACTAGGCACCGGGTTAATAGGTTAGTCCCAGAAAATGATATAAAATAGGATATAATTGCATATAAAACTTCTAAGATTGATACTATAATAGCATGGAACAATAAAAAATTATAGATACGTTGGAGACGTATCAGTGATGCAAACACTAAATTCTTTCATCGGAGAGTCAATGCTAGGAGGAGAAAAAATTTATCCATCGTCTGTGTACGGGCCATGGATGGGCTACAAAGCATGATGACAAGAAGCAAGTCATCCAACAACATTTTGCCTCCTCGTTTGCCAAGGGGGCAAGGGGCCACCCAGGAAGCGCGACTTTATTTGGGAGGCCTTGCCATTGCCCGCGGTGGAACTCTCTTCCCTTAGCGAGCCGTTCACCGAGCTAGAGGTTTGGGAGGCCATAAAGTCCATGCCCCGAGACAAGGCCCCCGATCCGAATGGATTCTGAGGCGCGTTCTTCAAGTCCTGCTGGACCGTTATAAAAGATGACCTCATGGAAGTTATTCTTCCTTTCTCCAATCAGCACTCGGCTAGCTTGCATTGGCTCAACTTAGCCAATATCGCCCTCCTGCCAAAGAAAGATGGTGCCTGGTCTATTGGTGATTTCCCTATTAGCCTCATCCATGCGGTGGCAAAAATTATTGCCAAATTGTTGGCATCCTGGCTTGCTCCTTTCATGAACAAGCTTACATCACATGCCCAGAGTGCGTTTATTAATACATGGAGCATACACGACAACTTCATGTTTGTCCGCAACTGCGCTCGCAGACTCCAGCGCACCAAAACCTCGGCCTTGTTGTGCAAGATTGACATCAAGAAGGCCTTTGACTCTGTCAGCTGGGAGTACATGTTCGATCTGCTACAGCGGCTGGGCTTCCCTTCGCATTTTAGAGATTGGTTGGCTGCTCTATGGTCTTCTGCATCATCCAGAGTAATCATCAATGGAGTACCGGGAAAGCCAATCGCCCATGGTTGTGGCCTACATTAGGGAGACCCTTTGTTGCCGCTTCTATTCGTGCTCGCCATCGAACCCTTGCAGTATATCCTTGAAGCCGCCACCGGCAATGGTAACTTGCACCGGCTGCATGGGCGCGGCCCGTTCTTGCGCACCTCGCTATATGCTGATGACGTGGACATCTTCCTAGCGCCGATCAAGGAGGACGTCGACATCCTGGCACACCTTCTCAACGAGTTTGGGCACGTCACTGGCCTGGTCACAAATGTTCACAAGAGCATGGTCGCCCCCATCAGATGCTCCCAGATTGACCTTGACGTCGTATTGGCTAGCTTCCCGGCGGGCCGGTCATCGTTTCCGATGAAATACTTGGGGCTGCCTCTATCCATGCACAATCTCAGAGCCATTGATTTCCAACCGTTGCTCACAAAATGCGCACTAAGCTATCTACGGGAAATGGGGCCAACATTACCATGGCCAGGTAGAATACTTACGCCAAGTCGTCCCTAACCTCCCAAGCCATCCATCACCTCATACTAGTACACATGAAGAACGGTGTTCTGCATGAGTTCACTAAGATTGTCAGGGCTTTCCTATGGGCCAGCACAGACAAGGTTAATGGAGGAAAATGCAAAGTGAGGTGGGAGATTGTGTGCAGACCAACTTCTCTGGGTGGTCTGGGCATCCTGGAGTTAGAAAAATTCTCCCTGAGGGAGCGTTGGCCTTGGTGGGAGTGGAAGGACCCCGGAAGAGATTGGGTTGGGCTATGTACTCCTTGTGACGATGAGGACATGGACCTTTTCTATAAGGTCGTGCCCATCACCCTTGGGGATTGGAGGACGGCCAAGTTTTGTCACGCGTCGTGGCTAGGAGGGGCCAAGCCTAAGGATATTGCGCCCTCCATCTTCAACATCTCTCAGTTCACCAAAGGTTGCATCCAAAAAGCTATGCACAACGATGTGTGGGTCCGTCACATTAACACTTCCAAAATCAATACCGCACAATACATTTTTTGAGTTCGTGGCCCTCTAGGAGGGGGTGGCAACTGTATAGCTCAGGACGCCACCCCGGATGAGATTGTCTAGACGCTAAATGCCTCTGAAGTTTACGATGCCACCTCGGCTTACCGGGCCCAGTTTGATGACCTTGCTCCTACAACTATGAACCCACTGGTTTGAAAAAATCAGGTCCTCCAAAATGCTAGACATTGCGTGGCTCATACTTCAAGATAGAATCTGGATGACCGATAGATTGCAACGGCGGGGTTGGCCAAACTGCGGAAACTGCAAGCTCTGCAAAGTCCAGGGAGAGTCGGCTGTGCACATGCTCTTCAAGTGTCGATACTCCATGCGCATCTGGAGGATGATCAGTCCTTGTGTCGGTGTACTAAGTATTGGGCCACTAGTACCCCGTACTTGTGCACGGGCAGTTGTAGCCATCCTCGCGGCAAGGCTTGCCGGGAACAGCTCGAGGTCAATTCAAGCCATCAAGGAAATCATCAAGTCAGAGATCTGAGGATCAGCAGATAAGCAAAGCTGGAATCCGAAGGCCGGCTTCCCCGGCAAGATCCTTGCCAGGATGGCCTGTGGAGCCCGGCAAGGCTTGGCGCCCAGCAAGGCCTGGCGCCCGGCAAGGCTTGGCGTCCGGCAAGGGTTAGCACCTGGCAAGGCTTGGCGCCCGGCAAGTTTCGGCGCCTGGCGGGATTCTGCCACTATGCCACCGCTCCAGCACAGCGACAAAGACTGACATTCTGGGTCCTTCTCTGGATGCGTGGCAACGCGCCAGTGGAGGAGAGCTTAAGCGGTGCTGATGGGATGGCCCCTTTTTCCATCCCCAAGAAAGTGAGGACACCTAAACGGACACCTCACGGTGCATTAAATGCGCTTGTCCTAATCCGTCAGGGGTTAGGTATGATACCCTGTAGCTACTTTACACCTCAATGTATGTACATTTTGCCACTGTGGAGACCCCTTTGAGCATATAAAAGGAGGCCCAAGGCAACTGCTATAGAGTGGGAGAACTTCTAGCCCATTCTACATGCGTAGCTGCTCTTTGAACGTACTGTTCATTGCGAGCGCTCCTGAAGGCTGGGCTCAAGAACACAAAGCAGGAGTAGGGTTTTACGCTGATCAGCGGCCCGAACCTGGGTAAAAACTTCCCGCGTCGATCATTGGTTCTGCTCTTTGTGTATACCTCTCCCCCCGCCGAATCGTAAAGGGGTCTCTCGGCACGGGCACGCATGGCAGGGAATTAACTGCTCGTAAATATCTCGTTTTACTGTGCCCCCACTACGCGCATGGAGCGCACGATGTGGGAAGCGTGCCAAAAAGGGTTGCAACTGCCTCGCGCCTATAGAGGCGCATTCATATTGGGGAATAAAAGAGGCGGCCCCGCTCCTTCCCCATAAAAAGGAGAAGTCGCAGAGGCACAAACCTATTTACCCCCCTTTTCTTCTCAATCTGGCCATCGCCATCGCCTTCCTCCTCTCGAGCTCAGAGCGAAGCCTTTTCCTCTTCCGCCCGCTGCTTCCACGCTCGCCCCACTCCTAGCTCCCGTCCTCACAGTCGCCATGCCGCCCAAGGCCAGCAAAGGCAAGGGCAAGGAGGCGAAAGCCGATGTTCCGGAGAGCGAACTAGCGAAAATGCGGAAGAGGCTCGTCGTCTTCCCTCCAACGCTCGATGCTGAAGCTCTGAAGGGGCGATACCAGTGCATGTGGGCAAAGGAGACGCAAGCTCACCCCGCCACACGCGTAATCCCAGGTGCTTGTTCCAAAGGCGGATCGGACAGATACCCTTTCTTCACTGCATATTTCTATTGCGGGCTCTGTCCTCCCTTTTCCGACTTCTTCAATGATATCATGTACACATACGGCTTTCGTCTTCTCGATTTCACGCTGAATGCGGTACTTTGCATGTCTATCTTTGCCCATCTCTGTGAAAACTTTGTTGGCGTGATCCCCAATTCTGCTCTTTTTCGCCATTATTTCTTCCCTCGCATCCAAAAAGGAGAGGCCCTCTCTAGTTCTATTGCCTGGATTCCAAGGGCTTGGAATAAGGAAATATACCCAGAGGGAGTTTACCGCGAAAAGTGGGACGAGTGGCGGGCTGAATCGTGCTGGATCCAGGAAGCAGATCCCCATCCATTTTGTCATCCCCGGCAATAGAAGGTGGTCTGCGGCAAGGATTGGAGCGACCCCACAGCGGAGGATGAGAGGCTCACAATCGCCACCACCATGATCCTTCGCCTGAAGGCTGTCGGGCTGACGATGGAGATGATCGGCTTCGACTTTCTTCGCCGCCACATCGCCCCTCTGCAGAACAGGGGAAGGCCAGCTTGGGAATACAAGAATGCGGCAGATATCATGAGATTGCGCCCTGGGCTGAACAACAATCTGACCGCTATGCAGCTTGGCGCTCTCCGTCAAAAATTATTCCAGCGCGAAGATAAGCACCGGCTGCCGGCAAGGATTGTCCCCTTGTGCAACAATTCTGCCTTGGGATCAATCATTGCCTTCCTGCCGGTGTTCAACGCCCACGGCCTTGACCTGACCTGGGCCGAGCCAAGCGAGGAGGAAGCGCAGAAGTTTTTTGACAGCTTGACAGAGAGGCCTGTCCGGCAAGAGTCAGATTTCATCCGAGCCACCACCGACCAAGAAGTAGCTTATATTGCTACTAGAGTGGAGGAGGAAAATCTTGCCGCGGAGGCCGGCAGCATCGGCTTCATAGAGTGGGAAGCCAGCGACGCAGAGGTGGTAGTGGAGGTAAAGCCTGCCGGGGAGGGCAAGGTTGCCGGGGAGGAGAGCAGCGCAGCCGCTGAGAGCTCGTCCGGCGAGGACACGGCCGAAGAAGAGACGCGAGAAGAGCCCCCACCCCCGAAGAAGACGAAGCGTGTTCTTCGAAAGGCTGCATCTAGCATCCCAGCAAGCCAGCCTTCTTCGAGCGGCGAAGCCCCCGGCAAGAAAGTGGCCGGCAAGACTGGACCGCGGCAGGGGGCTCGTCAATAGCCTACGCGGCGCGCGAGACCCACACCAGCGGCCACTGCTGGGGCGGCAGGAGGGTCTCGTACTACCGCACCGGAAGCTGCCCCGGCGCCTGCCACAACCAAGCGGCCTAGGACTCCTCCTCCGCCTCCCCACTCAGACGTCGCAGCGGAGGTCGACTTCGACATCTCCGACTTTAGTCCGGAGCGAGAGGAGGAAGAGTGAGTACTTTGCCATAGCTTTTACCTTCCAATCTTGAATCGATCTTACTAAGTTGCTCGTATTGTCTCTGTAGTGACACAGAAACCTTGCTGGAGAGGATGGCGATGAGGTCAAGGACTTCTAGGGGTGACGAGCCCCCGGCAGGCTCCACTAGCGTGCCAGAAACCGTCGTTGTCAGCCCGGAGTCTAGTCCTCAACGCAGCCCCCAGCGCAGCCCCCAGCACAGCCCCCAGCGTAAGTTCATTGTTCTTTTTTTCGCTGGCGGGTGCCGAGGCTTTCATTCTTGCCGCTGATATCTTTGGGTTCGCAGGAGAAGAACGGCAACAAGGAGAAGACATCCCCATTGTGCCTCCTTCATCGACCGCTCCGCCCACAAGCATGTCCCCGGCAAGAGATCCTGCCGACGAGCCCGTCCTAATTGAGAAGGAGCCGGCAAGCGCGGACTCCGGCAACACGCCCCCGGCAACCGGAGTTGCCAGGAGGGGCGAAGCCACCTCCCGACAGCCCGACGCAGGTACTCGATTGCCTCAGAGTGCTTGTTACTCTTTTTCTCTTATCTTTCTGTCTTTAGTCACTTCAAACTTCAAACTCGATCTTATTATGTTTTCCTCCTTCGCCCTTCAGAGTTCCCTGTGATGGAACACATGGACGTCGACGTTGTCATCGAGGAGACCGCTAGGGATGCCGCCGCCGAAGCGGACAGGATCGCTGCCAGCGAGGCCACCAAGGATGACACTGTCGAGGCTGGTGGAGCTCTTGACGGGGAGGCCGCCAAGACAACACAAGAGGAAACCGCCGAAGAACCTGCTGAAGGGGGCGATAGGGAGGCTGAGGACCGCACTGACAGCATTCCTGCCGCAGGAGCGCCAGGCACTGCACCAGCCACAGAGCCCCCTGCCACTGGTGAGGCGGCCACTGAAGGCCAGCCATCAACATCTGAAGGCCCCTCATCCAGCAAGTACCTCAAGGTTGGCGAGAACCTGTTTGTCAACTTGCTGGGGACGGCAAGGACTGGGACACCAGTCGAAGGAGAAGTTTTTGAAGAAATCATTGCTGCTGCCGGGCTCGAAGTTGTTGACGACCCCAGCACTAGCAGCGGCAAATCTGAAGAGGATCAGCTCCTTCAGGCCATGGGCGAGAATTTCCGCAAGCTCCAGGCTCTCCATCGCGCCCGGAAAGACAAAGCGGACTCCAGAATGGCAGTTGTCGAGGCGGCCGAAGCAGATTTTCAAAGGCGCGTCGCACAAATGCAGATCTGGCACGCCGAGGCCCTCCAAGAGTTGGTTGCCGGCCGGGAACAAGTGAGCCAGCAGTGGAATGAGATCCTCCTGAAGCAATCTGATATGGAGAAGGCGCATGATGAAGCTGCTCAAAGGATTGCTGCCGAAGATGCCCTCCTGACAAGGCGCCGCATTGCTCTTGATGCTCATGAGGAAGATCTCACCGCACGTGAGCAGGCGCTCGCCGCCAAGCTTCGTAGCAAGGATGAGGATATCGAGAATCTTGTCGCGCGGCGGACCCAGGAGCTGGAGCAAAAACATAAGGAGGCGCTCGAAGCTCTGACTGCAAGTCACGCCGGCAAGCTCAAGGAGGCCGTCGATGCTACTGAAGCTGCAGAGGCCGCCAAGAATGAGCTGAGCGACAAAGTGAAGAGGCTGGAAACAGATCTCAAAGAGCACGGCAAGGAGCTCTCGACGCTCAAGGGGGACAGGGAAAAAACCCTCCACTCCCTGGTGGAGATGCAAGTTGCCCTGTCCGACAAGACCAAGCAGCTCTCCTCTGCAGCTGATAATATTGCGGTTCTGGAGCTGAAGCTGACCACGCTGCAGAAGTCTCTCGAGACCGGCAGGGCCCACGAGAAGGCTCTACTCAAGGATCTCCAATGAGAGAGGAACCTGCTCAAGAGTGCCGCCGCCGCCCAAACCGAGTACGAGAAGGGAGTGGAGATCTGGACTGGACGTCTCATCGCCATCGCAGAGAAGCTTACCGCAGAACTGTCAACCATGGGCCTGTCGAACTTCAAGTATTCTTCCGAGGAAAGAATATCTCCAAGCGCCAGGTTGACGATGTTCTTTGAAAGCATCATCAACGCGTTGAGGGTGCTCCAGTCTAGCCGGGCGACGCAATTGGCCAATGAGACTCGCCGGCTTTGCCGGGCCGTCCTCCGCAAGGTGCTCATCAAGGTGGTGCACAGCAATCCCGGCATCGACCTCTCCAACGTGCTCGGCCATCTGCCAAAGGATGCAAATGTTGAGGCGCTTGAAGAGTGCATCGCGCCTATCCTTGAGAAGGTGGACTCCATCAGAAGGATCGAAGGCCAGCGCAGGGATTGAGTGCTTCCCTTTTTCTTCTTGCCGTCGTCATCTCATGTAAAAGACAATTAAGTCTCAAGTTAGAATTGCGGCAACTCATGGATGTAATACAATTTGCCTATGTTTAGGTTCATGCTTGCTATTTTCCTTGTCTGATTCTTTTATGTATGGACTTCATCCTACGCTTATTGAAAAACTTGCCGGCGCGCAACCTGCCGCGAGCGCTGGGTGCGGGACTTCAGTAGCCTACTGGAGGCGCAGCGGCCGGCAAGACTCCTTGGTGTTCTCAGTGCAGCGACTTAAATCGCTGAGCGGGCTCGAAACAAAATAAGGGCGCGACCGATTACAACAAGGGTTCCTTCGCGTGCAGATTTTCCATACAAGAGTCAGAATCGTCCAAGGAAATAACTTTGTAATAAAAGAAAAACTTGCTCTGAGTTTTTAGGACTTAGCTTTCTGTCTTTGTCCTTCCTCCGGCAAGCGTCGATTCCGAACGTCACCAACTGGTATTCATATCTCCCTTCCCCCCCCGGCAAATTTGCACGCGAGGAATCCTTCTGTCTTTTGAGAAAAAGAAAGAAGAGAAAATAAAGACATGAAACCTTGGCGGTTCGTTAGAACTTACCGGGATTAGGTGTCATACAACATCTTAGACAAACATGCATATATATAAATATGAACATGGGAATCAATAAAGGAATGTACAACACTTAAATTTATTCATCTGTGCTCAGGGTCTGCGCCTGGATTTGTACAAAGGATCACATGCCTTGCCGGCAAGACTTGTACAAAAAGGTGGTTGCCGGGAGCCCCCGGCAACCGCGCCTTATGGGTAGAACTTGTGAAGATGTTCGATATTCTAGGAATTACTCACTGGAACGCCATCTTCGGTCTCCAGGCGGACAGCGCCAGGCCTGGTGACTCGCACTACCCGATAAGGGCCTTCCCACTTTGGCGTCAACTTGTTTGAATTCTTGGCGGACTGAATCCACCGAAGAACAAGGTCACCTTCCTCAAGGCTTCGGGCATGAGCTTTGCGGCTATGATAGCGGCGCAAAGCTTGCTGGTAGCGTGCAACTCGCACAGCAGCCTGAAGACGATTCTCCTCAAGGAGCACAGCGTCATCTTGCCGCAGTTGCTCTTGCTCAAGCTCATCATAAGCGAGCACTCGAGGAGATCCGTATATGAGTTCCGTGGGGAGAACTGCTTCCGCTCCGTAGACCAGAGCGAATGGTGTCTGGCCGGTGGCTCGATTTGGTGTCGTCCTGATTGACCAAAGAACCACCGGCAACTCATCAATCCAGCGTCTTCCGCACTTTTTCAGCCTGTCAAAGGTTCTGGTCCTAAGACCGCGCAGCACTTCAGCATTGGCCCTCTCCGCTTGGCCGTTGCTTCTCGAGTGAGCAACAGAGGCAAAACAAATCTTGCCGCCAAGGTCTTGGACGTACTGCATGAAGGTGCGACTTGTGAACTGCGTGCCGTTGTCGGTGATGATCCTGTTGGGCACACCGAAACGGCAAACAATTCCCTTGAAGAACTTGACAGCTGATTGCGCTGTCACCTTCCTCACTGCTTCCACCTCCGGCCACTTTGTGAACCTGTCGATAGCAACGTACAAGTACTCAAAGCCCCTGGTAGCACGGGGGAAAGGGCCCAGTATGTCGAGCCCCCAAACCAAAAATGGCCAGGAGAGAGGGATTGTCTGAAGAGCTTGAGCTGGCTGATGTAATTTCTTCGAATGAAACTGGTACGCTTCACACTTGGTTACTAGTGCAGTCGCATCCTGGAGAGCGGTAGGCCAAAAGAAACCTTGCCGAAATGCTTTCCCGGCAAGCGCTCTTGACCCTATGTGAGAACCACACATGCCCCCATGTATCTCCGCCAACAGCTCTAGTCCATCCTCCCGAGGAATGCACTTCAATTTCACACCGTTTGGTCTCTTTCTGTACAGGACGTCATCGACGAACTTGTACATAACAGACCGACGGGCTACTCTCTCTGCTTCTTCCTGTTCCTCAGGGAGTTCACCTGTCTGAAGGAAATGGACAATGTGCTGCGCCCATGCTGGAGCCTGAGGCTCGACAGCTAGGACTAAAGGCATCTCTTCTGCCGGGGGAACGTTCGTCTCGACAGCAAGGGCCTGAGGCCCTGCCGGAGCCTGTTGTTCCCCGGCAGGCATGTCGATCCCGGCAACTTCCTTGCCGGCGGCTCCGGGGAGCTCTGCCGGGAAGTATTGGCCAGAGTTCAACTTTCTTCTCTTTTCTTGCCGCATCGATGGCGCCACGGATGGTTGAGTCAATTGGAGCACAAAAGTTCCTGGTTCCACAGGCAACTTGAGGGCGGCACGCTTTGACAGATCGTCAGCAATATTGTTCTCGGCACGAGGAACGTGCTCCATTTGGAGACCGTCAAAGCGCTCTTCCAATTTCCTCACTTCATCTACGTAGGCTTGCATCAATGGACTTTGATAACTCTTGTTAACTTGCCTGACAACAAGTTGTGAATCGCCTTTGATGACGAGCTTTTTGATACCAAGGTCCGCTGCGATCCTGAGACCGGCAAGCAAACCCTCGTATTCTGCAGTGTTGTTGGTCGAACTCTCCCGGGGAAAGTGCATTTGGACTATATACTTGAGGTGCTCTCCGGTGGGCGCGACAAGCAGCACGCCAGCACCGGCGCCTTGCAGCGAGAAAGCCCCGTCAAAGTACATAACCCATTGCTGATCGATTTCCTTGCCGGGGAGAGTTGTTTCCTGAACTTCTTCGTCTGGCGTTGGGGTCCATTCTGCAATGAACTCCGCCAAGGCCCTGCTCTGGATCGTCGAAGTGCTTTCAAACTTAAGGCCAAAGCTGGATAACTCCAACGCCCACTCCACGATCCTGCCGGTTGCCTCCGGATTTTGCAAAATCCGTTGCAACGGAAAGCGAGTGACGACGGTGATCTCATGTGCTTGAAAATAATGGCGTAGCTTCCTCGAGGCCATAAGGACGCCGAAAAGCAACTTCTGCCCACCAGAATATCTTGACCTAGCTCCCTGTAAAAGAGAGCTAACAAAATAAACTGGGCACTGCACCACCTTCTTCTTCTGCACGGGTTTTTCTGTTTGCGTAGATCCTGTCTTGCCGGGATCAACCCTTGCCGGGGAAGATCTTGCCACGTCATCTGGCGGTCCTGCCGCTGGTGTTGCTTCCTCATCAGCTTCTCTCTGCGCCACTAGCGCAGCGCTAACCACTTGATTTGTTGCTGCCAGATACAGCAGCAACGGCTCTTGTGGTTTTGGCGCGACTAGCGTCGGCGGAGAGGAAAGGTATTTCTTCAAATCTTGCAGCGCAGCCTCCACCTCCGGAGTCCATTTCATCGGACCTGCCTTCTTCAAAATTTTGAAGAAGGGCAGGGCGCGCTCAGCAGATTTGGAAATAAACCTGCTTAGAGCAGCAACACAGCCGGCAAGACGACGCACATCCTTGACGCGTCTCGGCGCTTCAATTTGCTCAATAGCTTTGATCTTGTCGGGGTTCGCTTCGATTCCCCGGCAAGATACAAAGAATCCGAGGAGCTTGCCGGAAGGAACACCGAACACGCACTTCTTAGGATTGAGCTTCAAGTTGATCTTGCGCAAGTTTGCAAATGTTTCTTCTAAGTCTTGAATGAGCGTTGCTTTGTCTTTGGTTTTGACCACTATATCATCCATATACGCCTCCATATTTCTATGGAGTTGTGGCTCAAAACCAATCTGGATTGCTCTGGCCAATGTTGAACCAGCACTTTTCAACCCGAAAGGCATTCGTATAAAACAATACGTACCACATGGGGTGACAAAGGCGGTCTTCTCTTCATCTTCTTTTGCCATAAAAATCTGATGAAACCCTGAATAGGCATCATGGAAGGACAGGAGATCACAACCAGCGGTGGCATCCACAATCTGGTCGATGCGCGGCAAGGGAAAGGGATCTTTTGGAGAGACTTTATTGATATCTGTATAATCGATACAAAGCCTCCATTTCCCATTCGCTTTCCGCATTACGACCGGATTGGCCAACCAGGTTGGGTGAAGCACTCCTTTGACCAGTCCTGCCGCCTCCAACTTTTTAATCTCTTCGGCAATGAATTCTTGCCGCTCCAGGGCCTGCTTCCTGACCCTTTGCTTGACGGGCCGCGCATGAGGACAGACAGCGAGGTGGTGCTCAATTACCTTCCTGGGAACACCGGGGATGTCAGACGGTTGCCATGCAAACATGTCGACATTCGCCCGCAGGAAAGCAACGAGCGCACTTTCCTATTTGTCATCTAGGGTGGAACTTATGGTGAAAGTTCCCCTCGTTCCGTCCTCTCTGACAGGCACCTTCTTGGTCTCTGGCGGAGCAGCCTTGGATTTCTTGTTCTTGCCGGTGGAACACTCTGGTACGTCCTCGACGGAAGCGCAGCACTCCGAGGAGGTGCGCTTGCCGGAGTTCGCGCCAAGGTTCCTGCCGGTCTTCTTCTTCCCCCCGGGAGTTCCAGCGGCAGGAGCAGATGCCTTGACGGCAGGTGCTGCAACTGCTTCCCGGTAAAGTTGGTCGGCACAGATGAGTGCATCCTTCTTATCGGAATGGATAGTGATGACGCCCAACGGCCCAGGCATCTTCAAGACGTTGTACGCGTAGTGTGATGCCGCCATAAACTTAGCCAGCGCTGGCCGACCAAGGATCCCATTGTACGACATGGGGATCTTGGCGACATCAAACACCACCTTCTCGGTCCTGAAGTTGAGCTCGCTGCCAAATGTTACTGGCAGCGTAATCTTGCCCTTAGGCTGGGTTCTTCCCGGATTGACCCCTTGAAACGTACCCGTTTCCTCGAGGTCCTCGTCGGGAATCTGGAGCTTTCTGAGCACATCCGGTGAAATTAAGTTTAGGCTGGCCCCGCCGTCAACTAACATTTTCGTCACCTTGAGGTTGCGAATCGTTGGCGAGACCAACAATGGCAAGCACCCGACCGCAGTTGTGCGATCAGGGTGATCCTCGGCGTCGAAAATGATAGGCGTGCTGGACCACTTCAGGGGCCTACATGCATCTGGGGATGGCTCTGCCGCATTGACCTCCCGCACCCACTGTTTGAGTTGGCGGTGGGAACAATGCAGTGAGGCACCCCCATCGATACACATGGCCTCCGTAGCCTTCTGGAATTCTTGCTCACTGGATTCATCATCTTCCTCATCATCATCTCCTTCTTTGTCTCGGCCTTGAGCGGGCCGATCCTTTTGCTGCTTGGCCTTGCCGCGGCGACCCCCTCGGCCATCGCGCTTCTTGCCGGACCCCTCAGCACCATCTTGGGCCTTCTCCTTATCTCGCCTCTCGTATTCGGCCCTCTGCTTCTCGGCAAGCTGCTCAACTTGCCGGCAGTTCTGGAGATCGTGGCCCTTGGTGCGATGGATCTTGCAATACTGCTTGCCGGAGTTCTCCGACTTGTCGGCAGCCGCCAAGGCCTGACAGGAAGGGCACCCGGCAAGATCCTTGCCGGGGTCGCCAACCTTGGCCTTCTTGGCGGCGCCGGGGTTGTCGGATTCCTCGACAACAAGCACGGCCTTGCCTCCGCGCTTCCTGTTCCGCCGCCGGCCTTTCCTTGACGGGGCCGCGGTGTCTTCATCTTCGGACTCGCCCGCCGCGCCAACAGCCTCACCAGGGAGTTTCCTCCCCTCTTCAGCTCGAGCGCACTTGTCTACCAGAGCGTAAAGCTCGGCAATACTCCTGACTTTGTTCATTGCCAGCTCTTCCCGCATTTTGCGGTTACGCACGTTCTGGTGGAACGCGCTAACGACAGCGGCGGGATGAACATCAGGAATATTGTACTGCACCCGGCTAAATCTCTGGATAAACTTGCGCAGGGACTCGCCCTCCTTCTGAGGGATGATGTGCAAATCGCTCTCTTGGCCAAGAGCTTGGTGGCCTCCAACAAAGGCGCCAACAAACTGATGGCACAGATCTGACCAGGAAGAAATAGAATTCTCCGGCAAATGCATCAACCACGACCTGACGTTGGGTTTGAGCACCAACGGGAAGTAGTTGGCAAGTATCTTATCATCTCGGCCCCCGGCGGCCTGCACCGCAATGGTGTAGATGCTCAGGAACTCCGAGGGATGGGTCTTACCGTCATATTTCTCTGGGACCTCCAGCTTGAAGGTTCGGGAATTGGGCCACCGGACTTGCCGCAGCTTACGGGTAAACGCTGGAGTTCCTACCTCATAAGGCAAGTCTCCTACGTCCCCTGGCGCAGGCTCGTCAACAGCCGGCCCCGCGCGCTTATCAGACTGATAGCGCGCTTCCTGTCGCCGCTCGATGGTTTTTCGAGCGTCCTCCTTGCCTCGCTCCTGGAGAACTTGACGCTGATCACGGCGCATCCGTGGATCGGACGACGCCGTGGAAACTTCTTCATGGCGGTCTACTTGCTGAGTTGTCGGCCGCCGCTGGTGCCGCGGAGGGGAGTGCACTGTGGTTGCACCACCTCCGGTTTTCTCTACATCGGCTCGCGCCGGATCGATGGGCCTCCGCTGCGAGGGCCCTGCCTCTTGCGGTCCATCCTTGTTGGCGAAGCCGATAAGACTCTGGATAGTAGCTCGCCACTCCTCCATCTTCTCCGGGGCGGGAGGAAAATCGAGGAGCAGCTGCGCACGTGCCAAGGCTTCCGCTGGCGTAGGTGGCGGCGACAAGTGCGTGGTACGTGAGGTGCTCTGACTCCTAACCATGTTAGAAGGAGCACCACCACGGTCACGCGACCGTGCGCCACCTCCGCCGGCAGCTCGGTGTGCATGCTGGTCCCGCGCATCTTGGGATCTATGCGCAGAAACCTTTTCATGGGGACGCCCTGAACCACCAGCGCCATGACGTCGCTCATCATGCACGACCTGGGTAGGTCGTGAGGCTTGGGCCGGCGCGGGAGCTCCACCAGGCGCCCTCCGATCTCTCGAGTTCATTGTGCCACCCGTAGGCAACACAGCGCCTTCTCTAGATCCAGCGGCGTGCAGGTTACCACTGCCACTGCGAACGATACCGCTCGCTTGGCTCGGATCACCAGAACGCCGCGGGGGTTCTAGTCCTCTTCCTTCTGCACCCACGCCGTCGCCTGTACGCGAAGGTGTAGGCAAAACGGACGTGGACGGTTGCGCCGTCTCAGCGCTCTTCTTCTTGGGTGGCATGATGAAGATGATGAAGAAACTAAGGCGCCGAGCACTAGATCAGGTTCACGCAACCTTCAATCCCCCTACCTGGCGCGCCAAAGATGTCGGGGTACGACACCTATGGGAGACCCCTTTACGATTCGCGCGGGGGGAGAGGTATACGCAAAGAGCAGAACCAATGATCGACGCGGGAAGTTTTTACCTAGGTTCGGGCCGCTGATCAGCGTAAAACCCTACTCCTGCTTTGTGTTCTTATTGATGTTCTTGAGCCCAGCCTTCAGGAGCGCTTGCAATGAACAGTACGTTCAAAGAGCAGCTACGCATGCAGAATGGGCCAGAAGTTCTCCCACTCTGTAGCAGTTGCCTTGGGCCTCCTTTTATATGCTCAAAGGGGTCTCCACAGTGGCAAAATGTACATACATTGAGGTGTAAAGTAGCTACAGGGTATCATACCTAACCCCTGACGGATTAGGACAAGCGCATTTAATGCACCGTGATGTGTCCGTTTAGGTGTCCTCACTTTCTTGTGGATGGAAAAAGGGGCCATCCCATCAGCACCGCTTAAGCTCTCCTCCACTAGCGCGTTGCCACGCATCCAGAGAAGGACCCAGAATGTCAGGCTTTGTCGCTGTGCTGGAGCGGTGGCATAGTGGCAGAATCCCGCCAGGCGCCGAAACTTGCCGGGCGCCAAGCCTTGCCGGGTGCTAAGCCTTGCCGGACGCCAAGCCTTGCCGGGCGCCAAGCCTTGCCGTGCTCCACAGGCCATCCCGGCAAGGATCTTGCCGGGGAAGCCGGCCTTCGGATTCCAGCTTTGCTTATCTGCTGATCCTCAGATCTCTAACTTGATGATTTCCTTGATGGCTTGAATCGACCTCGAGCTGTTCCCGGCAAGCCTTGCCGCGAGGATGGCTACAACTGCCCATGCACAAGTACGGGGTACTAGTGGCCCAATACTTAGTACACCGACACCTTGCTTCGTCAGGTTGGCTTGGACCCCGACTCTTGGAGCGCATATGTATCGGTCAAGGAGTGGTGGTCCTCATTGTGCCTTGAGTGTCGGGCTTTGTCCTCCCTTCTTCTGCTTGTGGTGTGGAAACTTTGGAATGAACGCAATGCTCGTGTCTTCCGCGGGGTCTCCTCCATGCCTTTCGCGGTCTTCGCCAAAATCAAGCATGATGCTTCCCTTTGGGTTTTGGCCAGTGCTAAGCACTTGAGAACATTGATGCCGCCAAAGTAGTCCCGTTTTTTCTGGGCATCTATGTCCCTGTTACTTTGTTGTATAACTTCTTAATTAATATGATGAGGCAAAACTTTTACCTCCGTTTAAAATATAAAAAACAAGACAACGCCCCTTGAATCGTGTGATCGCTTCGGTTCCCTAGCGATTTAGTTCAAACAGCGGTGCTTGTCGATCACCAACAAGCTGTCCATTCCGTATTTCCGTACAAACCACACACAATCTCACCGCGTGCAACAAAGTTTGTAGCACAAAACAATTAGCCAAGGCGTGGCATGCCGCGCAAACTGTCACCGCCCGGGAGCAACAGTGCCATCCTCTCCGGGCTCTGGGTCGTCCCTGACCACCTGCGCGGTGGGCGAGGGCGCGGCGTCTCTGGCCAGCGAGAAGGACAGCCGGCCGAAGCCCCAGTGTCCGACGTCGTATATCTCCATCCACGCCTTCTCGTTCATGCTCACCCTCATCCTGCCATCCCCGAGCAAATTTACATCGTTGGTGTTCTCCCACCAGCCAGAGGCGGCAGCCCGGCCCAGCCCGCCCCAGTCCTCCTCCTTGCTCGCCCGCGCGGCGCCGCCACTGCCGCCCAGCCCCTCCACCTGGTCCAGCTCATCGTCCAGGCTCCGGACGCGGCTCGTCTTCCGCAGCACGCCCCTGCTGACACGCCGCGTCTTGGCGCGCCTGACCCATCGCCGGCCGGCCACGTAGGGCGCCTTGACGAGCGCCAGCCTGAAGCAGCTCACCACGGCGCACGGGCAGCAGCACAATGCCACGCAGTTGGCTACCGCCGACGCGCCGCATGTCCCGCATGACTGCCTGGCGGAGCGTCGCGTGGGCTCGCCCTCGCAGAGTGCGGGGAACCGGTACGGAGGTGACGACGCCATTGCCACCGGCCGAACGCGCCGACGGTACGTAGACTCGGCCAGTATGAGAGGAGTCGCTGACTTCTTGCCTGGAATCAACAAATGAAGCAGTACATGGTCTGCGAATGTCGTTATCGATGGGTTGGAGAGAATAATTAAGCTATGATTCAGTAGTACAATGTCACGCCAGCATGGTATTATAGTCCGGGAAGCAGACTGGAGACCCGGTGCGATGGACTGATGGTTGGTTTTGGTTTGAACGACAGCGCAGTGCTGGCCGGATAACCGCGTGTACTGCTTTTTAAAATGTATATAGTGATTACAAAACAGCTAAATATATGTCTACTTGCAGAAAAAAACATTTCAACAGAAGAAGAGAAGATCAATCCTAGGTCTGGTGGGAAATATCCAAATGCTCGGATAAAACATTTGGAAGATAATATGGGAAGCACGTCTCTGAACTCTCCTTTTTCCTTTCTGAAAACAAGTTCGTGACGACGACCACTACGAATCGTTCCCTCTTCATCTCTTCCTTATGCAAATGAACACTTACTTAGGCACAGGCCTGCAACAAGCTGATCGAATCGAATCAGCAAAACATTCGGCTTCCGGAACTAATAACATGTTCATCAAATGCGAAGAAACGCAGGAAAACGAAACAATGGATGCTTCTTACAGCATTATCGGGCAATTGGGTCGCAAGAAAGCTAAACGCAGGACTAATGTCCTGATAAGAGAAATCAGTTACCACGCATGGCCGCATGGGCATGTCAAATTCAGCGTAGAGAGGAATGATTCGGACTCACCTCGGAAGGGAGGGAGATGAAAACCTAAGGATCCCGACTCTCCAGCGGCTATCTGTGCGCCGCTGCGGACGACCGCTATCGGCGCTAGGAACCTGCCGGCGGCAAGAGTCGTCGTGACGGCTGAGTAATACAAATGGAGAGGAAAGAAGGTGAGAAGGAGAGATGTCTTGCAAGGGGGCGGGATGGAATAAGCTGGCAGCTGGGTAGAGCGTGTCGAAACTGCAAACGGAGAAGAAGGGTTTTAAGCAGGCTGGAGAACGATAGACGTGGGACAAACTAGTATTGAACTGTTGCAAGTAATTCAAAAGAAATAAGAATGCTCAACTGTCACCTTAGGCATCTGCAACGAGGGCATCTGCAACGAGGATCCTCAAACCTCTCCCATGCGTCCGGACCGTCGAAGCCATCCAACGCGCTTCTATATCGGTCCGCGGTGCGGTCCGGACGCATTTTCTCCCGTAAACTAGAGACAGACGTGGAAAGGTTTACGGGAGTCCGGACCACTGTAACGCCCGCTTCTAACCGCCATAGCCCACCAAAAACCCCTTCCCGGTCGCGCACTTCCCGCCCGTCGTCCAGCAGCCCGCATTCATGCCACTGTAGAGCACGCCGCTCCACATTGGAGGCGGCTCAGGGCGGCACGACCTCTCACTGTCTCTGCCATTGAAGTGACGCGCCGGTCGAGGGCGCCACTCGCTGCACGCCCGGCTGAACACGTCTCCTCGACACATTCAAACGCCTCCATTAAACCCGCGTGGAAGCCAAGAAACCTACTCCAGCCACACGTCCGTCCACGAGAAGGTCGGCATCAAACGCAACACTAGGCAAGCTCCTCCCATCCGCCATCTATTTAAACGAGGCCAGACGCCAGACAAGAATCGCACCACTCCGCCGCTCCCGTCTCCTCCTACCACCACTTTCTTCACTCTTTCGATGGCATCCGACGAGCCGGAAGAGCGGTCCTTCGGCATAAAAGTCGACCAGGTGGCCTGCCGAGCCCGCCGGATACGGGCGAGGTAGCTCGCTCCTCCACGTCCCTCACCTAGCCCGACAGAGCCAGTTGCCGCCCCAAGCCGGCGCGTGGTTCATCCCGACAAAGCCTGCTCGCGGAGGAGTGGCGAGTTGCTCCATCCCGACAGTACGTGGACCACGGCGGCACGGGCATTGCCGCCTCCAGTGCCTGCGACCGCGCCATCCGTCGTCGACGCATGCATGTAGGAGAATAAGCTGGCTGCGCGGATGTCGACGAGGTGGCGGCAAGCACGTCCGCACCCGCCGCCATCATCGAGGAGAAGTAGAACACGGGAGGCCACCGCCGCTTGTATCCCATGGATGCCACCGCCGGCGCCTGTCCGGTCTTTATCTCAGACCATCTTGGGCACACCCGTCTAGGCTCCACAGAAGCACCTTCCCCTCCGGCTGAAGCACCCTCTTTGCCACTCCGATGAGTGGCGTAACCGGACATAGGGAATATACGGGAGAAGAATATGCCTCCGGGACTCCCGGCAGTCCAGTTAGCGGGTTGCCGGACATGTGGAAGACAAAGGGATCCGCTGCGACAGGCCGTAGACTAGTGTAGTGTATGCGTGTCATGGGAGTGGAGCCTCCCGTAACTGTACGTGCACATAGTTTTATCTTTTTAGTTAAAATATGTCCAAAATGTAACCGTTTTCGTCTGGTTTGTATGAAATCTGGTCAAATTTGCATGAATTTCATCCGGTTTGTTGAAAAAGAGTTTCAAATGTATGCGGCTAGCGATGAATGCCGACATCCCGCATCCGTGTCCACGGACTGATTCCTCTCTGTCCGCAGACGGACGCGGAAGGAAATTTATGGGTTGCCATTGGAGATGCCCTTATGTCAGATTGACTCTTCTGCCATGTATGTGGCTTTCATGTTTTTTTTCTCTTGGTTTGTTGGAAAACACAAACTATAGTTGGAAACTGACTATTTCGTTATGTCATAGCAGCCTTCTCTTATCTTTTTTACAGCAAGAAAAATACCTCCTTATTCATTACTTATCCATGCATGCTTTTGGCAGCTTTTGACAGAGTTGCATACCCCATCCACTATATCTTTTGAACTGAAAGTCTAATTTATATTTCATTTCACCTTTAAATTTGAATCTATTATATCTTTTAAACCAAAAGTCCAATTTATTTTTCGTTTGCATACTCATGTTCCTTGCGATGAGGACTTTCAAACAATATAAATCTTAAATACATTTTGACAACTTTAATTCTTTTGCCAAGTTTCAAATATTAATATTTGGTAGTCGTAATATTAAGTTTTTACCAAGTTTCGTAAAGTTTTACCAAGTTTCATTTGGTTTTACGGTTTAGGGCTTATGGGTTAGGGTTTAGGGTTTTAGGATTGCGGGGTTAAGTTTTTGTTTCTGAAACTTGGTGAATTTATCGTTCGTTAAGTTTTGGTAGTTCAAACTTGTTATTTGTTAAGTTTTGAAAAGTTGTCAAAAGGTATTCAAAAGTGGTCTTGTTTCAAAGCCCTCGTGACAAGGAAAAGAAATATGCAAATGAACTATAAATTGAATTTTGGTTCAAAAGATATAATGAATTGAAATTTCAAAGTCAAAAGCAAAACGTCAGAGGTGGGATGGTGGAGCTACCAAAAGCTACAAAAAAGTTGCAAGCTTCACCCCCATCGAAGGTAATTAAGGGCTAATACACATGCAAAGAATAAACCGATTTTCGAATCACGAAACAATCTGAGGGCTACAAATATACGTGCCACAAAGCGCCTCTCGAGATACACCTTCCCATGGAAGAATCTAACCGAGTAGTATATTCGAGGTCACACCATCGCTCCATGTGGGCAATTTTCAAATTATATCTTGACGAACTCCATGTATAAGTTATAGCAACATAAAAAATGGTCGCCGCCCACCGATTCGATAAAAAAACCACCGCCTAGCATGATATCCTTGCTGGTTAGGATGGTTCACTCTTCTACTTCGAGGGTTCTCATTACTGGCATCCCGCGCGATCCCAGGAGGCATGGCTGGGTTGTGCCAAGGTGGTCTACTCTTCGCTCTTGCGACCAGCCCTTTTCATAATCTTTGATTGGGTCATCTTCACCAGGTGGGGGGCATGTTCCTTCCAAACCTCTCTATACATTAACAAGGCCCATAAAAGAGGACATTGAGCAATTCACGGGCATCCTAGATAGGTTTGCAGAGGTGACCTGCTTAGTGACTAATTTGGATAAGAGGCTTGTGGTGTCGATTAGATATGCTGGCATAGACATTGACAAGGTTTTGCGGAGCTTCCCAGCTATGTGTGTCACCTTCTCTATGATATACCGTGTGCCGTCTATTTCGGTCCATCACCTTTTTTTTTCAAAACGGAGGCATAAGATTTGCCTCATCTATTAAATAAGAAGAGAATAGAGTTTAGAGTTTTACATAACACCCCACGCTAAACGGCATGACAATTACTCGCAAAAAATTACAGTCCCAAGTTTTTTTGCACTGGCAGTGACCCATAACTTTGCTTCTTTAAGGATGGAGCCAAGGAGAACAGGCGGTGGTGCAATTTTTTTGTGAAATACTCTGGCATTCCGCTTGTTACAAACAGTCCAAGAGATGAGCATGGTGAGGGAGGTCATGGCATGCCGGTTTGGGTGTCGGTTGTCGGTCCGTTTGTCCCACCACGCGTTGACGGAATCATCAAGATGCCACTCAGAGGTGTTGACGTGATGTAGCCCAAGCTTCTTGATGATGGCTCTCCAAAGCCTAAGCGTGTACCGACACTTGAAGAAGAGGTATGGCCATGTTTCTTGTTCTCTCTTGCATAGTTGGCAAAGTCCATAGTTTGCCCAACCGCGTCTCTCCAACCGATCGGCTGTCCAAATACGGTCTTGTATAGCTAACCAAGCAAAGAATTTAACCTTGGGGGGGGGGGGCAAGCCTTCCAAACCATGTGATCCATGGGTGAGAGAATCAACCCAAGGAACTGAGCCTTATACACGGTGGCCGCGGAGTAGATCCCATCATTCGCGTGCTTCCAAATGATATCATCTTCGGCTTGCTCATCAAGGTGGAAGTCATGGACAAGCATCCAAAGAGTGAAGAATTCACGAATGTGGCCAACGGTGACCACGGTGTTGGGATTGATTTTGAGAATCCAAGCATTTCCTTTGAGAGCCTCCCGCACCTTCCAATTTTTTCGCCTTGAGGCCTCAAAGATTAACGGTGCAATATCCTTGGGCTTCCGCCCAAGCAGCCAAGGAGATTCCCAGAACGGCGTCTTTGCGCCGTCACCAACAGTGATAATTGTAGAGGCGTAGAAAAACTCGAGGTCATCGTCAGTGCAAGGGTTACCAAAACCCACCCAAGGCTTGTGGGGAGCCTTCCATTCGTACCACAACCATCGAAGACATAAAGCACGTGCAAACTTGTCGGTGTTGAGTACCCCTAGGCCACCATACTCCTTTGGCCTACAGACCATTTTCCAGTTCACTTTGCATTTGGCTCCCGTTGTCTTGTCCGATCCGGACAATAGGAACGCCCTTTGCAACTTATTGAGGCTGTTGAGCGTGCTTGGCGAAACAATGAGAGGCGTGAGAGAGTAAATGGCTTGGGAGGAGATGACCGACATGACGAGTGTCGTGCGACCGATAGTGGTGATGTTTTGGCCGTCCCACGTGACCAACTTGCCGGCCGCCTTGTCCTCAATGTATTCGAAATCCACCTTCCTAAGCTGCCTGGAGGAGAGTGGCAAGCCTAGATATTTCACCGGGAAGGTAGCACGAGTTGCCGGCATGCTCTGAAGAATGTGCCCAAGGTTAAGATGATTGCAACGGATTGGCACGACAGAGCTTTTCTGAAAGTTGGTGCAAAGGCCAGTGACGTCCCCAAAACCTCTCAAGATGGATGCAAGGTTGTCGATGTCCATTTTGATGGGGGCCACAAAAACGGCGGCATCATCCACATATAGGGAGGTTCTCACCATGGGACCTCGCCCACGAATCTTGCGAAGGAGGCCTTTCCGTGTTGCCAAATCTAGAATCTTGTGCAACGGATCAGTCGCGATGACAAAAAGTAATGGGGAAATGGGGTCTCCCTGCCGGAAACCGGCACCGTGCTTAATGGGGGGGGGGGGGATCCCATTTAAGAGAATGCGAGACGAAGACGAGGAAAGCAGCGCTGCAATCCAAGCCCAGAACTTGTCCGGGAACCCCATTCGCTGGAGGAGATCCAAAACGTATTCCCACTTAACAGAGTCAAAGGCCTTTCTTATGTCCAGCTTGAAGAGCAGAGCAGGGGTCTTGCACTTATGTAATCTCCTAGCAAAATTCCGGACACACATGAAGTTGTCATGGATACTGTGTCTCTTGATGAAAGCACTCTGTGCGTTGGAGACAAGGCCATCCATGAGAGGAGCAAGCCGAAGCGACAAGACCTTGGCGATAATTTTGGCGAGAGCATGGATGAGACTAATAGGTCTATAATCAGAGATGCCTTCCGCGCCCTCCTTTTTGGGCAAAAGAACAACATTGGCGGAATTCACCCATTGCAGATTGGAGGTGTGGAGGGAGTCAAAGCGCTGGGTGACCCTCATGACCGTATGCTTGATGATGCCCCAACACTTCTTGAAGAAGATCCCAGTGAAACCGTCTGGACCGGGCGCCTTATCACTAGGCATCTCCTTTATGGCCGCCCAAACCTCATCCTCCGTGATGGTGTTGCCCAGGTCGTGCAAATCATGGGACTCAATCCCAAGCTCTTCCCAGTTGAAGTCTTTGTTGGTACTATTTCCCCTACCCATGACCTTGGAGAAGTGTTCATGGATGATCTTCTCTTTTTCATTGTGCTCAGTCACCCACCCATGTGCGTGTTTAATCCGTGGAATGTGATTCTTCCTTCTTCTGGCATTGATGCGGCGGTGGAAGAATTTAGTGTTTGCATCACCGTGGCTCAAGTTTGCCAACTGAGCACATTGACTCTTTCGAGTTCTCTCAAGAACCGCCAAACTGATCATCCTCCGCTTGAGCCTCGAGCGTATGTCACGTTCCTCAGGAGAAAGGGCCCTCGCCTCTTGCGCAATGTCAAGATGGAGAATCACCAGTAGGGCCGCATGGAGTTGGATCTTAGCCTTGGAGAATAGATTCTTGCTCCATTCAGTAAGCCGGGTTGCGGTTTTTTTGAGCTTGTGGTAAAGGACCTGGTACGGTTCCGAGCACCACCTCAGAGAATCCAGGCAAAGAAGGCGAGAAGTTTTCAAACTTGAAAGATCTTGGCCTTCTAGGCCTTTTGTCATCGGCGAGCAGGAGGGGGCAATGGTCGGAGAGGGAAGACGACAAAGCATGTAGCACATGGGTGTTGAAGGCCATGTCCCACTCCGCATTACAGAAGAAGGAGTCGAGCTTGCAAAGAGTTGGGTTGTCCCGCTCATTACTCCAAGTGAAGCGCCTATTCTGTAGGTAATTTCCTTGAGCTCACAAGATTGTAGGGCAGCCCGGAAGCGATTGATCCTACTCCGGTTAAAATTTCTCTTGTTTTTGTCCCTAGCATGGTAAATTTGGTTAAAATCCCCAAGGGCCAGCCAGGCAATCCCATTGGGTGGCTTGTGGGAGATGAGCTCGGCAAAGAAAGCATCTTTGCAGGCGTGATCAGTTGGCCCATATACTGACGTGACCCAAAAGCAGACGTCGGTCGCATGGATACGGACCATGCCAGAGAGGCAATAAGTCGATGTGGTGATATCTGAGATGTCGAGAACCTTGTCATCCCATAGGAGTAGAATCCCACCCATAGTCCCCAATGTTGGGCGTTGCTCAAAACTTTGAAGTCTGTTGCCACCCAGAAAGGCAGCGACGAATTTGTCAACACTGTCAAGCTTTGTCTCTTGTAGACAGACTAGTTGGAAAGAGGAGGCGGCAAGCGTTGCACTAACTATTGCCTTCCGAGCCGGGCAGTTGAGTCCACGGACATTCCAACTTAAAGTGTTGATGGGTTGTGTCGTTATAGATCACACAAAAAAACATTTGTGGCCTGCCAGGCATAGCAGCCTAATGTAGCAATCAGGACTTGAAGAACAGTTGCAGAGACAACAAGACACTGAAGCAAACGAGATAGTACAGGAAGGAACCACACCCACCCGATACAACACACCCACAGTACACCCAAAATACTGGACCGAACACAACACGGTGCACTAAGGTGCTGGGCTAACATAAGCTCCATTGACACCCTAACATACAGACTCCGGACATCAACCATCCTAAAGAGCTGCACCCCCCAGCTGAGCGAGCTCCAGTGCTCGCTCACCGCCATGGTCAAGCAGGGCGTCCTCGACTCCGTTGACAGCCGGGTCATCAAGATGGAAAAATTCCCTCATGGCCATGATCACCTCTGGAGCTAGTTGGTCCTTGAACTTGGATGTGAACTCATCCAGAGTTGCCTCCGTCACATCCTTGCCATCTCTGGTGATTCCTAGCGTGCTGCAAACCAACTTTTTTGCAACTTTGGCCGCCGGCACAGTAACAGCACTTGCACCAGGATGCTTGATCCTCTGGAGCGAGAGACCACCCTTCATGGAGATTTTCACCCCAGCCAATGTTTTCCGACGAGCCATAGGAGGCCTTGGGGGTGGCGATGGAGTGCGCTGTAGATGGCCGACGCAGATGAGGGGCGGTGTTGGAGAGGACTGGAATCCAGGTGGCCTGGAAGGTGACAGCAGAGGCCTTTGGAGCGAAACTGGAGCGCACAACTGCAGCAGGGGCTGATTCGGCGCCACTTGTAGCAGAGGAGAGCTTGAAGCTTCAGCACGCCGGGATTTGGGGCTGGGCGGCAGTACCGTGGTCGGAGAGAGCGGGGGGGGGGGGGGGGGACACCGGCGGAGTGCGCTCCTCCTGAGAGCGGCGCCGAGCCGAGCGAGGCGAGACATGCCGCACAGGGCTACGGCCGCGTCCATCCGCCTGCTCCGGACCCTGGATGACCATCAGCTCCAAGGCACGGTTCGGCAGCGTGCTACCCGACCCCGAGCCCCGCAAGAGAGCAGGAGCAGCAGCACCCGATGAAGGGGCCTGAACGGGTGCAGGGGCGCCTCCCTCCCGTTGACGGCCACCGGAGCGCTCCCTGGTGCTGTCCTGACCTTCATCACGTTGGTGATCATGTGCGTTGCGAGAGAGCGAGCGCCGCACCCTGGCGCCCCAAGTCTCCTGTGCACAACCGTCGTCACGCCCACGCCTCCCGTCACAGTCGCCTTCGTCGTCACGCCTGTCTGAGCGGCGGACGGCATCGCCCCATGGTTGTTGCCTCTCCCTTGGGATGTATGTGCCATCAACCCACTTGCGGTACCAGGTAAACTCATGGACGTCCGGTGGCGGCGGGTTGTCGTCGTCGTCGCCAGCCTTGGAGTGGTCCTCATGGAGGTCGAGGTGGATGATGACGCGATGTCGAAGCCCACGCCGCCCACGACGGCGGTGGCCACGCGCTGGCAGGGTCAGCCATTTGACCTTGGGGATGGCGTTGGGGTCGGCCGTCCATGCCCAGAGGGCCAAGTCCTCATGTCCTCCTTCCGTAGGGAGCGCGGCTCGATGTAGTCGAGGGAGCAGCCGCGGCCGATGAGGAAGGTGGCGATGTAGTTGTTCCATCCGTGGAGCGGGACGCCCTCCAAGCAGAGGCGGACGTGGTGGAGTTGGTCCTCGTTGTCGCCGTGCGCCTCGAGCCGCCACTCCCTGACATAGATGAGGTGGCCGGCGCCAGAGAGATGGCCGCGGGACACCGCAAGAGCACAGTGGTGCTGGTGCATGAAGCGGACGAAGAACTGCTCGGGGTAGTGCTCGACGACCTCGACGTCGGCCCGTCGTGCGCCCAAGGCCGTCGCCAGTTCGGCGGCCACCTGCTGGCAGGAGATGCCCTGCCTAGCGCCTTCAAGCCAGGCAACTGCCCCATTGGTGGAGAGGATATCAGCCTCAGCCTGCATCTCGGGTGTCGCAGGGACGACGACGTAGTCCACCGCCGGACGGAGTGACGCCTCACCCATGCGAGGACCTCTTGCAGGAGGGGCGGCAGGAGGCGGCATCGCGCGCAGGGGAGACTCCCAGCCGCGAACAGGGCGAGGAGGCGCAAACTGGACGGTAGCAGCAGGCCGAGGGAGAGGGGGTGGAGGCACGCCGTTGCTGTCTAGCAGGCTTAATGGCATCCACTGGTTCCTACAGCCACGCGATTTATGGCCGTTTTGAAGGCAGCGGGAGCACCGCAGCGGGTCATAGCAAGCCTCCGCCCTATGCCCGCGGTGGAGGCACCTACAGCACCGGCCTAGGAGCCATCGGCATCACCTTCAAAAAGCTAGTTTTTAACATCTGGGGGGTGAAGGTGGCATGTAAGCCAGTCCCTTGGGAGGGAGGGAACCTCATGTAGCTTGAGCGCGCCTCTTTGGTTAAGTTTGTGCTTCTGGCGCAAGCTATCTACCATGTGATGCTGCTCATCTTCCCTCTGGGTTTCTTTGACGCCTTCGACGGGAACGTCTCATCCTAATAAACAAATATCATCGGAAAGACAGAAAAAATCCAGAAAAAATGCGTACATTAGTGTCAAATATAGAACTTGAACCCAGCGAGATGGTTCTAGCACACGAATTCCACCCATCTGAGTTACGCTCAACTCGTCCATGTTCAGTTCAGCTGGGAAGTCTCTTTCGCGAGTGACGTGCCTCTTTATTCCCACCGGAAAACGTGCCTGCAGCGGCCTCACAGCACATCGACTATCAAGCAATCCACGGTGACCCCTCCCAAATCCGGCATGTCGCCTAACCAGTTCCGGGGACGAGTCCGATGGGAATCACTTCCATTTCGGGCAAGCA
Organism: Thinopyrum elongatum; assembly: GCA_011799875.1. Lineage (NCBI taxonomy): Eukaryota > Viridiplantae > Streptophyta > Magnoliopsida > Poales > Poaceae > Thinopyrum > Thinopyrum elongatum. The sequence goes on along the minus strand of CM022299.1, from coordinate 333,860,588 downwards.
GCAAGTGGCGAGGAGGCGCCGCATGTGCGTGATTGAAACGACTCGGCCCCGTCTATCGACTCGATCCTTCCATCGCCAACTGAAAGCGAGAGCGCACATTCACTCGGATGATGAGACGAGATCTATCATCTCCTCTGATAGGTTTTGTCTTTGGTGGACGCGACGGGGTTACAGCTGTACGTGTCCTTGGTCACCATCGAGTGTGCAATGCAACAGTGAGGCGAAAGTGGAACAGGAAAGAATGTGCTCAAGTTTCTTCTTCTAGTTAACCCGAGTACCCGACTGTAGACTCGTAGCACTTGCGATCCATCGTTTTGGGGTTGGTTTACTCATGCGCTCGCCCTCCCCAAATGGAAGCACATCGAAATAAAGCTAAAGCAGGCCTGCCCTCCTCCAAACATGGCAATGTTGCATATGCCAAGCCAACAGCAATTTAGGGGCACGTGGCTCTAATCTAATACACTGCACATGCCTTCTCTACGTGTATTACCAATGCCGCCCTCGGCGCGCCTATATAAACACCGACGCCTTCCAATCGATCAAAATTCAAACACTCGTCTCTGCCCTGCTCAGCCTCAGCTTCTGGGAGGACAACACTCGACTCCTCTGTTGTTCCCGAGAGAGAGAGAGAGAGAGAGAGAGAGAGAGAGAGAAACTGACTAGGATGGCCAGGATGGTGTGCGGCCGCGCCGGCGAGCCGGCGGTGCGCAAGGGTCCGTGGACGCTGGAGGAGGACCTCATCCTCGTCGGATACATCTCCCAGCACGGGGAAGGCTCTTGGGACAACCTCGCACACTCTGCTGGTAAGTAAGACCCGATCAAGATCAATTGCCAAAATTTGTAATGCGTTGCTGCGAGTTGAATCTCGAAGCTTACAGAGATTTTTTTTTCGTCTTTGTGATGATGTGTCAATTCGAGCAGGTTTGAACAGGAACGGGAAGAGCTGCAGGCTGCGGTGGCTCAACTACCTCAGGCCGGGGCTGCGGCGCGGCAGCATCTCGCCGGAGGAGGACATGGTCATCCGGGAGCTCCACTCGAGGTTGGGGAACAAGTGGGCCGAGATCGCCAAGCACCTCCCCGGCCGGACCGACAACGAGGTCAAGAACTACTGGAGGACCAGGGTACACAAGAAGGCGCCACACCAGAACCAGCTTCGAGCGCAGCCGTGCCTTGCCACGAGCGAGGCGACATCGTCTGTGTCGGCGTCGATGAGCCACACCAGCTCCACCGTCGGAGACGAGTACACGCAGACGAGCTTCCCTTATCCCGAGCTGAGCTGGGTCGCCGCCGACCACCCCGAAATGGTCGATGTGGGCGCGTCGGCGATGCGGTTCTTCCCGTCTGAGTTCGGCGGTAACTTTTGGAACGCCCAACACAATTTCTGGGAGACTCTCCCGCTTTCAGACCCAGTGTACGAAGGACTGTAGACTCGGCACGCTGCTGCAAGCAACTAGCTAGAGACACATAAAACTACTCTTAGTCTGCACTTCACTTGGATGGATGCTAGTACTACTACTATGTTTATTTGACGGAGAAACGACACTTGATCAATTATGCATCGTGCAAGCAAGGCAGTAGTGTATTTACAAGAAGTTGTGCTGTAAACTGGTAGATGAATCATGGTTGTTTCGATGAGTGAGCAGGTGGACGTCCTAGCAAATGCATGTGCAATTTTAATTTCGGCAAAGCACGATCAGCGGTTTGTAACGTGCTCTCAAGCCAGAAATTTGGCGACTTCCTCGTTGCACCCTCGTGTCCACTTTCTCATTTCATGCTAACTACACACTACTTAGCCTGCACAGCACATGACATCCAAGTCAGGAGCAAATTAAAGAGCCTTCCCACCTAGTCCTATCCTTTTTCTTAAGAAAATCAATATCCACATTTCTTGTGGCGGGACTTCGAGCATCTACGGCTGGGCTCCTCTATGTTCGGGCGAACAGTCTGGTCAGTCAGAAAATCGCGACCCAGCTATCCCATATCCAGCCCATATCCGGGATGCCTGGATACGCCCGAGCGCGTCCGCCACATTGGATCCGACAGACATGACTCATCACAAATTTAATCAAATCCCCAGGCCTAGCCCGACCAACCCTTTTCCTCTCCTCTTTTCTCCCTCGTCGGCGCCGCCCCTCCTCTAGCTGCGTCGTCACCCTAGCTCCACCACCGTGCCAACCCCTCACCGCCGCCACCACCGCCATAAACTCCTCCTTGCCAGTCTCACCGCCCCGTACGCCGTTGGGGTACGTCCGACTCTTCTCATATTACACCTTGCGTTCTGTGTATTCGACAAATTTTTCGAGCAGTTTTCTTTTTCTTTTGTAGGCAAAACGATGGATGTGGAGGGTTCATCGGATGAGGAGTATCAAGACAAGGAGCTTGATGAGTTAATTCAAAAGCACTTCTTTGATTTGGACGACGAATCTGCTGAGATGATGATGATGATGAGCATCCAGAACGAATGAAGAGGGAAGTGGAGCACATTCTAAACTATAAGGTTTTGATCAAAGCAAGGAGAGTTTTCAACCGGGGTAGGGTCGCTGGCGCACGACTCCTCTACAAGGACTACTTTACCCTAGACAAACATTCCCTGGAACATTTTTCGTTGACGCTCATGTGTGCTCAGACTTTCTTCTTGCGCATGGTGGAGGGAGTGGAGGCACCCGATCCCTACTTTAGGCTCAAGAATGATTGTTGCGGAAAACACTCATTCTCTCCTTTGCAAAAATGCACGGCTGCACTGAGAGTGCTTACATTAGGTACCGCTGCCGATGCCGTTGGTGAGATGGTCCGAATGGGAGAGAGCACATGCCTTGGTACCACTGTGAGATTTGCATGCGCCGTGGGGAAGGTGTTTGGAGCAAAGTATATGAGAGAACCAACTTTGCAAGGTACAGAAAGTTCGATGGCTATTGGAGCGGTAAGAAGTTTTCCATTTATGCCAAGTCAGTTGATTGCATAGATTGGCAATGAAAAAACTGCCTCAAAGGTTTGTGCGGGATGTACCAAGGTCACAACAAAGAGGCCACCGTCATACTAGAAGCAGTGGCATCAAGGGACTTGGGACTTTGTGACGGGGAAGCACCGCCGTGCAACTACACCGTCAATGGACACAACTACAACATGTTGTACTACCTTGCCAACGGTATCTATACTCAGTGGGCGGCGTTAGCAAAGACCATATCTGATCCCCATGGCAAAAAACAAAGCCACTTTGCAATAATGCAAGAAGCAACCAGGAAGGATGTGGATAGAGCATTCAGATTGCTCCAAGCTTGTTGGGGTATTGTTCGTGAAGCTGCACTGATGTAGGAATCAGAGACTTTGTGTCATTGATGACATGTTGTGTCATTTTGCACAATATGATTGTCGAGGAAGAGGGTGAGGGGGCAGCCCAAACTCATGACTTTGAGAAGCTCGGAGTACAAGTCCACATCCCAAAACAAGATGCAGGTCTCATATTCTGGATTTTCTGGAGATGCATCAGAATCTTCGAAATCAACAGGTGTACGTCCAACTACTGAATGGTTTTGTGGAGCATATGTGGAACCACAATGAAAACCAATGAGTTTAATGTTTGAATTGTGCACTTCAAATAAATTTTATGTTTGAACTATGTATGTTCGCTATGAACAAATATTATTTACGTGTGATATTCATGTGTATGATCGATGTGCATGAGTTTGCATGTATTTGAGGTTTTGATATGTGGAGTGTGGTTGTACAATAGGATATTTGAGGTCCGTCTGGTGCTGTCAAGGGTCGTGTTCGGGTGCGTCTGCAAATGTTTAGGGGGGAAAATTTGCCAAGTCTGGTTGTAGATGCTCTTAGGGCATCTCCAACACGGACCCGCAAGCATCCGGACTGAGCTGCTCGGATGCCTCAAACCATCTAACGTGGTACGCCATCAGTCGGCGGAAGTGTCCGGTTGTCCGAAATCCTGCAAACTGGATGCAAACCAGGGAGCTCTATGGGCGTCCGAACCGCCGCCACATACGCGTCCGACACCCCAGTTGATGGTGTCCTGGATTTGGGGGTGCACACGACTTCGGCTTGCCATTCATGGGCCGGGCCGAGGACCCACTGGCAGCTGAAGAATGGGCCATGCAAGCCATGGCCCCGGCATACTCAAGATGGAATCCTCCGAAGACTTGGCGTACACTTCAAGGCGTATTCAAATGATCGACATGTTATCGTTGTAGCTGACATACTTGTAACCCTAGATACCCCTGGTGCCTATATAAGCCAAGGGGTTTAGTCTATAGAGGCAAGTTTTACGGTTTTTAGAGGTTAGAACTCATTCATACGATCTTGAGGTAGATCATCCTGTACCCCATCCACAATCAATACAATACAAGAAGGACGTAGGGTTTTTCCTCTTCGTGAGGGCTCAAACATGGGTGATTATTGTATCCCTTTTTCTTTCTGTTACCATCGTGCCAAGATCACCAGATCGGGACCCCCTACCTGAGATCCGTCGGTTTAGCACCGACATTGGTGGCCCATGCAGGTCCCGCTGTGTGGTCACGAAGGAACGATGGAAGCATCTTTTAGCGATCAGATCCATGTTGGCGTTCCCATCACGCCAGAAACTCAAAACCTTGGTTCAACCGAGGCTCAGGAGCGCTTTGAAACTCCTACCCACCATCAGGACTTGAAGCCCGATGAATCAGATCTGGGGATCGAACCCCCCGTTGCGTCTTCGGATCCAGCCGATGATCTTCAGACGATCACCACCCAAAAGACAATTCTATGCTCGAGGGTCATGGCCACAACTGGTCGGACCAAGCCTGGAGCTCGGATCCGAATTCTCACCTACACAACTCGATTAAGTTTCGCACATTCCTTCCCAAGGGCTTATTGAAGCCATCCTCGAGAGGATTTTCTCGGGAGACCGATGTCAGATTGGACTGGAATAAAAAAATCTCCCACCCACCCCCACGTCGGGTACTGCCCCGATAACTTAGGACCGACCGACGTCTGGCACCTGGCTTATGTCACATAAAAACCTAAAGAGGCAGTCCAACGGTTTTGGATGAGATTCTTGTTCATAAAAAATAAGATCCCAGATTGCTGTGACGTGGAGGCTTTAGCAACATTCCGCTTCAATTGCCACGAAGAAGGCATCTCTAACATCTTGGCATGAAGATGCGTTAGAATGTTCCCCGAGCTATTTGACATCGTATTAGGATACTGCGCCATGGAAGATGCCTGGCTAGCAGAAAAAGAACAAAGGGATTCGATCCGGGGTCTATTAGATTCCAGTAACAACAGGCACACGCGTCTCAGCCGACGCCAAAAACGCTCTAGAGCTGACAATCAAGTCAATCAGCTTGCACGAAAGTAGAAGAAGCTGGAGCAAGGGCCCAAATTTGCACTAGACATGTTCTTGGATGAACCATGCACAATCCACTCTGTCTCGTTGAATACAAACGGAACCCACAAGCTTCGAGCATGTTGGGTCGTCAGACAAGTGGCAAAAGGAGGGATAACCTCCTAGACAACCTCAGAACCCAGAAAGGCCGAGGAAACATACCAAGCTAGGAGGAACAGTAGTCCAACAAGCATGAGATCTTAATGATCCATGAGACTCACCCATCAAGGAACTAGGGGAAAAGAGCTCTCTGAGAAACCACATTAGCCACATGATAACCTCGGACAGCAGGTGGTTGGACACCCCGATCACCCTTTGGGCAGGATAATCAGCCAACATCCAACCCCAGCTGAGGTGTCATGGCCCTAGTCTTTGTTGGGAAACGTAGTGAAAACAAAAAAATGCACCTACGATCACCCAAGATCAATATGAAGATGCATAACGGGTTGGGATCACGATTGTTACCGTCACCGAGTTGCAAGGGAAAAAGAATGTGTAGGTATTGATCGTACTTGGAGTCCCTCAAACCTTCGATGAACAATCCCTCGTACCTCCCACGAACAGTCCCTCGAACCGAAGACCGAAAGCACGGCCTCTCTACTTGGTTGCAAGCGTGCAACCTTCATGATCCGGTAGTGCTTCGCCGTCCAGAGCTAATCATCGCCGGAGAATTAGAGGGAGGAGATTAGAGCCACACTGGGCTTCTAATTATGAGGACAATAGGATTAGCCTAACTCTTATTAGTCAACTAGGACCAACTAGAACTAGACCTAGAAGAACTAGAGGAGGCTCCAAAACTTGTATGTCCAAAGGGTGGAAATCCTCTAGTATATATAGGTTGGAGGGGAGAGGAGGGGTTCCACAAGGGTAGGGAAAGTACCTGCCCTTTGGCCGGCCAAGGGAGGAGGAGTTGGACTCCTGCCCCACTTCAATTCGGCCCCCTTCCTTAGCGAAGGGAGGCACTTTCCCACTTGGGCCTTTTTGGCCTTCCACCTCTTCGCCTTTTTAGGCTCGTTGATATTTAAATTAAATATAAATTTTTCTAAATACTTCTAGACCATTTTATATATTTTAACATCTCTGGAACAATTTTCCACCCATATACTCCCTCCGTTCCTTGATATAAGGTGTATAGATGTTTGAGAAAAAACCCGAAATATAAGGTGTATTGCGTTGCACCACTCGTTTGGATATTTTTTTTAGGGATTTGATTACATTTCCTTATATCAGGCAAGCTCCTCTATTTTCTCATGACAATTAGCCAGGTGTAATCTCGCCCAAAACTTGTGAAAATTTCCCTCCACATGCGTTCTTTAATTTCCGTGCCAAGAACTATACACCCTATATTTAGGAACGGAGGGAGTATAATTTATTGGTAATACCCGGTATTACCCAATACTCACCGAAACCCTTCTGGTGACCCCAAAACGCTTCCAGATCCTCTCGGAACTATTCAAAATATTCATGAAATAATTACACAAATATATTCTCATGACTCCCATCCTACTAACATTCAGAAGATCATGATTGCCTTAAGCTTGTGACCCCGTAGGTTCGTAACTCACAGACATGGACGAAACCGTTCGTTCAATGACCGACAGCGGGACCATGGGCGTCCATATTGGTCCCTGTGAGTACACGAATGATATTCGAGTGAACCTTTGGATATCATTGGATGTTTCCTTTGCTTCGTGATACTTCAAAAAACCCGGGATGCATCGATATCCTCCTGAGTCGTCACCATGCTCACTATACCGAAATCCTCGTTACCGGTTTTGTTCGTCTTTCTCGTTATTATGCTCTTGCATCCCCGTGACAAAGTCACGTGTGTCTGGCCAGATCATGATTGATGCCATCACACCGAGAGGGCCCTAAGAATATCTCTCTATCATCGGAGGAGCAAATCCCAATCTTGATCTATCTAGTCACTTGTGAAACTTTCCGATGAACCTGTAAGTTGTCGTTATGATCACCGTGTTACAGGTGACGTTTGAGCAACCCCGAAGCCCATCTTATGGTAAGTAGTGACCATGATACTCTCATGGTCTAAGGAGCAATATCACATGTTAACACTCTGTGTTATTACAATCAAATGCAGACGATATTAACTCAATTCATAACAAACAAGATTGGGTCGATTCAATATGATCGTTCTTCCAACGTCACAATCTCAATGTTGTTTTAGGACTATCATTACACTTAACGATATCCTAATATCTGAAAAATGTGATCACCAACAACACTTGAGCTAGTCTTAGAGACGAGACTAGGAACCTTTTATTTATCGTTTATCATTCCACACATGCATATGAGTTTTCCACCGAATCGCATATTACATGATCATAGCAGTTATAGCATAGAATATAAAATCTTAACTATGAATATGGAAATATAATAATACAAATATTATTGCCTCTAGGGCATATTTCCAACAGTCTCCCACTTGCACTAAAGTCAATAATCTAGTTAGCACTTTTAACTTTTACACCAATGGCAATCCGGTGTCAGCCCATGCTTTGATTGTGGTATAGATTTCGTCCTATGGAATTTGACCAAGTTCAGATCCGTGTGTATCATTTGCATTTAAATGCATCCGTCATGCTTTCACTTAAATTCATAATTTGTGTGAAACAAGCTTAGTATATATTGAATCACCGTTAAGGCCTTTGATTCTTTAGATTGAGCTATAGAACCACTATTTGATAACAGTGTTCTATTTGTACAATCATCTAGAAACCATACCAAGTTCATAAGTGAACCTTTGATTCATCACCCTCTATTGTTGCTTCTAAAGCGACAATATACTTAGCTTTCTGTTATAGAATTCACCACAGTAACTTTCTTGGACCAATTCCAATTTACTGTGCCACCGTAAATCATTTAATTTAAATCAAAATTTGCTTGGAGCACCAATTGAAGATTTTGTCGATGTACTACTTACATCAATCATATATTGATGTTACTCCTGACAGCAATCTCTTCATTCTCTCTATATGTGAGAAACATGTCGTTTAATATTTAACAATATTTTCGCTGGTGGGTTCTTCCGGGCGTGTTGGGCAACCATCAAGGAGGATGTGATGGAAGTATTTCACAAATTTCATAACCTCGCTGTCGGTGACTTCAAGGCAATTAACAAGGCGCTGATCATTCTGCTGCCAAAAAAGAATGGGGCAACCAAAGTGGGAGATTACAGACCCATCAATCTAATCCACTCCATGGCCAAGCTGATCGCAAAGGTGCTATCCATTAGGCTGGCCAGCATGATTGATCAGATCATTTTGTTGGCGCAAAGTGCATTTTAGAAAAAGAAGGGGATACATGACAGCTACCTATATGTGCACAACACTGTTAAGCATTTGCACAGGAGGAACAAGTCTGCACTTTTGTTGAAGTTGGACATTGCCAGAGCTTTTGACAACATGTCTTGGGCGTACTTGATGGAGCTGATGCAGCGGTTAGGATTTTCGGCAAGGTGGCAGGATTGAATTTCTATGCTCTTGTCGACATCGACATCCTCCTGTCTGCTCAACGGCGTCGAGGGCAAAAGCATATTTCATAGAAGAGGACTATGTCAGGGCGACCCGCTATCGCCGCTCCTCTTCATCATGGCCACTAACCCTCTGCACCGGCTAATCGACACTGCAGAACGCGCGGCCATGCTCCAGCCGATGCCCATCGGCGACGCTCGCCTGCGCGTCAGCCTATAGGCAGACGATGTCGTGGTCTTCGCCAACCCAATAAGGGAAGAGATGGACACGATCATTAGGCTGCTACAGAGCTTCGACAAGGCATCTGGCCTGGTGCTCAACCCCACCAAGTCGTCAGTGGTGCCAATGCGCTGCAGCAACATCGATCTGCAACACGTCCTGCATAGTTTTGGAGGGCAGATATTTAGCTTCCCGATCCGCTACCTGGGGATCCCAATCATGCTTGCCAGGATTCAGCTAGTTCATCTACAATTCATCCTTGACCGGACTAGAGCTAGACTAGCAGGGTGGAAGGGCCTTCTCATGCCAATCTCGGGCCGCCGAGTGCATGTCAGGATCGTGCACTCGGTGCTCCCGGCGTTCGCGCTCACTGTGCTGCGAGCGCTGAAAAAATTCCTCAAGGACGTGGACAAGGTGCTATAGCAGACTTGGACTAGCGACACATTTCTCCATATATGAAATTCAATTCACCCGTTATTCGCAAGAAATTTCTTTAGGCGCGGGACGAGGAGGTGTCAGGAGGGAAGTGCAAGGTCAACTTGGAAGTGGTGGCGTCTCTGATCGACCGTGGGGGGCTTGGCATCCCGGACCTGGAGCGGTTCATGCACGCTAAGGCTACGGTGGCGATGGCTGGAACCGAAGCACCCAGAGAGGCCCTGGGTGAGCTTCGGCGCCCCTTGCAATGCAAAGGACTGTGCCCTGTTTGCATTGGCAACATCCATCACCATCCGTGCCGGCGAGACGACGTAGTTCTGGCACAACTGCTGGCTTGGTGATCATCCATTATGCCTGGATTACTCAACCCTGTTCTACCACTCTGTCCACAAAAGCAGAACAGTCAAGGCGGCGCTGCAAGGGGATCAGTGGATACAGGACCTGCGACACGGCAACACCGACGACATCATACATCAGTATGTATACCTCATGCGAGTGATTACTGTTATTGGGATCTTGTTGGAAGAAGGTGTGCCGAACGAAATCGTGTGGACAGCGGGAGGCGGAACTGAATACTCTACGCGATCTGCGTATGGTCTTCAGTTTGCGGACAAGCCAAGGACCGACCTCAAGTCACTGGTTTGGAAGGTGTGGGTGCCGGGACGCGCCAAGATGGTAAGCTGGCTGCTGCACCATGATCGTCTATGGTGCAATGACCGCCTGCAACAATGAGGATGTGAGAACAGGTACTTTTGCGCTCTCTGCAACAAAAACATGGAGTCATCCATCCACCTATTCTGGGAATGCTCATTCGCCAATACCATTTGGGCTGCCATGGAAACATGGTTGGGGTGCTGTGCACTTGCCCCGGAGGTGCGGCGGCAGGGAGGGACAACGACTCAGATCATCGCAGAGATGGTCACCAGCGCAACACCAAGATCAAGAAAGGGTGTGCACTCGGTCACGGCCATGACCTTATAGCACATATGGCTGGAGAGAAATGCTTGCACTTTTCACGCAAAAATACCTCGCACTAAAGATGTCCTCGCAACAATCAGAAGTGACATAGAGCAGTGGCGGCTCATCGGTGCAAAATGCTTAGCGACCCCTTTCGGGGATCAGCCAGGAGAGATAGGTTAGTAGGAGCAACAGGGAGGACCTTGTAGTTATCCCTCCAAAAGAGTTGTATGGCTTTGTACCTCTTCGGGCACTTGACCAAAAACTTTTGCAATCCCTTTCTGCTCAACCTATGAAAAGCCAGTCAACACTGGATCTTTCAGAAAAAAATTGTCCTATGATCAACAATTTGACCATTCTGGTAACTTTAGTCACAACTTACTTGGAGTACTTGGACATATCTGGTTATTTACATATCATGGAATTAACACAAGTGTGATTGAAATCATGTATTTCACTCATCACTGTTTCAACATACTGATTCTTGCTAAGAACTCCTTCCATGTGACTTTGCCAAGAAACTCTTCTTCACATTTTTCATACTAAAGTCTTTTAGTACTTTGTCAATATGTATTTTTGGCTAAGCCCTGATTAGACACTACTATCTCCATAGATTATAATGCCAAATACAAGGACCATATTGCCTAAGTACTTTACTAAAAAACTAGTTTCAATAAAGTCTTAATCTGTGTCAAGAAATTTATATAATTTCCAGTCAACAATGCGTCATGCACACATAGTGTTCAGAAAATATATCATGCTCCCACTCACTTTCTGGTAGATACAAGCATCTTTGCTTCTATCGATGAAATCGTATTATTTCATCGGTTCATCAAAACAAATATTCCAACTCCACTATGCTTGCTTCAGATCATTACAGGATCTCTTGAAGTTTGCACACTTACTAGCATCCTCTAGATCGAGAAAATTGCCTTGGACCGTATCAAATGTACAATCTTGGTTCTATTTCCATCTCATAGGAATCATTTTGACATCCATCTGTTATAACTCATAACTAAAATATTTAGTAATTGCTAGTTTAATCCTAAGTGACTTTAAGTATTATTATGATGAGACAATCTCATCATAATCAACTCCTTGATCTTGTCATAAACTATTTGCAACAAGTCAAGAATTATAAAACATTTTTATTTTGTCAATCCATAGATCCATCACTACACATTAGACTTTAAGTCTTTCAGAGAGTTTATCAAGTTCTAAACTTGGATTGTGTGTATGGATACTATCTTGGATTATTTTGGCTTATAGCCAATTCCGGAGTCAGGGCCCATCAATGCTTCTCTGTGTATTTATAGGCTCATTGTTTGTTACAACAATATTTCGCCTCCACACCACGCAGGTCTGCATGAATTTTCCCAATCTATATAGTTCAGTTGCAAGTTCAACCGAAATTACTACATCTTATGTAGAGGCTTCTGTATCAGTCGAAGTATGAAATACTAGAACCAATTCTAGTGTTTATTTTTTGACATGATTACAAAGATTCTATAATCTTATCGAGTTGCACTGTCCTCCCACTCACTATTTTGCAGAAAACTTTTTCTTCAAAGTTACCGCACTCTCTAGCAAAACACTTTGCCTTGAAGTAGAGATAGAGGAATACCCAATCATATGGGATAACCTACAAAGTAGCACTTATTTCAAAAATTTGGTGGCGCCCTTTTAGTGTAAAAGTTACAATCTCTAAAGCATCACATTAAAAAGTATATTGGCAAAATTATTAATGTCATCTTTGATCGCACCATGTCATACATAGCTTGATTACATCTTCTCAAAACACTCTACTCTTAGTAGTGTTTCTATTAGGTGCAGCTATAAATTCTTTATAGCTCATCAGACATTCGCTAAATTTGTAACTCAAACATTCTTTTCTGCAATCCAATTGTAGAAACATAATTTTCTCATTACAATAATTTCTACTTCATTCTAACTTTCTTTAAACATTTCAAAAGATCCAGATTTATGTCTCAATTAGTAAATATAAATATCTACTTGAGTTGTCGGAGTAAATGACCACGGGTAGCCCCATCAGCTCCCTCTGGTATTTCAAGACATCGGGGCAGGCTGCGCGCCTCAAACATCAAGGACAAAGGGCCGCCTTCTTAAGGCCGGCTGGTCCAAGCAACCGGTTGCTAGGAGGCGGCGGAGTCCACAAGACGGCCATGAAGTGGGCCGACTCCTAGCAGGCAGCCTCCTGGGAAGCCGAGTCCCACAAGGCGGCCCCTCGCGCCCTCAAAGTCAGCGCCAACATAAACATGATGAGACAGGGCATGGCTACAGTACATGCCTGCCACCCCCGAATCCAGGGCAGAACGTGGCCACAGTACAGCGTACCAAGCAGGCATCCTGCGCCCAACACAGGACTGTTGCCATGCCCTCATGACATCACCCATGGCAGAGGAGCCATGCCCCCGCGACGGGCGGCTAGTACGGCCCATAGGCGGCGGGCCCTACCTGTCCGTGACAAGCCAGAAGGCGGCGAGCCCAGACCAGTCGGCTCAGTGGGATGTCGGCCCCTAGCAGGCGGCCCTCCTCCTCCCTTGAAGTGCGTGCGCCATTAACCAGATACGACGGGGTATGGCTACAGTGAGCCCCCGCTAGGCGACGGGATTGTATCCATGCTCCCCCTGACGAGGCCTTTGTCATCAGAAGCAAAGTTACAGCATAAAGCAGTCAATGCGGCCCATAGATGGCGGGACCCACCTGTCGGCTGAGATCACGGCAGTCGGCGGACCCACCAGGCGGCGGGCCCCGGCGGTCGGCGGAGAAGCCGGCGACCAGTGACGCTGACTGCCGGGCCCCGCATGTGGCCAGATTACCGTTGTACCCCTGGGGGGTAGGCTTATATAAACCCCCAGGTCACCCCATGCAAGGGGTTGGCACTTTGGCAGATGCCTCGTCGAGCACCCACAACACCATACACACACGCGCAGAGAGAGTGGAGTAGAGCTAGCCTTGCCCTTCTTCCTCCTCTAGCCAAACAGCTCAAAAAGCAAGCTTGTAGCTACCTGTTGAGATAGTGATCATGCGGAGACCCCGCAGAGCAGGACTAGGGGTGTTATCTCCTAGGAGAGCCCCGAACCTGGGTAAGATTCGCAAGCGTACGCGGTCTCGCTCACTCCCGCTTCTAGAGCCTGGCGACGTACTTTTGTCCCCATCCATGATAAGCCACCCCCTGGCATATGTCGCACGGTATCCCCGACATTTGGCGCCCACCGTGGGGCTAGGTGCACCGTCGTCCGGAAACATGATCTGGACGGGAACCCTCTTCCTCCCTGGCGAGCGCAGCCAGCCCGGCACGCCCGACAGCGTTTGCGCCGACACACTGCACATCGTGGAAGTTGTATGCACCGCAAGCAGCCTCGCTGATCTCATCGGCGGGATCCGCCTCTTCGACGAGCCCGCACTCGACGCGGGCGCAGCTAGCTCCAAGAGCTGCCTCGTCGATCTCCTCGGCAAGCTTCGCATCGCCGACGAGATGGTCTCCGACCCAGAGTCCGTTGGCTCCACCGACCAGCTCGTCGACATGGTCATCGACACCGATGTCGCGCTTCCTGATGCCTTCCCCGGTGACGTGGTGATCTTCGACGACCCACTTCCTGCTGCAGACAGCAGCGCCAGCACCAGCACCATCACTGAGGTGCTGGTCATCAGCCACGATGGAACCTCCGACCAGTCCGGCCAGGACCCGTTGTAGGTGGCAATGCGGGACCTATCCGCTCCCGTAGCGCCCGGTGCGAGCGGTGAAACGCTGGAAGCATGCCGTATCGCACTTCTCGACAGCGCCAACAAGTTGGCGGCCATGAGAGGCCTCACTGAGGCTTACAACCGCGAGATCGACCGCGCCGTCAGTGGCACACCGGCTGCTGGCGAACCTAGCCGCGTGGGCACGGTCCGGCAGCGCGGCGCCGCCATCGCCAGCATGTTGGGGGCCGACCGCCCGGTCTACGCCACGCGCATGGAGAACTTGCGCGCCGCCCAGGCAGCGGCAGACGAGCTGGACCGCCTGGAGGGCGACGAGCATCGCTGCATGACGCAGCGCGTCCAGCAGCTCATCGAAGCGGCCACCGCACAGCAAGAAGCTGGCCGCCGCATGGTGGAACTCGGCCTACAGGCTGGGAACCTTCCCCCTCGCCGAGAGCACGGCGCGACCTCCCAGACGCCGACAGCCGGCGCGACCTCCCAGACGCCGACAGCCGGCGCCCGCGACCGAGGAGACCCAGAGCCGGTTGCTAGCCGCAGCCGCACCCGCATCTCCATCGAGCGCAACCTAGACGGCCGCCCACGAGCAGTAGAACGGCGGGACGGTCGTCAGCCCCCTCCCCCGCGCAGGGAGAGGCGCGCCTCTCCGCCGCCTGTTGAGCATCCGACTCTCGGGCGCCGGCTGGGCCCCCGCGAAGGAGTCGGAGAGAACGACGCCCGCAACCGGATCGACCGCTTGGCTCGGTCCCTGGCGTTGGAAGAAGAAGATGCAATTGGCCCGCCTTATTTCGGCCCTCGCATTTCCGACGAGCCCTTCCCCAAAGGGTTCTCGCTCCCTCGGGACACTCCTAAGTACAACGGCTCTGTGAAGCCGGAAGATTGGCTGGAAGACTACTCCACCGCCGTCAACATAGCGAAGGGCAACAAGCGTGTCGCCATGAAGTATGTTCCGCTCATGCTCCACGGCACGGCCCGGACATGGCTGAACAGCCTCAAGCCCTACAGCGTCAACAGCTGGCTAGACTTCACCGAAGTTTTCATCCGCAACTTCACCAACACCTACAAGCGTCCGCCCAAGCCTCGCCAGCTCTCCCTGTGCATCCAAGGCCCGATCGAGTCCACTCGCGAATACTTAACGCGGTGGGCCGAGCTGCGCAACTCCTGCGAAGGGGTTCATGAGGTGCAAGCCATTGAATACTTCACTACCGGGTGCCGAGAGGGCACCCTACTCAAGCACCGGCTCCTCTGCAATGAGCCAGCCATGTTCGACGAGCTGCTAATCATAGCGGACAAGTAAGCCACTGCCGACTCCTCCATGAAGTCGGAACTCCGAGTGGATGCGTCAGGAAAGATGCTCCCTCCGGCCCCTCAGACACCGGCTGGTGATTCCAGTCGGCGCCAACAGTCAAACGACAATAAGCGCAAGGCCCCGCAGCCGGCTGCTACTAGCCGGCAGGTGGCGATAGTCGAAGACCAGCAGCCAGAGGAGCAGCCCGGCCCCAAATGCCAGAAGGGCGGTAGGCCTGCCTGGTTGCCCGCCTTCTCGTTTGAGCAAACCCTCGACTCTCCCTGCAAGTTCCGCAGCGGCGCGAAGCCATCCAACCACACCACCCGGAAGTGCCACTGGCTCACTCGCATCGCCAGAGGCGAAGGAATGCCTCCGCCGCCTGCTGGCCCGCCGCCTCCGCCTCCCCAGCAGTCGGCGGTCCGACCAGTCGGCGCGATACAAGATGAGTTTCCTGAAGAGCATGGACCTTACGTCGTCTTCACCAGCGTGACTGACGACAGGCACAACCGGCGTCAACAGCGCCGAGAAGTGAATATTGTCGCCTCTGAAGCCCCAGAGTTCATGCACTGGTCGGAGAAGCCGATCAGTTGGAGCCGAGCTGACCACCCGGAGGTGATGCCTTCTCCGGGTTCCTATGCCCTGGTGCTGGATGCCACCTTTGCAACAGAGAGGCGAGCTGCTCGTTTCTCCCGAATTCTGATAGACGGCGGTAGCATCATCAACATCCTCTACCGCGACACCATGGAGAAGTTGTGCATCAAAGAGAAACAGCTCCAGCCCAGCCGGACTGTCTTCCATGGCATTGTGCCTGGCCTATCCTGCTCACCAATCGGCAAGATCAAGATAGATGTCCTCTTCAGAGACAAGGATCACTTCCGCCGAGAGCCAATCTGGTTCGAGGTGGTTGACCTTGAGAGCCCCTACCACGCGTTGCTTGGCCGGCCTGCTCTGGCTAAGTTCATGGCGGTCCCCCACTACGCCTACCTCAAGATGAAGATGCCGGGCATCAAGGGCATTATCACCATAGCCGGCGACTACCAGAAGTCTGCCGCCTGTGCCACTGCCAGCAGTCGGCTGGCCGAGTCCCTTGTGATTGCTGCCGAGAAATGGCTCCTTGACCGGGTTGTGGCCATGGCCGGCGAGTAGCCGGACCTGTCGCCAGGTCCCAAGGGGTCAGAAGCTCAGGGCTCTTTCCAACCGGCCAAAGAAACCAAGAAGATACCCTTGGACCCGGAGCACCCGGAGAGGTTCGCTGTCATAGGAGCCCGCCTCGACAGCAAATAGGAAAGCGAGCTCGTCGATTTCCTCCGTGAGAATCGGGACATGTTTGCGTGGTCTCCAAAGGACATGCCGGGTGTTCCGACGGATTTCGCCGAGCACAAGCTACATGTCAGAGCAGATGCAAAACCAGTCAGGCAACCCCTCTGCCACCTGTCGAAGGAGAAGAGAGGAATTGTTGGTGAAGAGATAGCCCGGCTTCTAGCAGCCGGCTTCATTATGGAAGTATTCTTCCTAGAGTGGCATGCCAACCCAGTCCTTGTACTAAAGAAGAACAACAAATGGCGCATGTGTATTGACTACACCAGCCTCAACAAAGCTTGCCCAAAAGATCCATTCGCCTTGCCTCGGATTGACCAAGTGATAGACTCCACAGCCGGATGTGAGCTGTTGAGTTTTTTGGATGCCTACTCGGGGTACCACCAGATCAAGTTAAGCCCGGCCGACCGCCTGAAGACCGCCTTCATCACACCATTCGGAGCCTTCTGCTACCTGACAATGACGTTCGGCTTGAGACACGCCGGTGCCACGTTTCAGCGTTGCATGCAGAAGTGCCTCCTCAAGCAACTCGGCAGAAATGCCCATGTTTATGTGGACGATATTGTGGTGAAGACGGAGAAGCGCGGTACCCTCCTGGAAGATCTCAAGGAAACCTTTGATAACCTACGCCGTTTTCAAATCAAGCTCAACCCAGAAAAGTTGCCTTTGGAGTACCAGCCGGCCAGCTCCTCGGCTTCCTTGTCTCAGAGCGCGGCATAGAGTGCAACCCTGTCAAGATCAAGGCCATCGAGAGGATGGAGAGGCCCACCCGACTGCGAGACATTCAGAAGTTCACCGGCTGCTTGGCATCCATCAGTCGCTTCATCACTCGGCTAGGCAAGAAGGCTCTTCCACTGTACCATTTGATGAAGAAAACCACTCATTTCGAGTGGAACGACAAGGCGGACGAGGCTTTCCTCCAACTCAGGAAGATGTTGACCACGCCGCCCATCCTGGCCGCTCCGGCTGCCAAGGAACCCATGCTTCTCTACATCACCGCCACCAGCCGGGTGGTCAGTACAGTTATGGTGGTAGAGCGCCGAGAAGATGGCAAGGCACAGCCGGTCCAGAGGCCCGTCTACTACTTGAGTGAGGTGTTGTCGGCTTCCAAGCAGAACTACCCCCACTACCAAAAGTTGTGCTATGGCGTGCATTTTGCCGCCAAGAAGCTCAAGCCATACTTTCAAGAGCATCCCATCACGGTCGTCTGCACCACCCCGCTTGCGGAGATCATAGGCAGCAGAGACGCATCGGGCCGAGTGGCCAAGTGGGCCATCGAGCTGGCCCCCTACACCATCTTCTACCAGCCTCGCGCCGCCATCAAGTCCCAAGCACTGGCTTACTTCCTCGTCGACTGGGCCAAGACCCAGTACCTGCCTCCAGCTCCAGACTCCACTCATTGGCGGATGCACTTTGATGGCTCGAAGATGCGCACCGGTTTGGGAGCCGGCGTCGTCCTCGCCTCTCCCAAAGACGACAAGCTCAGATACACGCTGCAAATCCACTTTGCCGCCTCCAACAACGTGGCCGAGTACGAGGCGCTAGTACACGGACTCCGGCTGGCCAAGGAGATTGGCATCCGCCGGATTCTGTGCTACGGCGATTCGGACTTGGTGGTCCAACAGTCGTCTGGCGACTGGGACGCCAAGGATGCAAATATGGCGAGCTACCGCTTCCTCGTCCAGTAGATCAATGGATATTTTGATGGGTGCGAGTTCCTTCATGTGCCACGGGCCGACAACGAGCAAACAGACGCCCTGGCACGGATCGGCTCCACCAGGCAAGCCATACCAGCCGGCGTGTCCCTTCAGTGCCTCCGCAAGCCGTCTATCAAGCCTTCCCCAGAATCAGAATCCATCTTCGTGCCAGCTGCTCCCGAAGCAGTCGGATCCGACTCAGAGGCTATAGCAGCCGGCCCGGGGACTTCGGCAAGCGACACGGGGACTGCAGTAGTCGCACCCGGCCCGGGGACTTCGCAACTCGGCCCGGGGGCTGCAGCAGCCGGCCCGGGGATTTCGGCAAGCGGCACGGGGACTGCAACAGTCGCACCCGGCCCGGGGACTTCGCAACCTGGCCCGGGGGCTGCAGCAGCCGGCCCGGGGAGTTCGGCAAGCGGCACGGGGACTGCAGCAGTCGCACCCGGCCCGGGGACTTCACAACCCGGCCCGGGGGCTGCAGCAGCCGGCCCGGGGAGTTCAGCAGGCGGCACGGGGACTGCAGCAGTCGCACCCAGCCCGGGGACTTCGCAACCCGGCCCGGGGGCTGCGGCAGCCGGCCCGAGGACTTCACCAAGTGGCTCGGGGACTACGGCAGTCGCACCCGGCCTAGGGACTCTACAACCTGGCCCGGGGGCTGCATCGGCCATCCCGGGGACGTCAACAACGCAGCAAGACGCGGCCGACTTCACCCTGCCACCTTCCAACCCAACCGCCCTAGTTTCAGTGGCTGTAATGACAGTGGATGAAGTCGAAGCACCATCATGGGCGCGGCACATCCTCAACTTTCTGGTAAGCAGAGAGCTTCAAGTTGATGAGATCTCGGCCCAGCAGGTGCAATGTCGGGCAGGAGCTTACACGATAGTAAACAAAGAGCTTGTCAGGCGCAGCGTGACCGACGTTTTCCAACGCTGCGTCGAACCAGAGAAAGGCAAGGCAATCCTCAGAGACATACACCAAGGCGAGTGCGGCCTCCAGATCCCTTGTCGCCAAAGCTTTCCGCCATGGTTTCTTCTGGCCGACTGCTTTGGAGGGTGCCAAAAATTCAGCTCCAAGCAACATCTGCCGGCTTCTGCACTCAAGACCATCCCCCTTACCTGGCCCTTTGCCGTCTGGGGGTTGGACATGGTGGGCCCATTCAAGACAGCACGCGGTGGCATGACCCATCTGCTTGTCGCCATGGACAAATTCACCAAGTGGATTGAAGCAAAACCAATCAAGAAACTAAATGGTCCGACTGCTGTGACCTTCATTGCAGATATCATCGTCCGGTACGGCGTACCACACAGCATCATCACCGACAATGGCACTAACTTTGCCAAAGGCGCCTTGGCCCATTTCTGCGCGACGCAGGGCATCCGACTGGACTTAGCGTCCGTTGCCCATCCGTAGTCAAACGGCCAAGTAGAACGAGCAAACGGCCTCATCTTATCCGGCATCAAACCCCGACTGGTCGAGCCACTGGAGCGCTCGGCCGGCTGCTGGATCGACGAGTTGCCGGCCGTCCTCTGGAGCCTCCGCACCACTCCGAACAGATCAACCGGTTTCACTCCCTTCTTCCTCGTGTACAGGGCCGAGGCCGTCATCCCAACTGACATCGAGTTCGGCTCGCCTCGCGCCACCATGTACACGGAGGCAGAGGCGAAGGAAGCACGAGAAGACGGCATCAATCTGCTGGAAGAAGGCCAGCTGTTAGCACTCAGCCGGTCCGCCATCTACCAGCAGAGCCTGCGCCGCTACTACAGTCGGAAGGTCAGGCCAAGATCCTTCCAAGAGGGAGACCTTGTGCTCCGGCTGATCTAGTGAACAGCCGGCCAGCACAAGCTCTCGGCCCCTTGGGAAGGCCCCTTCATCATCAGCAAAGCCTTGGGCAATGACTCCTATTACCTCATTGACGCGCAGAAGCCCAGGGCGCGCAAAAGGGACGATTCCGGCAAGGAAACAGAGCGCCCATGGAACGCAAATCTCCTCCGAAGATTTTACAGTTAAATACAGTATTTACCACGCTACCTTTTGTACTAAGGGCAAAGGCACCGGGTCCCTCGAGGAGCACTCGGGGGCTACCTTTCTTATCTATATGATAAGTTTCATGCCTGTGAGTATGTTATTTCATTCCTCCGCCCGGCGCCGGGTCCGACCAGTCGGCCCGGGGGCTTGCCGCCTTGTACTATGTTGGCTCTACCTGCAGTCGGACAAGCAGTGTGCCGGCATCTAAGCCCACCCTTGCCATAAGCCGCAGCTCGCAGAGCGACTATCTGGCAGGCAAGAGTCAAAGGAAGGAAATGGTGCTCACATGAAAAATGGCTAAGGACGAAAGCACCCACATAGGCCAAGTCGGCTCCTCGCCTAGCCGTCCGGTTGCTGAGCAGCCGGCCGGCCGGCTTCTCACTTAAATTGCTACGTTCTAAGCGGCCAAAGTACTTGTCTTCCCAAAATGGTCAAGTACTTGACCCGGCCAGCAGACCGAAGAATGGCTGTCTGGCCGGCAAGGCGGCAGCCAAGGGAAAGCGGCAAAGGAAAAAGCCAAAAGAACAGAAAGCAAGACAAGTCAGAGCTCAGCGAAGCACATCTTGTGCGAGAATTAAATCACATAGCAAGAGGCCCTCGGCCAGCATTCAACAAAGTTTGAATACACCCCCAGCGGGTGGAACTGCGTGAATTTAACAAAGTCTGTTCTAAAGATTACCAAAGCAGGAAAAGATAAGATAATTTGGCAGCCTAGGCCAAAGGAGCAACAGGCGAGTCTGGCAGGTTGGTGGAGTCGGCGGCGCCAGCTGGTGGAGTGGCCGTCTGGCGAGTCTCGGCTTGGTCGCTTTCAGCAGCAGTCGGTGCACTCGCATGCGGCTCGTTGCTCGAGGCCCAATCAAGTTGAGGCTGGGCGTCCGCTCCGCCCTCCGGTGCGTCGCCTTCACCATCCTCATCTTCCTCGTCCTCGCCTTCGTCGCTTGAGGCGATTTCTTCCGCCGAGTCCTCGCCGTCATCCGGGTTCAGCCCTAACCAGTCCATCGGCACCTCGGCACCCTCCTCGTCCAGCTCGGGGAAGGAGACGCTGGTGTCGGTGTACTCGGCGATCGCCACCGCATGATGGGTGAGCGCAGGCCCCGCTGCCACCAACTCTTCCATGGCCTCCTGCCGGAACGTGGCCAACTGGGCTAGGTTTAGCTCAGGATACCACGCCTTGATGAACTCCAAGGCTCTTCGGGCGCCTGCCCGAGCGGAGGAGCCCCTCCAAGCCTCGAAGTGGCCGATTGCCGCCTCCAACCAGTCGGCGGTCCGACTGGGGGTGCGCGGAGCTTGGCCGCCTGGCCAGAGGGAGGAAACCAGCTGAGATCCGGCACGCTGAAGGCGGTGGAGCAGACGGTGAATCGGCTGCAAACGCATCCTGACGGCCAGGAGCTGCTCGTTCATGTTTCGAGGCACGTCGGGCGGGATCTCCACTCCTTCCCTCCTACGCTGGTCGCGCCGCGCCTCGATGGCCTGGCTGACGGCGACGGCATGGCCAGGAAAGAAGTCTACGCAAAAGAAAAAACAAAGATCAGAAGCCGACTCCCAATGCAGTCGGCAGCTATTCCAAAGAAAGAAGTTTACCGTCGATCATATCCCCAATCTCGCCATAGCCAGCAGCGAGGATTGCCTCCTTCTCGGCCCACTTTGAGCGTTCGATCTCAAACTCGGCCTGAAGGGCGCCTTCCACCTCCTTGAGCTTCTGGAGCTCCGCCTTGTGCTAGTCTGCCTGGTCCGCCAACTTCTTGGCCAGACGGTCGCGCTCCAGGGCCGCCTTACGATGCTCCTCCTCCTTGACGCATAGCTCGGTCTAGACTTTGCCCAGATGCTGCTGCAGTGTGGCGTTGGCTCCTGCAAAAATGAGAAAGAAAGGACAATCAACAAAGATGACCCAAAAAGAAAAGTGGTTGCCAAAAGATCCGGCCCGACTGCTCAGCAGTCGGCCTGAATCTCGGGGGCTACACCCAGCGGGTGCGCTGACGCGCCCCCGCGAGGAAGTTGACAGAATGCTTACGCCGGCTTTCTGTGAGGTCGGCAGTCCGCTTAGCCAACTCCTGGACCTGGGAGTTGAAGGCGGCTGCACGGATGTTCTGGTAGTCCTGCAACGAAGACAAAAGAAGAGAAAACAAGTTAGCACTCGGAAATTACCTTAAAGTTCCGAGCCGCCTACTCAGGAGCCGCCCCGGAACTTGGGGGCTACACCCAGTGGGTGCGCTGGCGCACCCCCACGGAAGACTGCAAGAATCAAAAAACAAAGCAAAGAAGCATACCCGAACGGCCATCCGCGTCGCCAAGAACGCCTTCGTACTCTGGAGGGCGGCGCCTTGGGCCTGGAGCTGGGCCTGAACGTCCTGTGCGGCCTTGTTCAGCACGCCCGTCCCGCCCCCAGGCGTCCATTCTGGTGGGGCGGCACTGGTGGCCTCTGCGTCTGGGGCCGACAAGCTCGCGACCCCGATCTCCTCCGCCCGCGGCACCGAGGCCGCCTTCACCGCACGCCGGCGCACCGAAGGGCGGACCACGGGAGTCGCTCCCACCACCAACTCACCACTGACCGGCGGCGCTGGTGGCACGTCAGGCCGATTGCCTCGGGCCCTAGCAGTCGGCGCTTGCGGGGGCACCTCTGCCTCCGAGACGATGGCATCGCCTCCTCTCCTCTCCATGACCGGCTGGTCATCGCCGGCTCCTCCAGTCGGCACCGGGATCTCTGGCGCTGGCGGTGCCGCGCGCAACGGAATGACAAGTTGCGGGGTCTGGCCGCGCGCGGTTTCTTCCGCTTGCGCCCTAGCGGCCGCGTCCGCCTGAGCCTTGGCGGCGGTGTCCGCCCGGACCTTGGCCGCAGCGTCCGCTTGAGCCTTGGTTGCCGCATCCACGTCCGCCCACGCTGCCTCGGCCGCCTCCGCCTCCTGCCTTTCCGCCTCCTCCCGCTCCTCGCGCGCCTCCCGCGCGTTCCTCTCCGTCGCCGCCCGGAGGTCGGCGAGCGGGTCCATGCGGCGGGTATTGGCGGAGCCTTCCGCCTCCCCGATCACGGAAGCAGCGGCAGACCGCTCAAGAGTGAGTGGGGCCCTGATTCAAGCAAGACAAGAGAAAACTCAGAAAAAGTTTGCAAGGAAGAAAAAAGGAAAACACAACCAAGCACTTACGCGGACACCATCGGGGGCTGCTTCGGGGCCCTCTGGAACTGGGCCACTCTTGCGGCGGCCTCTTGCCGCCTGGTCACAGCGGCCGCGTTCTTGTACTTCTTCGGCCGGCTGCCGAACAGCAACGAGCCGGCTCAGCGCTTTTGTGGGCCGCCTGGTGCGGTCGGCGCTGCTGAGGAGCTCGCGCCCGCCCTATCGGTGCCGTGCGGGCGGCGCGGCTCGTTCTCCTCCTCATCGTCATCCGGCCAGTCCTCAAGGCCGCCTCCTCCCCCGGAGCCGCCTGCTCCATCGCCGCCACCTGTGGCGTTGTCCTCCTCCATGGCGGCCGCCCCCCAAGTCGGGGTCTTCCACGTCGCTCCTCGTTCGGTCCAGCATATACTGCTGACCTGGATCCAGAGCGCTGGCGGCCGACTGGGCCGGGAGGACCTGCACCATGGCCGACTGGTCAGGTGGCAAAACAAGAACTCGGACCAGCAAAGAGAAAAGAATTACAAGACTCACCGCAGGCGGCGGATGTGCGCGGTCGTATGGCCGCATGCTGAACCGCCAGTCCGCCTCCGACAGCTTGCAGTTGGAGATATAGTTGACCAGCCGGACCACCTCCACGTTCGGCAGGTCCCGTGTGCACATCCGGCATGGGTCCCAGTGCCCGCTCATGCAGCTGATGATGTGAGGCCGAGCTTGGAGGGGGAGCACTCGGCGCGTCACGAAGGCAGCCAGCAAGTCCGAGCCCTTCAGGCCCTCTGACTCCGTCATCGCTGAAGTCGGGCAAGGGCGGCGGAAGAGGCGGCCAACAGGGAACTCGGCTTGTACTGCCAGTTGGCGCGCGGCTCGGCTGGCGGGCCGCCTGCGTAGGCCGGCAAGTTGACGTTGTCGCTTGTCGGGTGGATGTTCTTGACGTAGAAATAGGATTTCTGCCACAGCTTGGCCGACTGCAGCAGGGAGATGGGCGGGAAGCGGTTCCCGGTGCCCGGGCGCCGCACCACCATGCAGGCTCTGCATTGAGCCACCTGGCCCTTGGCAGCGGTGCCAAGTTTGAGGTAGAAGCACTCCCCCCAGAGTTCGAGGGTGGGGAGAGTGCCGAGGTACCCTTCGCACATGGTGACGAAGGCGGCCAGCAGCACCACCGTGTTTGGCGAGAGGTGGTGCGGCTGGACTCGGTAGAAGTCGAGGAAGGAGCGGAGGAAGCCGCTCGCCGGAAGGCCGAAGCCGCGAAGGAAATGGGACCGGAAGACGACGTGTTCATCGTCCTCCGGCGCCGGCGAGATTTCTGCTTTGGGGGGAACGCGCACCTGCACATTCGCCTCCCGGGGCAGCCGCCGTGTTTGACGGAGGAAGGAGAGGTGATCATCATGGACGTTGGAGCCGTCCTAGTCGCCGTCTCGTGAGCGTGCCATAGACGAAGGAGCTCGTCGCAGGCGCAGCGCGGTGGCGAGCGGGCGAGGCTGCGGTGGAGCAAGGAAGCCGCAGCGAGAGGACACTCGACGACGGCGGGCTGCGGCAGCACTTCGACGGGAGGAAAGGGCACGACGGCAGCGGAGAAGACGAAGAACGGCGAAGGGAGAGGAGGGCGCGCGTGCATCTGCCGCCCCCCTCCTCCCCCTACTTATAGCCCCAGGCAGTGAAGCTGAGGGGGCGGGGGCGTGGGGGATCGTGGCATTAACTACGCCCACTCCCCCATGTTCCCATGATTGCGGCGCCAGCAAAGGCGCGTATTAACTACCACAGAAGCCCAACCGTCCACCTCGGCCGCAGCGAATCCGCGCGCATGCCGAGGCACTGTAGTGGTAGGCCCCGGCCTGTGGCACCGTCCCGTAACGCGTGTGGGCTGGCAGGCCGGCTTGACCTGATGATGCCACGTGGCCGACATGCGCGGGCGGCAAGCCTGACGTCTGGCTAGCAGGCCACCTGGTCCCCACCACGACGTTTCAAAATCGCCAGGCGGCCTGCCTGGTCATGGCCGACACCTACCAGTCGGCACCTCGGAGGATGGACGAGGCAGAATACCAGGCGACCTGGAATATGAAGCTGCTGAGGCTTCTCGCCCCTTCAGCCGCAGCGCCTCATCAGCTTCGGGGACTACTGTCGGAGTAAATGACCACGGGTAGCCCCATCAGCTCCCTTTGGTATTTCAAGACATCGGGGCAGGCTACGCCCCTCAAACATCAAGGATAAAGGGCCACCTTCTTGAGGCCGGCTGGTCCAAGCAGCCGGTTGCCAGGAGGCGGCGGAGTGCACAAGACGCCCATGAAGTGGGCCGACTCCTAGCAGGCGGCCTCCTGGGAAGCCGAGTCCCACAAGGCGGCCCCTCATGCCCTCAAAGTCAGCGCCAACATAAACATGATGAGACAGGGCATGGCTACAGTACAGGCTTGCCACCCCCGAATCCAGGGCAGAACATGGCCACAGTACAGCGTACCAAGCAGGCATCCTGCGCCCAACGCAGGACTGTTGTCATGCCGCTCATGACATCACCCATGGCAGAGGAGCCATGCCCCCGCGACGGGCGGCCAGTACGGCCCGCAGGCGGCGGGCCCTACCTGTCCATGACAAGCCAGAAGTCGGCGAGCCCAGACCAGTCGGCTCAGTGGGAGGTCGGCCCCTAGCAGGCGGCCCTCCTCCTCCCTTGAAGTCTGTGCGCCATTAACCAGATACGACAGGGTATGGCTACAGTGAGCCCCCGCCAGGCGACAGGACTGTATCCATGCTCCCCTTGACGAGGCCTTTGTCATGAGAGGCAAAGCTACAGCATAAAGCAGTCAACGCGGCCCGTAGACGGCGGGACCCACCTGTCGAGTGAGATCACGGCAGTCGGCGGACCCACCAGGTGGCGGGCCCCGGTGGTCGGCGGAGAAGCCGGCGACCAGTGACGCTGACTGCCGGGCCCCGCATCTGGCCAGATTACCGTTGTACCCCTGGGGGATAGGCTTATATAAACCCCCCAGGTCACCCCATGCAAGGGGTTGGCACTTTGGCAGATGCCTCGTCGAGCACCCACAGCACCATACACACACACGCAGAGAGAGTGGAGTAGAGCTAGCCTTGCCCTTCTTCCTCCTCTAGCCAAACAGCTCAAGGAGCAAGCTTGTAGCTACCTGTTGAGATAGTGATCATGCGGAGACCCCGCAGAGCAGGACTAGGGGTGTTATCTCCTAGGAGAGCCCCGAACCTGGGTAAGATTCGCAAGCGTACGCGGTCTCACTCACTCCCACTTCTAGAGCCCGGCGACGTACTTTTGTCCCCATCCACGATAAGCCACCCCTGGCATATGTCGCACGATATCCCCGACATGAGTCATCCTTGAAGATAGATAAATCCACTGCTTGTAACAACACTTATTGGACTACATACATCAATATGCATATTTCCAAATTATTTTGTTGCTCGTTCTTTATGGCCTATGAACAGTATTTTTAGTTTACTTCACTATTTGGACGAAAGTTGCAAGTGTGAGATGATTCATAATCATATGACTCCAAAATCCATCACTATGGAATTTCTCCATGCGGGTTTCTCCAATGTGACTAAATGCAGTGCCTCACATATGTGGTACTTTTAGTCTTGCAACATTTAGCGTCAGTGTTATGGATGTTCAATTCTATCATCTATATTAATAACTTCAATCCTATTCACAATAGGAGTATGGCCCTATCACTACAAAAAAGACATATCCGTGACGTTTTGGGCCGAACGAATTTTTTTCCTGTCATGCTTATGACACTTCTATGATGATAATTGTGACAAAAGCACGTATCATCATAGATGTGGTGGGCTCCTACTTCTATGACAAAAAATCATGACAGAAAATGGGCTTTTCATCCTGGGCGGGCCGAGGACGCACCTGCATGACATTCTTTAGGCCGTCCATGACGGAAAAAATAATGGTAGAAGTGAGGGCGAGGAAAATATCGGGGAGTTCCCGATTACGGTGGGTGGTCAGGGTCGAGCGATGCATGGAGGTTTGCGCGTTTCTCTCGTACACGTACGCGCGCCTGTGCGAGGCGTTGGGCTCTAACTGAACCCGAGCGAGGCGTTCGCTTACTGAACCCGAGCGATTGCACTAGCTACGTTACTGAACCCGAGCGATCGATCCCTGGCTGTTAACTGAACCCGAGCGATTCCTTTGCTACTGCTGCTAACTGAAGCCGATCGATCCTGCCTCTTGATGAACAGTGACCATTATTGGGGGTTGGATGAACAGTTCTTGGTGGAGGTTTGATGAACAGGACCCCGTGGTAGTAGTAGGCCGTTGCCACTGGATGAACAGGACCCTGATCGAGAGGAGGACACCCGAGTCGGTTGGGGGTGTATCAACAGGACCCCGTGGAGGGCTGGTTGAATAGTAGCCGGTGGAGGGTGGAATGAACAGGACCCCGTGGATGAACAGTAGCTGGTGGAGGGAGGAAGTCGACGGCGGATGAACAGTAGCTCGTGGAGCTGGAGCGAGGCACTAGACGGTGGATGAACAGTAGCCCATGGAGTCCTGTTTTGCGGTACGCCACACCCCTCCCGATGAACAGGACATCGTTTCGACCGTAGGTGCTCCAATACAAGTATTTTTCCTCTGTTTTGCGGTACGCCACACCCCTCCCGATCAACAGCACCCCGTTTCGACCATAGCCAGTCGAACAGAAGGCCGTTTCCTCTGTGCTGCGGTACACCAGACCCCGTTTTGGCTGTTTCGTCCAAGCCGGTTGGCTCCCGTTGAACATGACACATTCCGACCTAGTTTGTTGCCTCCCGATGAACAGGACGCTGTTTCTCCGTTCTGACCCAGCCGGTTGGCTGCTCGATGAATAGGACATCATTGCTGCCGTCCATTGCCTCTCCATGTACACGAGCCCTGGCCGTACGTATGCGTGAGTAGGCGTTCGAGACCGCGCCCGTATTTACGTACGTGGCCATATTTTTTGGCATGTGGCTGTATGTACGTGTACACCGTTTAGGCGGGACTGCCTGAACTGCTACGTCGGGGGCTCTACTACTACACGTGCCGCTGCTTGCTCGGCCACGGTTCATCGTTGCAGAGAGACCGATCGACCAGTATGTACGTACACGTTCGCGACCAGACAGACAACGCTACGTACACTTTGACCGGGTGGGTCCCAACTGTCAACGAGGATAAAGACGTACTTCCTTGCATGCGAAGATATAGCTAGTAGGTCCCGGCTGTCAGGGGGAGGAATCATTTTTATTTTGCGAATAATAAGGAGTATCATGGTGAGCAAATCTTGCTAGACCAAATAGCAGCAAGCAGGTTGTCTTGAAAAGCTGAGGCCTTGCTTTGACGATGGCCACGTGCATGTGCCTCGAGCATGCAGCCAGCCGCACGGCGCTCAACATATCCATACACGAGCAACAGAGGTCGAGGATGTCACTGGGGAGATTATTCCAATCGCGGCTCATATGGATCGTGTGCGGTTCGCGTTCGGCCATGGTGGAGTTTGGAAGGTGGGGTTTTGGGGGGCTTGATTTATGGGGGAGAAGGCTCTCGGTAATGGAGTGGCTAGTGAGGGAATACTGGTACTGGGGGAGGCGAGTGAGGCGAGGGTATGCGGGGGCACAGTGAGATGATGAAGAGTGACCTCAGGATCTCCGGCGAGACGGAGATGGAGATGGAGTGGTGCTAGGGGAGAGGGAGACGATGCGAGGCATGCTATATAGCGGCGGTGACAGTGACTGCATAGTGCACAAGGTGAGGCTGACTTTGGTAACCCGAACACGCCGCCTGGACTAGTGTCACCTCAGGCGCAGGGTCTTATCACTTCACTATGAGGACCGGATGAATAATATTTTGACCATCAAGTGTACCACAGTTGTACTACTACTAGTAGTAACATACGAAGTAGTACTGTAGTATAGTGGAAATAGGTCTCCCGTGCTAGCATGCCTCTGGGTTCACTTCATCCTCCAGGTAGCATCCATATTGCGAGCAGAACCAAATTCTCGTGCATGTGGAAGCGCGAAGAAGGGCTTATCTTTTTTAGGATAACCGCATATTCCTTAACCAGAAAAGGTTGTGTCTCGCAGGCACGCGCCAATATCAATCCAAACCAGCTACGACACATTTTGTGTGCAAAGAGATGGATATGTTTGTATATCTGTTCGTCCACCCAAGTGGGTTTTGCATAGGTCCCACCTGTCAGGAGGGGTGCAGAAATAAAAAAGGAATCATAAAATGTTTCGCCACGGTGATTCAAAAGAGTGACCTCAACTCAAACTAACCAGTGGCACATGTAGCGATAGAAGGATGGGCACGTACACGTACACGGACCACTCCTTAGTAGGCTACACGCATAGCCTTTTCGTTTTGCAGGTTCGTCTACCTAGCCGTCTAATCAACTGCCTGCATGCCACTTCTCCCATTTACTTCTCCATCGGGAACCGATTTTCCTCGGCTTCTTCACCTCTCCTTCATTTGCATTCAAACCCCACTGGATTCACATCCTCCTGGAGAAGTACGGTGATGTCGTCCGCGAGCTTCTTCATGACGGTGAACTTGTTGATGGTGGCAACAATCATCTTGTCCAACTGAGAGTTGTAGCTGGCATCGACGGTGCCATGAACCAGCCTGTCACCAACACCCTCTGGAGACGATCCTCGGTTCCATGCCGTAGGCCGGTGTCGTGGACCATCTGGCACAACCACTGGCCGCTCACGCGCATCGCCGCCACGGGTCTGGAGTGACCACTTTTGCTCTTAGTGTAGGTGCTTAGGTGCGTACGATGCGGTAGATGCATTGGAATGGAGGGGTGCCTTTATATGAGTGCAAACTGCGTTGCATTCACATCGTGCTGCCACTTTTCCCCGTTCGCCTCCCATTACTTCCCTCATGCATTCATTAGCATGCTAATTGAAGGAGGATGCATCATTGGCCGTTCAACATTTCGGGAACCGCTACCCTCTCCCTCCTCTGCATTAAAGCGGTATCGGGAACTGTCCTGGTTTACTAGTAGTTGTCAAATCGAATAGTACTATGCCGCCCGCTACACGCCCGGCTGAACACGCCTCCTCGCCTCCATCAAACGCCTGTGTTAAACCCGCATGCAAACCGAGAAACCTACTCTGGCCACCTGTCCGTTCATGAGCGGGCCGGAATTAAACGCAACGTCGGCCGAGCTCCTCTCGTCTGGCCTCATTTTAAACAAGGCCAGACGCCGGCCAAGCTCCTACCGTCCGCCCTCTATTTAAATGAGGCCAGATAGCAGGCAAGAATCACACCCCTCCGCCGCTCCCCCATCTCCTCCTTCACCACTTTCTCTGCTATTCCGATGGCTTCGAGGAGCCATTCTCCGGCACCTGGCTGGGTGGCCTGCCGAGCCCTCTGGATACGAGCGAGGTCGCTCGGTGCTTCACGTACCTTGCCTGGCCCGACGGAGCCAGTTGCCGCCCCAAGCCGGCGCGTGGTTCATCAACTCGCCGCTCCAGTTCAGCTCGATGAGGAGTGGCGAGTTGCTCCACGCCGGCAGGCAGCACGGGCGTCGTCGCTGCTACGTCGTACCGCGCCACCAGTGTCTGTGGCCACGCCTCCCATGTCTGTGGGCGCGCCTCCCATGCCTGCGGCAGTGCCATGCAGGCAGAGACAGAAGCCGGGTGCGTGGAGAGCGATGAGTCGGTGGCCAGCTTCTCCGTCTCCGCCGCCATCATCGAGGAGAAGTAGAATCTAGGAGGCCGCCGCCGCTTGGGTCCCATGAAGGCCACCGCCGAGGCGACAACTGCATATACAGGTGGTTTCTTTGCTGCTTCATCTGTTGCGAGGACCTTCGTCGACCCCGAAAGTGTCTGCCGGACATGAGGAAGACAAAGGGATCCGCGGGCGGCCATTTAGATTAGGTATTAATTGTACCACGAGAGTCGGATTAGCACCACTTAGTTCATGTAAATGTAATGAAATCCATCATGTTTATATGAAGATCTAGCTTTTTTATACGAAATCATTCATGCTTATATGAAATCAGTCCGTGTTTGCACGAATTTCCTCTGGTTGGTTAGAGTTGTGAAAATGTATGCCGCTGGCGTTGGATGTCGTCCTCCGCGGAAGGAAGCGGGAGGAAATTTGCCGGTTGCCGTTGGAGATGCTCTTATGCTGGAAATAATAGAGTCACATCCAATCCATTTGAGTTAATTGCGTGTATGATTCTCCCTCTATAAAAAGTTAATTGCATGTACAGTGTACATGACTTGCAGGGTGCCTACAGATTCGTACAGAAAGTTAAAAAGAAACAAATCCATCCTTAATCTTGTATTCTAAGTACTCTCTGGGTTCCACTGTCAGTACAATAGCGAAAGAAGTATATATTAAAAAATATAAAAATCTAAAGTTTAGGACAGAATTCGAACTCAGGTCATCGCGTTGCGAGCATCCGGCGCTAACCAGTCCAGCAGATGTTCGTTGTGGATGATGCAAGAGATATATCTCTACTCTTATAAGAAACAGAGTTGGTGATGATGGTGTGCCTGCCATCCTGCAATATAGTCCGTCTGATTTATATCTGACGGATAGGAAGGAAACTATGGCAATTTTGCAAAAAGATAACCACACCCCTCTCCACATTTGCAAATAAGGCCTTCCCTCCTTCATTCTTTTCTCTCACAAGATAAACTACTCATACAAATGCATCTTGATGTTCCGTGCAACGCACGAGCATCTTGCTAGTTTCTTTTTAAATAGTTACTACAATAATTGGGTTGAAATGATATATTTTATGTCTGCCCTGAATGATCTCAAATTCACTATAGTAGTAACAAAGAAAAGGTTGCCTTGTTAATTAACAGAAAATAGGGTGAAAGCTATCACATGAGGCCGGTAAAAACAAGGCACACTGGGTTCAGCGTCATCGTCACTACAGCTGCGCGCGTGAGAAGTCTACATATCGAGGGGGCTATGGAGAGAAAGACGTATCGAGTGTGTGTGAGCGATGCACAGAGACACAACTAGTGTGTGTGTGTGTGTTTGAGAGATAAGCCAATTGATAGATTAAGATCAAGATCGAGTTGTCACCCTTCTGCTGTCATTGTTGGGGGGTGGGGAGGGGGGAGGGAGAGAAAGACGTATCGTGAGTGTGCGCGCGGTAGGCACAGAGGCACAACTAGCGAGTGCGTGTGTGTGTGTGTGTGTGTGTTTGAGAGAGAAGCCAGTAGATAGATTACTATCAAGATCGAGGTGTCACCCTACTCCTTCAGTGTCGGGTAGTGTGTGTGTGTGTGTGTTTGAGAGAGAAGCCAGTAGATAGATTATTATCAAGATCGAGGTGTCACCCTACTCCTTCTGTGTCGGGAAGTGTGTGTGTGGGTGTGGGGGGGGGGGCAGTGACACTTAGATATAGGGCGAAGGAGTTTGTGTTATACATATCTATATTAAGGGATAGGTAGATAGCATGTGTGTGAGGCATACTTAAAGCATCACGGAGAAAAACAAGCGGTGTGCATGTAAGTGCCGGAAAGAATGAAGAGAGAAACGATGTATGCGCACGCGCGCGCGCGTGTGTGTGTGAGCGAAATCTTAAAACAAAAGGTGCTCTGCTGGAATCCCATTGTATTTATTCATATGGTTCCGGGACTTGAGTTAACCTTAGGCATATGTGTGCGAGACATAGTTATACTTTGAGACATTAGTGGCGGTGGGTGGGCGGAATTAAAGGGGTGGGCGTGTTCGACAGAGAGAGAGTGTGTGTTTCTGTGAGAGAGACTTGTAGGACGGGGTAGAAAGATGAATTCTAACCTTGACGGAGGGAGAGAAATACACGAAGTGCGAATGTGTGATTCCGATACCCACGGAGAAATGAGATATGTATGCGTGTGAGAGAGATTGCGCAATTCATTCACGTATCACTATCTAGCGATCGTGGACGTGTATTGCTTGAACATAAATCAATATCTACTTCGTATCGTGGCCAAAGATACAATATCGATTCAATGATATAAAGATTGGACACTCACATATCGCTTTTTTTCTTCCAAATAATCCTTTTCAATTGTGCATGCCAACGTTACAGTGATGTTTCTTCAAATAACCACTGTAGCTATCGTGTACATGCACCATTGTTAGTTTTGCATTCAAATTCATTAGTCTTGGATGATTTAAGGTTCTATTATGAAGTAATATATGTAATATTCATATATGAATTCAACGGGTACGCAATTTATGAAATGGAGGCCATGTAATCATATGAGGTAACAATTTTAAATAGCAGACTACAGTATCCATTTCTTTTGTGGGACTACAATATCCATTTCTTTTTGTGCGTGTCGGATTAAGGACTCCGCAGACCTAAGAAGGTTCAAACTTTGGGGTGTGTGCGAAGAACTCATCCTCTCAAGCCTACCGACTCGTCGCCCCATAGCCTAGCCTAGCCGGACTCGCGTGAACAAGGAAGAAGATGGAACACGACAGTTTACCCAGGTTCGGGCCACCTTGCGGTGTAAAACCCTACTCCTACTTTATGGTGGATTGGCCTTACGAGGGGCTGAGGATGAACAAGTACAGAGGATGAACAACCTCGCGAGGGCTCGGGGGTGAGAATGAGTCTACCCCTTCTATGGTGGTGGCTAACCTATCTTTATAGTGGCCTCGGGCCTCTTCCCCCAAAACGTAGGCGGGAAGGGATCCCACAGTGGCCAATTTGAAAGGGGACAAGTAGTACATCTTATCCTGATGAAAGGTGGTCTTCGCCTACAAAGCTTCTGGTCGTGACGCAGCGGTGGGCTCGGCGATGATATCCGTCCTGCCGTGCTGGTGGTCTTGGTCATGTAGCATCGGAATGGAAACCTTTGGTAGATTCCTCGGGAACCCATGCCTGTCCTTGCCTCCTTAGCACCAAAGAGGAAACTGCCTCCTTTGCGCCCGCTGGCGCCCGCCTGTCCTTGGTCGTCATGGCTTGCGTCATCGCAGCCTCATGAGGCTGGTACCTGCATAGAAATCTTTGCTCCTCGGGAGGCAGCCTGGGGAGGCCGCTCCCTCCGGAGATCTTGGCGTCGTCCACCTCGCGAGGCCAGGGGCCTCCCGAGGGTCTTGTCTTGGTGGTCTTGTAGATGGGCCGTACCAGATCATCAAGGGAGCCATGCCATGGGCCGCAGGCAGGCAAGTCTGGGTACCTTGGTTCCCAGAATGCTGGCAGTAGCCCCCGGGCCCAAGGCATGCTCGAGCTTGGCTTCGAGGCGAAGCCAAAGGGCAAGGGCGAAGCGCCGCTGGCCCCAATCCCCTGCGGGCCAAGTTGACGTGTGGCACCTGATGGGACACGGACGCCTTCCACCTCCCCAAGTCGCCTCGGCAACTGCCTGACTTGACAACTGCCTGGTGCTTGCAGCGAGGCCATAATTGCTTGGAACGTGAGAGGCCGCCGGTTAGCCTTCCTCCGCCTATAAATGGGAAACGGGGCGGAGCCCCCAGCTCATCTTCATCTTCTTGCTGCCCGCTCCTTCTTATTATCCGTCGTCCTGCCATCTTGCCAAAGCATCCATGGTGCCGGTGAAGAAGTTTTCCACCGAGGAGAAGGACAAGGCCCCACGGGTGGAATCGGAGCTGCTCCCGCCGAAGAAAAGATGCGGCCGCCCCCGCAAGGCCGCCGCAGCGCCCACAGCTACCTAACCCTGGTGCGAGCATGCCCCACCGGGTTTTCCCGTCAGCGTGAATGTTCGCGCGCAGGGCCCCGCTCACGAGAGCAGCCATGGAAGTCATGGAGGATGAAGCCGGGAAGGAGAATGAGCGATGGCCGCGCGACCACCCTACCTGCAGGCCCATGCCGGCGGCACGGCCCATGAGTTCATGGTGTGGGCGGTGATGCCGCCGCGCACATGGATCTGGCTCCCACGGTCCCTGGTGGGGGACATACCGTCGAGGGGGCCCGTCGAGTTGTGGCTACAGCATGACGGCTGCTGCAGCCAAGCTTCCTAGGCTGAGGTTGAGGTCGTCTCCTCCGTCGACGTCTTCATGACCTGGGGATGGGGAGCAATCGCCCGTGCCTGCAACTCGGAGGGGTGCACGCCCTCCACTTTGAGTATGATGGGGCGTCGACGCTCTTCTTCAAGGTCTTCGGAGAGGATGGCAGACGTCTGGAGTGCTACCTTAGGGGAGGCGATCGAGATGGTGATCCCCCTGCTGGCCGGCGAGGCGGCGAGGTCCCTGATGGCGCACTTGCCCTTGGCCTTGTCCACGATTCCTACGGCAGTAGCGCCGCTTCCTCCGGACCAAGCTCAAGCGACGACGACTACTACGAGCCACCGCGTCGCCGAGCCCGGGCTTAGGAGGGGAATGGCGCCGACCAGGCGTCACGACATTGTGGGCGACGCTGCCCGGGTCGCGGCCCTCAGGAGATCTTTTTCTTTTGTTTCATTCCTACGTAAAAAATCATGAAGGGCCCCGCGGGGGCGTGTAAGGATCGTGACGCCTGCGCCTTATTGTTAGCATTCCTAGCTTATGTCGTGATTGCATTTCTCGGTTGGGCATGGGCCCCCCTTTTATTCTTGCAGTACCTTAGTGCTCTACGCCGACAGGACCCTGTCCCCAGGCAAACTTTGGCCGTCGATGGTATGCCAAGTCGCGATGCCGTGGTCAAGGCCAGGAGGTGAGCGGCCCAAGGTCCGGTAAGAGCCCCCGAGGCGAGATGCTCGAGAGGTCCCCTTTAGCGCGCAAGCAGCTCCCGGAGGGCTAAGAGGGAGGTTTCCTTGCCCAAGCGAAATAGCAGAAAACAAGATGTCAATGATGAGGTTCACGCCTGAGCGTGTAAGGCGACTTAGCTTAGCGAGCTTGCAGCCTGAGGTGGTTTTTCTTGTTGCGAGGGCAAGCTTCTTCGGTTTCGCGATTGCGAGGGCATGCTCCTCGTCCGGCGTCGGGCCGCGCCGCTCCCTTGGCGCTCCTCCGCAAGGTTTCGCGACCCCATTTCTCCCACTCATGATGGTGCTCTACGTTCTCAGGACCCGGCCCTCGAGCAGGGCTCAGCCGCCGCTGGTATGCCAGGTCACGATGCCGTGGTCAAGTCTAGGAGGTGAGGGCTCAAGAGCCAGTAGGAGCCCCTAAGGCGCGCTGCTCAAGGCCCCCCTTTTGGCGTGCAAGCGACTTGCATGAGAAAGGAGTGGCTCGCCCCGCAGGGGTGCCTAGGAGGGGTTGTACCCAATAGTACGCAGTATAGCATCTTCCTGAAGTGGTGAAGTGTTGGCGAAGCCACTCGAGGCCCCGTCTCCGGAGGCTCCTGTGCATTAGCCAATCACAAAAATACAAAAGGTAGCCCCGCTTGCTGTTCTCCCCATGATCCTTCCGTGAGAAGATGAAGGCACTAAGGACCTGGTGAGGTGACGTGTGCGGGGCTGGCCCGCGAGCCAAAGCTCAGTCTCTTAGGTTTGTCAGCGCTGCAGGGACAGACCCAAGCACAGGCGCCGTGCCGGTAGCCCCCCTCGCAGGATGAGCAAGAGGCAGGTTAGCAACGCGCGATGACCGCAAGGGTGATTCCAGAGATGATAGATCGTCGGCGCAACGTTAACAACCATAATAGCTCAAGAAGGCATAACCTGTCTAGAATACATAAATCAAAATGATGAAGCTGTGATGACGGGCCCCAGCAGCCTGAGGATGATGCAGCCCAAGGGGCGCCCTCAGTTGAACAAACCAAAAAGTCACCTCGCACCATTGCTGTAGGAGAGCCGGGGTAGCTGAAGATGCGCGCTGCCGAGATCGCTCCTCAAGAGCCGACCGGCTCCCGAGGCCCGGGATGCTCACGAGGTCCGGGGGTCTCGCGAGGGTCCGGCACCTCCTCCGTTAGGACCGCCTGGCGCCGGGCCTCGTGGGCCGCCATGGCACCCTGCGTGAAGCGCTGGTACGAGGCGGCCACGTTCAGCAGGCCAAACGGCATGCGGACGTAGTTGCAGGGGTAGCCCCCACTCCGGCCGATGCAGGACGGCCAGAAAAGGTCTTGCGAAGCGGCCCTATTGAGACCTGGGATTTTGACATAGACTCATAGCTCGCCGCCCATGTCGGGGGGCGGAGCTGCACCCGGTGGTGCGGAGCGACGCTCGCCGTGCATGGCTCGCGCCCCCTGAAGATCTTCGATTGCCTTGGTGATGAACTCTTGCGCACCTGGAGCCTTGCTCACGGAGGTACGCGTTGAAGCACGCCTCCACGTGGTGCCTGAACACCTCCCTCGTTGCGCTGGTCTGGTCAGAGGCCCTCCAGACGAGAGCCCCTGAGCCCGTCCTAAGGAGGGCACCGGGCGCGCCTTCCTATGCGAGAGGAAAAGGCGCCCGGGCCATGGGTGCGGGGCTTGAGCCACCGTCGGTAGGCGCCCCAGCCTCCTGACGACCCTTGGGGAGTAGCTGCTTCTTCTTCTTGGGGATGGCCTCAGGAGGTAGGATGGCGCCCTCGTCGTGAGAGTTCTCGACCGCCGCGGCCTGGTAAGCGCGCTCGAGGGAGCATAGTGCATCCTTTTCGTCGCAGCAGACCGTGATGATGCCACCATTTCCTGGCATCTTAAGGACATTGTAGCCGTGATGGGTTGCTGCCATGAACTTGGCGAGGGCCGGATACCCGAGGATGGCATTGTACGGGAGGCCGATATGGGCAACGTCGAAGTCGACGAGCTCAGTGTGGGAGTTGATGCGGTTGCCAAAGGTGACGGGGAGGCGCACCTGCCCTAGGGGAACGGTGGAGCCATCGGTCACTCCTGAGAAAGGCTTGGTCGAAAGGAGCTGGTCATCGGGCACCTGGAGCGTCTCAAATGTCTCGACGGAGAGAACATTAAGCCCCGCGCCACCATCGATGAGGGCTTTGGTGACGAGGACGTTGCTGATGGTGGGCATGCAGAGCATCGGGAGTGTGCCAGCGATGGCTGAGCACTTGAGTTGGTCCATGGAGTCAAAGGTGATGGCATGCTTGGACCACCGGAGGGGACGCGACGCCTCAAGCTTGGGGAGGGCCGCGTTCACCTCGCAAGAGAACTGCTTGAAGATACGATGGGAGGCGGCAGCCTAAGCACCACCCAGGATGCAGGCGATCGCGCGAGGCTCTTGGAAGCCCCCAGCCCGATCGTCTTGCCGGTTGTCGTCATTTCTCCTTGGCGGTGGCGGCAGCGAAGGGAGGCCGGCGTTTCCCTGAGGACGGTCCTCACGAGGCTGATCGTGCCAAGGGCCGTCACGAGGCTGGCCTTGGCAGCGGTCCTCGCGGGGTTGGTCACGCCAGTCCTGGCGGGGGTCGCGGTTATCCCAGCGGCCTCCACCGCGGCCTCCTCCACGGCTGTAGCTGCGGTCGTTGCGCTTGGGGCGGCGGCCAAGGCGCCCATCCCAGATTGCCCTGAGCTCTTGGAAGTCATTGGTGTTGTGGTGTTGGATGTTGTGGAAGACGTAGAACGGGCGGTTGCCCCTGGAGGATTCGCCGTGGTCGCGACCGCGCTTCATCTCAGGTTCAGCCGCAAGCACAGCGGGGCCCTTACGCTTTGCCTCCTTGGCCTTGGCCTTCTTGTCTTCAAGGTCGGCCTTCGGAAGCTCAAGGAGGGAGAGGCGTCCTTCCTCGGCCCTTGCACACTTGGTCGCCAGGTTGAACATCTCCAGGGCCGAACACAGGTCCTCATGGATGGCGGGCTCCTCCTTCATCTTGACATCCCGGAGGCCATCACTGAACGCTGAGATGATGGCCTCGTCTGACGCCTTCGGGATCTTGAGGCGAAAGCTCATGAAACACTGGATGTATTTGTGCAAAGTTTTTCCGGGCTGCTGCTTCACGCGCCGTAGGTCGGCCACTTCGGGAGTGCGTTCGTGGGTGCCCTGAAAGTTGGCGATGAAGCGCTCGCGAAGCTCGTCCCAGGAGGAACTCGACACCTCCGAGAGGTTGAGGAGCCAGGAGCGTGCGTCGTCCTTGAGGGCCATGGGGAACTAGTTGGCCATAACCTTCTCGTCGCCCCTTGCTGCTTCGACGCTCAGCGCATAGAGCTGGAGGAACTCCGCAGGGTCGGGAGTGCCGTCGTAGCATGGAGGCAGATCCGGCTTGAACTTGCCAGGCCAGATGACGCGGCGCAGCTCTGGGGTGAAAGCACGGCAGCCAGCCGCACTCACAGGTGCAGGCCGCATGGGTGGAGCTTGGTCTTGGCGCCCACGCGCCGTGACCTCTGGCGGCGCGCGGTCTTGGTGCTGGTGCTGCGGCGCCGGGAGCGCACGCGCATCGGTCTGCGGCCGCTGCACCACCTGGCAGCTTGCTTCATCCCTTGCCGGCGCCCCGCACTGTGGGTCGAGCGGGGGCGCGTCGTGCCTGGGCTCCAGGTCCACACCGCGCCGAGGAGGAGGAGGAGGCGCACCGTGAACCATGTCGCCCGCCTGGGATGGCGGGGGAGGCAGTGAGTGAGACGGTGTTGGGGCCTCGCCGACAGCGTTGACGAGCTCAGCGATGCGGCCGAGCCATTCATCGTAGAGGTTGTTGGCGGGGCAGTAGCACAGGAGCTCACGCACCATGAGCAGCGCAACCTGCGCGTTCGCCGGCCCGCGGTGAGCATGGGAGGACGATGTCGTGGACGGAGTAAGCGACGGAGTGGTGGTGCGGCCATCACGCCGCACGGAAGGCGGCAGCGACGAGTCCTGCTGCAGGCGAGCAGCAGGGTTAGTGGCAGCGTTGGTCACCGGGGAGGCAGAGCGGCGAGGAGCGCCATTGCCCACGGGTGCCATCTGGGCGACACGAGCGGCCCGGTACTCGGCACGGACATGGCGAGCGTCGGCCATGGGAGCGACGGAACGGAGGCGAAACGAATGGTGGAAGAAGGACTTCAACATGTCCCTACCTGGCGTGCCAAATGTAAGATTCAGGGCTCCGCAGACCGAAGAAGGTTCGAACTCTCGGGCGTGTGTGAAGAACTCAACCTCTCAAGCCTACCGACTCGTCACCCCACAGCCTAGCCTAGCCGGACTCGCGTGAACAAGGAAGAAGATGAACACGGCAGTTTACCCAGGTTCGGGCCACCTTGCGGTGTAAACCCCT
Source organism: Thinopyrum elongatum (assembly GCA_011799875.1). NCBI lineage: Eukaryota > Viridiplantae > Streptophyta > Magnoliopsida > Poales > Poaceae > Thinopyrum > Thinopyrum elongatum. The sequence continues at coordinate 333,819,980 of CM022299.1, read as the reverse complement.
ACTCCTGCGTTGTGGTGGATTGGCCTCACGAGGGGCTGAGGATGAACAAGTACAGAGGATGAACAACCTCACAAGGGCTCGGGGGTGAGAATGAGTCGACCCCTTCTATGGTGGTGGCTAACCTATCTTTATAGTGGCCTCGGTCCTCTTCCCCAAAAACATAGGCGGGAAGGGATCCCACAGTGGCCAATTTGAAAGGGACAAGTAGTACATCTTATTCTGACGAAAGGTGGTCTTCGCCTGCAAAGCTTCTGGTGATGATGTAGCGGTGGGCTCGGTGATGACATCCGTCCTGCCGTGTTGGTGGTCTTGGTTTTGTAGCACTGGAATGGAAACCTTTGGTAGATTCCTCGGGAACCCACGCCTTTCCTTGCCTCCTTAACACCAAAGAGAAACTGCCTCCTCTGCGCCCGCTGGCGCCCGCCTAGCCTTGATCGTCATGGCTTGCGTCATCGCAGCCTCATGAGGCTGGTACCTGCATAGAAATCTCCGCTCCTCGGGAGGTCGCCTGGGGAGGCCGCTCCCTCCGGAGGTCTTGGCGTCGTCTGCCTCGCGAGGCTAGGGGGCCTCCCAATGGTCTTATCTTGGCGGTCTTGTAGATGGGCCGTACCAGGCCTTCGAGGGATCCACGCCATGGGCCGCAGGCAGGCAAGTCTGGGTACCCTGGTTCCCAGAACGCCGACAGTGCGCCTCTACAATGACACGTCAATGCATAATGTTTAAAATAAATAACCAATGGCACTAAATTATATATTTACACGAGAAATACATAGGCTGAGCGTTTGATCCCTTTTTTGTGAACGCGCCTCTACACGCGTACGATTGGCCGTGCCCGTGTGAACGTCCAGTTATCGGTGCATCATCCCGAGTTATTGTCTTTGTTTCTGGGGTGGACTTCATACCAGTTAATAACTGCTGATGTTTGCCCCGTGTACACAGTCTTGCATGACCTTCCCGCTAGCACTGTCCAAAATTAGTTGAATCTGGATACGAACGATCCCGCGGGTGGCAAAATCTTCCGCCTCCTTCTAAAATTTCTGCCACCTAGTCTTTAGCATGCAAAATTCCCTTTTGTCCTTGGTGCACGGAGAACAATAGTTACAATACGACCCTCATTTACATAATAGGTCGGGGCTGTTTTGGTAACTTCCGGTTCCCCCCACCACACGGCACCCCCATTTCCTCTCCCCCTCCCGCAAAAACGACTACTCCACAGCACCAGAGCATCTTACATCATGCTTTCCATACTTCATAGGCCTTTCTACCCCTCCCCTCTCGAAACCCTAGACTGCTCATCCACCGGCGTACCAGAGCCCATTCACTGCCAGCGGCGTCCACCTCGCCGGATCTGCTTCTGCGGTCGCATCTACCCCTCCCACCTCCCCAAGAAACAAGTAGACTGCTCATCCACCACTGTACCATAGCCCATTCAGTGCCGGCCTTGTCCACGGCGCCGGATCTGCTTCGCCGGTACTCTCGTCAACCGCAGTGCATCTGCAGCGGCTCCTTTGTACTCCCCACCAGAGACGCTTCGTCCACACCCCCGGAGCCGCCACACCGATGCCCCCGTCGACGGCCTCTGATCCTCTTCGCCGACACCTTCCTCAACCCTACCAGAGCCACTTCACCGACACCATCCTCAACCCTACCGGAGTAGCTTCACCTATACCATTCTCAACCCTACCGGGGCCGCACTGCCAACGCCCAAGTCCATGGCCTCAGATCCGCTTCGTCGCACCCTCGTCCAACCTACCAGAGCAGCTTTTGACGCCCCATCCACGATCGCAGATCCGCATCATCGACACCATCGTGAACCCAACCACTGGAGCAGCTTCACCGACGCCCTCGTCAATGGCCTCAGATCCGCTTCGCCCACACCATAGTCCACCCTACCAGAGCCGCTCCACAAACACCCTACTCTACGGTTCTAGATCTCCTTATCGGACCCTAACCACGTTGGATGCAGCACTCCTCTGACCAAACCAGCTACCTCAAGTTTCTTGATCTCCTCCGTAATGAACTGCTGCCTCTCCAAGGCCTGCTTCCGGATTTTCTGCTTGATAGGTCGGGCATGTGGGCAGACAGCAAGGTGGTGCTCGATTACCTCCCTGGGAACATCGAGGATATCAGATGGTTGCCCGGCAAACACATCGATATTCTCCCACAGGAAGGCAACGAGCGTGCTTTCTTATTTGTCATTGAGGGTGGCGCTGATGGTAGAAGTACCATCAACGCCAGCCAGCCCTGCCGGAACTTCTTCACTTGTGGAGCAGCAACCTTGGATCTCTTGCTGTTGGAACTCTCCGGCAAGTCACCAATAGGCGCAGCGCACTCCGAAGAGGCGCACTTCCTGAATTCCTTGCCAGAGCCCTTACTATCCTTCTTCCCTCTATTCTCCTTGGCGGGAACTGCCGCTGCTGCTACCTCTGCCGCGACTGTGTCCTGGTACATCTTGTCCACACAAATGATTGCGTCTTTCTCATCTGATGGGACGGAAATGACTCCAATTGGCCCTGGCATCTTCAAGACGTTGTAGGCATAGTGGGATGCCGCCATAAACTTAGCCAGGGCTGGGCGTCCAAGGATTCCATTGTATGGCAAGGGGAGGTCAACCACATCAAACACAATCTTTTCAGTCCGGTAGTTCAGCTCTCACCCAAACGTCACAGGCAACGTGATCTTTCCCTTAGGATGACTCCTGCCGGGATTAACTCCTTGAAATGTGCCGGTGACTTTTAACTCATCCTTTGCTATCTGAAGCTTGCTGATAGCCTTTGGGGAAATCAGATTCAACCTGGCCCCGCCGTCCACCAACATCTTCGTGACCTTGAGGTTGCAGATTGTTGGAGAGACCAACAACGGCAAGCATCCTACCACGGTGGTGCAGTCAGGATGATCCTCTTCGTCAAAAATGATGGGCGTGCGTGACCATTTGAGTGGTTTCTGGGCCCCTGGCGCTGGTTCCACGGCATTAACCTCCCGCGACCACCGCTTGAGTTGGCGGTGAGAGGCGTGTAGGGATGCACCCCCGTTAATGCACAGGGCGTTAGTGGCCTTCTGGAACTCCTGCTCACTGGTTTCCTCTTCATCCCCTTCATCACTATCATCACCGCAGGCTTCCTTCTCTCGATCCCTAGTGGGTTTCCCTTTGTTCTGAAGAGGTCTGCCGGGGCGATTTACTTCACCGCCATGACCCTTACCGCCATCAACATCCTGTCCCTTTTCCTTGTCACGCTTCTCATATTCTGCTTTTTGTCTCTTGACAAGCTGCTCAACCTGATAAAACTCTTGAAGGTCGTGGCCCTTGGTCCGATGGATCTTGCAGTATGGTCCATCACCTTCCCGGCCCTTTCGGCGGCCGCGGCCTCCCGGTAGTCAGAGCACACGACAGCTTCCTTGCCGGGGGTTTCGGCTTTAACCTTCTTGCCGGTACTAGGGATACCCGACCCGTCAACAAACATTACCGTCTTATCCTTGTGCTTCTTATTGCGCTTTTTGCTCTTCTTCTGACTGGTGGACTCGTCATCATCCTTTGAATCAACATTAATGCAATCCTCCTCTCCGGGCAGTTTTCTTCCCTCCTCCATCCGAGCACACTTATCCACCAAGGTGTAAAGTTCCTTCACAGTCTTGGGCAACCGTACATTCATCTTGGAATGAATCTTCCGGTTGCGCACATTGGACTGGAAGGCGGCTATCACAACTGCTGGATGGATATTTGGGATGTTTCTGTGGACTCTGCTAAATCTCTGCAAATACTTCCGGAGAGTCTCTCCTTCTTTCTGCTGAAGAAGCTGCAGATCGCTGCGCCGACCTGGTTCTTGATGGCCGCCAGTGAAGGCGCCAATGAACTCATGGCACAAATCAGCCCATGACAAAATGGAGTTCTCTGGTAGGTGCATCAGCCAAGACCTCACATTGGACTTGAGAGCCAAAGGAAAGTAGTTGGCAAATACCTTCTCATCTCTTCCCTTGGCAGCTTGAACAGCGATGGTGTAGATGCTCAGAAACTCTGCCGGGTTAAGCCTCCCATCGTACTTCTCGGGTATCTCTGGCTTGAACGTGCGGACGGACGGTCGACAGACTTGCCACAGCTCACGAGTAAAGGCAGGGCACCCAACCTCAAAAGGTAGGTACCTGCCAGTATCGAGTGTAGGCTCGTCGACGTCGGGACCGCCACACCCATTGGCCCGGCGATGGGCGTCGCGGCGTTGTTCAACAACAATGCGCGCGTCTCCGCTCCGCCTGTCCTTCGGGGCACGCTGCCGGCCTGGACGCACTTGAGGGTCAGAAGAGGCCATCGAGATGCCATCAGGTTCTTGATTCCGCTGTGCCCGCGCTAGCTGCCGTGGCGGGGATTGTACCGTGAGGGTGGCCCCTTTCGTACGACCAGCAGCACGGGCCATTGTCGTCGCTTGGGGAGGCCGTGGCAGGCCAGCTCGCTACGAGCCCCCAGCCTCGGCGAAGCCGAGCAGGCTCTAGATGGTGGCACGCCATTCATCCATCTGCTTGGCCACTGGCGGAAACCTCAGCAGCAGTTGAGCCCGCGCCATGGCCTCCATAGCAGTACTTGGTATGGGCGATGATGACGCAGATCGCGCCGTCGCTCGGCTCCTGACGGGGCCAGCAGCGACCGTATCATGTCCCCGCTGTTGCGGGGCGGCCACCTGGATGGCATGGTGGCGCGGTGATGGCGCTTGAGGGTCAGTAGCTCCACGAGGCGCAGCAGCCTAGTCGACTCGTCCCGGGGGAGGTGCACGCGCTGCGGCCACCCCCATGGTGGGGGCGGCCGGAGGGCGGCGATTCACCCCGGACCGAGCGCCATTGCTGCGACTATGCCCGTCGGCGAGGGGAAGGAGTGTGGATGGAATAGCCCCTTCACCCGTACCTCGCGGAGCGTGGCTGTCGGGGTGTTGCTGATGTTGCTCTCCTCCGGCGTCTCCTGCTCCTGCTTCAACCGTAGGGGAAGTGGTGATGGTGCCGCCTGCCCCGACCACAGCCCCAGCAGTGTCCACACTCTCGTGCGCCTCCGCGTCCCCTGCAGCATTGGTGGCCGCGGGCGGCGGCGCCTTCGAGGTGGATGGGTGAGCAGCAGCACCGGGCTTCTTCTTGGGCACCATTGCTGATGGCGCCATCGAAGACAAAGATGGTGATGAAGATTATGTGCAGCACACGCTTTCAGGTTCGCGCAAGCGATCCCCCTACCTGGCGCGCCAAAGATGTAGCGGGAAACCACGGCCACCTATGGGGCCAAGGGGCCCCTTGCTGGTTCGGCAGGGGGGATGTCGCGTTGCACAAAGAGCAGAAGAACGTGGGGCAGCATGGCCGAGATCACACGGGCAATTTTACCCAGGTTCGGGCCGCCGCGAGGCGTAAAACCCTACTCCTGCTTTGGTGGATTGATGGTGGAAAAGTGGTGATGGAGCATACTACACTTGCCCGGCAGGCTCGCCCTGGGGAGGCAGTGACTACGCGTGTACCTGTGTGGGGGTGTTCAACTTTCCAACCCTTGCTATGGTTGCCATGGGCCTCCTTTTATAGGTTAAGGGGTCACCACAGTGGCAAAATAGTCATTATGCACTAATAAGATAGCAAACAGTGCTATCATACCTAATTCTGCAGGCTGACAGAGTGCATTAAATGCACCACTCAATGTCACATCGTTGCTTGCCCGGCAAGCCTTGCCGGGCTCGTCTTGCCAGCTCCATGCCTGCTTGCTTGACATGTCGCAGGACGGGTGTCATCTATAGGTATTTCCTGTAGAAAGAGGCCGCCATGTGGCGAATGGCTGCCACTTAGTCACTTTGCGGCTTGGAACCGCATTGATCAACGACGTGGGTCCTGGTGAGATGGCTTGGTGATGTGTCTTTGCCCTCGTGAGTCCCGGCAGGCCCTGCCGGGACGTCTTGAATGCTTTCTTCCGGGGGAGCCCTTGTCCTTGCCAGGTTCGCCTGCCCGGCAAGGGAGGCTTTTCTCCTGGTGGTGTCTCGCTTCTCTGTGTTGGTCTTGGCCTTCTTAATCTACCTACTGGTTATTCGAAGATCTTGGTCTCTTGTATCTTGACATGGCCTTGGTGTTGTAATCTTGTTCTCGTGCCTGTGCACAGTCAGGGCAACAGACCCAGGGTTTGTTGCACCGACACTTGTGTGCTAGATTGCTTGCTTTGTCACGATGTCTCAAGAAAATACTAAGTTGTGTGATTTTTCCAACACTAATAATAATTATTTTATTAGTACTTCGATTGCTCCCGCCACTAGTGTGGAATCTTATGAAATTAATGCCGCTTTGTTGAATCTTGTTATGAAAGAACAATTTTCGGGTAGTCCTAATGAAGATGATGCATCCCATCTAAATACTTTCGTTGAATTGTGTGATATGCAAAAGAAAAAAGATGTGGATAATGATATTGTTAAATTGAAGCTATTTCCATTCTCACTACGAGATCGTGCTAAAACTTAGTTTTCATCCTTGCCTAAAAAAAGTATTGATTCGTGGAATAAGTGTAAGGATGTTTTTATTTCCAAGTATTTTCCTCCTGCTAAGATCATCTTGTTGGGGAACGTAGTATTTCAAAAAAATTCCTACGATCACGCAAGATCTATGTAGGAGAAGCATAGCAACGAGCGGGGAGAGTGTGTCCACGTACCCTCGTAGACCGAAAGCGGAAGCGTTTAGTAACGCGGTTGATGTAGTCGAATGTCTTCGCGATCCAATCGATCAAGTACCGAACGCACGGCACCTCCGCGTTCTGCACACGTTCAGCTCGGTGACGTCCCTCGAACTCTAGATCCAGCTTAGGCCGAGGGAGAGTTTCGTCAGCACGACGGCATGGTGATGGTGATGATGAAGTTACCAATGTAGGGCTTCGCCTAAGCACTACGACAATATGACAGAGGTGGAAATATGTGGAGGGGGGCACCGCACACGGCTAAACAATCAACTTGTGTGTCTATGGGGTGGCCCCCTTCCCTGTATATAAAGGAGGGGAGGAGGGGGCCGGCCGGCCTCAAGGGGCGCGCCCAAGGGGGGGAATCCTACTCCTACTAGGAGTAGGTTCCCCCCTTTCCTAGTCCAACAAGGAGGGGAAGGAAGGAGGAAGGGGAGAGAAGGAAGGAGGGGGGCGCCGCCCCCACCCCTTGTCCAATTCGGACTGGGGGGGCGCGCGCCACCTCCTGGCCGGCTCTCTCTCCTCTAAGGCCCATGGTGGCCCATTAACTTCCTGGGGGGGGGGGGGTTCCGGTAACCCTCCGGCACTCCGGTTTTATCCGATACTCTCCGGAACACTTCCGGTGTCCGAACAACATGGTCCAATATATCAATCTTTATGTCTCGACCATTTTGAGACTCATCGTCATGTCCATGATCTCATCCGGGACTCCGAACAACCTTCGGTACATCAAATCACATAAACTCATAATACCAATCGTCATCGAACGTTAAGTGTGCGGACCCTACGGGTTCGAGAACTATGTAGACATGACCGAGACTCATCTGCGGTCAATAACCAATAGCGAAACCTGGATGCTCATATTGGCTCCCACATATTCTACAAAGATCTTTATCAGTCAAACCGCATACCAACATACGTTGTTCCCTTTGTCATCGGTATGTTACTTGCCCGAGATTCGATCGTCGGTATCATCATACCTAGTTCAATCTCGTTACCGGCAAGTCTCTTTACTCGTTCCGTAATGCATCATCCCGCAACTAACTCATTAGTCACATTGCTTGCAAGGCTTATAGTGATGTGCATTATCGAGAGGGCCCAGAGATACCTCTCCGACAATCGGAGTGACAAATCCTAATCTCGATCTATGCCAACTCAACAAACACCATCGGAGACACCTGTAGAGCATCTTTATATTCACCCAGTTACATTGTGACGTTTGATAGCACACAAAGTGTTCCTCCGGTATTCGGGAGTTGCATAATCTCATAGTCATAGGAACATGTATAAGTCATGAAGAAAGCAATAGCAACAAACTAAACGATCATAGTGCTAAGCTAACGGATGGGTCATGTCAATCACATCATTCTCTAATGATGTGATCCCGTTCATCGAATGACAACTCATGTCTATGGCTAGGAAACTTAACCATCTTTGATCAACGAGCTAGTCAAGTAGAGGCATACTAGTGACACTCTGTTTGTCTATGTATTCACACCTGTACTAAGTTTCTGGTTAATACAATTCTAGCATGAATAATAAACATTTATCATGATATAAGGAAATATAAATAACAACTTTATTATTGCCTCTAGGGCATATTTCCTTCACATCTCCCTTAGGAACGATATAATGAATTTTAAGCAACTTGATCATGAACATGTTGCACAATCTTGGGATAGGGTGAAATTGATGATAAGAAATTGCCCTACTCATGGTTTAAGTTTATTGATGATCATACAAAAAATTTATGCTAGATTGAATTTTGCATCTAGAAATCTTTTAGATTCCGCCACGGATGGTACTTTTATGGAAATCACATTAGGAGAAGCCACTAAACTCCTAGATAATATTATGGCAAATTACTCTCAATGGCATATCGAAAGATCTTCTACTAGTAAAAAAAGTGCATGCGATTGAAGAAATTAATACTTTGAGTGGAAAGATGGATGAACTTATGAAATTGATTTCTAGCAAGAGTGCTCCTATTGATCCTAATGATATTCCTTTGTCTACTTTGATTGAGAATAATAATGAATCTATGGATGTGAATTCTATTGGTAGGAACAATTTTGGTAATAACGCGTATAGAGGCAATTTTAATCCTAGGACGTTTCCTAGTAATTCCTCTAATAATTAAGGTAATTCCTACAAAAATTCATATGGAAGTTATAATAAGATACCCTCTGATCTTGAGAATAATATTAAATATTTTACTAACTCCCAAAATAATTTCAATGCCATGGTAGAAGAAAAATTAATCAAGATGATGATTTGGCTAGAAACATTGATAGAATTTCTCATGAGATTGATTCTTTTAAGATTAGATCTATGCCACCCAAGCTTGATATTAATGAGTCTTTGAAAGCTATTCAAATTTCTATTAATGAAAGTAGGGAGAGAACCACTAGGATGCGTGCTAAGAGAGATTGGCTAGAAAAAGTATGTTCTTGTTTTTGCGATAATCATGATGAAGATCTTAAAGTGATTGGTGTGACTCCTATTGAATCTTTGTTTGCTAATATAAAACTTGATAAATAAGGGACTGGATATGAGTCAACTTTAGCTAGAAGGCGTCCCAATAATTTGGAGGGTGAAGATCTTAATGAAAAAATTGATAAAAGTGGGTTTGGTGAGGTCAAAACTTTAACTAGTGATGAGCCCACTCTTCTGGATTTCAAGGACTTTAATTATGAAAATTGTTCTTTGATTGATTGTATTTCCTTGTTACAATCTATGGTTAATTCACCTCATGCTTATAATCAAAATAAAGTTTTTACTAAACATATCGTTGATGCTATGATGAAATCTTTTGAAGAAAAACTTGAGTTGGAAGTTTTAATACCTAGAAAGCTTTATGATGAATGGGAACCTACTACTAAGATTAAGATTAAAGATTATGAGTGCAATGCTTTGTGTGATTTGGGTGCGGGCGTTTCCACTATTCCAAAAACTTTATGTGATGTGCTAGGTTTTCATAAACATGATGATTGTTCTTTAAATTTGCACTTAGCGGATTCCACTATTAAGAAACATTTGGGAAGGATTAATGATGTTCTTATTGTTGCAAATAGGAATTATGTTCCCATAGATTTTATTGTGCTAGAAATAGATTGCAATCCTACATGCCCTATTATTCTTGGTAGACCTTTCCTTAGAACGATTGGTGTAATTATTGATATGAAAGAAGGAAACATTAGATTTCAATTTCCATTAAGGAAGAGCATGGAACACTTCCCAAGAAAGAAAATTAAGTTGCCCTATGAATCTATTATGAGGGCTACTTATGAATTAAATACCAAAGATGACAATACCTAGATCTATGCAATATGCCTAGCTTGGGGCGTAAAACAATAGCGCTTGCTGGGAGGCAACCCAATTTTATTTTATGTTTTATGTTTTCTTCTGTTTTTCAATAAATATGCAATATACTACTATTATGATTGTGTTTTAGTATTTCAATTAGTGTTTGAGCCAAGTAAGACCTTTGGGATGGTTTGGAAGATTGTTGATTTGATTTTGTGAAAAAAAAGAAACTTTTGTGTCTAGTAGAAGAATTATTAAAATTCACTGGAGCGTGATAAAACTCTGATTTTTTTAAACAAGATAGATATACAAATTGTCCACGTTTTCCAAAAATTTCACAATTTTTGGAGTTACAGAAGTTTGGCTAAAGTCCAGATTACTACAGACTATTCTCTTTTTGACAGATTCTGTTTTCATTGTGTTGTTTGCTTATTTTGATGAATCTGTGTGTAGTATCGGGGGGTATGAACCATGGAGAAGTTAGAATACAGTAGGTATAACACCAATATAAAATTAAAATAAGTTTACAACAGTAGCTTAAAGTGGTTATTTGCTTTGTTTCACTAACGGATCTCATGAGTTTTCTGTTGAGTTTTGTGTTGTGAAGTTTTCAAGTTTTGGGTGAAGTTTCGATGGACTACGGAATAAGGAGTGGCAAGAGCCTAATCTTGGGGATGCCCATGGCACCCCAAGGTAATATTCAAGGACAACCAAGCATCTAAGCTTGGGGATGTGTAACACCCCCAGTGGTTAACTACAGTAATCCCCTTTTGATTATGCCATGTCATCATGATCAACAGTGCTTAATCATCATTAGTATCATATCTCTTTTCAAATTCAAATTCAAATGGAAATTCAAACTTAAAGTAAAAAATAAAAGTTGTTCAAAATAGAAACTAAATTGTTCATAATATTGTAAATAATTCAGAGACTATTCTAAAATTGAAACCAATAATTAATAAATTAATTAGGTGGCTCTAACAGTACCAAAACAGAATTATCTAATACCTATTTATTTAAATAATATCCATATGAAAGCATTTGGCCCCAAAACCATTTTATACCAGGGTTGGATAATGCACTGTGTTATGTGGGCTAAGTAACACATTTTATAAAAGTCAATTAGTGGCCTAACAAATAGCAAAACAGTAGATAAAAGAAAAAAAAACAAAAGAAACTAAAAATGAATAACCCCCAATCCCCGCTGGGCCTCAGCCCAGCTAATCAGCCGGCCGGCCCAGCCGGCCACCCCGCTCGCCTGGCCTACTAAGGCCCCGCTAACCCCATCGTAACCTAACCCATTCCCCCCCCCCACGATCCCCACTCCCCCCCCCCTCGATCCACTCCTCCCTCTCCCTCCCCGTTCTGGATAGGGGCGCTCAGGCGCCCGACTCCGCCGCGCCTTCGCCGTTTCCGCGCGCCGGCGTTACCCCGAGCTGCACCAGGTTGGGAAGAAGCCTCGTCGCCCTCCCCTACATCGCCTACAAGGACCAGCTCGAGCTCCTCACCCCTGCATCAAGCTGGTCGCCGTCGTCTTCCACCTCGGACCCGGAGATCGCCGTCGTTGCTTCATCGTCTCCGACGCCTCCCTGTGCTCGCCGAGCCTTCCATGTGCTTCGATGTGAGCCCCTCCATCGACCCCCCCCTCTTCCTCCTTTCATTTCCTTCGTCGTAGCGCCACCCCACGAGCTCGCTTGCCCGTTGTCGAACCCGCTCGCGTTCACCATGCCCAGGCGCTTCGCCGCGCCCCGAACGCGCCGGCCAACACTCAGACGCGTCGGCTCCACCGCACGGCGCCCGCCACCGCCCAGTCCCGCATCTGCCGCGTCCAGGCCTGTCCCGGCCCCTCCCGCGCGCTCGCTCGCTCACCTCCACCTCGCCACACCTCTGGCCTCGTCTGGCCACGCCGTTGCCGACGGCGCTCAGCCACCCCCACTGCCGCGCAGCTGCTCGAGTGCGCCGCTCTCTGCCACCGCACCTGCTCGCCGCTGGCCCAGGAGTCGTCGTTCCTGCCACCGCTAGCCGGCAGCCTTGGCGCGCCTTCCCGCTGGCCGCGCCCGAGGCCAGCGGTCGAGCGCCCGCTGCTCCCTGTGCCCAGCACCCGTTAAGGCCCCCTGGGCCTATGGCAAAGGGGCCCCACGCCCTAGAAAAAAAAAGAAAAAAGAATTAAAAAAAAGATAAATAAATAAATAAATAAATCAATCAATTAATTAACCTAATTAACTACTGTTAATTAACTAAACAGGCTGCTGATGTCATGCTGACAACATGATGATGTCAGCATAACACTGTTTTGGATAATTCGAATTTAAATGATTAAATAAATTCCAGAAATTGCTAAAATCTTTAGAAAATCATATAAAATAATCCGTAGCTCAGATCGAAAAACTTTGTACATGAAAGTTGCTCAGAACGATGAGACGGATCCGAATGTGTGGTCCGTTCGTCCGTCACACATCCCTAGCTACCCGAACATGGAACCGTTCCCCTCCGGTCATCTGTCCGACATTTGTCCGGAACCGGGAATACTTTCCCGGATGAATCCCCCCTTCGCCAGTATCACCCGGCACTGCGTCAGATCACCTCTGTCACCGCGTATTGCCATGTTATGCTTTGTGCTGCACTTGTTCGCTGTGTATTTATACTGTTTCCTCCCCCTCTTCTCTCTCGTTAGACCCCGACATCGTCCCCGAGACCGACGCAGCTCTGGAGACCGAAGACACCATTGACGACCTTGCCCTTGCCACCGAGCAACCAGGCAAGCCCCCCCTTTGATCATCCCGATATCGCCCATTCTATTTTTCTCATGCTTGCATTAGAATTGCTGCTACTACTGCTTTACCTATTCTGATGCATAGCCTGTTTATTGTAACCTGCTGTTGATAATTACCTGCATATCCTAAACTGCTTAGTATAGGCTGGGTAGAGACCTATCGGTGACCCCACTTATCCCGATTGCCCCGCTGGATTATCCGAAGACCCGATCAACGGGATTAAAGACCAGGCCCCGGCACCGCACATCACCCCCCTAGTTGTAATGACACTGCAGCGTTACTATCGAGTGCCGAGGGTTACCTCTTGTAGCACTTCTGATGTTAACTCTGTAGAGTAGCTATTCGGTCGTGGTCATCGAGGGTGATTCCTCCTTCACCGCTTCCAATAACGACGCCGTCGTACAACACCTCAAGTGTGAACCCAGCAAGGGTGATTCCTCCGAGTTCACCTTGACGGATACATCGAGTAGGAATCCAACGAGGGTGATACCTCTGATTCCCCTAATGTTATGGACACACGGATACTTGGACTGTACTATTGTTACTTGGAAAGGCGGGTCAACCCTGAAGGGTACCCGCGTGTGATGTGAAGACGGGTTGCCTGTATGGTGCCCGAGTGATGAATACGAGGCGCGGCCAGGCATTCTTAACCCTTGCAGCAAGTCCTCGAGACGAGGCGACGGGGTCACATCTTTCGTGAGTCTCTGCTCGTTACCGCAGCCCCAAGGTACTAACAATTTGGATATTTGATTCGAGTGGGCCTCTAGCCCGATAGCACTAACCATCACGTGGGCATAGTATGGGTGTTCTGCATCGTATGCATCAGCCGAAAGCTCTGTCAGACGTCCAGTTCAGCATGGCGGCACGGTCGGATCGTGTCGGCCACCCGAGGCGATGCTGGTATCCACCCTGTGCGCAATTACCCGGTGGGTGAGGGGCGATGGCCAAGACCCCCTTGCGCTTAGGATGTAGACCGGCGGGGACCTCTCTGCTGAGCTGTAGGTAGGGTTGCGGTGTGTCGTTTGGCCGAGGCCGGGCAGGACCCAGAAAGTGTGTCCGGCCGGAGTTAAGCGAGCGTGGTGGGTAAGTTGGTGCACCCCTGCATGGAAGAAAACTTCTATCGATAGCCGGTCCTACGGTAAAGGACACTCGGAGTTGTATCCCGATCGTCACAACTAGACCGTGAGATGATACCTGGATATATGGCTCTGGGATTGCTTCTCGCAGGGAGTTGAGAAGGGATCTCAGGACAAGGTTGATGACTGTATCGCTCTGGGATTGCTTTCTCGCAGGGAGTCGAGAAAGGATCTCTGGGTGAGGTTGAGACTTAATGATACTGCTACATTATATTGTACTGTTCTACTCTCTTCCATTGCTGCAAGAACGCTGAAGATGCTAGTCTTTGATATGACTAGGACTTCTCTCTATTCTGGCATTTCTGCAGCCCAGTCCACATATACAGCCTCCCTTTGAAAATGTTGCATATGTAGTGTAGATCCTTGCTTGCTGAGTACTTCTGAGTACTCACGGTTGCTTTGTTTTCCTTTTCTCCCCATATCAGTTTGTCGTGACCAAGATGACGGAGCCCCTGAGACAGCTGTCCCCGCCGACGATCGCTACTACTACCCCGAGGGTGGATATTACTTCTAGCTGACTGACGACCAGGAGTAGGTTCGGAGGGTCCCAGGCAGGAGGCCTACGCCTTTCGATCGTAGTGTTTTTCTTTTGTCTCGCCTTCTTAAGGCCTTTCTGTGTTTCCCTTTATATCTGTACTCAGATATCTGATGCTTCCGCTGACGCTTGTATGCGAGCTTTTGTATTCGAGCCCTCGAGGCCCCTGACTTGTAATATAAAGCTTGTATGACTTTATTTATGTTTTAGAGTTGTGTTGTGATATCTTCCCGTGAGTTCTTAGACATGATCGTGTGCATTTGCGTGTATGATTAGTGCACGATTGAGCCGGGGGCGTCACAGGATGCCCCGGATGGCATCCCCTCTTTTGTTTTCAATCCATCGGTAAATTACTTGAGGCTATATTTTTAAGTCACCACATGATATGTGTTTTGCTTGGAGCGTCTTGTATTATATGAGTCTTTGATTTTTAGTTTGCCACAATCATCCTTGCTGTACACACCTTTTGAGAGGGATATACATTAATCCTGAATTTATTAGAATACTCTATGTGCTTCACTTATATCTTTTGAGCTAGGTAGTTGCTCTAGTGCTTGACTTATATCTTTCTAGAGCACGGCAGTGGTTTTATTTTGAAGAAATTGATGAACTCTCATGCTTCACTTATATTATTTTGAGAGTCTTAAAAATAGTATGGCAATTTGCTTAGGTTATGAATTTAGTCCTAATACGATGGGTATTCAAGAGGGATAAAATAAAAACTTTCATGAAGATCATTGAATATATGAGAAGTTTGATTCCTTGCATTTGTTTTGAAATATAAAGATGGTGATATTAGAGTCATGCTAGTGAGTAATTGTGGTTTAGTAAGGATATTTGTGTTAAGGTATGTGATTCCCGAAGCATGCACATATGGTCTCTTGTTATGCGATGAAGTTGGAGAATGATTTATTTTTTATTGTCTTCCTTATGAGTGGCGGTCGGGGACGAGCGATGGTCTTTTCCTACCAATCTATCCCCCTAGGAGCATGCATATTAGTACTTTGTTTCGAGGGCTAATAAACTTTTGCAATAAGTATGTGAGTTCTTTATGAGTAATCTTGAGTCCATGGATTATACGCACTCTCACCCTTCCATCATGCTAGCCTCTTCGGTATCGTGCATTGCCCTTTCTCACCTTGAGAGTTGGTGCAAACTTCGCCGGTGCATCCAAACCCCGTGGTATGATACGCTCTTTCACACATAAGCCACCTTATATCTTCCTCAAAACAGCCACCATACCAACCTATTATGGCATTTCCATAGCCATTATGAGATATACTGCCATGCAACTTCCACCGTTCTGTTTTATTATGACACATATCATCATTGTCATATTTCCTTGCATGATCATATAGTTAACATAGTATTTGTGGCTTGGCCACCATTCATATTTTTTTATACATGTCACGCTAGATCATTGCACATCCCGGTACACCGCCGGAGGCATTTATATAGATTCATATTTTTGTTCTAGTATCGAGTTGTAATTCTTGAGTTGTAAGTAAATAAAAGTGTGATGATCATCATTATTAGAGCATTGTACCATGTGAGGAAAGGATGATGGAGACTATGATTCCCCCACAAGTCGAGATGAGACTCCGGACAAAAAATAAAAAAAAATAAAAAATGAAAAAAGAGAGGCCAAAGAGCCCAAAAGAAAACCAAAGAGAAAAAATATATAAAAAATGAGAGAAAAAGAGAGAAGGGACAATGCTACTATCCTTTTTCCACACTTGTGCTTCAAATAGCACCATGTTCTTCATAATAGAGAGTCTCCTATTTTGTCACTTTCATATATTAGTAGTGGGAATTTTTCATTATAGAACTTGGCTTGTATATTCCAATGATGGGCTTCCTCAAATTGCCCTAGGTCTTCATGAGCAAGCGAGTTGGATGCACACCCACTTAGTTTTCTTTTGAGCATTCATACACTTATGTCTCTAGTGCATCTGTTGCATGGCAATCCCTACTCCTTGCATTGACATCAATTGATGGGCATCTCCATAGCCCATTGATTAGCCTCGTCGATGTGAGACTTTCTCCTTTTTTGTTTTCTCCACACAACGTCCACCATCATATTCTATTCCACCTATAGTGCTATATCCATGGCTCACGCTCATGTATTGTGTGAGATTTGAAAAAGCATAAGAGCGTTAAAAGTATGAACCAATTGCTTGGCTCGTCATCGGGGTTGTGCATGATAAATACTTTGTGTTATGAAGATGGAGCATGACAAGTGTAACACCCCCAATGTCATGCCACGGTAATCCCACACTAATGATGCCACGTCACCTTTTTGCTAAGCTAAATTACCCTGATAAAAAAAACAAAGTCAAATTCAAAATTTAAATTCCAACTCAAAATTTTATATCTTCAAACATGTAAACTAAAATGTACATAATGTTGCAAATATTCACTGGATAATTATCACGCAGAAACCAACATTTTTGAGTTATTAAAAATGCCACTAACATTTTTAAAATCGAGCCAGCAGCATTAATGGGTGCCTTTTCAATTGATATAAATATTGTAACTTTTCAAAATATAGTGAGACTCTGAGTGCTAGCTCAAAATGTTGCCTAATATTTATGTGCTAACTTTCACATTCAACAAAAATCATTTGGTATTGGACTTAATTGCAAAACAGTAAAGAAGATACGTAACAGAAAGATAAAAAAAGAAAGGCTAAATCCTACTATGCAATTGTAGCCCACGCGCTACAGAGCCAGGCCCAGCCCACCAGGGCCTTTCCTCAACCTTTGAACAGGAGAGGAAGGCAGAGCCATGGCCGTGGCCTCTGCTCGCCCGTCCACGTGCCCGATGCCGTCGTGGCGGCCATCCCTTGCATCCTCGACGACTACAAGGCCCCCCACAGCCCGTCGGTGAACCCTAGCACCCCATTCGCCCTCTCCCTCATTCCCTCCCCTCGATCTGGACGGTCCAGACGCCGCCGTCGCCATTGCCTCCACCGTCGCCGCGGCCACCGTCGCCCCCGAGATGAGCTGAGGCGTCCCGCAGCTCCGCCGTTGTCCGCCGCATCGCCTACGCCCACCCGTTGGAGCTCATCGCCTCCGTACCGAGCTCCTCACCGCCATCTTCTTCGTCGGCTGCCACCACTACCTCGCCGGTTCTCCTCGCTGGAGACTCCCCAGCCTCGTCAGGCTCGTCCATGGCCTCTCCCTGCCGGTCCCTATGTGAGCTCCCAAGCCCCCTCGTCCCTTTTCTTCGTTACCCGTCGCCTCCCATACTCGAGGCCGAACCCCGCCGTCCGCCATGGCTCGTCGTGGCCGTGCTTCCCCGCATCTCTGGCCACGCCAGTCCGCGCCCTCGCGTGACCGCGCCACGCCCGCCTGCGCCTTGCCCGCGCACTGCTCGTCCGGGCCGCGCCCTGGCCGCTCGCTGGCTGCGCTGCCTGCAGCCGTCCCTGCAGCCCGAGACGCGCCCCGTCGCCGCTGCTGCTATAGCCGCCGCTGCGGTTGCCGCCTGCTGCTGCCGCTGCGCGCCGCGCTTGCCCGTTCCTCGCCGGCCGCGCCACACCCAGTGCCCAGCGCGTGCGTGCGCGCCCGCGTCCGTGCTGCTGGCGCTGCTAGCTTCAGCCATCGGTGCCCCTGTGTGTGCGTGCGTGCTGCTGCTGTCTACCTTCTGTTGCCGCTCCTACTGACTGCTAGCTACAGTAACATTCAGTTATTGTAGCTGCAGCTAGCTTTGGCAAATTCACATTGAGTAGCCCCTTTGACAGCCAATAAACATCCACAAAACAAATTCTTATGTGGATAAAAATAATATGGGCTGAGAGTACACTTGACAAACTTCATTTTATCCCACTGGACCAAATCCATTTGAGGCACGGATTAAATCATACATAAATCACAAAGTTCTATGTTCTGTTAACAGAAAAACCGAAAAACAACTTTATTTTCATAGCTACTTTAGAGCTGTTGATGATCAAGCAAATGAACTCTAATATGGATGAAAGTGATACTAACATGTAGATCGCAGAGAAATGCTCAAAATTGATATAAGGCACAAAATCATAGGATGTACAGAACAATAGTTGTAGCCTTTTGAAAACAGCCAAGTGATGTTTAGATCCGGCGAATTCTCAGACTTAGCAAAATTTCAGGAATTTTCAGGATACAGTTTAAATCTTTGAAAATTCGTAGAAATTAAACCGTAACTCGGATGAAAATAATTTATATATGAAAAATGATCAGAAAAATGAGACGAACCTGAAAATGCTACCAACATACCTGTCAGATGCTCCTAGCTAACTGAACATGGAACATTCCCCCTCCGGTCACCTGTCCGACATTTGTCCGGAACCGGGAATACTTTCCCGGATGAATTCCCCCTTCGACTATATCATGTAACCTTACGTTAGGTCACACCCGGCACAACTTATTGCCATGCTATGCTTTGTGTTACATTGGTTGCTTTGTATTTACTGTTTCTTCCCCCTGCTTCTCTCTCGATAGACCCCGAGACTGCCGGCTACCCCTAGTACGACTACGGTGTTGATGACCCCTCCCTCTCTGCCGAGCTTCCAGGCAAGCACCCCCCCTTTGAGCATGCCTATATCGCCTATTCTCTTCTCTCTTGTGCTTGCATTAGAATTACTGCTGCTACTGCTTTACCTATTCTGATGCATAGCCTGATTTTTGTAACCTGCTTTTGATAATTACCTGCTTATTCTAAACTGCTTAGAATAGGATGGTTAGAGACCCCTGTGACCCCACTTTTCCCGGTTGCCCCGCTGGATCATCGGAAGACTCGGCGACCAGACCCCAGCACCGCACATCACATCCCCTTTATCTGTACGACACTGCAGTGTTACTATCGAGTGCCGAGGGTGATACCTCGTAAGCACTTCTGATGTTAACTCTGTGGAGTAGTTAGTCGGTCGAGGTCATCGAGGGTGATTCCTCTTTCACCACTTCCGGTAATGACACTATCGTGCAACACCTCAAGGGTGAACCCATCGAGGGTGATTCCTCCGAGTTCACCTTGACGGTTACATCAAGTAGGAATCCAACGAGGTTGATACCTCAGATTCCCTTGATGTTATGGACACACGGATACTTGGACTTTACAACTGTTACTTGGAAAGGCGGGTCGACCCTGAGGGGTACCCACATGAGCCTAAGTGGCGAGTGACGTGGAGACGGGTTGACCTGGAGGGTACCCGAGAGTTGAATACGAGGCGTGGCCGGGCATTCTTAGCCCTTGCCGCAAGTCCTCGAGACAGGGCGACGGGGTCACATCAATCATGAGTCTTTGCTCGTTACCGCACTACCAATACACCAACGATTTGGATATGTGATCTGAGTGGGCTCTGGCCCGATAGCACTAACCATCACGCGGGAATAAATATGGGTATTCTGCATCGTGGCATCAGCCGAAAGCTCTGTCAGACGTCCAGTTCAGCATTGTGGCACGGTCGGATCGTGCCAGCCATCTAAGGCGGTGCTGGTATCCACCCTGCACACAACGACCCGGAGTGCAACGGGCGATGGCCCAAGACCCCAGAGTGTTTAGGATGTAGACCGGCGGGGACCTCTCTGCTGAGCTCTAGGTAGGGCTGCGGTGTGTCGTTTGGCCGAGGCCGGGCATGACCCAGAAAAGTGTGTCCGACCGGAGTTAAGCGAGCGTGGTGGGTAAGTTGGTGCACCACTGCAGGGAAGAACTAATCTATGCATAGCCGGATCCTCGGTAACGGACGCTCGGAGTTGTATCCCGATCGATACAACTAGAACTGGATACTTGTGATGAGAAATGGATAGTAAGGCTCTTGGATTGCTTTCTCGCAGGGAGTCAAGAAAGGATCTCTGGCCGAGGTTGATACTTGGATATTACGGCTCTGGGATTGCTTTCTCGCAAGGAGTTGAGGAAGGATCTCTGGGTGAGGATGATGACTACTACTACTTTATATTATGCTTTTTGTACTCTTCTAAATGCTACAAGATGGTTGAAGATGCTAGTCTTCGATAGGACTAGGCCTTCCCCTCTATTCTGGCATTTCTGCAGCCCAGTCCACATATACAGCCTTTCTTTCATAATGTTGCATATGTAGTGTAGATCCTTGCTTGCTGAGTACTTCAGATGAGTACTCATGGTTGCTTTGCTTCCTCTTTTTCCCCATATCCGTTTGATGCGACTAGATGGCGGAGCCCCGGAGCCAGCTGCCCCTGTCGACGATCACTACTACTACCTCAAGGATGGCTTCTACTACGAGCTGGCGAGATGAACAGGAGTAGGTTCGGAGGGTCCCAGGCAGGAGGCATGCACCTTTCGATCATAGCTTTTGTTTTGTCCCGCCTTTTCTACAGGCTTATCTGTTTCTGTTTCATATCTGTACTCAGATATCTGATGCTTCCGCTGACGCTTGTATGCGAGCTTATGTATTCGAGCCCTCGAGGCCCCTGGCTTGTAACATAAAGCTTGTATGTCTTTGTATTTGTTTTAGAGTTGTGTTATGATATCTTCAAGTGAGTACTTAGGCTTGATCGTGTGCATTTGCCTATATGGTTAGTGCACGATTAAGCCGGGGGCGTCACAACAAGATTATATGATTTTGTAGGGATAACTTTATTTAGACATAATATTTTGAGAAGACATGATTGCTTTATTAGTATATGCTTGAAGTATTATTGTTTTTATGTCAATATTAAACTTTTGTTTTGAATCTCATGGATCTGAATATTCATGCCACAATAAGAAATATTACATCATAAACATGTTAGGTAGCGTTCCGCATCAAAAATTCTGTTTTTATCATTTACCTACTCGAGAATGAGCAGGAATTAAGCTTGGGGATGCTTGATATGTCTCCAATGTATCTATAATTTTTTATTGTTCCATGCTATTATATTATCCATCTTGGATGTTTTATATGCATTATTATGCTATTTTATATCATTTTTTGGGACTAACCTATTAACCTAGTGCCTAGTGCCAGTTGTTGTTGTTTTTCCTTATTTTTGTCTTTTACAGAAAATCAATACCAAATGGAGTCCAAATGGAACGAAACTTTTAACGATTTTTCATGGGATAGAAGACATCTAGGAAGCTTTAGGAGGAGGCCAGAAGGTCCACAGGTGAGCCACAAGCTCACCAGGCGTGCCCTAGGGGGCGCCCTATGAGCTTGTGGGCCCCACGTGGATCCTCTAACCCTAATCTCAGCTCCATAAATACCCTAATATTCCCCGTATACCAGAGGGCACACCAAAAATACTTTTTCGCTGCCGCAAGCTTCTATTCTCATGAGATCCCATCTTGGGGCATTTTCCCTCACTCTGCCGGAGGGGGATTCGATCACGGAGGGCCTCTACACCAACCTTGTTACCCTTCTGATGATGTGTGAGTAGTTTACCACAGACCTACCAGTCCATAGCTAGTAGCTAGATGCCTTCTTCTCTCTCTTTGATCTTCAATACAATGTTCTCCTCGATGTTCTTGGAGTTCTATTCAATGTAATCTTCTTTTGCAGTGCTTTTGTTGAGATCCGATGAATTGTGGATTTATGATCAGATTATCTATGAATATTATTTGAGTCTTCTCTGAACTCTTTTATGCATGATTAAGATAGTTTTGTATTTCTCTCCGATCTATTGATTTGGTTTGGCCAACTAGATTGATTTTTCTTGCAATGGGAGAGATGCTTTGTAATGGGTTCAATCTTGTGTTGTCCTCATCCAGTGACAGAAGGGGTAGCGAGGCACGTATTTGTATTGTTTCTGTTAAGGATAAAAAAGATGGGGTTTATTTCATATTTATTGTATCTATCCCTCTACATGATGTCATCTTGCTTAAGGCGTTACTCCATTCTTGTTAACTTAATACACTAGATGCATGCTGGATAGAGGTCGATGTGTGGAGTAATAGTAGTAGATGCAGGCAAGAGTCGGTCTACTTGTCATGGACATGATGCCTATATTCATGATCATTGTGTTAGATATCGTCATAACTTTGCGCTTTTCTATCAATTGCTCAACAGTAATTTGTTTACCCACCGTATGCGTTCTTTGAAGAGAGAAGCCTCTAGTGAAAACTATGGCCCCCAGGTCTATTCTTAACATATTGTTTTCAGATCTATAAAACCAAAAACCCAAAAATACCTTTCTACAATTTATTTACCTATACCTTATTTTTGCACTTTTATTTATCTTGTATACCTATCTCTATCAGATCTCATGTTTGCAAGTAACCGTGAACGGATTGACAGCCCCTTTTATCGCGTTGGGTGCAAGTATTTGTTTGTTTGTGTAGGTGCAACCATTGGTGACTTGTGTGTTCCTCCTACTGGATTGATACCTTGGTTCTCAAACTAAGGGAAATACTTATCTCTACTTTGCTGCATCACCCTTTCCTCTTCAAGGGAAAAACCAACGCAAGCTCAAGAAGTAGCAGGCGACCGTTTCAGAAAACGTTGTTGTGGCACCAAATTCAGAAATTCCGCTGTGGCACAAAATTATAGCTCCTCATCCCGTGCTAAGTACACCTTCTCCTCTTCGGGGTCCTTCATGTATGGTTGCCACCATTACATGTAACCTGTAGGTTATCTCTACATTAATGTGGCAATCTCTTGGCTCCAGCCATCATGCCACGACGGGCGGGCCACTTAACATTACAACATATAACCATCTCATACATAAACTCATTATCATGACGAAGGCTATACCAGATCATATGCATACCCTGCAAAACCAAGTTAGACGTTCTCTAATCGGTTTTGGCAAAATTTTAGTTATGTGGTTAACCAGTTTTAACAAGTAATACTAGCTACCTACGTCCACAATTTAGGCGATGCTTCTGGACGCTAGATTAAGTTTCGGGGTGTGTGAAACAAGAGACTTAATTAAAAATCTCTAGCCCCACACAAAACTTCGTCAATATGCATGGCCCCCTAGAAGATCATCCATCTTCGGTACCCTCTTGTGTACGCGACTGTTCACTATTCTCAACTACGATGAAGCCCAAGGAATTGTTAGCAGATCGTCGACAGCCAGAGTTGATCAATTGTCAGAACCTTGTAACAAAGCGACACCATGCTGTCGATGAATTGAACCAAAGCAACACTCGAGGGAAGTATAGCAAGAACATCAACCCTCACAATCACATGTGATCTAGATTGCAACCTGCATCTACTCATAAAACCGCTCATGATGCCACTGTTGGGAAACGTAGTAGAAAACAAACAAAAAAATCACACTTACGATTACCCAAGATCAATATGAAGATGCATAACGGGTTGGGATCACGATCATAACCGTCACTGAGTTGCAGCGGAAGAAGAACATGTCAGTGTGGATCGTACTTGGAGTCCTTCTAACTGTCGATGAACGAGCCCTTGTACCGCCCACGAATAGTTCCTCAAACCGAAGACCGAAAGCACGGCCTCTCCACTTGGTTGCAAGCGTGCAGCCTTCACGATCCGGCAGCGCTTCCCCGTCCAGAGCTAATCGTCACCGGAGAATTAGAGGGAGGAGATTAGAAGCACACTGGGCTTCTAATTATGAGGACAAGAGGATTAGCCTAGCTCTATTTAGACAACTAGGACCAATTAGAACTAGAACTAGAAGAACTAGAGGAGGCTCCAAAACTTCTATGTCCAAAGGGTGGAAATCCTCTAGTATATATGTTGGAGGGGAGAGGAGGGGCGCCACAAGGGGAGGGAAAGTCCCTCCCCTTTGGCCGGCCAAGAGAGGAGGAGTTGGACTCCTCCCCCACTCCAATTCGGCCCCCTTCCTTAGGGAAGGGAGGCACTTGCCCACTTGGGCCTTTTTGGCCCAAGTTGCCTTCCACCTCTTGGCCTTTTTAGGCCCGTTGATATTTAAATTAAATATAAATTTTTCTAAATACTTCTAGACCAATATATATATATATTAACATCTCCCGAAATTTTTTCCACCTATATATAATTTATCGGTAATACCCGGTATTACCCGATACTCACTGAAACCCTTCTGGTGACCCCGAAATGCTTCCGATCCTCTCGGAACTATTCCGAATATTCATGAAATAATTCCACAAATATATTCTCATGACTCCCGTCCTACTAACACTCAGCATATCATGATTTCCTTAAGCTTGTGACCCCGTAGGTTCGGTAACTCAAAGACATAGATGAAACCGTTCGTTCAATGACCGACAGCGGGACCGTGGATGTCCCTATTGGTCCTTGTGAGTACACAAATGATATTCAAGTGAACCATTGCTTATCATGTGATGTTCCCTTTGCTTCACGATACTTCACAAAACCCGGGATGCATCGGTATCCTCCTGAGTCATTGTAATGCTCACTATACCGAAATCCTCGTTACCGGTTTTGTTCTTCTTTCCCGTTATTGTGTTTCAGCATCCCCGTGATGAAGTCACGTGTGTCTGGCCAGATGATGATTGATGTTGTCACACCGAGAGGGCCCTAAGAATATCTCTCCATCGTCAGAGGAGCAAATCCCATTCTCGATCTATCCGGTCACTTGTCAAACTTTCCGACGAACCTGTAAGTTGTCGTTATGATCACCGTGTTACAGGTGACGTTTGAGCAACTCCAAAGCCCATCGTATGGTAAGAAGTGACCACGATACTCTCATGGTCTATGGAGCAATATCACATGTTAACACTCCGTGTTATTACAATTGAATGTAGATGATATTAACTCAATTCATAACAAACAAGATCGGGACGATTCAATATGATTGTTCTTCCAATGTCATAATCTCGATGTTGTTTTAGGACTATACTTACACTTTACTATATCCTAAGATCCGAAAAACGTGATCACCAACAACACTCGAGCTAGTCTTAGAGGCGAGACTAGGAACCTTTTATTTACCGTTTATCATTCCACACGTGCATATGAGTTTTCCACTAAATCGCATATTCCAGGATCATAGCAATTATAACATAGAATATAAACTCTTAACTATGAATATGGAAATATAATAATACAAATATTATTGCCTCTATGGCATATTTCCAACAGTCCTCGATTTCGTTATTGATGGTTATAGACTGACCAAAGTCTTGATGGACGGTGGCAGCAGCTTAAACCTCATTTACGAGGACACTTTGCAAAAGATGCAATTCAACAAGTCACGCATCGAACCAAGCTAAACCACGTTCAAGGGAATCATCCCTTGGAAATCGGAGCGATGCAGTGGTGCTACTTGTGAGCTGCGTTGGGATTTCCCCAAAGAGGACAAGATGATGCAGTACATTAGAGATAAGTATTTCCCTCAGTTATGAAACCAAGGTTATCAATCCAGTAGGAGAACCAAGCAACACTATGTAAATAGCACCTGCACACAAACAACAAATACTTGCAACCCAACGCGTAGAGGGTTTGTCAATCCCTCAACAGTTACGAGCAAGATTAAAAGATATAGTTTTTGATTGGTAGATATGACAAAAATACAAAATATAATAAAGAAAAGAAAATCGCAGCATGGTATTTTTGGTTTTAATATATGATAGAAAATAGACCCTGTGGCCATAGTTTTCACTAGAGGCTTCTCTCGAGAAAATAGCATACGGTGGGTAAACAAATTACATTTGGGCAATTGACAGAAAAGCAAATAATTATGACGATATCCAAGGCAATGATCATGTATATTGGCATCATGTCCAAGACAACTAGACCGAAACAATTCTGCATCTACTACTATTACTCTACACATCGACCGCTATCCAACATGCATCTAGTGTATTAAGTTCATGAAAGAATGGAGTAACGCCTTAAGCAAGATGACATGATGTAGACAAGATAAACTCACGGAAGAAATAAATCCCATCTTGTTACCCTTAAGAGCAATGATACATCCGTGTCATGTCTCTTTCTGTCACTGAGATTGAGCACCGCAAAATCAAACCCATCACAAAGCACCTCTTCCCATGGCAAGAAAAATCAATCTACTTGGCCAAACCAATCCAATAAATCGGACAAGAAATACGAGGCTATAATAATCATGCATAAAAGAGTTCAAAAAAACTCAAATAATATTCATGGATAGATCTCATCATAAACTCATAATTCATAGGATCCCAACAAACACACTGCAAAAAGTCATTACATCAAATAGATCTTCAAGAACACCGATGAGAACATTGTATGGAAGATCAAAAAGAGAGAAGAAGCCATCTAGCTACTAACGATGGACCCATAGGTCCATGGTTAACTACTCACGCATCATCGGAGGGGCAGCAAGGATGATGAAGAACCCCTCCGTGATCGTTTCCCCCTCCAGTAGAGTGTCGGAAAAGGCCTCTAAATTGGATCTCATGGTTCAGGAACTTGCGTCGAAGAAAAAAGTATTTCATGGACTCCCCATAGGTTTTGGGATTTTAGAGTATTAATAAAGGCGGAGGTAGGTCAAAAGGAGGCTCATGGGCCCCGGTACCCCCCAGGGCGCGCTAGAGGCCCCTGGCACGCCCTGGTGCTTAGTGGGCCACTCCTCCATCTTCTCGTGGCCTCCAGAAGCTTCCAGGGTCTCTTATTGCCAGAAAAAAATCTCCAAAAAGTTTCGTGGCATTTGGACTTCGTTTGTTACATATATTCTGCAAAGTCGAAAACAAGCAAAAAACAGCAACTGGCACTGGGCACTAAGTTAATAGATTAGTCCCAAAAAATAATATAAAGTTGCTTGTAAATCTATACCTAATATTAAAAGGAGGAGACTTTCATAGTTCTCCATACGTCACCCTTTTCTATCCGTTGATTTTATGTTAATCATAAAAATTAACGGCTGAGATTTAAAATCTCTCCTATCTAAGAAAAAGGAACGATCCGTGACGAACAGCCGCCTAGCGCACGTATTGATCGATCTCTAAGTTGTACCAATAGCTCGGACCAGCAACCGAGTGAAAAGCCCAGCCCACACAATCCAATCAGCTCCTATACAAGTGAAATTATTAAAGGGAATTAAATGAATTCGTCAATAATTAAAGGGAATTAAAGGATGAGAAGGGCCCACAGGCGTCAACAAATTAAACGGATTCATCCATAATTAAAGAAATTAAGATGGCTGGCGCACGGCATGGGCAAATTAAATTGATCCATCCATAATTATAAAGAAATTAATGGAGAAGGGCGCACAGCTTGGCCAAATTAAGTGGGATTTCATCCATAATTACGTTGCGAGATGCCTTGATTGGTTTCTAATTAAACAGGAATGTGTCTCTCCATCGAGGCAGGCCACTTTATTTTCCAATCGAGGGAGCGAGGATGAGCCGACGAGGAATCTCCCATGTCTGGTTTTCCTTTCTTTTACGTATACTAGTAAGCGTGCACGTGCAACGCACGTCTCCATCGATGCACATATAATTCGTGTTAGTATAAATGGAATACAAATGATCCCTTCGTCCCACGGTGCATATTTCATCTATTCTCATAACTCCATTCTTTATGGAAGCGACAAACCATATGTATTTAAATTTCGTATATAATCATTATTTCTTCTTATATCTTAAGCCTAATCATATTTTACTTGATGTTATGCACCTTCAATGTAAACCACTAAATCAGACACCGTCAAAGCATCAATAAACTGGACGCACAATTAACCTCACAAAGATGCATCACCATGTACCACAAGCTATACATACAACCTGTGGTACCATGATTTCGTGTAAAAAGTAACCACAACAATCGTGAAGCTCCCCATGCGACAATCCACGAGTCACCTCATGTCCTTATAAGGTAGTGAATATACATCAACAAAATGAAAATGAAAATAGAAGAACAGGAAGTAGCCTTCAACATGGTGAGACCTTGTACCTGCTGCACAAACATGAGAGGTAAATCTGAAAGAAAAACTGTCAAACACATTAGACCGTAAGAACCAAGGGATAAATTTGGAAGTAGCCTCAAACATTTTTATCCATCGGAAATGGAATAGAATATTAAAGCCCAACAGCAGAAAAAATGCTCTAAAATACTTATTATAGCATTTATATATAACAAAATTAATTCCATTCTTGCAGCGGTGCAGACTGCAATAGAGGCTAAAAAAAGAAATATCAAGGGAACACTAATATAAGATTACCTTTGCATCATAATATATGCCTAATTTTGACTTTGATTTATATGTGGCTTGTCAATGAAATATCATTTGGTATATTTGTTATGCCGATACATGATTCCCCTTCAACCGCACAAGAACAACAGAGGTTCATTCTCAGGGGTTAAAAAAGTCACACCGGATCAGTCTGCATCAAGTTTAGTCACATATGCAAAGAACTGGTTCTATACAAATAACATAGTATAAACAATGTATGCCCTCCAATGACGTGTAATTGATTCTAAAAGGGATCAAACATTCTAGAATGTATGAATTTTCTCCTAGCTCCGCACGCACTTTCGACTTAAAAGAATCATACCAATTGCCTAATATAGTATGACAGAACATAAATCTTGTCGTAAAATGATACCATGATTCCAGCGAAAGCACAATGAATATGTAACTAACATTTGATATGGATTGAAATTGTGCAATGGAATAATGATAAGTTAATATTAAAGCCCATAAAAAATTCAAAGTGGAATTAAACTAATATAGGTTTGGCCATCGCATTGTAGGTGATCGCCCTAACTTACATACACTGAAGCTACGGTAACACACCTGGCAACGATACCCAGTCCTGAGTGAAAAAGATACCCGAGCACGATCTTTTTCAAAAAATCAGAGCATGGTGGATTGGTGCAGACTCGCCCTTGAGCCAAAAAAACTGCATTCAGGTTTCAGTAGGACGTACATGATTAATGGAGGACCAAATACTCACCTCTATACTTTTTTGCATGACCAACATGGGAGGAAAATAACATGGCTATCGAGGATCAAGTATAGCAATGTAAGCCGCAAATTCCTGAGAAAGAAGAATTCAGTGACCCCACAAAATATATACTTATTCTCAGTGATAGTGAATTCTGAATTCCCTGAACCTGCCAAATTTAACTATTTAAGCATGAGGTCACAATAAAAAAATGTGATGCTAGTCAACTAAAAAGATTAAATTCAGAATTGTGAGATTATGGTGCAAATAATAAGCAGTACATGACAACTGTTAAAGCAACATCCCAATAACTTGAAAGGAAACTGGAGATGTTAAAATCATGTGCAGACACCAATAACTTGAAAGGTTAAAATTATGAAATTGAACTATACATTCACAATCCGAGACATAGTAAATAATCTGCACTGGATAGTACAGACCTCACATTAAAAGATGGGCGCACATCTGCAGAGTATGTTTACATTCAGTAGAAAGGCTCGTGGCTTTGTTTTGGCTACATCTCTGTTAGCAAGTGCAGACCCAAGATCAAGTGTTACAGAAATAATTTCTCGTCTTATATCAGTACAGACCATAACCTTTGTCTGTCTAAGATCGCTGAAGTTATGGGGAGAAGGATTGACCTCGAGGCCTGCAAAAGTTCCCTAGGGTCAGATCGGATCAAGAAGGGAGACGGTGGGGAGCACGGTTGGAGGAGATGGCCTCCATGGTGGGCATGCAGTCGGAGGAGATGACCTGCTCCGGCATCGATGAGGCGGAGCGAAGGATGGAGACGATGTCGAGATGCACCGGCTCACTGCGCCTGCTGCGTCATCAGTCGTCACTCCCGCAAAGGCCGCTTGGAGATGTGCGGGAGCAGCAGCGTAGCGTGGGTAGGAGGGGCGGGCGGTGCTGGCACCATCGCGAGGATGGCCAAGGCCGCGGGCAAGTGCCCCGATCCTTGGCAGCAACATTTGCGTCTTTCGCCTACCCTCGGAAGCGAACGCGGCGGCAGCACCCGCGACCTCAGGTGGCTCGTGCGTCGTTGGTGGCAGAGACAGTGGTGGCTTTCTCTCACACGCAAAAATCTCTCCCCTCCGTAACAACAAATGCATGCAGACTATGGAGGCGTTGATTGGGCGAGGAATTGATGCGGGAGTAGCCGGTTTGCATGGATCACATACGCCTGGTTTCAAGCATTAGCTATAATGTCATCCCTATTAATTAGGGATTGATTGCTGATTTCTTTATCTGTTTAGGAGAGAGAAACTGACGGAGGGGAAGTTTTCATCTGCCCGTGGAGTGGTGGTCAGCCTATTATAATTGCTAATTGCACCCTGATAACTCATCAGATTAATCTAATCTGTTAGATTTCATTGATTTAGATAATCAGACGGTGCTAATTAACCGGTGTACATTTAGCGGGGTGCACTAAAAAAGTTCTTGTTTGATTGTTTAATAGTAGTGGAGATGCTTTGTCCGCTTAGGTCTCTGATGTGTTCCCTTCGCGCGTATCGTAATCCTCCACTGGTTCCTATAGGTCCAAGAGTCTGACAGAAGATTATGTACTTCTCCACATCTTGTCTTTAAACCAAAGCGCTATCGAAGCAATCAACTCTTTCAAATACAAACTCTATTCAACGTCCTTAACAAAAACCAGGAGCAGCACCGCCCATCCCAATCAGGTCGTACGGGTCGAGCTCTAATCCCTACCTCGATACTTCCTCATAGATGTCATGTAGTAACTCGGCGGAAGTTTCTTGCTCTTCGGCTCTGTCCTAGCACGGTCGGCGACAGCAACGAGGGGATCTCCATCTCCTTCACCGTCGATGACAGCAACAAGGCGATCTCCATGGCCTTCACCGTCTCCGGCGGTGGGCACTCAGGCAGTACGTGGTGACTAGCAATGGAAACTGGAATGGCCCAACGTGGGCATGGACCATGCTCCGGTCGTGGCCGTCGATCGCGTGAAGCACGTACGTGCGTTGTGGCGTGTACGGGTGCATCGACGACACGGTGGCGGCCGTAACGGCGTGCAGGTGACTCGATGGCTTGGAGCGGCCATGCGCCTCGGAGTGGAGCGCCAACCTTGGGTGCTGAGGGAAGCAGATGCTGCCGTCGCGTACCTCCACGTCGCCATCATGTTGTATAAGGCGTAGACATGCGTCCTAGACTTCGAAGGATGATCTCCCTCCGCCTCATAGGCAGCCGAGCCCACCTTCTTGACGGTGTCGCTACCGTCGATACGCATGGATCGTCCTCATCACTGCTGCCCTTGATGATGTCGGGGCTGATTGGTGTCTGGCAAGGAAAAAAGGAAGGCTTGAGAAGTAGTAAACTGGTAAGTGTCAGACAGGCAAATTGAGTCTTAATTTTCCGTTTGAACTTCACATGATATGGTCCTACCTAATTTATGTTTGTGGCTTCAACAGACCACGTACACCCCAAGATTTGAGGTGTGAGTTGACTGGATTTTTGTTGTTGTTACAATTAATCGGTAATGGATAAATCAAAATTTGTTATGTAGATTGGTAAGACTCACTAAGTTCTAATTTCCTTATTTTTGGATTATAATTTCCTACTCCAAAAGCAGATTTGTGGATGTTTAATAGATGTTCAGAGGGATAGGAGACTAGAAGGGTGGATGTCTCTCAATTTTAGAGGGAAATAAGCCTACAGAATACACATACAAACAGGACTGGTTTGGGAAAAAAAATTATGTTACCCATGCTCTCATGCATAAAGGTAGTTGTTGAGACTTGAGAAACTGATCTTATCAATCAATCATGAATCATCCCAGCATCCCAATTGTCTATTTAGTTCATCACAAAGACCAGTATCATGGGGATAATGGAGGTAAATCAAAGCTCAATGCTGAACCTTTGCTTTTGTATAATTAGGATGACAAGACTACAGACCGATACTAGCTATCTAATTTTAATCCAATTATGATGTTATAGATAGTTTCCTTAACATGCATGCGTCATTGCTCCATGTTTTTACACCAGCAAGTGGCACATATTGGATTAACCTGGCACCTTTCCGTGGGCTGACGAAGTTGATTTTTTTTTTCCATTTAGGCTGAGGAGTTAGCATCTATGATGCGCGTGCGCTTTTCCTTGGCTCAGACGCCTTCGAGGCTCTCGACCTCAGCCAACGATCTGCTGAAGATGGACATGGCAGCATCCAACCTATGGTCGCGCCTGCGCTCCTTCTTCCAGTTTCACCGCGACCACAATAAGATGACGGTGGTGGTCTTGGCTTTCAGGATGGTGGCCTGCTTTTTCTAATGGATGAACCGACCAACGCAGCATTCCTAAATGCAATTTATTTGTAGTGGAAGCTGAAAGTATATGATCTGAATTTCTATTATAGAGTGTATATGTATGAACTGATTCAGAGTATGTTGATCAATTGCGTTCTGTTGCTTCTTGTTCTATGGTTTCTATGGGATAGAACAATACATGGGCCAGTAATTATAATACAATTAAAATTTGTGAACATATCATTACAAAATGGTTGGCTAGATAATGTTATGTATGCATTCTACAATGGTCAGTTCCTGTGTAGCTACACACTTTTTTAGAATACTTCGTACAACTTTATCTGTCTATCTCATTTTGTTAGAAATGAAAGTAAGATGAAGAATGTTTTTCTACTTGTCGGTCATCCATCCCGTATCCACCTCATTTCACTCATTTTTTTTCATTTTTGAAGAACGGACGTGGACCTATGGGGTCTTGAACATGCTTATTGGGCTAGGGGCATTCGATTTTTCATCCCGTTGCAACGCACGGGCATGTGTGCTAGTGTATATAAAACATCTAAGATCGTTAATATAATAGCATGGAACAATAAAAAATTATAGATACGTTGGAGACGTATTAGCATCCCCTAACTTAATTCCTGCTCGTGCTCGAGTAGGTAAATGATAAAAACAGAATTTTTTATGTGGAATGCTACCTAACATATTCATCATATATTCTTTTCTTTGTAGCATGGACATGTGGACTTGAATGATTCAAAACAATATTCTATAATTTGGCATGAAGACATCAATACTCAAGCATATCAACAAGCAACTATGTCTTTCAAAATATCAATGCTAAAGAAAGTTATCCCTAGCCCATTATGCTCAATCATTGATCCATTCATGAAACACACTCAAATATTAACTACATCCAATACACAAGTATGTCAATAGTGTTTCCTAGTTGGTACTTTATAAGAGAAGATGGAGACTCAAAATAAAAATAAAAATTACATAAAATTAAATAGATAGGCCCTTCGCAGAGGGAAGCAGAGATCTATAGAGGTGCCAGAGCTTAAATTGAGAGATAAAATTGTTTTGAGAGGCATGCTTTTCCTGTCAACGAAAACGACCGAGAAATCTCAATATCTTCCATGCTAGACAAATTATAGGCGGTTCCCAAACAAAAAGTAAAGTTTATTTCCTTTTCATCATTCTTTCACAATCCATGGTTGGCCGTATCCACGGGTGCCTTCCTTACCAACACTTTCCAAGATTTTTTTCATTTCAGGACTGGGCATCCCTATTACCTGCCACACTCTCGTGCAATGAAAAGTGAATAAACACTCAGCGTGAGAATAAAATACCTAGCATGGAAAATATTGGCCACCCCCTGCCGCTTCATGAATTGGCACATACAAATTTACTTGGAACGGCATGGAAATACCGCATATAGGTAGGTATGGTGGACTCATTTGGCACAACTTTGGGTTTAAGGAGTTGGATGCACAAGCAGTATTCCCTCTTAGTACAAGTGAAAGCTAGCAAATAGATTGAGAAGCAACCAACCAAAAAAACGAAAACGGTCATAAACGTGCATTGAACTTAATTAACACCGAATAATGCACCATAAGTAGGATATAATTTCATTGCATAACTATTGACTTTACATGCATGCATAGGGAATCACAAACCTTAACACCAATATTCTTACTAAAGCATGATTACTCAACAACATGACCCACATATCACTATCTCCATATCGCAAAACTATTGCAAGGAATCAAGTTTATAATATCCAATTATCTTCATTGAAGTTTTTATTATATCCCCCTTGGATATCTATCACATCGGGACCAAATTCATATCTCGTGCAAATTACAATTACCATTCTTAACTCTCAAAAAGATCAAAGTGACGCATGAGAGCATAAGTATTTCTTCAAAAAAATCAACTCTCAAAATAATATAAGTGAAACATGAGAGCATATTTCTTTAAAATTTTCCAGCTCTCAAAATAATATAAGTGAAGTACGAGAGCATATTTCTTTAAAATGTAACCACCACCGTGCTCAAAAAGATATAAGTGAAGTACTAGAGCAACTGCCTAGCTCAAAAGATTTAAGTGAAGCACATAGAGTATTCTAGCAAATCATGATATGCGTGTGGCTCTCTCAAACAAGTGTGTTCAGCAAGGATGATTGTGACAAACTAAAAATCAAACAAAGCAAAGACTCATATAATACAAGATGCTCCAAGCAAAACTCAAGATATGTGACGAATAAAAATATAGCTCCAAGTAAAATTACCGGTGGTCGTTAGAAGAAAGAGGGGATGCCTTCTAGGGCATCCCCAAGCTTAGTTGCTTGGGAGTCCTTGAATTTTACCTTGGGGTGCCTCAGGCATCCCCAAGCTTAGGCTCTTGAAACTCCTTATTCCTTCATCCATCGTGATCTCACCCAAAACTTGAAAACTTCAATCACACAAAACTTAACAAAACCTCATGAGATCCGTTAGTATAATAAAGCAAAATCCACACTTTAATTAACTGATTGCAAACACCATTCATATTTTTGTTATTGCATTATACCTACTGTATTCCTAAATCTAAATTAACCCATGGCTTTACGCCCCCCCCCCCCATACAATCCGTAGATTCATCAAATAAGCACACATGCAAGAAACAGAATCTTGTCAAAACAGAACAATCTGTAGTACATCTGAACTTTACCATAACTTCCGTAACTAACTCCAATAAATTCCTGAAAATTAGGAAAACGGTGGCGCATTTGTACATCAATCATGTGTAAATAAAATTTTCAGAATTTATCACGCTCCCAGCAAATTTTTAACAATATCTGCTAGTTGGACTCAAAAGTTTCTGTTAATGCACCGAATCCAAGCAACTATCACCGAAATCATCCCAAAGGCTACTTGGCTCACACAGTAATTAAAACTAAAACAACATCATACAGTAGCATATTGTAATATTTTTTGAAATACAGAAGAAAACAAAAAATTAAAAGATACTTTTGTGGGTTTTGCCTCCCACTAGTGCTATTGTGTTATACAACGTCCCCTAGCTAGGCATAATCATATTTTCAAGTGTTGTCATCTTTTGGTTT
Organism: Thinopyrum elongatum; assembly: GCA_011799875.1. Lineage (NCBI taxonomy): Eukaryota > Viridiplantae > Streptophyta > Magnoliopsida > Poales > Poaceae > Thinopyrum > Thinopyrum elongatum. The sequence continues at coordinate 333,784,419 of CM022299.1, read as the reverse complement.
GGTCCCATATGTGGCGCCTCCTGATTGACTCATATCGTGGCTTAAATTCTAGTTCTAGGTAAGTGTCCATACCCTTCTTTCGAAACTGAAATTTAATATTCCCTTCTTTCATATCAATAATACGGCACCTATAGTTCCATAAAACGGTCTACCAAGAATGATGGGCAAGACAGATTGCCATGCTGGAAAAATGTTCAGTACAATCCATCAGCGGCACATTTTTCAACATTTGCAAGATAAGAACATCATTAATTCTACACAAAGGTTTTTTAATAGTAGATCCACCAGTGCCAATTAAGAGAACATTCCATTCATATTTGGGGAAAACCTAGCACATCACATAGAGATTGTCCAGAATTTGTAAACACTAGCAACCCAAATCACATAAATCCTGCATTCAATAATGTTTTATCTTGACTTAATGGTGGGTTCCCATTCATCATATAATTTTCCTAGGAATTGAAATCTCTACTTCTAAACTTTTTCTTCTAAAGCTCTCATCATCGCTTCTTCTACAATTGTTTAGTAAAATCTTGTTTTTGTTTCATAGGCATTGGGGTGAATTTAGCATGATTGCAACAACGAAATACATCAATTCAAAGACAACTATCATATTAAAATCTTTGTAAATCCAAGAGAGTGGGCACATCACTGTTAAGTTTTTTACCCCTCGCCAAACCCCCTTTTTATTAGCATTTTTTCATAGATTTTCACCCTCCGAAGAAATGTGGGACGCCTTATACTAAAATTGACTCTTCTTCTTAATCCCCTTATCATCAATTAACATACTAAGAAAGGTATTCCATAGAAGAACACCAATCATTTTATATTTCTTCTCATAGCTATGAAGAACCGGGAGGAATCACTTTTTTTCTCACTTTTTGCTAAAAATACTCTTTAGGCTCTAACCATAGCGGTTCTTCTCTTAATTTCCATCCATATCGACATATAAGATTTAACTTATTCATTCATATCAACCTTGGGTGGAAAAATTTAGTCTAAGATTTTCCACATCACATGATAATTCTAAATCTCGATGCTTCTAGACATATCATCAAGTTTCACACAATTTTTCTTCTACGTAGTGTTGAAAAACTTTTTGAGCAATTGATAATTCTTTAATATTACTTTCAAGATCAGAGGGCGTCCTATTATTATTTTATTATTATTATTATTATTATTATTATTATTCTTTATTATTATTATTATTATTCTATTATTATATTATTAGAAGAATTACCATAGGAATTACCATAATTATTAGAATTTCCAGGAAACGCTAGGATGAAATTACTCTATAAACATTCCATTAAAATTGGTCTCGGCCGATACAAATTCACATCTCGGGATCATTATTTTTGCAAATCAGTGGACAAAAGGCCCTCATTAGATCAATAGGAGCATTTTGAACTAGCAACCACGTTCATAAGAGCATCACTTTTATTCCCTCAAACATAATTTCTTCTATAGAATTCACCTTTTTTACTAGTAGAGCTCTTTCATTATGCCATTGTGAATAATTTGCCTAATATTATCAAGCAATTTAAGTAGCTTCCCCCAACTAATCTCCATCAAGTACCACCCACTGTCAAGTTTAAAGATTTCTAGAAAACAAATTCATCCCGCATAAAAATTTGTAGTGATCGTCCACAAATTTAAAAAAAAACCATTAGTCGGGAATTTCTTATCATCAATTCATTCAACCTTTCCAGATGGGCAACATTTCTGCCAAGTTGCTTAAAATTCATAATTTTATTTCTAAGGGAAATAATTTTCGTGGGAGAAATAGTGAGTAGAATAGAAGCATCTTTGCACTTATCCCAATAATCAATACTATTTTTTCGTGGCAAGATGGGAGGAAAACCAATTTTTTGCATGAATCATGCAAAGAGAAGGAATCTTTTAATTTCACATATCATTGTCTCACATCCATTTTTCATTTGCATTCACCCAATTCTATGAAAGTACTTTAGATGTGGGACGCGCATCTCACTAATTAACTACCAAACATTGTTCTTCATAACGAGATCAAAAAAGCGGCATTCATATATCATAAGACTCCCGCACTAGCATTGGGAGGAGCAATCGAAGTACTAAAAATAAAATCATTATTAGTAGTATTGGAAAAATCACACAATTTTGTATTTCTTGAGACATTGTGACTACACAAACAATAACAAGGCAAATAAGGAAGCCACAAGAAAAAGGCAAAAACGAAAATATTTTGTATTTTTGTAAAAATGTTTAGAATGGGGGAGAGAAAACGATAGGCAAATGTAAAAAATAAAGTAAATGCAGAATGAGAGTTTTTGGTAGGTACTTGAATTTTTGATGATGTCTCCCCGCAGACGGCGTCAGAACTTCTTCCATGCTACTTGTAGCTGCCTTGGATTTCCCTCAGTTATGAAACCAATGTTATCAATCCAGTAGGAGAACCCAAGAACACTAGTAAACAACACCTACACCCCAACAATCCAATACTTGCAACCCAAAGGCGTAAGGGGTTATCACTCCCTCAACGTTACGAGCAGATAAAGATATAGTTTTTGATAATAGATTTGACAAAAATACAAATAAAATAAATAAAATAAAATGCAGCAGGTATTTGTTTTTAATATATGATAGAAAATAGACCCGGGGGCCAATAATTTTCACTAGAGCTTCTCTCTAGAAAAATAAGCATCCGGTGGGTACCAATTAACTGTTGGGCAATTGACAGAAAAGCAATATTATGATGATATATCCAGCAATGCTCATGTCATATATGCATCAACGTCCGAGACAAGTAATTGAAAACGATTCTGCATCTACTACTATTATCCACACATGAGAACATCGACCGCATCCACACATCTAGCTGTATTAAGTTCAATGAAAGAAGAGTAATGCCTTAAGCAGTATATGGATGTAGACAAGAATAAACTCAGGATGAAAATAAACCCATCCTTGTTACCCTTAAGCAATGATACATGCGTGTCATCTCTCTTTCTGTCACTGACATTGGCACCGCAAGATCGAACCATCACAAAGAAGCACCTCTTCCCATGGCAAAGAAAAATCAATCTAGTTGTCCAAACCAAACCAATAGATCATAGAAGAAATACGAGGCATAATATCTGTATAAAAGAGTGCAGAGAAAAACCTCAAATAATATTCATGGATAGTCTGATCATAAACTCAATATTCCTATCGAATCCAACAACCCCCATAAAAAGTCATTAACAGATCAATAGATCTCCAAGAACCCCGAGGACAAACAATTGTATTGAGATCAAAAAGATAGAAGAAGCCATCAGAGATACTAAATATGGACCCTAGGTTCGTGGTTAACTACTACGCATTCAGCGGGGGGCCACCTGATGATAAGACCCCCGTCCGTGATTCATTTCCCCTCTGGCAGAGTACGCAAAAGGCCTCTAATTGGATCCGTGGTTTTTAAAACTTGCGGCGGTCGAAAAAGTATTATCGATGAAGCCCCATAGTTTTGGATTTTAGAGTATTTATAAGAGGCAGAGGTAGGTCAAAATGATGCTCATGTTCCCCAGTACCACCACCAGGGCAACGCCGGCCCTGGCGCGCCCTGGTGCTTGGTGGCCACTCCGCCATCTTCCTCGGGGCCTCCAGAAGCTTCTAGGGTCGCTTATTGCCAAAAAAAATCTCCAAAAAGTTTCGTGGCATTTGGGCTTTGTTTGGTACTGTATTCTGCAAATTAAAAAAAAAAAACCAACAAAAAATAGCAACTATCAACTGGGCACTAAGTTAATTAAGGTTAGTCCCAAAAATGATAATAAAGTTGCTTGTACATGGTAATAACAAACATCCAAGATTTGATAATATATAGCTGGACATAAAAATTATGATAACGTTGAGACTATCAAGTTGTAGGGTCAGCAGACGTGGTATTTGGGCCACCCAATAACTACCGGTGATGATTAGTTAATCTTCAACACCGTCCTTAGAAGTGGTTATCACTGCTCTATACTTGGACGAACTTTTTTTTTCTAGGTTTCACGCCGTCCACCCCCACTATGCATATATGAAGCTTGAAGATGCTGGTTCCAACTGGATTGTCACAGTTTCCACAACGTAGAAAGATCGCTCATATTTTGAGAATAAAATGCAACACTCCTCGCCCTAAAGTACGAGGCCCGAGGCCTTGCGGCCAAAGAATACAACACTGCTGCGGCACCTGGATACGGACAACATCATCCTTGACAAGATGGCCTAAATCTCCGTCGATTTAAAAAACCGTCGATGAGATAGTTTAAATTTCAGTCAGGTGCATCCCGAGGACCCTTCTAAACGGCCTCCATCGGGGCCATGATTGGACTCTGTCCCTTTACGCAGCAACCTAACGCGCCTTTCTTCTTTAGAAAAACTGTGACATATTCGCCTGCACCCATCAGACTGCCAGGAACCCCAAGAAACATGCAGAGCACAACCTCCATATAATCGAGGGTTTTAACATGTTAATAGGCATTCTGTCGGTTCTAGACTCAACAGATAAGCAATGGGAGACGTGCTTGCCAAGCTATTACAGTCTGATTCATTAGCGAAATAAAACCCTGAATTGTGGCCATTTGTAGTCATGTACCAAAGAAGGACCAATCAGGCACCTCTACCAATCTACGTGGAATTCCAAGGACGTTCATAAGGCTGCCCAAAACAGCCCTGATACTCTCCGGCGTATCCTGTCTTTTTTTTTATTGTTCTCATGCTATTATTTATCAATCTTGTATGCTTTATATGCAATTTTATACATTTTGGGAATAACTTAAATTATACCCTTGCTAGTCCAGTTGTGTTTTTCTGTCATGTTTTTGGTTTTACCGAAAAATCCCAACCAGACAAGTCCAAACATACGAAATTTTTTGATGATTTTTCTGGACTCAGGAGTAATCCTCGAAGCTTTGGGGAGGAACAGAAGCCCAAACGAGGGAGACGGCAAGACAAACAGGCTGCGCCCTGATGGCTTGTGGCCCCTCGTGGCTCCTTCTGGCCCTAATTTCCAGCACTATAAATTCCCAAACATTGCAAAAAAACAGCACGAGACCCGAAACATTATCCCCTCTTCATCAAGCCTCTGTCTTCTCTTTTCTCTGTCCATCTGGAGGCCTCCACCGGTACTTATCACCTGCTTATGGGGAATCGATCCACGGAGGGGTTCCTACGTCAACCTTGCTGGCAGCAACCTCCGATGATATGTGAGTAGTTCCCCACACGCTATTGAAGGAGTCCTAGATTAAGGGGTCCTCGGCAGGCCGGCCCATTGCTTATGTGCCGTACTGACTGGCTACTATAGAGCCAAGCTAGGGCGTGGACCTATGACTGGATAGCAGATCTTCGGAAAGGCCGTGGTGTGCCCCCTCAAGTCAAGATTTAGCGTTATCCTTCCCTTTCATTGTAACCAACCGTGTTAACCCTAAACCCTGCGGTGTCTATATAAAAACCGGAGGGCTTTAGTCCTTTAGGTTAGGCACCATCCAATAAAAAAAACCCCCCCATTTCCCAACCTATGGTTTAGCTCGCCTGATATCAGAGGTAGATCGACTCTGTACCCTACCATACACATCAACAATCAATCAAGGAGATTGTAGGGTTGTACCTCCTAGAGAGGGCCCCGAACTTGGGTCACCACCGTGTTTTTAGGTCTTTCTTCCCATTGGATCCTAGATCCACAGCTCGGGAACCACCTCCCTGAGACCCCGCCGTTTTGAAAACCGACATTGGTGCTTTCAACATTGAGATTTCCCGCTCGGATCGCCAAAGGAATCGATGGCCCCAACCATTCATTGTAATCCCTCTCGCGCCAGGGCCATCTTCGTCCCCCGGCCAGATCGTTCATTTCGGCATCATCACTTAGCGCTGACCTCATTGGTCGTCTGGACCAAGTTGAGACCTCACCCCCTATCACGAAGCGATCCTTCGGAACTTTAGAATCCCAGCGCCGAGCCCGAGAAAGCCCTGCTCCTGTCGACTCCTCTATTCCACGGAGAAACCAGAGCCGATCCCCGACGCCCTTGACCTCGATTCGGCGGGCACGAATGGAGCAAACACTAACTATCGGGATTTTTCTTAAAATCGGATCTCGTCGAAACATAATCCGAGAATGTCCACCGAATACCCAGAATGCATGCCCCGACGGGATACCTCTCGGTAACGACCTGCTTGAATCGATTCCATCCCTCGCCATGGGAATCTCCATCAGGCAGGCCTATGGCCTATAACCCGATCAGGCTTTAAACCTTCAACAAGTAAATCCACACCCCTTCCGTCACACACCTCATCACTACATCGAACGAAAACAGCGGGTGATCACTACTCCGAGTTGAAAACAATAATACCCGGATCTCTAGCCCGGCGACGGTAACCCTCAAGAGAAGAAGCTCGGACTCAGCCTATATACGGGATCCGACCTCGAGTCGGCCACAGCGCCACTACGGGCGTAACCCCAACTACTCTCGACCAGATCCGGACACGCCCAATCACGGTTCGCCGCTGCTGATGCGCCCAACTCACGACAGACGGAAAGCAAAAAACTTCCCACCACCTCCCAACCGAATATTCCCCGGACGTGGGAATCTGGATGTTACTGGGACCTTGATGCACTCAAGCAGCAGCCCAAAGAAACGGTCATCATTACGGGCTAGATTCTTCTTGTCAAACACAAGATGAGACGGCTTCCGTACGAAGAATAGTTGAAGCTTTTCGGTTCAACTGTCGGGATGAAGGAATCCAAACGCCCTCGCCCGTCGAAACCAAACAAACAACCAAAGCGTGCAAAGCTTCGTCGAACATCAGACTCTGGTTTACGCAAATATTTCGCATGGAAGCTCTTTGGAATCACAGCACATGCGCGATGGAGTCAGTCCCTGCCGAACAGCCGAGAAAAGCCCAAGCAAATGAGCATATCGCGACTATCACACACCCACCGAACACGACCCGCCGAAAAGAAAAACAGACCAGAAGTTCCTGGATCGTGCTTGATAAACAATGCCCTATAACAACGCGGCCCTACTTAATGCAAATCTGACTCACAAGGCGTCGAGGTTGTTGGGTGGTGAGGCAGGCTGGCCAAAAGGTGGCAAATATCCTTGTCCTCACACCCCCCTGACAGATGATCCAACCCACCGTATCATGACAACAACGTTCTGACAGTCTCGAGAACGTTCTCTTCAAACAATCAATGGAAAAGGGCTCTTCGAGAGCCTCATGCCAGTCTAACCACCAGGTGAACGGCCGCACAGCCATGGGGGGGAACACCTATCACCTTCGATCCGAAGACTAGCAAGGTCCTGCCCCACCCACGCGGCCCGCCGCACCTGGTTTCTTTTTACCCGAATAATTCGAGGGCTTTAGCTAACTAAAGTACTGATGGACGCAGGCATCGGACTGAACCTTATTTATGAGGACCACTTGAAAACAATGCGGTTCACATATCTGAAAGATTGAGAAGAGTGTCTAGAGGGAGGGGGGTTGATTAGAACCCTCAACAAGTAAAAGTGGCAATTCTAAGTGTCTCAAGTTGAGGTGGAGTTTTAGCACACGTTTAAGCATTCCCAATACATTTCAAAGCAAGCATGGAAGGTATGAAGCAGAGAAAGAGTAATCATGCTAAGTGGGGCACAGAAAGTAAGGGTTTGATTGGAGTGTGCAAACGCAATAAGAACGGAGATTTTTGGCGTGGGTTCCGATAGTGGTGCATCTTCCATCCACGATGATTGAGACTTCCACCCACGAAGGGTAACGGTTGGCGCGAGTCCATGGAGGGCTCCCCCGTGAAGGGCGACGAAGAAGGCAACCTATGTCTATCCCACAATGGCCATAGGCCCACGAGGACTTGCCTCACGGTGGGGTAGATCTTTCATGAAGTCGCGATCTTTCTTGGCCCTTCAAAACTTCTTGGTTCACCTCACAATCTTTGTCCGGATGCTCCAAGCGACCCTAACCCATCTCAGGAGACACCACTCTCCAAAAGGTATAGATTTGTGTTGATGATGAACTCCTTGGCTCTTGTCTTCAATGATGTCTCCCCAACACTCACTCTCTCTCACAGATTGGAATATGTGGAAAGATGATTTGAGTGGAAAGCAACGTGGGAAGGCTAGAAATCAAGATTCTTGTGGTTGGATTGGCAGGTCCTTGATCTCAACACATGAGTAGTGGTTCTCTCTCAAAAATGTGGCTAGAAGTGTAGGCACTTCTGATGGCTCCTCACATATGGACAATGGGGTGGAGGGATATATTACCTCCACACAAATCCAAAACTTTTACACACATTTGACCCAACTCAGCAGACCGAATGGAAGAACTCTCGGTGAGACCGTTTAGTTCAAAATGTGACGTTAGGACTCTCGGTGGGGACCGACTGAACAACTCGATGGAATAGTTGTGCTATGCTAGGAAAAACCTCATCTCGGTGAAGCGATTGCTTTGAACTCGGTGGAGGCCGATTTCAGCAAAGAGAAAACAGAGAGTTGGTCAAGAACTCTGGATACCGTTGTTGCACATGGTGATACCCCGAATACTTGCACAGGCAACAAGAGTTTGCAGGGTCCATCTTGGTGAGGACCGGAGATCTGTTCAGTTGTGACCGGGAGTTAGGGTTTTCTGCATGGCTGTCCAAATGAACTAGTGGCACCGGATAGAACCATTTGGTGGCCGATTTTTGATTTGATTTTTTTGGACAATTTTTGGAATTAGAAATTGGTTGAGAGGCTTTGGAGCATATCACTAAGCATTTTGGAGCAAGTAAGAGAACCATTAAGCACCAACCTCATCCCCCTTTTAATAGTATTGGCTTTCCTATGACTCAATGTGATCTTGGATCACTACAATATAATGAAGAAGTCTTGAGAGCTTTTCCAATGGTGTCCTTAGCATTTTTTGAAGGGGGTCCCAACCTCCGCTTGTCCTTTGCCATGCTCCATATTGAACTCATCTGAATACACTAGGTAGACGTATCAGTCCAACAGAGATATGTTGACATTAATTACCAAATCACCACAGGGAGCACTGTCTTTCAACTCCCCCTTTTTGTAATTATGACACATACATCAAAGCTTTAGATTAAAGATATACAAGGTAAGAAGTCAGGTTTGGAGAGACTGTGACCAGCATAGGCTCTCCCCCTACATGATGGCAATCACGTTAAGTTGGAATATTAGAACATTGTGAATGCTAGCATGAACAAGCAGCAAATGATTTCATGCATCTTGGTTATATGCTCAGAGCAAATGGATGTGTATAGGAAGTGTACCTCCATGTTCAATGAATCCTCTTGCAACAATATGTACATCAGCCAGAGATCCACAGGCACATAGTGTGATGCTAATATCTTACCTTGTGTCTTGGGCTGGCTTTAGAATGAGTGGACGATAAAAACGGGTTAGATAACACAAGACACCTAGTAAAGCAATTTCAGAAACCACAAGATTCCCAAGACTTCCTGTGATGACATGTAATGGGTGAGTACTAGTACTCCTTTATATACCTTACTGTCCAAAGCTTTTAAAGATATTCATAATGAATTTCAAAGATTTTCTTTTCCCTTATATGGACTTTCCCCCCCCCCCCTGAATTTGATATTGGATAATTTGAGTAAGGTAGGGTGAATAAGATTCAGAGCAAGGAAAGGGTAATATTGACCACAGTCAGAGCACAACAAAAATCTTCATATGCAATCACTAAGATCAAACATATTGACATGACTTGCCCCTCTAAGGACATGGACTTCCTCCTCTTTGTTTTAACTCTAGCATCTGAAGAGCTTAGGTATGCTCATGTATAAGCTTGATGTGCTCTGTCTCTCCTCCCCCTTTGACTCAATTCCAAGAAGGGCACTTCTGGAACTAGTTCCAGTAGTGTGGTCCTTGCAGACACTACAAAGTAGTAGGTAATCCATGATGCTTGTAGAGAAAAGAATCATTGATGGAGCTTGAAAAAGATATGTCGTAAAACTGGCAAAACATTTTTTTCTCGAGTTGAAACCGGTGACGCGATTTTTTTCGTCGTGACTCCGAGTGGACCTAGTCCCAGAAGGTCCTGATCGGTGCACTGATTTAGTCCATGTCGGTTGTACTCGATTAACTATTCACAAGGAGACCTTGTGCTTCGGCCAGACCCGATAGTTTTGCCATCGGAGGGACCGTTTCACAACACAAGAGTAAAAATTCTGTCAAATCAGCGCACTTTGGCACAAGAATCTCACAAGTATTTTGCAAGGAATTAACTAAAAGATTTGCAATGAATAGACCCAGAATAAAAATCGAAAAGAAATCTAGATGAAGACATATGCAAGAACACAAAGAATGATCAAAGGAACACTAGAGAATTCATCTAAAGGGGTCGGCGTACAACGTCCTTATTTTTAGAGTATATTGACTGAGGATCAAGTGATAGCACTTGATCGGGTCCATACTCCATCATTAAGCTAAAATGGGTTTACATTTTTCGTTTAAAGCATTTTTTTTTTTCATGTATTCCACATCCTTGTTGAGTTGCTTTGACTCATTTCTTGGAGTAAAGCTTCTCTAAGATGGAATAACAACCTGGGGTTGTTGTGTTGATGTTGATCATTAGTCGAACTTGTGTTGGATGCTCAAGTGTTTATGATGTAGTTCATCAATAGTTGGGCGCAGCCACTAGTAGTTTGAGGTTTCATCCTCCTACATGGGTTCGTCTTGCAAAGGAATAGCATCTTGTGTATGCCAAAATGACATCATAAACTTGAATACCACATGAAATTTGAATATATAGAATTGTCAAGGATATGTCGAGTGAGTTTTATGCTTCCTTGTATTCACATCCATAAAGTATGGACTTGGTGTGTAGTATTGCTCAAAATGTTGTGACTTGAAATCTCATCGATTTGGGTTTCATCCAAGTACCACAAGGGTTAGATACATGCAAGGGTTGCAAGAATAGATCCAAGAACATATGATCATCATCATAATGAAAACATCAAGGATTAGCATAAAACGCTCATGTCCTTGCATGTATCCAATGTAGTTTTACTCCAAGTTTGAGCGCTCATGATTTTCAATTCAATTCCACCTCTCAAACGCAAAATACTTCTCATCAAGCGGTTTGGTGAATAATCCCCAATTGCCTTATTCGGTCGAACATTCTTAGATTGATGTCTCCTTACAACAGATCTCGAATGAAATGATACGAACGTCACAAATATGCTTAAGTTCGAGAATGTTGCACGGGATTGGTGAGCACTCTTAATAGCACTTTCCATTGTCCAAAGTCATGGAACTGTTTTACATATATCCCATAATCCTTAAGGTTTTGGGGCATCCAATAATTGAAGCAAAATGATTCCGACGGCAATGTATTTCCGCTTCGGCGGTTATACGGATACCAAGTTTTGTTTCTTGGAGTACCAAGACACCACGGGATATACCAGAAATTGACAAGTACCCCCCCAAGTGGATTTCTAGCACAACCTTGTCACCGGCATAGTCTGAATTGGAGTATCCCAACAAATCAAAAGAGACCTCTTCAGGATACCAATGCCAGAAGTTGGTGTAATGATTAAGTATCTCACTATCCTTTTCACAGCCTTTAGACATTCCTTAGGGCCGCTTGATATCGTGCACACATGCACACACTTAGCAATAATTCAGGAACGGGGAAGGCACATAGATATAACAATGAACCAATCATAGCTCAGGTAAACCTTGTGGTCAACTGTTGGCCTCCTTGAGTCATGTCCAAGATGTTCCCTAGTAGGCATGGGTGTTTTCATACCTTTTGCTTTCTTGCATGTTGAACTTCTTTAAAAGATCCTTTTGGTTATACTTTGTTTCATTTCAGACAAGGTATGTCGGTGTACTAAGTAATTGGGCCCTGTACCACCTTCCTTGTGCATGGCAGTGTAGCCGTCCTCACGGCAAGGCTTGCGGGATCAGCTCGAGGTCGATTCAGTCACAAGAATCGTCAAGTCGAGATCTGAGGATCAACAGATAAGCAAAAGCGGAATCGAAGGCCACTTCCCTTTCCTCCCCGGCAAATCCTTGCAGGGATGCGCCCGTGGAGCCCAGCAAGTAGCCTCGCCCGGCAAAGCTTGGTTCCCGCAAATCTTGGCGCCCGGCAAGCCTGGCGCGCGGCAAGTTTTTGGTGCCCGGCAAGGATCGGCCCTGCGAGATTTCGCCACTGTGCCCAACCCCAGCTTCGGCACAGTACAAGCCTGACCTTAATGGGTCCTTCTCGGTGCGTGGCAAAACGCGCCGTGGAGGAGAGCTTAAGCGGTGCTGATGGATGGCCCCCTTTTTCCATCCCCAAGAAATTGAGGACACCTAAACGGACACCTCACGGTGCTTACATGCGCTGTCCTAATTCCGTCAGGGGTTAGGTATGGATACCCTGTACTACTTTAACAACACCTCATGTATGTAACATTTTGCCATTGTGTGGAGACCCCTTTGAGCAGAATAAAAGGAGGCCCGAGGAACTGCTACAGCGGATGAGAACTTCCTCGATCCATGTCTGCATGCGTAGCGCTCTTTGAACTACTGTTCATTGCGAGCGCTCCTTAAGACTGGGCTCAAGAACATCAATAAGACACAAAGCAGGAGTAGGGTTTACGCTGATCAGCGCCCGAACCTGGGTAAAAACCCCCCGCCGTCGATCACTGTTTCTCTCTTGCGTATACCTCTCCCCCCGCCGAATCGTAAAGGGGTCTCTCGGGATCCCATAGGTTGTCGTGCCCCGCCATCTTTGCGCGCCAGGTAGGGGATTGAAGTTTGCGTGAACCTGGATTCTGTGGTCGACTCCCCAGTTTCTTCATCAACATCTTCATCATCATGCCGCCCAAGAAGAAGAAACGCGGCGACAGCACAACCTTCCGGGCCGTTTTGCCCGCGCCTTCGCAACAGCGACGGTGTGGGGTGCAGAAGGAAGAGGACTAGCACACCCGCGTTTTTTCTGGTACCCAAGCCAAGCGAGCGGTATCGTCGTAGTGCAGTGGTACTTTGGCGCGCAGCTGGACTATAGGATGGTGGTTGTGGTGCCTACGGGTGGCACAACAAACTCTAGTGATCAAATAGCGCCTGCGTAGCTCCCCTTCGTCGCGAGCCTCCCAACCTCCCAGGTCGTGCGATAATGAGCGACATCATTGCGTGGTGGTTCGGGGCGTCCCCCACGAAAGGTTTCTGCGCATAAATCCCAAGATGCGCGGACCAGCAATGCACACCAGCTGCCAGCGAAGGTGGTTGTCGTCGGTCCCGCGTGACCGTGGCGGTGCTCCTTCTAACTTGGTTAGGAGTACAGAGCACCTCACGCACCTCGCACCTGTCTCCAACCACCACCCTACGCCATCGACTCCTTGGCACGTGCACGCTGCTCCTGATTTTCTCCGCCTGCCGAGAAGATGGAGGAGTGGCGTGCCTACGATCCAAGCCTTATCGGCTTTGCTTAACAATGATGGACCACAATAGGCAGGCCCTCTCAGGTCGGAGACCGTCGATCCTAGCCGAGCCGGTGCGAGAAAACCGGAGGTGGTGCAACAACATTTCCCTCTCCTCCTCTACATCAGCGGCGGCCGATGACTCAGCACGTCGACCGCATGAGGAATTCCACGGCGTCGTCCGAAAAATCCACGGATCGCCGTGATCCACAGCGTCTGGTTCTCCAGGAAAGAGGCAAGGAAGACTCTCGAACAACATCGGCGGCGGCGGGATCGCGCTCTCAGTCTGATAAGCGCGCGGGGCCGTTTGTCGACGAGCCTGCGCCATGAATGTAGGCGACTTGCCTTACTAGTAGGACCTCCGGCGTTTACACCCGGAGCTGCGGCAAGTCCAATGGCGCCCATCTCCGAACCTCCTTCAAGCCAAGGCCCGGAGAAATACGACTGCAAGACTCTCCCTCGGAGTTCCTTCCCTGAGCATCTACACCATTGCGGTGCAGCTGCCTGGGCCCGAATGACAAGATACTTGCCACTCTCCCGTGGGTGCTCAAACCCAACGCCATGAGTCAGTGGTTTATGCATCTTCCGGATGTATCTATTTCTTTTCTGGTCAGATCTGTGCCAGCCAGTTTGTTGGCACCTTGTGGAGGCCACCAAGCTCCTGCCAAAAAGTGATTTACACATCATCCGTCAGAGGAGGGCGAGTCCCTGCGCACGTTTTATGCAGATATTCGCCGGGTGCAATACAATATTCCTGACGTTCATCACTACTGCTGTCATTAGCGTCGTTCCATCAAAACGTGCATAAACCGCAGGATGCGAGGAAGAGCGGGCATGAACAAAGTTAGAGTATTGCCGAGCTTTTACACTTTGGCCGACAAGTGTGCTCGATCTGAAGAGGGGAGGAACGCCCCTTGAAGCTGTTGGTGGCTACATGCGACTCAGAGAAGAAGATGCCGCGGCTCCGTCAAGGAAAGGGGCGGCGCGATAGGAAGCGCGGAGGCAAGGCCGTGCTTGCCATCGAGGATTCGGCAACCCTGGCGGCCGCCAGAAGTCCAAGGTTGGCGAACCGCCGCAAGATCTTGCGGGGTGCCCTTCCTGTCATGCCTTGGCGGCCGCCGCAATTCGAGAACTCCGGCAAGCATTACTGCAAGTCCATCGCCCTAAGGGCCATGAGCTCCAGAACTGCCCGCAATTTGAGCAGCTTGCTGGAGCAGAAGGCCCGCATACGATAGGTGAGAAAGGAGAAGGCCCCAGGATGGTGCTTGAGGGGTCCCTGCAAGAAACGCGGTGGGCCGAGGGGGTCGCCGCGGCAAGGCCAGCAGCAAAGACTCGGCCCGCTCTGGGCCGAGATAAATAAGGATATGATGAGACAGAAGCTGACGACTCCAGTGAGCAGGACTTCCATAAGGCTACGGAGGCTATGTGCTTTGATGGGGTGCCTCGCTGCATTCTTCCCACCGACACTTAAACAGTGGTTGCGGGAGGTTAATGCGGCAGAGCCATCCTCCCGATGCATGTAGGCCTCTGAAGTGGTCAGCATGCCTATCTTTTGACAACGAGGATCACCTGATTCGCACACTGCGTCGGGTGTTTGCCATGTTGTTTTCCCAACTCCCCCCGACAATTCGCAACCTCAAAAGGTGACGAAGAGTTAGTTGATTTTGGGGCCGGCCTAAACTTAATCTCAACCAGATGTGCTCACAAAGCTTAGATTCCCGACTAAGACCTCGAGGTAAACAGGTACGTTTCAAGGGGTCACCCGGGAAGACCCCAGCCTAAGGGCAATATCAAGCTACCGTAAATTTGTCCAGCAGATCTTAACCTTCAGGACCGAAAGGTGGTGATTGATGCGCCAAGATCCCCATGCCATACAAATGGGGATCCTTGGTCGGCAGCGTGGCTAAGTTTATGCGGCATCTCACTACCCGGAATCTAGACGCTTACAACTTCTGAAGATTTCTAGGCCATTGAGCGTCATCACTATATCATTCCGATAAAAATGATGCGCTCTCTGTGCCGACCCACGTTAACCGGGAAGCAGTTTCAGCACCTGCCATCCAAGGCTCTGCTCCTGCCGCTGGAACTTCCCGGGGGAAGAGGAAGACCAGCAGAACCTTGACTCCAACTCCGGCAAGCTCACCTCTCGAGTGCTGTGCTTCCGTCCGAGGACGTGCCATAGAGGTTCCAACCGGCAATAACACAAGTCCCAAGGCTGCGCCCCCCCCCGCCGGAAACCAAGAAGGGTGCCTGCCAGGGAGGACGGGACGGGGGAACTTTCACCATAAGTTCCACCCTAGATGACAAATTAGGAAACGCGCTCGTTGCTTTCCTGCGGGCGAATGTCGACGTGTTTGCAATGGCACCTTCTCGACATCCCCGGTGGTTTTCCCATGAAAGAATTGACACCAACCTGCTGTCTGTCCTCATGCGCGGCCCGTCAAGCAAAGGGTGAGGAAACGGCTTTGGAGCGGCAAGATTCATTAAACCGAAGAAATTAAGAGCTAGGCGCCATGACTGTCAAATGATGCTTCATCCACCGGTTTGGCCAATCCTGTTGTAGTGCGGAAAAGCGAACGGGAAAGGAGGCTTTGGTAATCGATTAACCGAATATAAATAAAGCTTGTCCAAAAGATCCTTTCCCTTGCCGCGCATCGAACCAGATTGTGGATGCCACCGCTGGTTGTGATCTCCTGTCCTTCTATGATGCCTATTCAGGGGTATCATCAGATTTTTTATGGCAAAGGAAGATGAAGAGAAGACCACCTTTATCACCCCATGTGTACGTATTGTTTTATATGATGCCTTTCGGGTTGAAAAGGCTGGTTTCAAAACATTTGCCAGAGCAATCCAGATTGGTTTGTTGTAGGCCACAGACTCCATAGAAATTGGATGCATATATGGATGACATAGTGGTCAAACTAAGGATAAAGCAACGCTCCTATCCAAGACTTCGAAGAACATTTGCGAACTTGCGCAAGATCAACTTGAAAGCTCAATCCTGAGAAGTGCGTGTGCGTGTTCCTTCCGGCAAGCCTCCTCGGATTCTTTGTATCTTGCCGGGGACTCGAAGCTAACCCCGACAAGATCAAGCCATTGAGCAAATTGACGCCCGAACGCGTCAAGGATTGTGCGTCGTCTTGCCGGCTGTGTTTGCTGACGCTAGCGTTTATAAAGAAACGTAAGAAAAGTAGATTTCCAATCTGCTGAGCTGCCGCTGCCCTCTCAAAATTTTGGAAGACGCAGGTCCAATGAATGGACTCCGGAGCGGAGGCGGCGCTGCATGGATTTGAAGAAATACCTTTTTTTTCTCCGCCAAGATAGCTAGTCGCACCCTACACCACAGCACCGTTGCTTGCTATATCTGGCGGCGACAAATCAAGTGGTTAGTGTGGCCGCTGTTGTGCAGAGGAGCTGATAGGAGTCAACACAGCGGCAGACCAGCCATTGACGCGACAAATCTTCCCCGCAAGACCATGATCTGCGCAAACAGAGGAACCCGTTCCGAAGAAAAAAGTGGTTTGTATCGCGCCCAGTTTATTGTTAGCTCCCTCTTGCAGGAGCTAGTGTTCAAGATATCTGGTGTGCAGAAGTTGCTTTTTTCGGCCTATTATGGCCTCAAGAAAGCTGCGCCATTAGTGTCAAAGCACATGATATCACCTCCGTCACTCGCTTTCTGTTGCAACGGATTTTGCAAAATCCGGAGGCAACCGGCAGGATCGTGGGTGGCGTTGGAGCTGTCCAGCCTTTGGTCTTAAGTTTGAAGCACTTCCACACAATTCAGAGCAGGCCTTGGCGGAGTCATTGCAATGAAAGGACCCCGACGCCAGACGAAGAAGTTCAAGAAACAAGTCTCTCTCTCCTCTCCCCGGCAAGGAACCTGATCACAAATGGGTTATGTACTTTTTGACGGGTCTTTTTTCGCTGCAATCGCCGGTTCTGGTGGTGCTGCTTGTCGCGCCCCAACCGAAGAGCACTCAAGGATTAGTCCAAATGCTTTTCCCCGGGAGAAGTTCACCAACAACACTGGCAGAGTACGAAGGTTTGCTTGCCGGTCTTAGGATCGCGGCAGACCTTGGTATCAAAAGCTCATTATCCAAAGGTGATTCACGCTTGTCGTCAAGCAGTCAACAGAGCTTCAAATTCCGTTGATGCAGGCCTACGAGATGAAGTTAGGAAATTTGAAGAGCGCTTTGACGGTCTCCAAATGGGAGCATTTCCCCTCGTGCCGATACAACGTTGCGGACGACCGTCAAATCGTGTTTGCCCATCAGTTGCTTGGAACAGGAACTTTTGTGCTCCAATTTGACTCAACCATCCGTTGGCATCATCAATGCGGCAAGAAAAAAGAGAAAGTTGAACTCGGGCCAGTTAACTTCCCAGGGCGCGAGCTCCCCGTAGCCGCCGGCAAGGAAGTTGCCGGGATCGACACGCCTGCCGGGACCACAGGCTTCCGGCAGGGCCTCAGGCCCTTGCTGTCCGAGACAAATGTTTCCCGGCGGATGAGATGCTTTAGTCCTAGTTGTTCGACCTCGTCCTCCACATGGGCGCAGCACATTGTCCCACTTCCTCAGACAGTTGAACGCCCCCGAGGACAAGAAGAAGCGAGAGAAGTAGCCCCGTCGTTTAGTCTGTTATTGTCCAAGTTCGTCGATGACGTCTTACCGAAAGAGACCAACGGTGTGAATTGAAGTGCATCCTCGGGAGATGGACAGAGCTGTTGGCAAGTCATGGGGCATGTGTGCTGGGAATTCCCTTCTTTCATATCAATAACGGCACCTATAGTTCATAAAAACGGTCTACCAAGAATGATGGGGCAAGACAGATTGCAATCAATGTCAAGTACAATAAAATCAGCGGGCACATAGTTCATATTTGCAAGAATAAGAACATCATTAATTCTACACAAAGGTTTTTTAATAGTAGAATCCACCAAGTGCAAATTAAGAGAACATTCATTCATATTGGTAAAACCTAGCACATCACATAGAGATTTCAGAATTGTGGAAACACTAGCACCCAAATCACATAAAGCATTGCATTCATAATTTTTAATCTTGACTTTAATGGTGGGTTCCCATTCATCATATAATTTTCTAGGAATTGAAATCTCTACTTCTAACTTTTCTTCTAAAGCTCTCATCATCGCTTCTACAATATGTTTAGTAAAATCTTTGTTTTGTTCATAGGCATTGGGTGAATTTAGCATGGATTGCAACAAAGAAATACACTCAATCAAAGAGCAACTATCATAATTAAAATCTT
This sequence comes from Thinopyrum elongatum, assembly GCA_011799875.1. Taxonomy (NCBI): domain Eukaryota; kingdom Viridiplantae; phylum Streptophyta; class Magnoliopsida; order Poales; family Poaceae; genus Thinopyrum; species Thinopyrum elongatum. Next base: position 333,765,740 of record CM022299.1, on the reverse strand, counting down.
TGTAATCCAAGAGAGTGGGCACATCACTAGTTAAAGTTTTTACCTCGCCAAACCCACTTTTAGCAATTTTTTCATCAAGATTTTCACCCTCCGAATAATGGGGACGCCTTATAACTAAAATTGACTCTTCTTCAATCCCCTTATCATCAATTTTAACATTACTAAGAAAGGAATCAATAGAAGAAACACCAATCATTTTAATTTCTTCATCATTGCTATGAAAGAAACCGGGAGGAATCACTTTTTTCTAAAAATACTCTTTTAGCTCTAACCATAGCGGTTCTTCTCTTAATTTCATCCATACATATAAGATTTAACTGAGTCATTCATATAACCTTGGGTGGAAAAATTTAGTCTAAGATTTTCCACATCATGAATAATTCTATCGATGCTTCTAGACATATCATCAAGTTTACACAATTTTTCTTCTATCATAGTGTTGAAAACTTTTTGAGCATTGATAAATTCTTTAATATTACTTTCAAGATCAGAGGGCGTCCTATTATTATTATTATTATTATTATTATTATTATTATTATTATTATTATTATTATTATTATTATTATTATTATTATTATAAGAATTACCATAGGAATTACCATAATTATTAGAGGAATTTCCAGGAAACGGCCTAGGATTAAAATTAACTCTATAAACATTACTATTAAAATTGTTTCGCGATACAAAATTCACATCTACGGGATCATTATTTTGCACAATCAAAGTGGACAAAGGCACATCATTAGGATCAATAGGAGCATTTTTACTAGCAACCAATTTCATAAGAGCATCAACTTTATCCCTCAAACTACTAATTTCTTCTATAGAATTCACCTTTTTACTAGTAGGAGCTCTTTCAGTATGCCATTGTGAATAATTTGCCATAATATTATCAAGCAATTTAGTAGCTTCCCCCAAACTAATCTCCATAAAAGTACCACCCACGGTAGAATTTAAAAGATTTCTAGAAACAAAATTCAATCCCGCATAAAAAATTTGTATGATCGTCCACAAATTTAAACCATGAGTAGGGAAATTTCTTATCATCAATTTCAACCTTTCCCAAGATTGGGCAACATGTTCATGCTCAAGTTGCTTAAAATTCAGAATTTTATTTCTAAGGGAAATAATTTTCGTGGGAGAAAATATTTAGTAATAGAAGCATCTTTGCACTTATCCCAAGAATCAATACTATTTCGTGGCAAAGATGGAAACCAATTTTTTGCATGATCATGCAAAGAGAAAGGGAATAATTTTAATTTCACAATATCATTGTCCACATCCTTTTTCATTTGCATATCACACAATTCTATGAAAGTGTTTAGATGGGACGCGGCATCCTCACTAGGACTACCAGAAAATTGTTCTTTCATAACGAGATTCAAAAAAGCGGCATTAATATCATAAGACTCCGCACTAGCAGTGGGAGGAGCAATAGAAGTACTAATAAAATCATTATTATTAGTATTGGAAAAATCACACAATTTTGTATTTTCTTGAGACATTGTGACTACACAAACAAGATAACAAGCAAATAAGGAAGCAAACAAGAAAAAGGCAAAACGAAAATATTTTTGTATTTTTGTAAAAATGTTTTAGAAGTGGGGGAGATGAAAACGAGAGGCAAATGGAAAATAAAGTAAATGCCAGGAGATGAGAGTTTATGGGTAGGTACTTGATAGATGTTGATGATGTCTCCCCCGCAACGGCGTCAGAAATTCTTCCTGCTACTTGTGAGCTGCCTTGGGATTTCCCTCAGTTATGAAACCAAGGTTATCAATCCAGTAGGAGAACCAAGCAACACTAGGTAAACAACACCTACACACAAACAACAAATACTTGCAACCCAACGCGTAGAGGGGTTATCAATCCCTCAACGGTTACGAGCAAGATTAAAAGATATAGTTTTTGATAGATAGATTTGACAAAAATACAAAATAAAATAAATAAAATAAAATTGCAGCAAGGTATTTTGTTTTTAATATATGATAGAAAATAGACCCGGGGGCCATAATTTTCACTAGAGGCTTCTCTCGAGAAAATAGCATACGGTGGGTACACAAATTACTGTTGGGCAATTGACAGAAAAGCAAATAATTATGATGATATCCAAGGCAATGATCATGTATATAGGCATCACGTCCGAGACAAGTAAATTGAAACGATTCTGCATCTACTACTATTAATCCACACATCGACCGCTATCCAGCATGCATCTACTGTATTAAGTTCATGAAAGAACGGAGTAATGCCTTAAGCAAGATGATATGATGTAGACAAGATAAACTCACGGATGAAATAAATCCCATCTTGTTACCCTTAATAGCAATGATACATGCGTGTCATCTCTCTTTCTGTCACTGACATTGAGCACCGCAAGATCGAACCCATCACAAAGCACCTCTTCCCATGGCAAGAAAAATCAATCTAGTTGGCCAAACCAAACCAATAGATCAGAGAAGAAATACGAGGCTATAATAATCATGTATAAAAGAGTTCAGAGAAAACTCAAATAATATTCATGGATAGATCTGATCATAAACTCAATATTCATCGGATCCCAACAAACACACCAGAAAAAGTCATTACATCAAATAGATCTCCAAGAACACCGAGGACAACATTGTATTGAAGATCAAAAAGATAGAAGAAGCCATCTAGATACTAAATATGGACCCATAGGTTCGTGGTTAACTACTCACGCATCATCGGAGGGGCAACAAGGATGATGAAGAACCCCTCCGTGATCATTTCCCCCTCTGGCAGAGTGACGCAAAAGGCCTCTAGATTGGATCTCGTGGTTTTAAAACTTGCGGCGGCGGAAAAAGTATTTCGTGGAATCCCCCATAGGTTTTGGGATTTTAGAGTATTTATAGAGGCAGAGGTAGGTCAAAATGAGGCTCATGGGCCCCAGTACCCACCAGGGCACGCCAGAGGCCCATGGCGCGCCCTGGTGCTTGGTGGGCCACTCCTCCATCTTCTCGTGGCCTCCAGAAGCTTCTAGGGTCTCTTATTGCCAGAAAAAAAATCTCCAAAAAGTTTCGTGGCATTTGGGCTTTGTTTGGTACTGATATTCTGCAAATTAAAAAACAAGCAAAAAATAGCAACTAGCACTGGGCACTAAGTTAATAGGTTAGTCCCAAAAAATGATATAAAGTTGCTTGTAAATGTATAACAAACATCCAAGATTGATAATATAATAGCATGGAACAATAAAAAATTATGGATACGTTGGAGACGTATCAAGTGGTAGGGTCATGCTAGACGTGGTATTTGGGACACCCAATAACTACCGGGTTGATTAGTTAATCTTCAACACCGTACCCTTATGAAGTGGTTATCATGCTCTACTTGGACGAGACATGTTTTCTAGGTTTCACGCCGTCCCCCACTATGCATATATGAAGCTGAAGATGCTGGTTCCAAATGGAGTGATCACAGTTTCCAGCAACGTAGAAAGATCGCTCAAAGTTGAGAATAAAATGCAACACTCGCCCTAAAGGACGAGGCCGAGGCCCTTGCGGCCAAAGAATTAACAACACTGCGTGCAACCATGGATACGGACAACATCATCCTTGACAAGAGGCCTAAATCTACGTCATTTAAACCAGTCGATGAGATAGTTAAATTTCAGGTGCATCCCGAGGACCCTTCTAAAACGGCCTCCATCGGGGCATGATTGGACCTGTCACTTGACGCAGCACTACGCGCCTTTCTTTAGAAAAACTGTGACATCTTCGCCTGGCACCCATCAGACATGCCAGGAACCCCAAGAAACATTGCAGAGCACAACCTCAATATAATCGAGGGTTTTAAACATGTTAAATAGGCATTCTGTCGGTTCTCAGAACTAAAAAGATAAGCAATGGGAGAAGTGCTTGCCAAGCTATTACAAGTCGGATTCATTAGCGAAATAAAACACCCTGAATTGCTGGCCAATTTAGTCATGGTACCAAAGAAGGACAAATCATGGCACCTCTACGTGGACTTCAAGGACGTTAATAAGGCCTGCCCAAAACATCCCTGATACGTCTCCGGCGTATCTGTAATTTTTTTATTGTTTCATGCTATTATATTATCAATCTTGTATGCTTTATATGCAATTTTATATCATTTTTGGGAACTAACTTATTAACCCAGTGCCTAGTCCAGTTGTTGTTTTCTGCATGTTTTTGGTTTTACAGAAAATCCCAACCAGACAGAGTCCAAACATGACGAAATTTTTTGATGATTTTTTCTGGACCAGGAGGGATCCTAGAAGCTTTGGGGGAGGAACAGAAGCCAAACGAGGAGACGGCAAGACAACAGGGCGCGCCCTGATGTCTTGTGGGCCCCTCGTGGCTCCTTCTGCCCTAATTTCAGCACTATAAATTCCCAAACATTGCAAAAAAACAGCACGAGACCCGAAACAATTATTCCGCTGCAGCAAGCCTCTGTTCTTTCTCTGTCCCATCTGGAGGCCTCCACCGGTACTCTGCTGGAGGGGGAATCGATCACGGAGGGCTTCTACGTCAACCTTGCTGCACCTCCGATGATATGTGAGTAGTTCCCCACACGACCTATTGAAGGAGTCCTAGATTAAGGGGTCCTCGGGCAGCCGGCCCATTGCTTATGGGCCGGACTGATGGGCTACTATAGAGCCAAGCTAGGGCGTGGACCTATGACTGGATAGAAGATCTTCGGAGCCGTGGTGTGCCCTCCAAGTCAAGATTTAGCGTGATCTTCCCTTTATTGTAACCAACCGTGTGTAACCCTAACCCTGCTGGTGTCTATATAAACCGGAGGGCTTTAGTCTTTAGGGTTAGAGCAACATCCAATACCCCATCAACCTAGGGTTTAGCTCGCCTGATCTCGAGGTAGATCGACTCTGTAACCATACCATACACATCAATACAATCAAGGAAGATGTAGGGTTTTACCTCCTAGAGAGGGCCCGAACTTGGGTAAACACCGTGTTTTTAGTCCTTTATTCCCCATTGATCCTAGATCCACAGCTCGGGACCACCTACCTGAGACCCGCCGGTTTTGACACCGACATTGGTGCTTTCATTGAGAGTTCCGCTGCGGATCGCCAAAGGATCGATGGCCCAACCATTCATTGTAAGCCCTGCTCGCGCCAGGGACATCTTCGTCCCCGGCCAGATCTTCATGTTCGGCAGCATCACATTACGCGCTGACCTCACTGGTCGTCTGGACCAAGTTGAGAACCTCACCCCCTATCACGAAGCCAGCCGTCGGAACTTAGAATCCAGCGCCGAGCCTCGAGAAAGCCCTGCTCCTGTCGAATCCGCTATTCCTACGGAGAAACCAGCCGAGCCCGACGCCTTGACCTCGGATTCGGCGGGCACGAATGGAGCAAACACTATCCGGGATTTTTCCTTAAAATCGGATCTCGTCGAAACATCCGAAGAATGTACCACCGAATACCCAGAATGCATGGCCCCGACGGGTACCTCTTCGGTAGACGACCTGCTGGATCGATTCCTCGCCATGGGAATCTCCATCAGCAGGCCTATGGCCTATAACCAGATCAGGCTTAAACCTGACAACAAGGAGATCCACACCCCTCCGGTCACACACCTCATCACTACCATCGAAGAAACAGCGGAGGGATCACTATCTCCGAAGTTGAAAACAATATATACCCGGATCTCTAGCCCGGAGACGGATACCCGTCAAGAGAAGAGCTCGGACTCAGCCTATGATACGGGATCCGACCTCGAGTCGGCCCAGCCACATACGGGCGTACACCCGAACACTCTGCGACCAGATCCGGACACAGCCCAAGCACGGTTCGCCGCTGCTGATGCTCCAGACTCACGACAGACGGGAATGCTAAAAAAATTCCCACCCACCTCCCACACCGAATATTCCCCGGACGTGGGAAGTCTGGATGTATGGGACCTGATGCACGTCAAGCAGCAGCCCAAAGAAACGGTCCATCATTACTGGGCTAGATTTCTCTTGGTCAAAAACAAGATGACGGACTGCCGTGACGAAGAAATAGTTGAAGCTTTTCGGTTCAACTGTCGGGATGAAGGAATCCTAAACGCCCTCGCCCGTCGCCGCGTGCAAAGCTTCGTCGAACTATCAGACATGGTACGCAAATATTGCGCCATGGAAAGCGCTTGGAAGTCACAGCAAATGCGCATGGAGTCAGTCCCTGCCGAACAGCCGAGAAAAGCCCAAGCAAAATGAGCATATGCGCGACGATCACCCGAACACGAGCCCGCCGAAAAGAAAAACAGACCCAGAACGGTCCTGGATGCGTTGCTTGATAAACAATGCCCTATACACTCGGCCCTACTTAATGCAAATCTGACTCACAGGCGTCGAGGTTGTTGGGTGGTGAGGCAGGTGGCCAAAAGTGGCAAAAATATCCTTGGTCTCACACCCCCTGACAGATGATCAGCAACGCCACCTCATGACAACAACGTTCTGACAGTCTACGAGACGTTCTCTTCAAACAATCAATGGAAAAGGGCTCTTCGAGAGCTCAGCCAGGTCTACCAGGTGACGGCCGCACAGCCATGGGGGGAAACACCTATCACCTTCGATCAGAAGGACGAGCCAAGGTCCTGCCCCACCCACGCGGCCGCCGCACTAGTTCTTTACCCGATAATCGATGGCTTTAGGCTAACTAAAGTACTGATGGACGCAGGCAGCGGACTGAACCTTATTTATGAGGACACACTTGAAAAAATGCGGTTCAACAGATCTGAAAGGATTGAGAAGAGGGGTCTAGAGGGAGGGGGGTGATTAGACCCTCAACAAGTAAAAGTGGCAATTTTTAAGTTCTTCAAGTTGAGGTGGAGTTTTAGCACAAGTTTAAGCATTCACAATACATTTCAAGCAAGCATGGCAAGAGTATGAGCAGAGAAAAGAGTAAAGCATGCTAATTGCAAGAAAGTAAAGGGATGGGATTGGAGTGTGCAAACGCAATGAAGACACGGAGATTTTTGGCGTGGTTCCGATAGGTGGTGCTATCGTACATCCACGATGATGGAGACTTCCACCCACGAAGGGTAACGGTTGCGCGAGTCCATGGAGGGCTCCACCCGTGAAGGGTCGACGAAGAAGCAACCTTGTCTATCCCACAATGGCCATGGCCCACGAAGGACTTGCCTCACTTGGGTAGATCTTCATGAAGTAGGCGATCTTCTTGCCCTTACAAACTTCTTGGTTCAACTCCACAATCTTGTCGGATGCTCCCAAGCGACACCTAACCAATCTAGGAGACACCACTCTCCAAAAGGTAATAGATGTTGTGTTGATGATGAACTCCTTGCTCTTGTGCTTCAAATGATAGTCTCCCCAACACTCAACTCTCTCTCACAGATTTGGATATGGTGGAAAGATGATTTGAGTGGAAAGCAACTTGGGAAGGCTAGAAATCAAGATTCTTGTGGTTGGATTGGAATGTCTTGATCTCAACACATGAGTAGGTGGTTCTCTCTCAGAAAATGTAGGCTAGAAGTGTAGGCACGTTCTGATGGCTCTCTCACATATGGACAAGGGGGTGGAGGGATATATATAGCCTCCACACAAAATCCAACTGTTACACACATTTGACCCAACTCAGTCAGACCGAATGGAAGAACTCGGTGAGACCGATTTAGTTCAAAATGTGAACGTTAGGAATCTCGGTGGGACCGACTGGAACAACTCGATGGAATAGTTGTGCTAGGGCTAGGGAAAAACCTCATCTCGGTGAAGCCGATTGCTTGAACTCGGTGAGACCGATTTCAGCAAAGAGCAAACAGAGAGTTGGTCAAGCAAACTCGGTGAGACCGATTGCACATGGTGAGACCGAAATAATTGCAACAGGCAACAGAGAGTTTGCAGGGCCATCTCGGTGAGACCGAGATCTGTATCAGTGTGACCGAGGAGTTAGGGTTTCTGGCAGTGGCTATGTCAAATGAACTCAGTGGCACCGGATAGACCATTTTGGTGGGGCCGAGTTTGACTTTGAGTTTTGGACAAATTTGGAATGAGAAAGTGGTTGAGGGCTTTGGAGCAATATCACTAAGCATTTTGAGCAAGTAGACCATTAAGCAACACCTCATCCCCCTTTTAATAGTATTGGCTTTCCTATGGACTCAATGTGATCTTGGATCACTAAAATATAAATGAAGAGTCTTGAGCTTTTGCCAATAGGTGTCCTTAGCATTTTGAAGGGGTTCCACATCCTCTTGTCCTTGCCATGCCATTATTGAACTCATCTGAAATACACTAGGTAGACGTATCAGTCCAACAAGAGATATGTTGACATTAATTACCAAAATCACCCAGGGAGCACTTGTGCTTTCAATCTCCCCCTTTTTGGTAATTGATGACAACATACATCAAAGCTTTAGATTAAAGATATACAAGGTAAGAAGTAAAGGTTTGGAGAGACATGTGACAAGCATAGGCTCCCCCTACATGTATGCAATCACGTGAAGTTGGAATATGAGAACATGTGAATGCATAAGCATGACAGAGCAAGCAATGAGTTACATGCATCTTGGTTATATGCATCAGAGCAAATGATGTGTATAGGAAGTGTACCTCCATGTTCATGAATCCTTCTTGCAAACAATATGTACATCAGCAAGAGATCATCATGCACATGAGTGTGATGCATATACTTACCTTGTGGTCTTGGGCTGGCTTTAGAAGGAGTGGACTTGAGAAAACAGGGTTAGATAACACAAGAACACTCTAGGTAAAGCAATTTCAAGAAACCACAAGAGTACCAAGACTGGGATGACATGTAATGGGTGAGTACTAGGTACTCCTTTTAGATACTGACATGTCCCCAAAGATTTTAAAGATATGCAATGAATTTCAAAGATTTTCTTCCCTTAGATATGGACTTTCCCCCCCCCCCCCTGAATTTGATATTGGATAATGGGAGAAGGTAGGGTGATAGATAATCAGAGCAAGAAAGGGTAATATTGACCACAGTCAGAGCAACAAAAATATTCAATAGCAATAACTAAGATCAAACATATTGACATGACTTTCCCCTCTAAAGGACATGTGACTTCTCTCCTCTTTGTTTTACTAGCATCTGGAAGAGCTTAGGTATGCTCATGTGATAAGCTTTGATGTGCTCTCTCTCCCCCTTTGACATCAATTTCCAAGAAGGGCACTTCTGGAACATGAGTCAAGTAGGTGTGGTCCTTGAGAGACACTACAAAGTAGTAGGTAATCCATGATGCTTGTAGAGAAAAGAATCATTGAATGGAGCTGAAAAAGATAGGTAGTAAAAATGGCAAAACATTTTCTCAGAGTTGAAACCGGTGACGCCGATTTTTTCGTCGGTGACGCCGAGTGGACAGAGTCACAGAAGGTCCTGATCGGTGCGACTGATTTAGTCCATGTCGGTTGTACCGATGAACTATTCACAAGGAGACCTTGTGCTTCGGCCAGACCGATAGGTTTTGATCGGAGGGACCGAGTTCAACACAGAGTAAAAATTCTGTCAAATCAGCTCACTTGGCACAAGAAATCTCACAAGGATTTGCAAGGAATTAACTAAAAGATTTGCAATGAATTAGACACAGAATAAAAATAGAAAAGAAATCTAGATGAAGACATATGCAAGAACACAAAGTAAATGAGCAAAGGAACACTAGAGAACTTCATCTAGAAGGGGTCGGCGACAAAGTCACTTATGTTAGAGTATATTGACTGAGGAGTCAAGTGATAGCACTTGATCGTAGGTCATACTCATCATTTAAGCTCAAAATGGGGTTACCATTTTTCGTTTAAAGCATTTTTTCATGTATTCACATCTTGTTGAGTTGCTTTGACTCATTTCTTGGAGTAAAGCTTCTCTAAGATGGAATAACATACCTTGGGTTGTGGTGTTGATGTTGATCATGTAGTCGAACTTGTGTTGGATGCTCAAGGTTGATGTAGTTCATCAAGAGTTGGGAGCACCACTAGTAGTTTGAGTTCATCCTCCTACATGGGTTAGTCTTGCAAGGAATAGCACTTGTGTATCCAAAATGACAATCATGAAACTTGATACCAAATGAAATTTGATATATAGAAATTGTCAAAGGATATGTCGAGTGAGTTTATGCTTCCTTGTATTCAACATCCATAAAGTAGGGACTTGGTGATGTAGATATTGCTCAAAATGTGAGTGACTTGAAATCTCATAGATTTGGGTTCATCCAAGTACCTACAAGGGTTAGATAACATGCAAGGGTGCAAGAATAGATCCAAGACATATGATCATCATCATAAGAGAAACATCAAGGATTAGTCATAAAACGCTCATGCCTTGCATGTATCCAAATGGAGTTTCTACTCCAAGTTTGAGGCATCAATGATGTTCAATTCACCTCTCAAACGGCAAAATACTTTCTCATCAAGCGGTTTGGTGAATATATCCGCCAATTGCTTATCGGTACGAACATGCTTAAGATTGATGTCTCCTTTAGCAACATGATCTCGAATGAAATGATGACGAACTTCAATATGCTTAGTTCGAGAATGTTGCACGGGATTGTGAGCAATCTTAATAGCACTTTCATTGTCACAAAGCAATGGAACATGTTTTACATATATCCCATAATCCTTAAGGGTTTGGGTCATCCAAAGTAATTGAGCACAACATGATCCGACGGCAATGTATTCCGCTTCGGCGGTAGATAAGGATACCAAGTTTTGTTTCTTGGAGGACCAAGACACAAGGGATCTACCAAGAAATTGACAAGTACCCGAAGTGGACTTTCTATCAACCTTGTCACCGGCATAGTCTGAATTGGAGTAGCCAACAAGATCAAAAGAAGACCTCTTAGGATACCAAATGCCAAAGTTTGGTGTATGAATTAAGTATCTCACTATCCTTTTCACAGCCTTATGATGACATTCCTTAGGGGCCGCTTGATATCGTGCACACATGCACACACTTAGCATAATATCAGGACGGGAGGCACATAGATATAACAATGAACCAATCATAGAGCGGTAAACCTTTTGGTCAACTGGTTTGCCATCCTTAGTCATGTCAAGATGTCCACTAGTAGGCATGGGTGTTTTCATACCTTTGCTTTCTTGCATGTTGAACTTCTTTAAAAGATCCTTGGTATACTTTGTTTCAGAAACAAAGGTATGTCGGTGTACTAAGTATTGGGCCACTAGTACCCCTTACTTGTGCATGGGCAGTTGTAGCCGTCCTCACGGCAAGGCTTGCCGGGATCAGCTCGAGGTCGATTCAAGTCATCAAGGAAATCGTCAAGTCAGAGATCTGAGGATCAACAGATAAGCAAAGCTGGAAATCGAAGGCCAGCTTCCCCGGCAAGATCCTTGCAGGGATGGCCCGTGGAGCCCAGCAAGCCTCGGCGCCCGGCAAAGCTTGGTTCCCAGCAAAGCTTGGCGCCCGGCAAGCCCTGGCGCGCGGCAAGGTTTGGTGCCCGGCAAGGATCGGCGCCTGGCGAGATTTCGCCACTGTGCCACCGCTTCGGCACAGTAACAAGCCTGACATTATGGGTCCTTCTCTGGATGCGTGGCAACGCGCCAGTGGAGGAGAGCTTAAGCGGTGCTGATGGGATGGCCCCTTTTTCCATCCCCAAGAAAGTGAGGACACCTAAACGGACACCTCACGGTGCATTAAATGCGCTTGTCCTAATCCGTCAGGGGTTAGGTATGATACCCTGTAGCTACTTTACACCTCAATGTATGTACATTTTGCCATTGTGGAGACCCCTTTGAGCATATAAAAGGAGGCCCGAGGCAACTGCTACAGAGGAGGAGAACTTCTCGCCCATTCTGCATGCGTAGCTGCTCTTTGAACGTACTGTTCATTGCGAGCGCTCCTGAAGACTGGGCTCAAGAACATCAATAAGAACACAAAGCAGGAGTAGGGTTTTACGCTGATCAGCGGCCCGAACCTGGGTAAAAACCTCCCGCGTCGATCACTGGTTCTGCTCTTTGCGTATACCTCTCCCCCCGCCGAATCGTAAAGGGGTCTCTCGGGATCCCATAGGTGTCGTGCCCCGACATCTTTGGCGCGCCAGGTAGGGGGATTGAAGTTTGCGTGAACCTGATCTGGTGGTCGACGCCCTAGTTTCTTCATCAACATCTTCATCATCATGCCGCCCAAGAAGAAGAACGCTGCGACAGCACAACCGTCCGGGTCCGTTTTGCCCGCGCCTTCGCAGACAGGCGACGGTGTGGGTGCAGAAGGAAGAGGACTAGAACCCCCGCGGTGTTCTGGTGACCCAAGCCAAGCGAGCGGTATCGTTCGTAGTGGCAGTGGTAACTTGCGCGCCGCTGGATCTAGAGATGGTGTTGTGGTGCCTACGGGTGGCACAACAAACTCTAGGGATCAAAGAGCGCCTGCTGGAGCTCCCGCGTCGTCGCGAGCCTCGCAACCTGCCCAGGTCGTGCGAGATGAGCGACATCATGGCGCTGGTGGTTCGGGGCGTCCCCACGAAAAGGTTTCTGCGCATAGATCCCAAGATGCGCGGGACCAGCATGCACACCGAGCTGCCAGCGAAGGTGGTGCGCGGTCGCGTGACCGTGGCGGTGCTCCTTCTAACTTGGTTAGGAGTCAGAGCACCTCACGCACCTCGCACCTGTCGCCACCACCTACGCCAGCGGAAGCCTTGGCACGTGCACAGCTGCTCCTCGATTTTCCTCCCGCCCCGGAGAAGATGGAGGAGTGGCGTGCTACTATCCAGAGCCTTATCGGCTTTGCTAACAAGGATGGACCACAAGAGGCAGGGCCCTCTCAGCGGAGACCCGTCGATCCGATGCGAGCCGGTGCAGAGAAAACCGGAGGTGGTGCAACTACAGTGCACTCTCCTCCGCGACATCAGCGGCGGCCGATGACTCAGCAAGTCGACCGCCATGAGGAAGTTTCCACGGCGTCGTCCGATCCACGGATGCGCCGTGATCAGCGTCTGGTTCTCCAGGAAAGAGGCAAGGAAGACGCTCGAACAACCATCGAGCGGCGGCGGGAAGCGCGCTATCAGTCTGATAAGCGCGCGGGGCCGGTTGTCGACGAGCCTGCGCCAGGGAATGTAGGAGACTTGCCTTACGAGGTAGGACCTCCGGCGTTTACCCGTGAGCTGCGGCAAGTCCAATGGCCCAATCTCCGAACCTTCAAGCCAGAGGTCCCGGAGAAATACGACGGCAAGACTCATCCCTCGGAGTTCCTGAGCATCTACACCATTGCGGTGCAGGCTGCCGGGGGCCGAGATGACAAGATACTTGCCAACTACTTCCCGTTGGTGCTCAAACCCAACGCCAGGTCGTGGTTGATGCATCTGCCGGAGGATTCTATTTCTTGCTGGTCAGATCTGTGCCATCAGTTTGTTGGCACCTTTGTTGGAGGCCACCAAGCTCCTGGCCAAGAAAGTGATTTACACATCATCCCTCAGAGGGAGGGCGAGTCCCTGCGCAAGTTTATGCAGAGATTCAGCCGGGTGCAATACAATATTCCTGACGTTCATCCTACTGCTGTCATTAGCGCGTTCCATCAGAACGTGCATAACCGCAGGATGCGGGAAGAGCTGGCAATGAACAAAGTTAGGAGTATTGCCGAGCTTTACACTTTGGCCGACAAGTGTGCTCGAGCTGAAGAGGGGAGGAAACTCCCCGGTGAAGCTGTTGGTGCGACAGGCGACTCAGAAGAAGAAGATGCCGCGGCTCCGTCAAGGAAAGGCCGGCGGCGGAATAGGAAGCGCGGAGGCAAGGCCGTGCTTGCCATCGAGGAATTCGGCAACCCTGGCGCCGCCAAGAAGGCCAAGGTTGGCGACCCCGGCAAGGATCTTGCCGGGTGCCCTTCCTGTCAGGCCTTGGCGGCCGCCGACAAGTCAGAGAACTCCGGCAAGCAGTACTGCAAGATCCATCGCACTAAGGGCCATGATCTCCAGAACTGCCCGCAAGTTGAGCAGCTTGCTGAGAAGCAGAAGGCCGAATACGAGAGGTGAGACAAGGAGAAGGCCCAAGATGGTGCTGAGGGGTCCGGCAAGAAACGCGGTGGCCGAGGGGGTCGCCGCGGCAAGGCCAAGCAGCAGAAGGATCGGCCCGCTCGGGGCCGAGATAAAGAAGGAGATGATGATGAAGAAGATGACGAATCCAGTGAGCAGGAATTCCAGAAGGCTACGGAGGCTATGTGCGTTGATGGGGGTGCCTCGCTGCATTCTTCCCACCGCCAACTTAAACAGTGGGTGCGGGAGGTTAATGCGGCAGAGCCATCCCCCGATGCATGTAGGCCTCTGAAGTGGTCCAGCATGCCTATCATCTTTGACACCGAGGATCACCCTGATCGCACAACTGCGGTCGGGTGTTTGCCATTGTTGGTTTCCCCGACAATTCGCAACCTCAAGGTGACGAAGATGTTAGTTGATGGTGGGGCCGGCCTAAACTTAATCTCACCAGATGTGCTCACAAAGCTTCAGATTCCCGACGAAGACCTCGAGGAAACAGGTACGTTTCAAGGGGTCAACCCGGGAAGAACCCAGCCTAAGGGCAAGATCAAGCTACCGGTAACATTTGGCAGCGATCTTAACTTCAGGACCGAAAAGGTGGTGATTGATGTCGCCAAGATCCCCATGTCATACAATGGGATCCTTGGTCGGCCAGCGCTGGCTAAGTTTATGGCGGCATCACACTACGCGTACAACGTCTTGAAGATGCCTGGGCCATTGAGCGTCATCACTATCAATTCCGATAAGAAGGATGCGCTCATCTGTGCCGACCAACTTTACCGGGAAGCAGTTGCAGCACCTGCCATCAAGGCATCTGCTCCTGCCGCTGGAACTCCCGGGGGGAAGAGGAAGACCAGCAGGAACCTTGACGCCAACTCCGGCAAGCGCACCTCCTCGGAGTGCTGTGCTTCCGTCGAGGACGTGCCAGAGAGTTCCACCGGCAAGAACAAGAAGTCCAAGGCTGCCCCGCCGGAAACCAAGAAGGTGCCTGCCAGGGAGGACGGGACGGGGGGAACTTTCACCATAAGTTCCACCCTAGATGACAAATAGGAAAGCGCGCTCGTTGCTTTCCTGCGGGCGAATGTCGACGTGTTTGCATGGCAACCGTCTGACATCCCCGGTGTTCCCAGGAAAGTAATTGAGCACCACCTTGCTGTCTGTCCTCATGCGCGGCCCGTCAAGCAAAGGGTGAGGAAACAGGCTTTGGAGCGGCAAGAATTCATTACCGAAGAAATTAAGAAGCTGGAGGCGGCAGGACTGGTCAAAGGAGTGCTTCATCCAACCTGGTTGGCCAATCCGGTTGTAGTGCGGAAAGCGAACGGGAAATGGAGGCTTTGTATCGATTATACAGATATCAATAAAGCTTGTCCAAAAGATCCTTTTCCCTTGCCGCGCATCGACCAGATTGTGGATGCCACCGCTGGTTGTGATCTCCTGTCCTTCCTTGATGCCTATTCAGGGTATCATCAGATTTTTATGGCAAAGGAAGATGAAGAGAAGACCACCTTTATCACCCCATGTGGTACGTATTGTTTTATATGAATGCCTTTCGGGTTGAAAAGTGCTGGTTCAACATTTGCCAGAGCAATCCAGATTGGTTTTGAGCCACAACTCCATAGAAATATGGAGGCATATATGGATGACATAGTGGTCAAAACTAAGGATAAAGCAACGCTCATCCAAGACTTAGAAGAAACATTTGCGAACTTGCGCAAGATCAACTTGAAGCTCAATCCTGAGAAGTGCGTGTTCGGTGTTCCTTCCGGCAAGCTCCTCGGATTCTTTGTATCTTGCCGGGGAATCGAAGCTAACCCCGACAAGATCAAGCCATTGAGCAAATTGAAGCGCCGAGACGCGTCAAGGATGTGCGTCGTCTTGCCGGCTGTGTTGCTGCTCTAAGCAGGTTTATTTCCAAATCTGCTGAGCGTGCCCTGCCCTTCTTCAAAATTTTGAAGAAGGCAGGTCCAATGAAATGGACTCCGGAAGCGGAGGCGGCGCTGCAAGATTTGAAGAAATACCTTTCTTCTCCGCCGATGCTAGTCGCACCTAAACCACAAGAACCGTTGCTGCTATATCTGGCGGCGACAAATCAAGTGGTTAGTGTTGCGCTGGTGGTGCAGAGGGAAGCTGATGAGGAGGCAACATCAGCGGCAGGACCGCCAGATGACGCGACAAGATCTTCCCCGGCAAGACAGGATCTGCGCAAACAGAGGAACCCGTGCAGAAGAAAAAGGTGGTGTAGCGCCCAGTTTATTTTGTTAGCTCCCTCTTGCAGGGAGCTAGGTCAAGATATTCTGGTGTGCAGAAGTTGCTTTTCGGCCTACTTATGGCCTCAAGAAAGCTGCGCCATTATTTTCAAGCACATGAGATCACCGTCGTCACTCGCTTTCTGTTGCAACGGATTTTGCAAAATCCGGAGGCAACCGGCAGGATCGTGGAGTGGGCGTTGGAGCTGTCCAGCTTTGGTCTTAAGTTTGAAAGCACTTCCACAATTCAGAGCAGGGCCTTGGCGGAGTTCATTGCAGAATGGACCCCGACGCCAGACGAAGAAGTTCAAGAAACAAGTCTCCCCGGCAAGGAAACTGATCAGCAATGGGTTATGTACTTTGACGGGGCTTTTTCGCTGCAAGGCGCCGGTGCTGGTGTGCTGCTTGTCGCGCCCACCGGAGAGCACCTCAAGTATGTAGTCCAAATGCATTTTCCCCGGGAGAGTTCAACCAACAACACTGCAGAGTACGAAGGTTTGCTTGCCGGTCTTAGGATCGCGGCAGACCTTGGTATCAAAAAGCTCATTATCAAAGGTGATTCACAGCTTGTCGTCAAGCAGGTCAACAAGAGCTATCAAAGTCCGTTGATGCAGGCCTACGTAGATGAAGTAAGGAAATTTGAAGAGCGCTTTGACGGTCTCCAAATGGAGCATGTCCCTCGTGCCGAGAACAACGTTGCTGACGACCTGTCAAAGCGTGTTGCCCTCAAGTTGCCTGTGGAACCAGGAACTTTTGTGCTCCAATTGACTCAACCATCCGTGGCATCATCAATGCGGCAAGAAAAAAGAAGAAAGTTGAACTCTGGCCAGTACTTCCCGGCAGAGCTCCCCGGAGCCGCCGGCAAGGAAGTTGCCGGGATCGACACGCTTGCCGGGGAACAACAGGCTCCGGCAGGGCCTCAGGCCCTTGCTGTCGAGACAAATGTTTCCCCGGCGGATGAGATGCCTTTAGTCCTAGTTGTCGAGCCTCAGGCTCCAGCATGGGCGCAGCACATTGTCCACTTCCTTCAGACAGGTGAACTCCCTGAGGAACAAGAAGAAGCGGAGAGAGTAGCCCGTCGGTCTGTTATGTACAAGTTCGTCGATGACGTCCTGTACAGAAAGAGACCAAACGGTGTGAAATTGAAGTGCATTCCTCGGGAGGATGGACTAGAGCTGTTGGCAGAGATACATGGGGGCATGTGTGGCTCTCACATAGGGTCAAGAGCGCTTGCCGGGAAAGCATTCCGGCAAGGTTCCTTTTGGCCTACCGCCCTCCAGGATGCGACTGCACTAGTAACCAGGTGTGAAGCGTGTCAGTTTCATTCGAAGAAATTACATCAGCCAGCTCAAGCTCTTCAAACAATCCCTCTCTCCTGGCCATTTTCGGTCTGGGGGCTCGACATACTGGGCCCCTTTCCCCGTGCTACCGGGGGCTTTGAGTACTTGTACGTTGCTATCGAGAAGTTCACAAAGTGGCCGGAGGTGGAAGCAGTGAGGAAGGTGACAGCGCAGTCGGCTGTCAAGTTCTTCAAAGGAATTGTTTGCCGTTTTGGTGTGCCTAACAGGATCATCACCGACAATGGCACGCAGTTCACAAGTCGCACCTTCATGCAGTACGTCCAAGACCTTGGCGGCAAGATTTGTTTTGCCTCCGTTGCTCACCCGAGAAGCAACGGCCAAGCGGAGAGGGCCAATGCTGAAGTGCTGCGCGGTCTCAGGACCAGAACTTTTGACAGACTGAAAAAATGCGGAAGACGCTGGATTGATGAGTTGCCGGCGGTTCTTTGGTCAATCAGAACGACACCAAATCGAGCCACCGGCCAGACGCCCTTCGCTCTGGTGTATGGAGCGGAAGCAGTCCTCCCCACGGAACTCATATACGGATCTCCTCGAGTGCTCGCTTATGATGAGCTCGAGCAAGAGCAACTGTGGCAAGATGACGCTGTGCTCCTTGAGGAGAATCGTCTTCAGGCTGCTGCGCGAGCTGCATGCTACCAGCAAGCTTTGCGCCGCTATCATAGCCGCAAAGTTCATGCCCGAAGCCTTGAGGAAGGCGACCTTGTTCTTCGACGGATTCAGTCTGCCAAGAATTCAAACAAGTTGACGCCAAAGTGGGAAGGCCCTTATCGGGTAGTACGAGTCACCAGGCCTGGCGCTGTCCGCCTGGAGACCGAAGATGGCGTTCCAGTGAGTAATTCCTGGAATATCGAACATCTTCGCAAGTTCTATCCATAAGGCGCTGTTGCCGGGGGCTCCCGGCAACCACCTTTTTGTACAAGTCTTGCCGGCAAGGCATGTGATCCTTTGTACAAAGCCAGGCACAGACCCTGAGCACAGATGAATAAATTTAAGTGTTGTACATTTCCTTATTGATTCTCATGTTCACATTCATATATGCATGTTTGTCTAAGATGTTGTATGACACCTGATCCCGGTAAGTTCTAACGAACCGCCAAGGTTTCATCTCTTTATTTTCTCTTCTTTCTTTTTCTTAAAGACAGAAGGATTCCTTGCGTGCACATTTGCCGGGGGGGAAGGGAAATATGAATACCAGTTGGTGACGTTCGGAATCGACACTTGCCGGAGGAAGGACAAAGACAGGAAGCTAAGTCCTAAAAACTCAGAGCAAGTTTTTCTTTTATTACCAAGTTAGTTCCTTGGACGATTCCGACCCTTGTATGGAAAATCTGCACGCGAAGGAACCCTTGTTGTAATCAGTTGCGCCCTTATTTTGTTTCGAGTCCGCTCAACGATTTAAGTGGCTGCACTGAGAACGCCAAGGAGTCTTGCCGGCCGCTGCGCCTCCGGCAAGCTGCTGAAGTCCCGCACCCAGCGCTCACGGCAGGTTGCGCGCCGGCAAGTTTTTCAGTAAGCGTAGGATGAACTC
Source organism: Thinopyrum elongatum (assembly GCA_011799875.1). Taxonomy (NCBI): domain Eukaryota; kingdom Viridiplantae; phylum Streptophyta; class Magnoliopsida; order Poales; family Poaceae; genus Thinopyrum; species Thinopyrum elongatum. The sequence continues at coordinate 333,746,668 of CM022299.1, read as the reverse complement.
CATACATAAAGGAATCAGACAAGGAAAGTAGCTAGCATGAGCCTAAACATAGTTAAATTATATTACATCCATGAGTTGCCGCAGTCCTAACTTGAGACTTAACTGTCTTTTACATGAGATGATGGCGGCAAGAATAAAAGAGGAGCACTCAATCCCTGCACTCACGGTTGCTTTGTTTTCCTTTTCTCCCCATATCAGTTTGTCGTGACCAAGATGACGGAGCCCCTGAGACAGCTGTCCCCGCCGACGATCGCTACTACTACCCCGAGGGTGGATATTACTTCGAGCTGACTGACGACCAGGAGTAGGTTCGGAGGGTCCCAGGCAGGAGGCCTACGCCTTTCGATCGTAGTGTTTTTCTTTTGTCTCGCCTTCTTAAGGTCTTTCTGTGTTTCCCTTTATATCTGTACTCAGATATCTGATGCTTCCGCTGACGCTTGTATGCGAGCTTTTGTATTCGAGCCCTCGAGGCCCCTGACTTGTAATATAAAGCTTGTATGACTTTGTTAATGTTTTAGAGTTGTGTTGTGATATCTTCCCGTGAGTTCTTAGACTTGATCGTGTGCATTTGCGTGTATGATTAGTGCACGATTGAGCCGGGGGCGTCACAGGATGCCCCGGATGGCATCCCCTCTTTTGTTTTCAATCCATCGGTAAATTACTTGAGGCTATATTTTTAATTCACCACATGATATGTGTTTTGCTTGGAGCGTCTTGTATTATATGAGTCTTTGATTTTTAGTTTGCCACAATCATCCTTGCTGTACACACCTTTTGAGAGGGATATACATTAATCGTGAATTTATTAGAATACTCTATGTGCTTCACTTATATCTTTTGAGCTAGGTAGTTGCTCTAGTGCTTGACTTATATCTTTCTAGAGCATGACAGTGGTTTTATTTTGAAGAAATTGATGAACTCTCATGCTTCACTTATATTATTTTGAGAGTCTTAAAAATAGTATGGCAATTTGCTTAGGTTATGAATTTAGTCCTAATACGATGGGTATTCAAGAGGGATAAAATAAAAACTTTCATGAAGATCATTGAATATATGAGAAGTTTGATTCCTTGCATTTGTTTTGAGATATAAAGATGGTGATATTAGAGTCATGCTAGTGAGTAATTGTGGTTTAGTAAGGATATTTGTGTTAAGGTATGTGATTCCCGAAGCATGCACATATGGTCTCTTGTTATGCGATGAAGTTGGAGAATGATTTATTTTTTATTGTCTTCCTTATGAGTGGCGGTCGGGGACGAGCGATGGTCTTTTCCTACCAATCTATCCCCCTAGGAGCATGCATATTAGTACTTTGTTTCGAGGGCTAATAAACTTTTGCAATAAGTATGTGAGTTCTTTATGAGTAATCTTGAGTCCATGGATTATACGCACTCTCACCCTTCCATCATGCTAGCCTCTTCGGTATCGTGCATTGCCCTTTCTCACCTTGAGAGTTGGTGCAAACTTCGCCGGTGCATCCAAACCCCGTGGTATGATACGCTCTTTCACACATAAGCCACCTTATATCTTCCTCAAAACAGCCACCATACCGACCTATTATGGCATTTCCATAGCCATTATGAGATATACTGCCATGCAACTTCCACCGTTCTGTTTTATTATGACACATATCATCATTGTCATATTTCCTTGCATGATCATATAGTTAACATAGTATTTGTGGCTTGGCCACCATTCATATTTTTTTATACATGTCACGCTAGATCATTGCACATCCCGGTACACCGCCGGAGGCATTTATATAGATTCATATTTTTGTTCTAGTATCGAGTTGTAATTCTTGAGTTGTAAGTAAATAAAAGTGTGATGATCATCATTATTAGAGCATTGTACCATGTGAGGAAAGGATGATGGAGACTATGATTCCCCCACAAGTCGAGATGAGACTCCGGATAAAAAATAAAAAAAAATAAAAAATGAAAAAAGAGAGGCCAAAGAGCCCAAAAGAAAACCAAAGAGAAAAAATATATAAAAAATGAGAGAAAAAGAGAGAAGGGACAATGCTACTATCCTTTTTCCACACTTGTGCTTCAAATAGCACCATGTTCTTCATAATAGAGAGTCTCCTATTTTGTCACTTTCATATATTACTAGTGGGAATTTTTCATTATAGAACTTGGCTTGTATATTCCAATGATGGGCTTCCTCAAATTGCCCTAGGTCTTCGTGAGCAAGCGAGTTGGATGCACACCCACTTAGTTTTCTTTTGAGCATTCATACACTTATGTCTCTAGTGCATCTGTTGCATGGCAATCCCTACTCCTTGTATTGACATCAATTGATGGGCATCTCCATAGCCCATTGATTAGCCTCGTCGATGTGAGACTTTCTCCTTTTTTGTCTTCTCCACACAACGTCCACCATCATATTCTATTCCACCTATAGTGCTATATCCATGGCTCACGCTCATGTATTGTGTGAGATTTGAAAAAGCTTAAGAGCGTTAAAAGTATGAACCAATTGCTTGGCTCGTCATCGGGGTTGTGCATGATAAATACTTTGTGTTATGAAGATGGAGCATGACAAGTGTAACACCCCCAATGTCATGCCACGGTAATCCCACACTAATGATGCCACGTCACCTTTTTGCTAAGCTAAATTACCCTGATAAAAAAAACAAAGTCAAATTCAAAATTTAAATTCCAAGTCAAAATTTTATATCTTCAAACATGTAAACTAAAATGTACATAATGTTGCAAATATTCACTGGATAATTATCACGCAGAAACCAACATTTTTGAGTTATTAAAAATGCCACTAACATTTTTAAAATCAAGCCAGCAGCATTAATGGGTGCCTTTTCAATTGATATAAATATTGTAACTTTTCAAAATATAGTGAGACTCTGAGTGCTAGCTCAAAATGTTGCCTAATATTTATGTGCTAACTTTCACATTCAACAAAAATCATTTGGTATTGGACTTAATTGCAAAACAGTAAAGAAGATACGTAACAGAAAGATAAAAAAAAGAAAGGCTAAAGCCTACTATGCAATTGTAGCCCACGCGCTACAGAGCCAGGCCCAGCCCACCAGGGCCTTTCCTCAACCTTTGAACAGGAGAGGAAGGCAGAGCCATGGCCGTGGCCTCTGCTCGCCCGTCCACGTGGTTGATGCCGTCGTGGCGGCCATCCCTTGCATCCTCGACGACTACAAGGCCCCCCACAGCCCGTCGGTGAACCCTAGCACCCCATTCGCCCTCTCCCTCATTCCCTCCCCTTGATCTGGACGGTCCAGATGCCGCCGTCGCCATTGCCTCCACCGTCGCCGCGGCCACCGTCGCCCCCGAGATGAGCTGAGGCGTCCCGCAGCTCCGCCGTTGTCCGCCGCATCGCCTACGCCCACCCGTTGGAGCTCATCGCCTCTGTACCGAGCTCCTCACCGCCATCTTCTTCGTCGGCTGCCACCACTACCTCGCCGGTTCTCCTCGCTGGAGACTCCCCAGCCTCGTCAGGCTCGTCCATGGCCTCTCCCTGCCGGTCCCTATGTGAGCTCCCAAGCCCCCTCGTCCCTTTGCTTCGTTACCCGTCGCCTCCCATACTCGAGGCCGAACCCCGCCGTCCGCCATGGCTCGTCGTGGCCGTGCTTCCCCGCATCTCTGGCCACGCCAGTCCACGCCCTCGCGTGACCGCGCCACGCCCGCCTGCGCCTTGCCCGCGCACTGCTCGTCCGGGCCGCGCCCTGGCCGCTCGCTGGCTGCGCTGCCTGCAGCCGTCCCTGCCGCCCGAGACGCGCCCCGTCGCCGCTGCTGCTATAGCCGCCGCTACGGTTGCCGCCTGCTGCTGCCGCTGCGCGCCGCGCTTGCCCGTTCCTCGCCGGCCGCGCCACACCCAGCGCCCAGCGCGTGCATGCGCGCCCGCGTCCGTGCTGCTGGCGCTGCTAGCTTCAGCCGTCGGTGCCCCTGTGTGTGCGTGCGTGCTGCTGCTGTCTACCTTCTGTTGCCGCTCCTACTGACTGCTAGCTACAGTAACATTCAGTTACTGTAGCTGCAGCTAGCTTCGGCAAATTCACATTGAGTAGCCCCTTTGACAGCCAATAAACATCCACAAAACAAATTCTTATGTGGATAAAAATAATATGGGCTGAGATTACGCTTGACAAACTTCATTTTATCCCACTGGACCAAATCCATTTGAGGCACGGATTAAATCATACATAAATCACAAAGTTCTATGTTCTGTTAACAGAAAAACCGAAAAACAACTTTATTTTCATAGCTACTTTAGAGCTGTTGATGATCAAGCAAATGAACTCTAATATGGATGAAAGTGATACTAACATGTAGATCGCAGAGAAATGCTCAAAATTGATACAAGGCACAAAATCATAGGATGTACAGAACAATAGTTGTAGCCTTTTGAAAACAGCCAAGTGATGTTTAGATCCGGCGAATTCTCAGACTTAGCAAAATTTCAGGAATTTTCAGGATACAGTTTAAATCTTTGAAAATTCGTAGAAATTAAACCGTAACTCGGATGAAAATAATTTATATATGAAAAATGATCAGAAAAATGAGACGAACCCGAAAATGCTACCAACATACCTGTCAGATGCTCCTAGCTAACTGAACATGGAACATTCCCCCTCCGGTCACCTGTCCGACATTTGTCCGGAACCGGGAATACTTTCCCGGATGAATTCCCCCTTCGACTATATCATGTAACCTTACGTTAGGTCACACCCGGCACAACTTATTGCCATGCTATGCTTTGTGTTACATTGGTTGCTTTGTATTTACTGTTTCTTCCCCCTGCTTCTCTCTCGATAGACCCCGAGACTGCCGGCTACCCCTAGTACGACTACGGTGTTGATGACCCCTCCCTCTCTGCCGAGCTTCCAGGCAAGCACCCCCCCTTTGAGCATGCCTATATCGCCTATTCTCTTCTCTCTTGTGCTTGCATTAGAATTACTGCTGCTACTGCTTTACCTATTCTGATGCATAGCCTGATTTTTGTAACCTGCTTTTGATAATTACCTGCTTTTGATAATTACCTGCTTATTCTAAACTGCTTAGAATAGGATGGTTAGAGACCCCTGTGACCCCACTTTTCCCGGTTGCCCCGCTGGATCATCGGAAGACTCGGCGACCAGACCCCAGCACCGCACATCACATCCCCTTTATCTGTACGACACTGCAGTGTTACTATCGAGTGCCGAGGGTGATACCTCGTAAGCACTTCTGATGTTAACTCTGTGGAGTAGTTAGTCAGTCGAGGTCATCGAGGGTGATTCCTCTTTCACCACTTCCGGTAACGACACTATCGTGCAACACCTCAAGGGTGAACCCATCGAGGGTGATTCCTCCGAGTTCACCTTGACGGTTACATCGAGTAGGAATCCAACGAGGGTGATACCTCGGATTCCCTTGATGTTATGGACACACGGATACTTGGACTTTACAACTGTTACTTGGAAAGGCGGGTCAACCCTGAGGGGTACCCACATGAGCCTAAGTGGCGAGTGACGTTGAGACGGGTTGACCTGGAGGGTACCCGAGAGTTGAATACGAGGCATGGCCGGGCATTCTTAGCCCTTGCCGCAAGTCCTCGAGACAGGGCGACGGGGTCACATCGATCGTGAGTCTCTGCTCGTTACCGCACTACCAATACACCAACGATTTGGATATGTGATCTGAGTGGGCTCTGGCCCGATAGCACTAACCATCACGCGGGAATAAATATGGGTATTCTGCATCGTGGCATCAGCCGAAAGCTCTGTCAGACGTCCAGTTCAGCATTGTGGCACGGTCGGATCGTGCCAGCCATCTAAGGCGGTGCTGGTATCCACCCTGCACACAACGACCCGGAGTGCAACGGGCGATGGCCCAAGACCCCAGAGTGTTTAGGATGTAGACCGGCGGGGACCTCTCTGCTGAGCTCTAGGTAGGGCTGCGGTGTGTCGTTTGGCCGAGGCCGGACATGACCCAGAAAAGTGTGTCCGACCGGAGTTAAGCGAGCGTGGTGGGTAAGTTGGTGCACCCCTGCAGGGAAGAACTAATCTATGCATAGTCGGATCCTCGGTAACGGACGCTCAGAGTTGTATCCCGATCGATACAACTAGAACTGGATACTTGTGATGAGAAATGGATAGTAAGGCTCTTGGATTGCTTTCTCGCAGGGAGTCAAGAAAGGATCTCTGGCCGAGGTTGATACTTGGATATTACGGCTCTGGGATTGCTTTCTCGCAGGGAGTTGAGGAAGGATCTCTGGGCGAGGATGATGACTACTACTACTTTATATTATGCTTTTTGTACTCTTCTAAATGCTACAAGATGGTTGAAGATGCTAGTCTTCGATAGGACTAGGCCTTCCCCTCTATTCTGGCATTTCTGCAGCCCAGTCCACATATACAGCCTTTCTTTTATAATGTTGCATATGTAGTGTAGATCCTTGCTTGCTGAGTACTTCAGATGAGTACTCATGGTTGCTTTGCTTCCTCTTTTTCCCCATATCCGTTTGATGCGACTAGATGGCGGAGCCCCGGAGCCAGCTGCCCCTGTCGACGATCACTACTACTACCTCAAGGATGGCTTCTACTACGAGCTGGCGAGATGACCAGGAGTAGGTTCGGAGGGTCCCAGGCAGGAGGCCTGCACCTTTCGATCATAGCTTTTGTTTTGTCCCGCCTTTTCTACAGGCTTATCTGTTTCTGTTTCATATCTGTACTCAGATATCTGATGCTTCCGCTGACGCTTGTATGCGAGCTTATGTATTCGAGCCCTCGAGGCCCCTGGCTTGTAACATAAAGCTTGTATGTCTTTGTATTTGTTTTAGAGTTGTGTTATGATATCTTCAAGTGAGTACTTAGGCTTGATCGTGTGCATTTGCCTGTATGGTTAGTGCACGATTAAGCCGGGGGCGTCACAACAAGATTATATGATTTTGTAGGGATAACTTTCTTTAGACATAATATTTTGAGAAGACATGATTGCTTTATTAGTATATGCTTGAAGTATTATTGTTTTTATGTCAATATTAAACTTTTGTTTTGAATCTCATGGATCTGAATATTCATGCCACAATAAGAAATATTACATCATAAACATGTTAGGTAGCGTTCCGCATCAAAAATTCTGTTTTTATCATTTACCTACTCGAGAATGAGCAGGAATTAAGCTTGGGGATGCTTGATATGTCTCCAATGTATCTATAAATTTTTTATTGTTCCATGCTATTATATTATCCATCTTGGATGTTTTATATGCATTATTATGCTATTTTATATCATTTTTTGGGACTAACCTAGTGCCTAGTGCCAGTTGTTGTTGTTTTTCCTTATTTTTGTCTTTTACAGAAAATCAATACCAAATGGAGTCCAAATGGAACGAAACTTTTAACGATTTTTCATGGGATAGAAGACATCTAGGAAGCTTTAGGAGGAGGCCAGAAGGTCCACAGGTGAGCCACAAGCTCACCAGGCATGCCCTAGGGGGCGCCCTATGAGCTTGTGGGCCCCACGTGGATCCTCTAACCCTAATCTCAGCTCCATAAATACCCTAATATTCCCCGTATACCAGAGGGCACACCAAAAATACTTTTTCGCTGCCGCAAGCTTCTATTCTCATGAGATCCCATCTTGGGGCATTTTCCGGCACTCTGCCGGAGGGGGATTCGATCATGGAGGGCCTCTACACCAACCTTGCTACCCTTCTGATGATGTGTGAGTAGTTTACCACAGACCTACCAGTCCATAGCTAGTAGCTAGATGGCTTCTTCTCTCTCTTTGATCTTCAATACAATGTTCTCCTCGATGTTCTTGGAGTTCTATTCGATGTAATCTTCTTTTGCAGTGCTTTTGTTGAGATCCGATGAATTGTGGATTTATGATCAGATTATCTATGAATATTATTTGAGTCTTCTCTGAACTCTTTTATGCATGATTAAGATAGTTTTGTATTTCTCTCCGATCTATTGATTTGGTTTGGCCAACTAGATTGATTTTTCTTGCAATGGGAGAGATGCTTTGTAATGGGTTCAATCTTGTGTTGTCCTCATCCAGTGACAGAAGGGGTAGCGAGGCATGTATTTGTATTGTTTCTGTTAAGGATAAAAAAGATGGGGTTTATTTCATATTTATTGGATCTATCCCTCTACATGATGTCATCTTGCTTAAGGCGTTACTCCATTCTTGTTAACTTAATACACTAGATGCATGCTGGATAGAGGTCGATGTGTGGAGTAATAGTAGTAGATGCAGGCAAGAGTCGGTCTACTTGTCACGGACATGATGCCTATATTCATGATCATTGTGTTAGATATCGTCATAACTTTGCGCTTTTCTATCAATTGCTCAACAGTAATTTGTTTACCCACCGTATGCGTTCTTTGAAGAGAGAAGCCTCTAGTGAAAACTATGGCCCCCAGGTCTATTCTTAACATATTATTTTCAGATCTATAAAACCAAAAACCCAAAAATACCTTTCTGCAATTTATTTACCTTTACCTTATTTTGCACTTTTATTTATCTTGTATACCTATCTCTATCAGATCTCATGTTTGCAAGTAACCGTGAACGGATTGACAGCCCCTTTTATCGCGTTGGGTGCAAGTATTTGTTTGTTTGTGTAGGTGCAACCATTGGTGACTTGTGTGTTCCTCCTACTGGATTGATACCTTGGTTCTCAAACTAAGGGAAATACTTATCTCTACTTTGCTGCATCACCCTTTCCTCTTCAAGGGAAAAACCAATGCAAGCTCAAGAAGTAGCAGGCGACCATTTCAGAAAACGTTGTTGTGGCACCAAATTCAGAAATTCCGCTGTGGCACAAAATTATAGCTCCTCATCCCGCGCTAAGTACACCTTCTCCTCTTCGGGGTCCTTCGTGTATGGTTGCCACCATTAGATGTAACCTGTAGGTTATCTCTACATTAATGTGGCAATCTCTTGGCTCCAGCCATCATGCCACGACGGGCGGGCCACTTAACATTACAACATATAACCATCTCATACATAAACTCATTATCATGACGAAGGCTATACAAGACCATATGCATACCCTGCAAAACCAAGTTAGACGTTCTCTAATCGGTTTTGGCAAAATTTTAGTTATGTGGTTAACCAGTTTTAACAAGTAATACTAGCTACCTACGTCCACAATTTAGGCGATGATTCTGGACGCTAGATTAAGTTTCGGGGTGTGTGAAACAAGAGACTTAATTAAAAATCTCTAGCCCCACACAAAACTTCGTCAATATGCATGGCCCCCTAGAAGATCATCCGTCTTTAGCACCCTCTTGTGTACGCGACTGTTCACTATTCTCAACTACGATGAAGCCCAAGGAATTGTTAGCAGATCGTCGACAGCCAGAGTCGATCGATTGTCAGAACTTTGTAACAAAGCGACACCATGCTGTCGATGAATTGAACCAAAGCAACACTCGAGGGAAGTATAGCAAGAACATCAACCCTCACAATCACATGTGATCTAGATCGCAACCTGCATCTACTCATAAAACCGCTCATGATGCCACTGTTGGGAAACGTAGTAGAAAACAAACAAAAAAATCACACTTACGATTACCCAAGATCAATATGAAGATGCATAACGGGTTGGGATCACGATCATAACCGTCACTGAGTTGCAGCGGAAGAAGAACATGTCAGTGTGGATCGTACTTGGAGTCCTTCTAACCGTCGATGAACGAGCCCTCGTACCGCCCACGAATAGTTCCTCAAACCGAAGACCGAAAGCACGGCCTCTCCACTTGGTTGCAAGCGTGCAGCCTTCACGATCCGGCAGCGCTTCCCCGTCCAGAGCTAATCGTCACCGGAGAATTAGAGGGAGGAGATTAGAAGCACACTGGGCTTCTAATTATGAGGACAAGAGGATTAGCCTAGCTCTATTTAGACAACTAGGACCAATTAGAACTAGAACTAGAAGAACTAGAGGAGGCTCCAAAACTTGTATGTCCAAAGGGTGGAAATCCTATAGTATATATGTTGGAGGGGAGAGGAGGGGCGCCACAAGGGGAGGGAAAGTCCCTCCCCTTTGGCCGGCCAAGAGAGGAGGAGTTGGACTCCTCCCCCACTCCAATTCGGCCCCCTTCCTTAGGGAAGGGAGGCACTTGCCCACTTGGGCCTTTTTGGCCCAAGTTGCCTTCCACCTCTTGGCCTTTTTAGGCCCGTTGATATTTAAATTAAATATAAATTTTTCTAAATACTTCTAGACCAATATATATATATTAACATCTCCCAAAAAAATTTCCACCTATATATAATTTATCGGTAATACCCGGTATTACCCGATACTCACTGAAACCCTTCTGGTGACCCCGAAATGCTTCCGATCCTCTCGGAACTATTCCGAATATTCATGAAATAATTCCACAAATATATTCTCATGACTCCCGTCCTACTAACACTCAGCATACCATGATTTCCTTAAGCTTGTGACCCCGTAGGTTCGGTAACTCAAAGACATAGATGAAACCGTTCGTTCAATGACCGACAGCGGGACCGTGGATGTCCCTATTAGTCCTTGTGAGTACACAAATGATATTCAAGTGAACCATTGCTTATCATGTGATGTTCCCTTTGCTTCACGATACTTCACAAAACCCGGGATGCATCGGTATCCTCCTGAGTCATTGTAATGCTCACTATACCGAAATCCTCGTTACCGGTTTTGTTCTTCTTTCCCGTTATTGTGTTTCAGCATCCCCGTGATGAAGTCACGTGTGTCTGGCCAGATGATGATTGGTGTTGTCACACCGAGAGGGCCCTAAGAATATCTCTCCATCGTCAGAGGAGCAAATCCCATTCTCGATCTATCCGGTCACTTGTCAAACTTTCCGACGAACCTGTAAGTTGTCGTTATGATCATCGTGTTACAGGTGACGTTTGAGCAACCCCAAAGCCCATCGTATGGTAAGAAGTGACCACGATACTCTCATGGTCTATGGAGCAATATCACATGTTAACACTCCGTGTTATTACAATTGAATGTAGATGATATTAACTCAATTCATAACAAACAAGATTGGGACGATTCAATATGATTGTTCTTCCAATGTCATAATCTCGATGTTGTTTTAGGACTATACTTACACTTTACTATATCCTAAGATCCGAAAAACGTGATCACCAACAACACTCGAGCTAGTCTTAGAGGCGAGACTAGGAACCTTTTATTTACCGTTTATCATTCCACACGTGCATATGAGTTTTCCACTAAATCGCATATTCCAGGATCATAGCAATTATAACATAGAATATAAACTCTTAACTATGAATATGGAAATATAATAATACAAATATTATTGCCTCTATGGCATATTTCCAACAGTCCTCGATTTCGTTATTGATGGTTATAGACTGACCAAAGTCTTGATGGACGGTGGCAGCAGCTTAAACCTCATTTACGAGGACACTTTGCAAAAGATGCAATTCAACAAGTCACGCATCGAACCAAGCTAAACCACGTTCAAGGGAATCATCCCTTGGAAATCGGAGCGATGCAGTGGTGCTACTTGTGAGCTGCGTTGGGATTTCCCCAAAGAGGAGAAGATGATGCAGTACATTAGAGATAAGTATTTCCCTCAGTTATGAAACCAAGGTTATCAATCCAGTAGGAGAACCAAGCAACACTATGTAAATAGCACCTGCACACAAACAACAAATACTTGCAACCCAACGCGTAGAGGGTTTGTCAATCCCTCAACAGTTACGAGCAAGATTAAAAGATATAGTTTTTGATTGGTAGATATGACAAAAATACAAAATATAATAAAGAAAAGAAAATCGCAGCATGGTATTTTTGGTTTTAATATATGATAGAAAATAGACCCTGTGGCCATAGTTTTCACTAGAGGCTTCTCTCGAGAAAATAGCATACGGTGGGTAAACAAATTACATTTGGGCAATTGACAGAAAAGCAAATAATTATGACGATATCCAAGGCAATGATCATGTATATTGGCATCATGTCCAAGACAACTAGACCGAAACAATTCTGCATCTACTACTATTACTCTACACATCGACCGCTATCCAACATGCATCTAGTGTATTAAGTTCATGAAAGAATGGAGTAACGCCTTAAGCAAGATGACATGATGTAGACAAGATAAACTCACGGAAGAAATAAATCCCATCTTGTTACCCTTAAGAGCAATGATACATCCGTGTCATGTCTCTTTCTGTCACTGAGATTGAGCACCGCAAAATCAAACCCATCACAAAGCACCTCTTCCCATGGCAAGAAAAATCAATCTACTTGGCCAAACCAATCCAATAAATCGGACAAGAAATACGAGGCTATAATAATCATGCATAAAAGAGTTCAAAAAAACTCAAATAATATTCATGGATAGATCTCATCATAAACTCATAATTCATAGGATCCCAACAAACACACTGCAAAAAGTCATTACATCAAATAGATCTTCAAGAACACCGATGAGAACATTGTATGGAAGATCAAAAAGAGAGAAGAAGCCATCTAGCTACTAACGATGGACCCATAGGTCCATGGTTAACTACTCACGCATCATCGGAGGGGCAGCAAGGATGATGAAGAACCCCTCCGTGATCGTTTCCCCCTCCAGTAGAGTGTCGGAAAAGGCCTCTAAATTGGATCTCATGGTTCAGGAACTTGCGTCGAAGAAAAAAGTATTTCATGGACTCCCCATAGGTTTTGGGATTTTAGAGTATTAATAAAGGCGGAGGTAGGTCAAAAGGAGGCTCATGGGCCCCGGTACCCACCAGGGCGCGCTAGAGGCCCCTGGCACGCCCTGGTGCTTAGTGGGCCACTCCTCCATCTTCTCGTGGCCTCCAGAAGCTTCCAGGGTCTCTTATTGCCAGAAAAAAATCTCCAAAAAGTTTCGTGGCATTTGGACTTCGTTTGTTACATATATTCTGCAAAGTCGAAAACAAGCAAAAAACAGCAACTGGCACTGGGCACTAAGTTAATAGATTAGTCCCAAAAAATAATATAAAGTTGCTTGTAAATCTATACCTAATATTAAAAGGAGGAGACTTTCATAGTTCTCCATACGTCACCCTTTTCTATCCGTTGATTTTATGTTAATCATAAAAATTAACGGCTGAGATTTAAAATCTCTCCTATCTAAGAAAAAGGAACGATCCGTGACGAACAGCCGCCTAGCGCACGTATTGATCGATCTCTAAGTTGTACCAATAGCTCGGACCAGCAACCGAGTGAAAAGCCCAGCCCACACAATCCAATCAGCTCCTATACAAGTGAAATTATTAAAGGGAATTAAATGAATTCGTCAATAATTAAAGGGAATTAAAGGATGAGAAGGGCCCACAGGCGTCAACAAATTAAACGGATTCATCCATAATTAAAGAAATTAAGATGGCTGGCGCACGGCATGGGCAAATTAAATTGATCCATCCATAATTATAAAGAAATTAATGGAGAAGGGCGCACAACTTGGCCAAATTAAGTGGGATTTCATCCATAATTACGTTGCGAGATGCCTTGATTGGTTTCTAATTAAACAGGAATGTGTCTCTCCATCGAGGCAGGCCACTTTATTTTCCAATCGAGGGAGCGAGGATGAGCCGACGAGGAATCTCCCATGTCTGGTTTTCCTTTCTTTTACGTATACTAGTAAGCGTGCACGTGCAACGCACGTCTCCATCGATGCACATATAATTCGTGTTAGTATAAATGGAATACAAATGATCCCTTCGTCCCACGGTTCATATTTCATCTATTCTCATAACTCCATTCTTTATGGAAGCGACAAACCATATGTATTTAACTTTCGTATATAATCATTATTTCTTCTTATATCTTAAGCCTAATCATATTTTACTTGATGTTATGCACCTTCAATGTAAACCACTAAATCAGACACCGTCAAAGCATCAATAAACTGGACGCACAATTAACCTCACAAAGATGCATCACCATGTACCACAAGCTATACATACAACTTGTGGTACCATGATTTCGTGTAAAAAGTAACCACAACAATCGTGAAGCTCCCCATGCGACAATCCACGAGTCACCTCATGTCCTTATAAGGTAGTGAATATACATCAACAAAATGAAAATGAAAATAGAAGAACAGGAAGTAGCCTTCAACATGGTGAGACCTTGTACCTGCTGCACAAACATGAGAGGTAAATCTGAAAGAAAAACTGTCAAACACATTAGACCGTAAGAACCAAGGGATAAATTTGGAAGTAGCCTCAAACATTTTTATCCATCGGAAATGGAATAGAATATTAAAGCCCAACAGCAGAAAAAATGCTCTAAAATACTTATTATAGCATTTATATATAACAAAATTAATTCCATTCTTGCAGCGGTGCAGACTGCAATAGAGGCTAAAAAAAGAAATATCAAGGGAACACTAATATAAGATTACCTTTGCATCATAATATATGCCTAATTTTGACTTTGATTTATATGTGGCTTGTCAATGAAATATCATTTGGTATATTTGTTATGCCGATACATGATTCCCCTTCAACCGCACAAGAACAACAGAGGTTCATTATCATGGGTAAAAAAGTCACACCAGGATCAAGTCTGCATCAAGTTTAGTCACATATGCAAAGAACTGGTTCTATACAAATACAATATATAAACAATGTATGCCCTCCAAATGACGTGTAATTGATTCTAAAAAGGGAATCAAACATTCTAGAATGTATGTATTTTCTCCTAGCTCCGCACCGACACTTTCGACTTAAAAAGAATCATACCAATTGCCTACATATAGTATGACAGAACATAAATCTGTCGTAAAATGATACCATGATTCCAGCGAAAGCACAATGAATATGTCAACTAACATTTTGATATGGATTGAAAATTGTGCAATGGAATAATGATAAGTTAATCATAAAGCCCATAAAAAATTCAAAAGTGAATTAACCTATAATATAGGTTTGGCCATCGCATTGTAGGTGATCGCCCTAACTCATACCACCTGAAGCTACCGGTATAACACCTGGCAACGATACCCAGTCCTGAGTGAAAAAGATACCGCGAGCACGATCTTTTTCAATAAAATCAGAGCATGGTGGATTGGTGCAGACTCGCCCTTGAGCCAAAAAAAACTGCATTCAGTTTCAGTAAGGACGTACATGATTAATGGAGGACCAAATACTCACCTCTATACTTTTTTGGCATGACCAACATGGAGGAAAATAACATGGCTATCGAGGATCAAGTATTAGCAATGTAAGCCGCAAATTCCTGAGAAGAAGAATTCAGTGACCCCACAAAATATATACTTATTCTCAGTGATAGTGAATTCGAATTTCTGCAACCTGCCAAATTTAACTATTTAAGCATGAGGTCACAATAAAAAAATGTGATGCTAGTCAACTAAAAAGATTAAATTCAGAATTGTGAGATTATGGTGCAAATAATAAGCAGTACATGACAACTGTTAAAGCAACATCCCAATAACTTGAAAGGAAACTGGAGATGTTAAAATCATGTGCAGACACCAATAACTTGAAAGGTTAAAATTATGAAATTGAACTATACATTCACAATCCGAGACATAGTAAATAATCTGCACTGGATAGTACAGACCTCACATTAAAAGATGGGCGCACATCTGCAGAGTATGTTTACATTCAGTAGAAAGGCTCGTGGCTTTGTTTTGGCTACATCTCTGTTAGCAAGTGCAGACCCAAGATCAAGTGTTACAGAAATAATTTCTCGTCTTATATTAGTACAGACCATATCCTTTGTCTGTCTAAGATCGCTGAAGTTATGGGGAGAAGGATTGACCTCGAGGCCTGCAAAAGTTCCCTAGGGTCAGATCGGATCAAGAAGGGAGACGGTGGGGAGCACGGTTGGAGGAGATGGCCTCCATGGTGGGCATGCAGTCGGAGGAGATGACCTGCTCCGGCGTCGATGAGGCGGAGCGAAGGATGGAGACGATGTCGAGATGCACCGGCTCACTGCGCCTGCTGCGTCATCAGTCGTCACTCCCGCAAAGGCCGCTTGGAGATGTGCGGGAGCAGCAGCGTAGCGTGGGTAGGAGGGGCGGGCGGTGCTGGCGCCATCGCGAGGATGGCCAAGGCCGCGGGCAAGTGCCCCGATCCTTGGCAGCAACATTTGCGTCTTTCGCCTACCCTCGGAAGCGAACGCGGCGGCAGCGCCCGCGACCTCAGGTGGCTCGTGCGTCGTTGGTGGCAGAGACAGTGGTGGCTTTCTCTCACACGCAAAAATCTCTCCCCTCCGTAACAACAAATGCATGCAGACTATGGAGGCGTTGATTGGGCGAGGAATTGATGCGGGAGTAGCCGGTTTGCATGGATCACATACGCCTGGTTTCAAGCATTAGCTATAATGTCATCCCTATTAATTAGGAATTGATTGCTGATTTCTTTATCTGTTTAGGAGAGAGAAACTGACGGAGGGGAAGTTTTCATCTGCCCGTGGAGTGGTGGTCAGCCTATTATAATTGCTAATTGCACCCTGATAACTCATCAGATTAATCTAATCTGTTAGATTTCATTGATTTAGATAATCAGACGGTGCTAATTAACCGGTGTACATTTAGCGGGGTGCACTAAAAAAGTTCTTGTTTGATTGTTTAATAGTAGTGGAGATGCTTTGTCCGCTTAGGTCTCTGATGTGTTCCCTTCGTGCGTATCGTAATCCTCCACTGGTTCCTATAGGTCCAAGAGTCTGACAGAAGATTATGTACTTCTCCACATCTTGTCTTTAAACCAAAGCGCTATCGAAGCAATCAACTCTTTCAAATACAAACTCTATTCAACGTCCTTAACAAAAACCAGGAGCAGCACCGCCCATCCCAATCAGGTCGTACGGGTCGAGCTCTAATCCCTACCTCGATACTTCCTCATAGATGTCATGTAGTAACTCGGCGGAAGTTTCTCGCTCTTCGGCTCTGTCCTAGCACGGTCGGCGACAGCAACGAGGGGATCTCCATCTCCTTCACCGTCGATGACAGCAACAAGGCGATCTCCATGGCCTTCACCGTCTCCGGCGGTGGGCACTCAGGCAGTACGTGGTGACTAGCAATGGAAACTGGAATGGCCCAACGTGGGCATGGACCATGCTCCGGTCGTGGCCGTCGATCGCGTGAAGCACGTACGTGCGTTGTGGCGTGTACGGGTGCATCGACGACACGGTGGCGGCCGTAACGGCGTGCAGGTGACTCGATGGCTTGGAGCGGCCATGCGCCTCGGAGTGGAGCGCCAACCTTGGGTGCTGAGGGAAGCAGATGCTGCCGTCGCGTACCTCCACGTCGCCATCATGTTGTATAAGGCGTAGACATGCGTCCTAGACTTCGAAGGATGATCTCCCTCCGCCTCATAGGCAGCTGAGCCCACCTTCTTGACGGTGTCGCTACCGTCGATACGCACGGATCGTCCTCATCACTGCTGCCCTTGATGATGTCGGGGCTGATTGGTGTCTGGCAAGGAAAAAAGGAAGGCTTGAGAAGTAGTAAACTGGTAAGTGTCAGACAGGCAAATTGAGTCTTAATTTTCCGTTTGAACTTCACATGATATGGTCCTACCTAATTTATGTTTGTGGCTTCAACAGACCACGTACGCCCCAAGATTTGAGGTGTGAGTTGACTGGATTTTTTTTGTTGTTACAATTAATCGGTAATGGATAAATCAAAATTTGTTATGTAGATTGGTAAGACTCACTAAGTTCTAATTTCCTTATTTTTGGATTATAATTTCCTACTCCAAAAGCAGATTTGTGGATGTTTAATAGATGTTCAGAGGGATAGGAGACTAGAAGGGTGGATGTCTCTCAATTTTAGAGGGAAATAAGCCTACAGAATACACATACAAACAGGACTGGTTTGGGAAAAAAAATTATGTTACCCATGCTCTCATGCATAAAGGTAGTTGTTGAGACTTGAGAAACTGATCTTATCAATCAATCATGAATCATCCCAGCATCCCAATTGTCTATTTAGTTCATCACAAAGACCAGTATCATGGGGATAATGGAGGTAAATCAAAGCTCAATGCTGAACCTTTGCTTTTGTATAATTAGGATGACAAGACTACAGACCGATACTAGCTATCTAATTTTAATCCAATTATGATTTTATAGATAGTTTCCTTAACATGCATGCGTCATTGCTCCATGTTTTTACACCAGCAAGTGGCACATATTGGATTAACCTGGCACCTTTCCGTGGGCTGACGAAGTTGATTTTTTTTTTTCCATTTAGGCTGAGGAGTTAGCATCTATGATGCGCGTGCGCTTTTCCTTGGCTCAGACGCCTTCGAGGCTCTCGACCTCAGCCAACGATCTGCTGAAGATGGACATGGCAGCATCCAACCTATGGTCGCGCCTGCGCTCCTTCTTCCAGTTTCACCGCGACCACAATAAGATGACGGTGGTGGTCTTGGCTTTCAGGATGGTGGCCTGCTTTTTCTAATGGACGAACCGACCAACGCAGCATTCCTAAATGCAATTTATTTGTAGTGGAAGCTGAAAGTATATGATCTGAATTTCTATTATAGAGTGTATATGTATGAACTGATTCAGAGTATGCTGATCAATTGCGTTCTGTTGCTTCTTGTTCTATGGTTTCTATGGGATAGAATAATACATGGGCCAGTAATTATAATACAATTAAAATTTGTGAACATATCATTACAAAATGGTTGGCTAGATAATGTTATGTATGCATTCTACAATGGTCAGTTCCTGTGTAGCTACACACTTTTTTAGAATACTTCGTACAACTTTATCTGTCTATCTCATTTTGTTAGAAATGAAAGTAAGATGAAGAATGTTTTTCTACTTGTCGGTCATCCATCCCGTATCCACCTCATTTCACTCTTTTTTTTTCATTTTTGAAGAACGGACGTGGACCTATGGGGTCTTGAACATGCTTATTGGGCTAGGGGCATTCGATTTTTCATCCCGTTGCAACGCACGGGCATGTGTGCTAGTGTATATAAAACATCTAAGATCGTTAATATAATAGCATGGAACAATAAAAAATTATAGATACGTTGGAGACGTATTAGCATCCCCTAACTTAATTCCTGCTCGTGCTCGAGTAGGTAAATGATAAAAACAGAATTTTTTATGTGGAATGCTACCTAACATATTCATCATATATTCTTTTCTTTGTAGCATGGACATGTGGACTTGAATGATTCAAAACAATATTCTATAATTTGGCATGAAGACATCAATACTTAAGCATATCAACAAGCAACTATGTCTTTCAAAATATCAATGCTAAAGAAAGTTATCCCTAGCCCATTATGCTCAATCATTGATCCATTCATGAAACACACTCAAATATTAACTACATCCAATACACAAGTATGTCAATAGTGTTTCCTAGTTGGTGCTTTATAAGAGAAGATGGAGACTCAAAATAAAAATAAAAATTACATAAAATTAAATAGATAGGCCCTTCGCAGAGGGAAGCAGAGATCTGTAGAGGTGCCAGAGCTTAAATTGAGAGATAAAATTGTTTTGAGAGGCATGCTTTTCCTGTCAACGAAAACGACCGAGAAATCTCAATATCTTCCATGCTAGACAAATTATAGGCGGTTCCCAAACAAAAAGTAAAGTTTATTTCCTTTTCATCATTCTTTCACAATCCATGGTTGGCCGTATCCACGGGTGCCTTCCTTACCAACACTTTCCAAGATTTTTTTCATTTCAGGACTGGGCATCCCTATTACCTGCCACACTCTCGTGCAATGAAAAGTGAATAAACACTCAGCGTGAGAATAAAATACCTAGCATGGAAAATATTGGCCACCCCCTGCCGCTTCATGAATTGGCACATACAAATTTACTTGGACCGGCATGGAAATACCGCATATAGGTAGGTATGGTGGACTCATTTGGCACAACTTTGGGTTTAAGGAGTTGGATGCACAAGCAGTATTCCCTCTTAGTACAAGTGAAAGCTAGCAAATAGATTGAGAAGCAACCAACCAAAAAAACGAAAACGGTCATAAACGTGCATTGAACATAATTAACACCGAATAATGCACCATAAGTAGGATATAATTTCATTGCATAACTATTGACTTTACATGCATGCATAGGGAATCACAAACCTTAACACCAATATTCTTACTAAAGCATGATTACTCAACAACATGACCCACATATCACTATCTCCATATCGCAAAACTATTGCAAGGAATCAAGTTTATAATATCCAATTATCTTCATTGAAGTTTTTATTATATCCCCCTTGGATATCTATCACATCGGGACCAAATTCATATCTCGTGCAAATTACCATTACCATTCTTAACTCTCAAAAAGATCAAAGTGACGCATGAGAGCATAAGTATTTCTTCAAAAAAATCAACTCTCAAAATAATATAAGTGAAACATGAGAGCATATTTCTTTAAAAATTTCCAGCTCTCAAAATAATATAAGTGAAGTACGAGAGCATATTTCTTTAAAATGTAACCACCACCGTGCTCAAAAAGATATAAGTGAAGTACTAGAGCAACTGCCTAGCTCAAAAGATTTAAGTGAAGCACATAGAGTATTCTAGCAAATCATGATATGCGTGTGGCTCTCTCAAACAAGTGTGTTCAGAAAGGATGATTGTGACAAACTAAAAATCAAACAAAGCAAAGACTCATATAATACAAGATGCTCCAAGCAAAACTCAAGATATGTGACGAATAAAAATATAGCTCCAAGTAAAATTACCGGTGGTCGTTAGAAGAAAGAGGGGATGCCTTCTAGGGCATCCCCAAGCTTAGTTGCTTGGGAGTCCTTGAATTTTACCTTGGGGTGCCTCAGGCATCCCCAAGCTTAGGCTCTTGAAACTCCTTATTCCTTCATCCATCGTGATCTCACCCAAAACTTGAAAACTTCAATCACACAAAACTTAACAAAACCTCATGAGATCCGTTAGTATAATAAAGCAAATCACCACTTTAAGTACTGTTGCAAACCCATTCATATTTTGTTATTGCATTATACCTACTGTATTCTAACTTTACCATGGCTTATACTCCCCCCCCCCCGATACAATCCGTAGATTCATCAAAATAAGCACACAATGCAAGGAAAACAGAATCTGTCAAAAACAGAACAATCTGTAGTAATCTGAACTTTGACCATACTTCTGTAACTCCAAAAATTCTGAAAAATTAGGAAAACGTGGGCAATTTGTACATCAATCATGTGTAATAAATTCAGAATTTATCACGCTCCAGCAAATTTTAACAATTCTGCTAGTGGACGCAAAAGTTTCTGTTAATGCACAGAATCAAAGCAACTATCACCCAAATCATCCCAAAGGCTTTACTTGGCTCAAACAGTAATTAAAACACTAAAACACAATCATAACAGTAGCATAATTGTATATTTATTGAAATACAGAAAGGAATACAAAAAATTAAAAGATAACTTTTGGGTTTGCCTCCCAACTAGTGCTATTGTTTTACGCCCCTAGCTAGGCATAATCATAGTTTCAAGTGTTGTCATCTTTGGTTTTGGTCCCATAGGTGGCCCTCATGATTGACTCATATGGTGGCTTAATTCTAGTTCGAGGTAAATGTCCATACCCTTCTTTAACGGAAACTGAAATTTAACATTCCCTTCTTTCATATCAATAACGGCACCTATAGTTCATAAAAACGGTCTACCAAGAATGATGGGGCAAGACAGATTGCAATCAATGTCAAGTACAATAAAATCAGCGGGCACATAGTTCATATTTGCAAGAATAAGAACATCATTAATTCTACACAAAGGTTTTTTAATAGTAGAATCCACCAAGTGCAAATTAAGAGAACATTCATTCATATTGGTAAAACCTAGCACATCACATAGAGATTTCAGAATTGTGGAAACACTAGCACCCAAATCACATAAAGCATTGCATTCATAATTTTTAATCTTGACTTTAATGGTGGGTTCCCATTCATCATATAATTTTCTAGGAATTGAAATCTCTACTTCTAACTTTTCTTCTAAAGCTCTCATCATCGCTTCTACAATATGTTTAGTAAAATCTTTGTTTTGTTCATAGGCATTGGGTGAATTTAGCATGGATTGCAACAAAGAAATACACTCAATCAAAGAGCAACTATCATAATTAAAATCTTTGTAATCCAAGAGAGTGGGCACATCACTAGTTAAAGTTTTTACCTCGCCAAACCCACTTTTAGCAATTTTTTCATCAAGATTTTCACCCTCCGAATAATGGGGACGCCTTATAACTAAAATTGACTCTTCTTCAATCCCCTTATCATCAATTTTAACATTACTAAGAAAGGAATCAATAGAAGAAACACCAATCATTTTAATTTCTTCATCATTGCTATGAAAGAAACCGGGAGGAATCACTTTTTTCTAAAAATACTCTTTTAGCTCTAACCATAGCGGTTCTTCTCTTAATTTCATCCATAGAGACATATAAAGATTTAACTGATTCATTCATATCAACCTTGGGTGGAATAATTTTAGTCTTAAGATTTTCCACATCATGAATAATTCTATCGATGCTTCTAGACATATCATCAAGTTTACACAATTTTTCTTCTATCGTAGTGTTGAAAACTTTTTGAGCATTGATAAATTCTTTAATATTACTTTCAAGATCAGAGGGCGTCCTATTATTATTATTATTATTATTATTATTATTATTATTATTATTATTATTATAAGAATTACCATAGGAATTACCATAATTATTAGAGGAATTTCTAGGAAACGGCCTAGGATTAAAATTAACTCTATAAACATTACTATTAAAATTGTTTCGCGATACAAAATTCACATCTACGGGATCATTATTTTGCACAATCAAAGTGGACAAAGGCACATCATTAGGATTAATAGGAGCATTTTTACTAGCAACCAATTTCATAAGAGCATCAACTTTATCACTCAAACTACTAATTTCTTCTATAGAATTCACCTTTTTACTAGTAGGAGCTCTTTCAGTATGCCATTGTGAATAATTTGCTATAATATTATCAAGCAATTTAGTAGCTTCCCCCAAACTAATCTCCATAAAAGTACCACCCACGGTAGAATCTAAAAGATTTCTAGAAACAAAATTCAATCCCGCATAAAAATTTTGTATGATCGTCCACAAATTTAAACCATGAGTAGGGAAATTTCTTATCATCAATTTCAACCTTTCCCAAGATTGGGCAACATGTTCATGCTCAAGTTACTTAAAATTCAGAATTTTATTTCTAAGGGAAACAATTTTCGTGGGAGAAAATATTTAGTAATAGAAGCATCTTTGCACTTATCCCAAGAATCAATACTATTTCGTGGCAAAGATGGAAACCAATTTTTTGCACGATCATGCAAAGAGAAAGGGAATAATTTTAATTTCACAATATCATTGTCCACATCCTTTTTCATTTGCATATCACACAATTCTATGAAAGTGTTTAGATGGGACGCGGCATCCTCACTAGGACTACCAGAAAATTGTTCTTTCATAACGAGATTCAAAAAAGCGGCATTAATATCATAAGACTCCGCACTAGCGGTGGGAGGAGCAATAGAAGTACTAATAAAATCATTATTATTAGTATTGGAAAAAATCACACAATTTTGTATTTTCTTGAGACATTGTGACTACACAAACAAGATAACAAGCAAATAAGGAAGCAAACAAGAAAAAGGCAAAACAAAAATATTTTCGTATTTTTGTAAAAATGTTTTAGAAGTGGGGGAGATGAAAACGAGAGGCAAATGGAAAATAAACTAAATGCCAGGAGATGAGAGTTTATGGGTAGGTACTTGATAGATGTTGATGATGTCTCCCCCGCAACGGCGTCAGAAATTCTTCCTGCTACTTGTGAGCTGCCTTGGGATTTCCCTCAGTTATGAAACCAAGGTTATCAATCCAGTAGGAGAACCAAGCAACACTAGGTAAACAACACCTACACACAAACAACAAATACTTGCAACCCAACGCGTAGAGGGGTTATCAATCCCTCAACGGTTACGAGCAAGATTAAAAGATATAGTTTTTGATAGATAGATTTGACAAAAATACAAAATAAAATAAATAAAATAAAATTGCAGCAAGGTATTTTGTTTTTAATATATGATAGAAAATAGACCCGGGGGCCATAATTTTCACTAGAGGCTTCTCTCGAGAAAATAGCATACGGTGGGTACACAAATTACTGTTGGGCAATTGACAGAAAAGCAAATAATTATGATGATATCCAAGGCAATGATCATGTATATAGGCATCACGTCCGAGACAAGTAAATTGAAACGATTCTGCATCTACTACTATTAATCCACACATCGACCGCTATCCAGCATGCATCTACTGTATTAAGTTCATGAAAGAACGGAGTAATGCCTTAAGCAAGATGATATGATGTAGACAAGATAAACTCACGGATGAAATAAATCCCATCTTGTTACCCTTAATAGCAATGATACATGCATGTCATCTCTCTTTCTGTCACTGACATTGAGCACCGCAAGATCGAACCCATCACAAAGCACCTCTTCCCATGGCAAGAAAAATCAATCTAGTTGGCCAAACCAAACCAATAGATCAGAGAAGAAATACGAGGCTATAATAATCATGTATAAAAGAGTTCAGAGAAAACTCAAATAATATTCATGGATAGATCTGATCATAAACTCAATATTCATCGGATCCCAACAAACACACCAGAAAAAGTCATTACATCAAATAGATCTCCAAGAACACCGAGGACAACATTGTATTGAAGATCAAAAAGATAGAAGAAGCCATCTAGATACTAAATATGGACCCATAGGTTCGTGGTTAACTACTCACGCATCATCGGAGGGGCAACAAGGATGATGAAGAACCCCTCCGTGATCATTTCCCCCTCTGGCAGAGTGACGCAAAAGGCCTCTAGATTGGATCTCGTGGTTTTAAAACTTGCGGCGGCGGAAAAAGTATTTCGTGGAATCCCCCATAGGTTTTGGGATTTTAGAGTATTTATAGAGGCGGAGGTAGGTCAAAACGAGGCTCATGGGCCCCAGTACCCACCAGGGCACGCCAGAGGCCCATGGCGCGCCCTGGTGCTTGGTGGGCCACTCCTCCATCTTCTCGTGGCCTCCAGAAGCTTCCAGGGTCTCTTATTGCCAGAAAAAAATCTCCAAAAAGTTTCCTGGCATTTGGGCTTTGTTTGGTACTGATATTCTGCAAATTAAAAAACAAGCAAAAAATAGCAACTAGCACTGGGCACTAAGTTAATAGGTTAGTCCCAAAAAATGATATAAAGTTGCTTGTAAATGTATAACAAACATCCAAGATTGATAATATAATAGCATGGAACAATAAAAAATTATGGATACGTTGGAGACGTATCAAGTGGTAGGGTCATGCTAGACGTGGTATTTGGGACACCCAATAACTACTGGGTTGATTAGTTAATCTTCCACACCGTACCCTTATGAAGTGGTTATCATGCTCTACTCGGACGAGACGTGTTTTCTAGGTTTCACGCCGTCCCCCACTATGCATATATGAAGCTGAAGATGCTGGTTCCAAATGGAGTGATCACAGTTTCCAGCAACGTAGAAAGATCGCTCAAAGTTGAGAATAAAATGCAACACTCGCCCTAAAGGACGAGGCCGAGGCCCTTGCGGCCGAAGAATTCACAACACTGCGTGCAACCATGGATACGGACAACATCATCCTTGACAAGAGGCCTAAATCTACGTCATTTAAACCAGTCGATGAGATAGTTAAATTTCAGGTGCATCCCGAGGACCCTTCTAAAACGGCCTCCATCGGGGCATGATTGGACCTGTCACTTGACGCAGCACTAAGCGCCTTTCTTTAGAAAAACTGTGACATCTTCGCCTGGCACCCATCAGACATGCCAGGAACCCCAAGAAACATTGCAGAGCACAACCTCAATATAATCGAGGGTTTTAAACATGTTAAATAGGCGTTCTGTCGGTTCTCAGAACTAAAAAGATAAGCAATGGGAGAAGTGCTTGCCAAGCTATTAGAAGTCGGATTCATTAGCGAAATAAAACACCCTGAATTGCTGGCCAATTTAGTCATGGTACCAAAGAAGGACAAATCATGGCACCTCTACGTGGACTTCAAGGACGTTAATAAGGCCTGCCCAAAACATCCCTGATACGTATCCGGCGTATCTGTAATTTTTTTATTGTTTCATGCTATTATATTATCAATCTTGTATGCTTTATATGCAATTTTATATCATTTTTGGGAACTAACTTATTAACCCAGTGCCTAGTCCAGTTGTTGTTTTCTGCATGTTTTTGGTTTTACAGAAAATCCCAACCAGACAGAGTCCAAACACGACGAAATTTTTTGATGATTTTTTCTGGACCAGGAGGGATCCTAGAAGCTTTGGGGGAGGAACAGAAGCCAAACGAGGAGACGGCAAGACAACAGGGCGCGCCCTGATGTCTTGTGGGCCCCTCGTGGCTCCTTCTGCCCTAATTTCAGCACTATAAATTCCCAAACATTGCAAAAAAAACAGCACGAGACCCGAAACAATTATTCCGCTGCAGCAAGCCTCTGTTCTTTCTCTGTCCCATCTGGAGGCCTCCACCGGTACTCTGCTGGAGGGTGAATCGATCACGGAGGGCTTCTACGTCAACCTTGCTGCACCTCCGATGATATGTGAGTAGTTCCCCACACGACCTATTGAAGGAGTTCTGGATTAAGGGGTCCTCGGGCAGCCGGCCCATTGCTTATGGGCCGGACTGATGGGCTACTATAGAGCCAAGCTAGGGCGTGGACCTATGACTGGATAGAAGATCTTCGGAGCCGTGGTGTGCCCTCCAAGTCAAGATTTAGCGTGATCTTCCCTTTATTGTAACCAACCGTGTGTAACCCTAACCCTGCTGGTGTCTATATAAACCGGAGGGCTTTAGTCTTTAGGGTTAGAGCAACATCCAATACCCCATCAACCTAGGGTTTAGCTCGCCTGATCTCGAGGTAGATCGACTCTGTAACCATACCATACACATCAATACAATCAAGGAAGATGTAGGGTTTTACCTCCTAGAGAGGGCCCGAACTTGGGTAAACACCGTGTTTTTCGTCCTTTATTCCCCATTGATCCTAGATCCACAGCTCGGGACCACCTACCTGAGACCCGCCGGTTTTGACACCGACATTGGTGCTTTCATTGAGAGTTCCGCTGCGGATCGCCAAAGGATCGACGGCCCAACCATTCATTGTAAGCCCTGCTCGCGCCAGGGACATCTTCGTCCCCGGCCAGATCTTCATGTTCGGCAGCATCACATTATGCGCTGACCTCACTGGTCGTCTGGACCAAGTTGAGAACCTCACCCCCTATCACGAAGCCAGCCGTCGGAATTTAGAATCCAGCGCCGAGCCTCGAGAAAGCCCTGCTCCTGTCGAATCCGCTATTCCTACGGAAAAACCAGCCGAGCCCGATGCCTTGACCTCGGATTCGGCGGGCACGAATGGAGCAAACACTATCCGGGATTTTTCCTTAAAATCGGATCTCGTCGAAACATCCGAAGAATGTACCACCGAATACCCAGAATGCATGGCCCCGACGGGTACCTCTTCGGTAGACGACCTGCTGGATCAATTCCTCGCCATGGGAATCTCCATCAGCAGGCCTATGGCCTATAACCAGATCAGGCTTAAACCTGACAACAAGGAGATCCACACCCCTCCGGTCACACACCTCATCGCTACCATCGAAGAAACGGTGGAGGGATCACTATCTCCGAAGTTGAAAACAATATATACCCGGATCTCTAGCCCGGAGACGGATACCCGTCAAGAGAAGAGCTCGGACTCAGCCTATGATACGGGATCCGACCTCGAGTCGGCCCAGCCACATACGGGCGTACACCCGAACACTCTGCGACCAGATCCGGACACAGCCCAAGCACGGTTCGCCGCTGCTGATGCTCCAGACTCACGACAGACGGGAATGCTAAAAAAATTCCCACCCACCTCCCACACCGAATATTCCCCGGACGTGGGAAGTCCGGATGTATGGGACCTGATGCACATCAAGCAGCAGCCCAAAGAAACGGTCCATCATTACTGGGCTAGATTTCTCTTGGTCAAAAACAAGATGGCGGACTACCGTGACGAAGAAATAGTTGAAGCTTTTCGGTTCAACTGTCGGGATGAAGGAATCCTAAACGCCCTCGCCCGTCGCCGCGTGCAAAGCTTCGTCGAACTATCAGACATGGTACGCAAATATTGCGCCATGGAAAGCACTTGGAAGTCACAGCAAATGCGCATGGAGTCAGTCCCTGCCGAATAGCCGAGAAAAGCCCAAGCAAAACGAGCATATGCGCGACGATCACCCGAACACGAGCCCGCCGAAAAGAAAAACAGACCCAGAACGGTCCTGGATGAGTTGCTGGATAAACAATGCCCTATACACTCGGCCCTACTTAATGCAAATCTGACTCACAGGCGTCGAGCTTGTTGGGTGGTGAGGCAGGTGGCCAAAAGTGGCAAAAATATCCTTGGTCTCACACCCCCTGACAGATGATCAGCAACGCCACCTCATGACAACAACGTTCTGACAGTCTACGAGACGTTCTCTTCAAACAATCAATGGAAAAGGGCTCTTCGAGAGCTCAGCCAGGTCTACCAGGTGACGGCCGCACAGCCATGGGAGGAAACACCTATCACCTTCGATCAGAAGGACGAGCCAAGGTCCTGCCCCACCCACGCGGCCGCCGCACTAGTTCTTCACCCGATAATCGATGGCTTTAGGCTAACTAAAGTACTGATGGACGCAGGCAGCGGCCTGAACCTTATTTATGAGGACACACTTGAAAAAATGCGGTTTAACAGATCTGAAAGGATTGAGAAGAGGGGTCTAGAGGGAGGGGGGTGATTAGACCCTCAACAAGTAAAAGTGGCAATTTTTAAGTTCTTCAAGTTGAGGTGGAGTTTTAGCACAAGTTTAAGCATTCACAATACATTTCAAGCAAGCATGGCAAGAGTATGAGCAGAGAAAAGAGTAAAGCATGCTAATTGCAAGAAAGTAAAGGGATGGGATTGGAGTGTGCAAACGCAATGAAGACACGGAGATTTTTGGCGTGGTTCCGATAGGTGGTGCTATCGTACATCCACGATGATGGAGACTTCCACCCACGAAGGGTAACGGTTGCGCGAGTCCATGGAGGGCTCCACCCATGAAGGGTCCACGAAGAAGCAACCTTGTCTATCCCACAATGGCCATGGCCCACGAAGGACTTGCCTCACTTGGGTAGATCTTCATGAAGTAGGCGATCTTCTTGCCCTTACAAACTTCTTGGTTCAACTCCACAATCTTGTCGGATGCTCCCAAGCGACACCTAACCAATCTAGGAGACACCACTCTCCAAAAGGTAATAGATGTTGTGTTGATGATGAACTCCTTGCTCTTGTGCTTCAAATGATAGTCTCCCCAACACTCAACTCTCTCTCACAGATTTGGATATGGTGGAAAGATGATTTGAGTGGAAAGCAACTTGGGAAGGCTAGAAATCAAGATTCTTGTGGTTGGATTGGAATGTCTTGATCTCAACACATGAGTAGGTGGTTCTCTCTCAGAAAATGTAGGCTAGAAGTGTAGGCACGTTCTGATGGCTCTCTCACATATGGACAAGGGGGTGGAGGGATATATATAGCCTCCACACAAAATCCAACTGTTACACACATTTGACCCAACTCAGTCAGACCGAATGGAAGAACTCGGTGAGACCGATTTAGTTCAAAATGTGAACGTTAGGAATCTCGGTGGGACCGACTGGAACAACTCGATGGAATAGTTGTGCTAGGGCTAGGGAAAAACCTCATCTCGGTGAAGCCGATTGCTTGAACTCGGTGAGACCGATTTCAGCAAAGAGCAAACAGAGAGTTGGTCAAGCAAACTCGGTGAGACCGATTGCACATGGTGAGACCGAAATAATTGCAACAGGCAACAGAGAGTTTGCAGGGCCATCTCGGTGAGACCGAGATCTGTATCAGTGTGACCGAGGAGTTAGGGTTTCTGGCAGTGGCTATGTCAAATGAACTCAGTGGCACCGGATAGACCATTTTGGTGGGGCCGAGTTTGACTTTGAGTTTTGGACAAATTTGGAATGAGAAAGTGGTTGAGGGCTTTGGAGCAATATCACTAAGCATTTTGAGCAAGTAGACCATTAAGCAACACCTCATCCCCCTTTTAATAGTATTGGCTTTCCTATGGACTCAATGTGATCTTGGATCACTAAAATATAAATGAAGAGTCTTGAGCTTTTGCCAATAGGTGTCCTTAGCATTTTGAAGGGGTTCCACATCCTCTTGTCCTTGCCATGCCATTATTGAACTCATCTGAAATACACTAGGTAGACGTATCAGTCCAACAAGAGATATGTTGACATTAATTACCAAAATCACCCAGGGAGCACTTGTGCTTTCAATCTCCCCCTTTTTGGTAATTGATGACAACATACATCAAAGCTTTAGATTAAAGATATACAAGGTAAGAAGTAAAGGTTTGGAGAGACATGTGACAAGCATAGGCTCCCCCTACATGTATGCAATCACGTGAAGTTGGAATATGAGAACATGTGAATGCATAAGCATGACAGAGCAAGCAATGAGTTACATGCATCTTGGCTATATGCATCAGAGCAAATGATGTGTATAGGAAGTGTACCTCCATGTTCATGAATCCTTCTTGCAAACAATATGTACATCAGCAAGAGATCATCATGCACATGAGTGTGATGCATATACTTACCTTGTGGTCTTGGGCTGGCTTTAGAAGGAGTGGACTTGAGAAAACAGGGTTAGATAACACAAGAACACTCTAGGTAAAGCAATTTCAAGAAACCACAAGAGTACCAAGACTGGGATGACATGTAATGGGTGAGTACTAGGTACTCCTTTTAGATACTGACATGTCCCCAAAGATTTTAAAGATATGCAATGAATTTCAAAGATTTTCTTCCCTTAGATATGGACTTTCCCCCCCCCCTGAATTTGATATTGGATAATGGGAGAAGGTAGGGTGATAGATAATCAGAGCAAGAAAGGGTAATATTGACCACAGTCAGAGCAACAAAAATATTCAATAGCAATAACTAAGATCAAACATATTGACATGACTTTCCCCTCTAAAGGACATGTGACTTCTCTCCTCTTTGTTTTACTAGCATCTGGAAGAGCTTAGGTATGCTCATGTGATAAGCTTTGATGTGCTCTCTCTCCCCCTTTGACATCAATTTCCAAGAAGGGCACTTCTGGAACATGAGTCAAGTAGGTGTGGTCCTTGAGAGACACTACAAAGTAGTAGGTAATCCATGATGCTTGTAGAGAAAAGAATCATTGAATGGAGCTGAAAAAGATAGGTAGTAAAAATGGCAAAACATTTTCTCAGAGTTGAAACCGGTGACGCCGATTTTTTCGTCGGTGACGCCGAGTGGACAGAGTCACAGAAGGTCCTGATCGGTGCGACTGATTTAGTCCATGTCGGTTGTACCGATGAACTATTCACAAGGAGACCTTGTGCTTCGGCCAGACCGATAGGTTTTGATCGGAGGGACCGAGTTCAACACAGAGTAAAAATTCTGTCAAATCAGCTCACTTGGCAAAAGAAATCTCACAAGGATTTGCAAGGAATTAACTAAAAGATTTGCAATGAATTAGACACAGAATAAAAATAGAAAAGAAATCTAGATGAAGACATATGCAAGAACACAAAGTAAATGAGCAAAGGAACACTAGAGAACTTCATCTAGAAGGGGTCGGCGGCAAAGTCACTTATGTTAGAGTATATTGACTGAGGAGTCAAGTGATAGCACTTGATCGTAGGTCATACTCATCATTTAAGCTCAAAATGGGGTTACCATTTTTCGTTTAAAGCATTTTTTCATGTATTCACATCTTGTTGAGTTGCTTTGACTCATTTCTTGGAGTAAAGCTTCTCTAAGATGGAATAACATACCTTGGGTTGTGGTGTTGATGTTGATCATGTAGTCGAACTTGTGTTGGATGCTCAAGGTTGATGTAGTTCATCAAGAGTTGGGAGCACCACTAGTAGTTTGAGTTCATCCTCCTACATGGGTTAGTCTTGCAAGGAATAGCACTTGTGTATCCAAAATGACAATCATGAAACTTGATACCAAATGAAATTTGATATATAGAAATTGTCAAAGGATATGTCGAGTGAGTTCATGCTTCCTTGTATTCAACATCCATAAAGTAGGGACTTGGTGATGTAGATATTGCTCAAAATGTGAGTGACTTGAAATCTCATAGATTTGGGTTCATCCAAGTACCTACAAGGGTTAGATAACATGCAAGGGTGCAAGAATAGATCCAAGACATATGATCATCATCATAAGAGAAATATCAAGGATTAGTCATAAAACGCTCATGCCTTGCATGTATCCAAATGGAGTTTCTACTCCAAGTTTGAGGCATCAATGATGTTCAATTCACCTCTCAAACGGCAAAATACTTTCTCATCAAGCGGTTTGGTGAATATATCCGCCAATTGCTTATCGGTACGAACATGCTTAAGATTGATGTCTCCTTTAGCAACATGATCTCGAATGAAATGATGACGAACTTCAATATGCTTAGTTCGAGAATGTTGCACGGGATTGTGAGCAATCTTAATAGCACTTTCATTGTCACAAAGCAATGGAACATGTTTTACATATATCCCATAATCCTTAAGGGTTTGGGTCATCCAAAGTAATTGAGCACAACATGATCCGACGGCAATGTATTCCGCTTCGGCGGTAGATAAGGATACCAAGTTTTGTTTCTTGGAGGACCAAGACACAAGGGATCTACCAAGAAATTGACAAGTACCTGAAGTGGACTTTCTATCAACCTTGTCACCGGCATAGTCTGAATTGGAGTAGCCAACAAGATCAAAAGAAGACCTCTTAGGATACCAAATGCCAAAGTTTGGTGTATGAATTAAGTATCTCACTATCCTTTTCACAGCCTTAAGATGACATTCCTTAGGGGCCGCTTGATATCGTGCACACATGCACACACTTAGCATAATATCAGGACGGGAGGCACATAGATATAACAATGAACCAATCATAGAGCGGTAAACCTTTTGGTCAACTGGTTTGCCATCCTTAGTCATGTCAAGATGTCCACTAGTAGGCATGGGTGTTTTCATACCTTTGCTTTTCTTGCATGTTGAACTTCTTTAAAAGATCCTTGGTATACTTTGTTTGAGAAACAAAGGTATGTCGGTGTACTAAGTATTGGGCCACTAGTACCCCTTACTTGTGCACGGGCAGTTGTAGCCGTCCTCACGGCAAGGCTTGCCGGGATCAGCTCGAGGTCGATTCAAGTCATCAAGGAAATCGTCAAGTCAGAGATCTGAGGATCAGCAGATAAGCAAAGCTGGAAATCGAAGGCCAGCTTCCCCGGCAAGATCCTTGCAGGGATGGCCCGTGGAGCCCAGCAAGCCTCGGCGCCAGGCAAAGCTTGGTTCCCAGCAAAGCTTGGCGCCCGGCAAGCCCTGGCGCCCGGCAAGGTTTGGTGCCCGGCAAGGATCGGCGCCTGGCGAGATTTCGCCACTGTGCCACCGCTTCAGCATAGTAACAAGCCTGACATTCTGGGTCCTTCTCTGGATGCGTGGCAACGCGCCAGTGGAGGAGAGCTTAAGCGGTGCTGATGGGATGGCCCCTTTTTCCATCCCCAAGAAAGTGAGGACACCTAAACGGACACCTCACGGTGCATTAAATGCGCTTGTCCTAATCCGTCAGGGGTTAGGTATGATACCCTGTAGCTACTTTACACCTCAATGTATGTACATTTTGCCATTGTGGAGACCCCTTTGAGCATATAAAAGGAGGCCCGAGGCAACTGCTACAGAGGAGGAGAACTTCTGGCCCATTCTGCATGCGTAGCTGCTCTTTGAACGTACTGTTCATTGCGAGCGCTCCTGAAGACTGGGCTCAAGAACATCAATAAGAACACAAAGCAGGAGTAGGGTTTTACACTGATCAGCGGCCCGAACCTGGGTAAAAACCTCCCGCGTCGATCACTGGTTCTGCTCTTTACGTATACCTCTCCCCCCGCCGAATCGTAAAGGGGTCTCTCGGGATCCCATAGGTGTCGTGCCCCGACATCTTTGGCGCGCCAGGTAGGGGGATTGAAGTTTGCGTGAACCTGATCTGGTGGTCGACGCCCTAGTTCCTTCATCATCATCTTCATCATCATGCTGCCCAAGAAGAAGAACGCTGCGACAGCACAACCGTCCGGGTCCGTTTTGCCCGCGCCTTCGCAGACAGGTGACGGTGTGGGTGCAGAAGGAAGAGGACTAGAACCCCCGCGGTGTTCTGGTGACCCAAGCCAAGCGAGCGGTATCGTTCGCAGTGGCAGTGGTAACTTGCGCGCCGCTGGATCTAGAGATGGTGTTGTGTTGCCTACGGGTGGCACAACAAACTCTAGGGATCAAAGAGCGCCTGCTGGAGCTGCTGCGTCGGCGCGAGCCTCGCAACCTGCCCAGGTCGTGCGAGATGAGCGACATCATGGCGCTGGTGGTTCGGGGCGTCCCCACGAAAAGGTTTCTGCGCATAGATCCCAAGATGCGCGGGACCAGCATGCACACCGAGCTGCCAGCGAAGGTGGTGCGTGGTCGCGTGACCGTGGCGGTGCTCCTTCTAACTTGGTTAGGAGTCAGAGCACCTCACGCACCTCGCACCTGTCGCCACCACCTACGCCAGCGGAAGGCTTGGCACGTGCACAGCTGCTCCTCGATTTTCCTCCCGCCCCGGAGAAGATGGAGGAGTGGCGAGCTACTATCCAGAGCCTTATCGGCTTTGCTAACAAGGATGGACCACAAGAGGCAGGGCCCTCTCAGCGGAGACCCGTCGATCCGATGCGATCCGGTGCAGAGAAAACCGGAGGTGGTGCAACTACAGTGCACTCTCCTCCGCGACATCAGCGGCGGCCGACGACTCAGCAAGTCGACCGCCATGAGGAAGTTTCCACGGCGTTGTCCGATCCACGGATGCGCCGTGATCAGCGTCTGGTTCTCCAGGAAAGAGGCAAGGAAGACGCTCGAACAACCATCAAGCGGCGGCGGGAAGCGCGCTATCAGTCTGATAAGCGCGCGGGGCCGGTTGTCGACGAGCCTGCGCCAGGGAATGTAGGAGACTTGCCTTACGAGGTAGGACCTCCGGCGTTTACCCGTGAGCTGCGGCAAGTCCAATGGCCCAATCTCCGAACCTTCAAGCCAGAGGTCCCGGAGAAATACGACGGCAAGACTCATCCCTCGCAGTTCCTGAGCATCTACACCATTGCGGTGCAGGCTGCCGGGGGCCGAGATGACAAGATACTTGCCAACTACTTCCCGTTGGTGCTCAAACCCAACGTCAGGTCGTGGTTGATGCATCTGCCAGAGGATTCTATTTCTTGCTGGTCAGATCTGTGCCATCCGTTTGTTGGCGCCTTTGTTGGAGGCCACCAAGCTCCTGGCCAAGAAAGTGATTTACACATCATCCCTCAGAGGGAGGGCGAGTCCCTGCGCAAGTTTATGCAGAGATTCAGCCGGGTGCAATACAATATTCCTGACGTTCATCCTGCTGCTGTCATTAGCGCGTTCCATCAGAACGTGCGTAACCGCAGGATGCGGGAAGAGCTGGCAATGAACAAAGTTAGGAGTATTGCCGAGCTTTACACTTTGGCCGACAAGTGTGCTCGAGCTGAAGAGGGGAGGAAACTCCCCGGTGAAGCTGTTGGTGCGACAGGCGACTCAGAAGAAGAAGATGCCGCGGCTCCGTCAAGGAAAGGCCGGCGGCGGAATAGGAAGCGCGGAGGCAAGGCCGTGCTTGCCGTCGAGGAATCCGGCAACCCTGGCGCCGCCAAGAAGGCCAAGGTTGGCGACCCCGGCAAGGATCTTGCCGGGTGCCCTTCCTGTTAGGCCTTGGCGGCCGCCGACAAGTCAGAGAACTCCGGCAAGCAGTAATGCAAGATCCATCGCACTAAGGGCCATGATCTCCAGAACTACCGGCAAGTTGAGCAGCTTGCCGAGAAGCAGAAGGCCGAATACGAGAGGCGAGACAAGGAGAAGGCCCAAGATGGTGCTGAGGGGTCCGGCAAGAAACGCGGTGGCCGAGGGGGTCGCCGCGGCAAGGCCAAGCAGCAGAAGGATCGGCCCGCTCGGGGCCGAGATAAAGAAGGAGATGATGATGAAGAAGATGACGAATCCAGTGAGCAGGAATTCCAGAAGGCTACGGAGGCTATGTGCGTTGATGGGGGTGCCTCGCTGCATTCTTCCCACCGCCAACTTAAACAGTGGGTGCGGGAGGTTAATGCGGCAGAGCCATCCCCCGATGCATGTAGGCCTCTGAAGTTGTCCAGCATGCCTATCATCTTTGACGCCGAGGATCACCCTGATCGCACAACTGCGGTCGGGTGTTTGCCATTGTTGGTTTCCCCGACAATTCGCAACCTCAAGGTGACGAAGATGTTAGTTGACGGCGGGGCCGGCCTAAACTTAATCTCACCAGATGTGCTCACAAAGCTTCAGATTCCCGACGAAGACCTCGAGGAAACAGGTACGTTTCAAGGGGTCAACCCGGGAAGAACCCAGCCTAAGGGCAAGATCACGCTACCGGTAACATTTGGCAGCGATCTTAACTTCAGGACCGAAAAGGTGATGTTTGATGTCACCAAGATCCCCATGTCATACAATGGGATCCTTGGTCGGCCAGCGCTGGCTAAGTTTATGGCGGCATCACACTACGCGTACAACGTCTTGAAGATGCCTGGGCCGTTGAGCGTCATCACTATCCATTCCGATAAGAAGGATGCGCTCATCTGTGCCGACCAACTTTACCGAGAAGCAGTTGCAGCACCTGCCATCAAGGCATCTGCTCCTGCCGCTGGAACTCCCGGGGGGAAGAGGAAGACCGGCAGGAACCTTGACGCCAACTCCGGCAAGCGCACCTCCTCGGAGTGCTGTGCTTCCGTTGAGGACGTGCCAGAGAGTTCCACCGGCAAGAACAAGAAGTCCAAGGCTGCCCCGCCGGAAACCAAGAAGGTGCCTGCCAGGGAGGACGGGACGGGGGGAACTTTCACCATAAGTTCCACCCTAGATGACAAATAGGAAAGCGCGCTCGTTGCTTTCCTGCGGGCGAATGTCGACGTGTTTGCATGGCAACCGTCTGACATCCCCGGTGTTCCCAGGAAAGTAATTGAGCACCACCTTGCTGTCTATCCTCATGCGCGGCCCGTCAAGCAAAGGGTGAGGAAACAGGCTTTGGAGCGGCAAGAATTCATTACCGAAGAAATTAAGAAGCTGGAGGCGGCAGGACTGGTCAAAGGAGTGCTTCATCCAACCTGGTTGGCCAATCCGGTTGTAGTGCGGAAAGCGAACGGGAAATGGAGGCTTTGTATCGATTATACAGATATCAATAAAGCTTGTCCAAAAGATCCTTTTCCCTTGCCGCGCATCGACCAGGTTGTGGATGCCACCGCTGGTTGTGATCTCCTGTCCTTCCTTGATGCCTATTCAGGGTATCATCAGATTTTTAT
The DNA here is from genome assembly GCA_011799875.1 of Thinopyrum elongatum. NCBI lineage: Eukaryota > Viridiplantae > Streptophyta > Magnoliopsida > Poales > Poaceae > Thinopyrum > Thinopyrum elongatum. Next base: position 333,709,209 of record CM022299.1, on the reverse strand, counting down.
GGCAAAGGAAGATGAAGAGAAGAGCACCTTTATCACCCCATGTGGTACGTATTGTTTTATATGAATGCCTTTCGGGTTGAAAAGTGCTGGTTCAACATTTGCCAGAGCAATCCAGATTGGTTTTGAGCCACAATTCCATAGAAATATGGAGGCATATATGGATGACATAGTGGTCAAAACTAAGGATAAAGCAACGCTCATCCAAGACTTAGAAGAAACATTTGCGAACTTGCGCAAGATCAACTTGAAGCTCAATCCTGAGAAGTGCGTGTTCGGTGTTCCTTCCGGCAAGCTCCTCGGATTCTTTGTATCTTGCCGGGGAATCGAAGCTAACCCCGACAAGATCAAGCCATTGAGCAAATTGAAGCGCCGAGACGCGTCAAGGATGTGCGTCGTCTTGCCGGCTGTGTTGCTGCTCTAAGCAGGTTTATTTCGAAATCTGCTGAGCGTGCCCTGCCCTTCTTCAAAATTTTGAAGAAGGCAGGTCCAATGAAATGGACTCCGGAAGCGGAGGCAGCGCTGCAAGATTTGAAGAAATACCTTTCTTCTCCGCCGATGCTAGTCGCACCTAAACCACAAGAACCGTTGCTGCTATATCTGGCGGCGACAAATCAAGTGGTTAGTGCTGCGCTGGTGGTGCAGAGGGAAGCTGATGAGGAGGCAACATCAGCGGCAGGACCGCCAGATGACGCGGCAAGATCTTCCCCGGCAAGGGTTGATCCCGGCAAGACAGGATCTGCGCAAACAGAGGAACCTGTGCAGAAGAAAAAGGTGGTGTAGCACCCAGTTTATTTTGTTAGCTCCCTCTTGCAAGGAGCTAGGTCAAGATATTCTGGTGTGCAGAAGTTGCTTTTCGGCCTCCTTATGGCCTCGAGAAAGCTGCGCCATTATTTTCAAGCACATGAGATCACCGTCGTCACTCGCTTTCTGTTGCAACGGATTTTGCAAAATCCGGAGGCAACCGGCAGGATCGTGGAGTGGGCGTTGGAGCTGTCTAGCTTTGGTCTTAAGTTTGAAAGCACTTCCACAATTCAGAGCAGGGCCTTGGTGGAGTTCATTGCAGAATGGACCCCGACGCCAGACGAAGAAGTTCAAGAAACAAGTCTCCCCGGCAAGGAAACTGATCAGCAATGGGTTATGTACTTTGACGGGGCTTTTTCGCTGCAAGGCGCCGGTGCTGGTGTGCTGCTTGTCGCGCCCACCGGAGAGCACCTCAAGTATGTAGTCCAAATGCATTTTCCCCGGGAGAGTTCAACCAACAACACTGCAGAGTACGAAGGTTTGCTTGCCGGTCTTAGGATCGCGGCAGACCTTGGTATCAAAAAGCTCATTATCAAAGGTGATTCACAGCTTGTCGTCAGGCAGGTCAACAAGAGCTATCAAAGTCCGTTGATGCAGGCCTACGTAGATGAAGTAAGGAAATTGGAAGAGCGCTTTGACGGTCTCCAAATGGAGCATGTCCCTCGTGCCGAGAACAGCGTTGCTGACGACCTGTCAAAGCGTGCTGCCCTCAAGTTGCCTGTGGAACCAGGAACTTTTGTGCTCCAATTGACTCAACCATCCGTGGCACCATCAATGCGGCAAGAAAAAAGAAGAAAGTTGAACTCTGGCCAGTACTTCCCGGCAGAGCTCCCCGGAGCCGCCGGCAAGGAAGTTGCTGGGATCGACACGCTTGCCGGGGAACAACAGGCTCCGGCAGGGCCTCAGGCCCTTGCTGTCGAGACAAATGTTTCCCCGGCGGATGAGATGCCTTTAGTCCTAGTTGTCGAGCCTTAGGCTCCAGCATGGGCGCAGCACATTGTCCACTTCCTTCAGACAGGTGAACTCCCTGAGGAACAAGAAGAAGCGGAGAGAGTAGCCCGTCGGTCTGTTATGTACAAGTTCATCGATGACGTCCTGTACAGAAAGAGACCAAACGGTGTGAAATTGAAGTGCATTCCTCGGGAGGATGGACTAGAGCTGTTGGCAGAGATACATGGGGGCATGTGTGGCTCTCACATAGGGTCAAGAGCGCTTGCCGGGAAAGCATTCCGGCAAGGTTCCTTTTGGCCTACCGCCCTCCAGGATGCGACTGCACTAGTAACCAGGTGTGAAGCGTGCCAGTTTCATTCGAAGAAATTACATCAGCCAGCTCAAGCTCTTCAAACAATCCCTCTCTCCTGGCCATTTTCGGTCTGGGGGCTCGACATACTGGGTCCCTTTCCCCGTGCTACCGGGGGCTTTGAGTACTTGTACGTTGCTATCGACAAGTTCACAAAGTGGCCGGAGGTGGAAGCAGTGAGGAAAGTGACAGCGCAGTCGGCTGTCAAGTTCTTCAAAGGAATTGTTTGCCATTTTGGTGTGCCTAACAGGATCATCACCGACAATGGCACGCAGTTCACAAGTCGTACCTTCATGCAGTACGTCCAAGACCTTGGTGGCAAGATTTGTTTTGCCTCTGTTGCTCACCCGAGAAGCAATGGCCAAGCGGAGAGGGCCAATGCTGAAGTGCTGCGTGGTCTCAGGACCAGAACTTTTGACAGACTGAAAAAATGCGGAAGACGCTGGATTGATGAGTTGCCGGCGGTTCTTTGGTCAATCAGAACGACACCAAATCGAGTCACCGGCCAGACGCCCTTCGCTCTGGTGTATGGAGCGGAAGCAGTCCTCCCCACGGAACTCATATACGGATCTCCTCGAGTGCTCGCTTATGATGAGCTCGAGCAAGAGCAACTGTGGCAAGATGACGCTGTGCTCCTTGAGGAGAATCGTCTTCAGGCTGCTGCGTGAGCTGCACGCTACCAGCAAGCTTTGCGCCGCTATCATAGCCGCAAAGTTCATGCCCGAAGCCTTGAGGAAGGCGACCTTGTTCTTCGATGGATTCAGTCCGCCAAGAATTCAAACAAGTTGACGCCAAAGTGGGAAGGCCCTTATCGGGTAGTACGAGTCACCAGGCCTGGCGCTGTCCGCCTGGAGACCGAAGATGGCGTTCCAGTGAGTAATTCCTGGAATATCGAACATCTTCGCAAGTTCTATCCATAAGGCGCGGTTGCCGGGGGATCCCGGCAACCACCTTTTTGTACAAGTCTTGCCGGCAAGGCATGTGATCCTTTGTACAAAGCCAGGCGCAGACCCTGAGCACAGATGAATAAATTTAAGTGTTGTACATTTCCTTATTGATTCTCATGTTCACATTCATATATGCTTGTTTGTCTAAGATGTTGTATGACACCTGATCCCGGTAAGTTCTAACGAACCGCCAACGTTTCATCTCTTTATTTTCTCTTCTTTCTTTTTCTTAAAGACAGAAGGATTCCTTGCGTGCACATTTGCCGGGGGGGAAGGGAAATATGAATACCAGTTGGTGACGTTCGGAATCGACACTTGCCGGAGGAAGGACAAAGACAGGAAGCTAAGTCCTAAAAACTCAGAGCAAGTTTTCCTTTTATTACCAAGTTAGTTCCTTGGACGATTCCGACCCTTGTATGGAAAATCTGCACGCGAAGGAACCCTTGTTGTAATCAGTTGCGCCCTTATTTTGTTTCGAGTCCGCTCAACGATTTAAGTGGCTGCACTGAGAACGCCAAGGAGTCTTGCCGGCCGCTGCGCCTCCGGCAGGCTGCTGAAGTCCCGCACCCAGCGCTCGCGGCAGGTTGCGCGCCGGCAAGTTTTTCAGTAAGCGTAGGATGAACTCCATACATAAAGGAATCAGACAAGGAAAGTAGCTAGCATGAGCCTAAACATAGTTAAATTATATTACATCCATGAGTTGCCGCAGTCCTAACTTGAGACTTAACTGTCTTTTACATGAGATGATGGCGGCAAGAATAAAAGAGGAGCACTCAATCCCTGCACTCACGGTTGCTTTGTTTTCCTTTTCTCCCCATATCAGTTTGTCGTGACCAAGATGACGGAGCCCCTGAGACAGCTGTCCCCGCCGACGATCGCTACTACTACCCCGAGGGTGGATATTACTTCGAGCTGACTGACGACCAGGAGTAGGTTCGGAGGGTCCCAGGCAGGAGGCCTACGCCTTTCGATCGTAGTGTTTTTCTTTTGTCTCGCCTTCTTAAGGCCTTTCTGTGTTTCCCTTTATATCTGTACTCAGATATCTGATGCTTCCGCTGACGCTTGTATGCGAGCTTTTGTATTCGAGCCCTCGAGGCCCCTGACTTGTAATATAAAGCTTGTATGACTTTATTTATGTTTTAGAGTTGTGTTGTGATATCTTCCCATGAGTTCTTGGACTTGATCGTGTGCATTTGCGTGTATGATTAGTGCACGATTGAGCCGGGGGCGTCACAGGATGCCCCGGATGGCATCCCCTCTTTTGTTTTCAATCCATCGGTAAATTACTTGAGGCTATATTTTTAATTCACCACATGATATGTGTTTTGCTTGGAGCGTCTTGTATTATATGAGTCTTTGATTTTTAGTTTGCCACAATCATCCTTGCTGTACACACCTTTTGAGAGGGATATACATTAATCGTGAATTTATTAGAATACTCTATGTGCTTCACTTATATCTTTTGAGCTAGGTAGTTGCTCTAGTGCTTGACTTATATCTTTCTAGAGCACGGCAGTGGTTTTATTTTGAAGAAATTGATGAACTCTCATGCTTCACTTATATTATTTTGAGAGTCTTAAAAATAGTATGGCAATTTGCTTAGGTTATGAATTTAGTCCTAATACGATGGGTATTCAAGAGGGATAAAATAAAAACTTTCATGAAGATCATTGAATATATGAGAAGTTTGATTCCTTGCATTTGTTTTGAGATATAAAGATGGTGATATTAGAGTCATGCTAGTGAGTAATTGTGGTTTAGTAAGGATATTTGTGTTAAGGTATGTGATTCCCGAAGCATGCACATATGGTCTCTTGTTATGCGATGAAGTTGGAGAATGATTTATTTTTTATTGTCTTCCTTATGAGTGGCGGTCAGGGACGAGCGATGGTCTTTTCCTACCAATCTATCCCCCTAGGAGCATGCATATTAGTACTTTGTTTTGAGGGCTAATAAACTTTTGCAATAAGTATGTGAGTTCTTTATGAGTAATCTTGAGTCCATGGATTATACGCACTCTCACCCTTCCATCATGCTAGCCTCTTCGGTATCGTGCATTGCCCTTTCTCACCTTGAGAGTTGGTGCAAACTTCGCCGGTGCATCCAAACCCCGTGGTATGATACGCTCTTTCACACATAAGCCACCTTATATCTTCCTCAAAACAGCCACCATACCGACCTATTATGGCATTTCCATAGCCATTATGAGATATACTGCCATGCAACTTCCACCGTTCTGTTTTATTATGACACATATCATCATTGTCATATTTCCTTGCATGATCATATAGTTAACATAGTATTTGTGGCTTGGCCACCATTCATATTTTTTTATACATGTCACGCTAGATCATTGCACATCCCGGTACACCGCCGAAGGCATTTATATAGATTCATATTTTTGTTCTAGTATCGAGTTGTAATTCTTGAGTTGTAAGTAAATAAAAGTGTGATGATCATCATTATTAGAGCATTGTACCATGTGAGGAAAGGATGATGGAGACTATGATTCCCCCACAAGTCGAGATGAGACTCCGGACAAAAAATAAAAAAAAATAAAAAATGAAAAAAGAGAGGCCAAAGAGCCCAAAAGAAAACCAAAGAGAAAAAATATATAAAAAATGAGAGAAAAAGAGAGAAGGGACAATGCTACTATCCTTTTTCCACACTTGTGCTTCAAATAGCACCATGTTCTTCATAATAGAGAGTCTCCTATTTTGTCACTTTCATATATTACTAGTGGGAATTTTTCATTATAGAACTTGGCTTGTATATTCCAATGATGGGCTTCCTCAAATTGCCCTAGGTCTTCGTGAGCAAGCGAGTTGGATGCACACCCACTTAGTTTTCTTTTGAGCATTCATACACTTATGTCTCTAGTGCATCTGTTGCATTGCAATCCCTACTCCTTGCATTGACATCAATTGATGGGCATCTCCATAGCCCATTGATTAGCCTCGTCGATGTGAGACTTTCTCCTTTTTTGTCTTCTCCACACAACGTCCACCATCATATTCTATTCCACCTATAGTGCTATATCCATGGCTCATGCTCATGTATTGTGTGAGATTTGAAAAAGCTTAAGAGCGTTAAAAGTATGAACCAATTGCTTGGCTCGTCATCGGGGTTGTGCATGATAAATACTTTGTGTTATGAAGATGGAGCATGACAAGTGTAACACCCCCAATGTCATGCCACGGTAATCCCACACTAATGATGCCACGTCACCTTTTTGCTAAGCTAAATTACCCTGATAAAAAAAACAAAGTCAAATTCAAAATTTAAATTCCAAGTCAAAATTTTATATCTTCAAACATGTAAACTAAAATGTACATAATGTTGCAAATATTCACTGGATAATTATCACGCAGAAAACCAACATTTTTGAGTTATTAAAAATGCCACTAACATTTTTAAAATCAAGCCAGCAGCATTAATGGGTGCCTTTTCAATTGATATAAATATTGTAACTTTTCAAAATATAGTGAGACTCTGAGTGCTAGCTCAAAATGTTGCCTAATATTTATGTGCTAACTTTCACATTCAACAAAAATCATTTGGTATTGGACTTAATTGCAAAACAGTAAAGAAGATACGTAACAGAAAGATAAAAAAAAGAAAGGCTAAAGCCTACTATGCAATTGTAGCCCACGCGCTACAGAGCCAGGCCCAGCCCACCAGGGCCTTTCCTCAACCTTTGAACAGGAGAGGAAGGCAGAGCCATGGCCGTGGCCTCTGCTCGCCCGTCCACGTGGCTGATGCCGTCGTGGCGGCCATCCCTTGCATCCTCGATGACTACAAGGCCCCCCACAGCCCGTCGGTGAACCCTAGCACCCCATTCGCCCTCTCCCTCATTCCCTCCCCTCGATCTGGATGGTCCAGACGCCGCTGTCGCCTTTGCCTCCACCGTCGCCGCGGCCACCGTCGCCCCAGAGATGAGCTGAGGCGTCCCGCAGCTCCGCCGTTGTCCGCCGCATCGCCTACGCCCACCCGTTGGAGCTCATCGCCTCCGTACCGAGCTCCTCACCGCCATCTTCTTCGTCGGCTGCCACCACTACCTCGCCGGTTCTCCTCGCTGGAGACTCCCCAGCCTCGTCAGGCTCGTCCATGGCCTCTCCCTGCCGGTCCCTATGTGAGCTCCCAAGCCCCCTCGTCCCTTTGCTTCGTTACCCGTCGCCTCCCATACTCGAGGCCGAACCCCGCCGTCCGCCATGGCTCGTCGTGGCCGTGCTTCCCCGCATCTCTGGCCACGCCAGTCCGCGCCCTCGCGTGACCGCGCCACGCCCGCCTGCGCCTTGCCCGCGCACTGCTCGTCCGGGCCGCGCCCTGGCCGCTCGCTGGCTGGGCTGCCTGCAGCCGTCCCTGCCGCCCGAGACGCGCCCCGTCGCCGCTGCTGCTACAGCCGCCGCTGCGGTTGCCACCTGCTGCTGCCGCTGCGCGCCGCGCTTGCCCGTTCCTCGCCGGCCGCGCCACACCCAGCGCCCAGCGCGTGCGTGCGCGCCCGCGTCCGTGCTGCTGGCGCTGCTAGCTTCAGCCGTCGGTGCCCCTGTGTGTGCGTGCGTGCTGCTGTTGTCTACCTTCTGTTGCCGCTCCTACTGACTGCTAGCTACAGTAACATTCAGTTACTGTAGCTGCAGCTAGCTTCGGCAAATTCACATTGAGTAGCCCCTTTGACAGCCAATAAACATCCACAAAACAAATTCTTATGTGGATAAAAATAATATGGGCTGAGAGTACGCTTGACAAACTTCATTTTATCCCACTGAACCAAATCCATTTGAGGCACGGATTAAATCATACATAAATCACAAAGTTCTATGTTCTGTTAACAGAAAAACCGAAAAACAACTTTATTTTCATAGCTACTTTAGAGCTGTTGATGATCAAGCAAATGAACTCTAATATGGATGAAAGTGATACTAACATGTAGATCGCAGAGAAATACTCAAAATTGATATAAGGCACAAAATCATAGGATGTACAGAACAATAGTTGTAGCCTTTTGAAAACAGCCAAGTGATGTTTTAGATCCGGCGAATTCTCAGACTTGGCAAAATTTCAGGAATTTTCAGGATACAGTTTAAATCTTTGAAAATTCGTAGAAATTAAACCGTAACTCGGATGAAAATAATTTATATATGAAAAATGATCAGAAAAATGAGACGAACCCGAAAATGCTACCAACATACCTGTCAGATGCTCCTAGCTAACTGAACATGGAACATTCCCCCTCCGGTCACCTGTCCGACATTTGTCCGGAACCGGGAATACTTTCCCGGATGAATTCCCCCTTCGACTATATCATGTAACCTTACGTTAGGTCACACCCGGCACAACTTATTGCCATGCTATGCTTTGTGTTACATTGGTTGCTTTGTATTTACTGTTTCTTCCCCCTGCTTCTCTCTCGATAGACCCCGAGACTGCCGGCTACCCCTAGTACGACTACGGTGTTGATGACCCCTCCCTCTCTGCCGAGCTTCCAGGCAAGCACCCCCCCTTTGAGCATGCCTATATCGCCTATTCTCTTCTCTCTTGTGCTTGCATTAGAATTACTGCTGCTACTGCTTTACCTATTCTGATGCATAGCCTGATTTTTGTAACCTGCTTTTGATAATTACCTGCTTATTCTAAACTGCTTAGAATAGGATGGTTAGAGACCCCTGTGACCCCACTTTTCCCGGTTGCCCCGCTGGATCATCGGAAGACTCGGCGACCAGACCCCAGCACCGCACATCACATCCCCTTTATCTGTACGACACTGCAGTGTTACTATCGAGTGCCGAGGGTGATACCTCGTAAGCACTTCTGATGTTAACTCTGTGGAGTAGTTAGTCGGTCGAGGTCATCGAGGGTGATTCCTCTTTCACCACTTCCGGTAACGACACTATCGTGCAACACCTCAAGGGTGAACCCATCGAGGGTGATTCCTCCGAGTTCACCTTGACGGTTACATCGAGTAGGAATCCAACGAGGGTGATACCTCGGATTCCCTTGATGTTATGGACACACGGATACTTGGACTTTACAACTGTTACTTGGAAAGGCGGGTCGACCCTGAGGGGTACCCACATGAGCCTAAGTGGCGAGTGACGTGGAGACGGGTTGACCTGGAGGGTACCCGAGAGTTGAATACGAGGCATGGCCGGGCATTCTTAGCCCTTGCCGCAAGTCCTCGAGACAGGGCGACGGGGTCACATCGATCGTGAGTCTCTGCTCGTTACCGCACTACCAATACACCAACGATTTGGATATGTGATCTGAGTGGGCTCTGGCCCGATAGCACTAACCATCACGCGGGAATAAATATGGGTATTCTGCATCGTGGCATCAGCCGAAAGCTCTGTCAGACGTCCAGTTCAGCATTGTGGCACGGTCGGATCGTGCCAGCCATCTAAGGCGGTGCTGGTATCCACCCTGCACACAACGACCCGGAGTGCAACGGGCGATGGCCCAAGACCCCAGAGTGTTTAGGATGTAGACCGGCGGGGACCTCTCTGCTGAGCTCTAGGTAGGGCTGCGGTGTGTCGTTTGGCCGAGGCCGGGCATGACCCAGAAAAGTGTGTCCGACCGGAGTTAAGCGAGTGTGGTGGGTAAGTTGGTGCACCCCTGCAAGGAAGAACTAATCTATGCATAGCCGGATCCTCGGTAACGGACGCTCGAAGTTGTATCCCGATCGATACAACTAGAACTGGATACTTGTGATGAGAAATGGATAGTAAGGCTCTTGGATTGCTTTCTCGCAGGGAGTCAAGAAAGGATCTCTGGCCGAGGTTGATACTTGGATATTACGGCTCTGGGATTGCTTTCTCGCAGGGAGTTGAGGAAGGATCTCTGGGCGAGGATGATGACTACTACTACTTTATATTATGCTTTTTGTACTCTTCTAAATGCTACAAGATGGTTGAAGATGCTAGTCTTCGATAGGACTAGGCCTTCCCCTCTATTCTGGCATTTCTGCAGCCCAGTCCACATATACAGCCTTTCTTTTATAATGTTGCATATGTAGTGTAGATCCTTGCTTGCTGAGTACTTCAGATGAGTACTCATGGTTTCTTTGCTTCCTCTTTTTCCCCATATCCGTTTGATGCGACTAGATGGCGGAGCCCCGGAGCCAGCTGCCCCTGTCGACAATCACTACTACTACCTCAAGGATGGCTTCTACTACGAGCTGGCGAGATGACCAGGAGTAGGTTCGGAGGGTCCCAGGCAGGAGGCCTGCACCTTTCGATCATAGCTTTTGTTTTGTCCCGCCTTTTCTACAGGCTTATCTGTTTCTGTTTCATATCTGTACTCAGATATCTGATGCTTCCGCTGACGCTTGTATGCGAGCTTATGTATTCAAGCCCTCGAGGCCCCTGGCTTGTAACATAAAGCTTGTATGTCTTTGTATTTGTTTTAGAGTTGTGTTATGATATCTTCAAGTGAGTACTTAGGCTTGATCGTGCGCATTTGCCTGTATGGTTAGTGCACGATTAAGCCGGGGGCGTCACAACAAGATTATATGATTTTGTAGGGATAACTTTCTTTAGACATAATATTTTGAGAAGACATGATTGCTTTATTAGTATATGCTTGAAGTATTATTGTTTTTATGTCAATATTAAACTTTTGTTTTGAATCTCATGGATCTGAATATTCATGCCACAATAAGAAATATTACATCATAAACATGTTAGGTAGCGTTCCACATCAAAAATTCTGTTTTTATCATTTACCTACTCGAGAATGAGCAGGAATTAAGCTTGGGGATGCTTGATATGTCTCCAATGTATCTATAATTTTTTATTGTTCCATGCTATTATATTATCCATCTTGGATGTTTTATATGCATTATTATGCTATTTTATATCATTTTTTGGGACTAACCTATTAACCTAGTGCCTAGTGCCAGTTGTTGTTGTTTTTCCTTATTTTTGTCTTTTACAGAAAATCAATACCAAATGGAGTCCAAATGGAACGAAACTTTTAACGATTTTTCATGGGATAGAAGACATCTAGGAAGCTTTAGGAGGAGGCCAGAAGGTCCACAGGTGAGCCACAAGCTCACCAGGCGTGCCCTAGGGGGCGCCCTATGAGCTTGTGGGCCCCACGTGGATCCTCTAACCCTAATCTCAGCTCCATAAATACCCTAATATTCCCCGTATACCAGAGGGCACACCAAAAATACTTTTTCGCTGCCGCAAGCTTCTATTCTCATGAGATCCCATCTTGGGGCATTTTCCGGCACTCTGCCGGAGGGGGATTCGATCACGGAGGGCCTCTACACCAACCTTGCTACCCTTCTGATGATGTGTGAGTAGTTTACCACAGACCTACTAGTCCATAGCTAGTAGCTAGATGGCTTCTTCTCTCTCTTTGATCTTCCATACAATGTTCTCCTCGATGTTCTTGGAGTTCTATTCGATGTAATCTTCTTTTGCAGTGCTTTTGTTGAGATCCGATGAATTGTGGATTTATGATCAGATTATCTATGAATATTATTTGAGTCTTCTCTGAACTCTTTTATGCATGATTAAGATAGTTTTGTATTTCTCTCCGATCTATTGATTTGGTTTGGCCAACTAGATTGATTTTTCTTGCAATGGGAGAGATGCTTTGTAATGGGTTCAATCTTGTGTTGTCCTCATCCAGTGACAGAAGGGGTAGCGAGGCATGTATTTGTATTGTTTCTGTTAAGGATAAAAAAGATGGGGTTTATTTCATATTTATTGGATCTATCCCTCTACATGATGTCATCTTGCTTAAGGCGTTACTCCAGTCTTGTTAACTTAATACAGTAGATGCATGCTGGATAGAGGTTGATGTGTGGAGTAATAGTAGTAGATGCAGGCAAGAGTCGGTCTACTTGTCATAGACATGATGCCTATATTCATGATCATTGTGTTAGATATCGTCATAACTTTGCGCTTTTCTATCAATTGCTCAACAGTAATTTGTTTACCCACCGTATGCGTTCTTTGAAGAGAGAAGCCTCTAGTGAAAACTATGGCCCACAGGTCTATTCTTAACATATTATTTTCAGATCTATAAAACCAAAAACCCAAAAATACCTTTCTGCAATTTATTTACCTTTACCTTATTTTGCACTTTTATTTATCTTGTATACCTATCTCTATCAGATCTCATGTTTGCAAGTAACCGTGAAGGGATTGACAGCCCCTTTTATCGCGTTGGGTGCAAGTATTTGTTTGTTTGTGTAGGTGCAACCATTGGTGACTTGTGTGTTCCTCCTACTGGATTGATACCTTGGTTCTCAAACTAAGGGAAATACTTATCTCTACTTTGCTGCATCACCCTTTCCTCTTCAAGGGAAAAACCAACGCAAGCTCAAGAAGTAGCAGGCGACCGTTTCAGAAAACGTTGTTGTGGCACCAAATTCAGAAATTCCGCTGTGGCACAAAATTATAGCTCCTCATCCCGCGCTAAGTACACCTTCTCCTCTTCGGGGTCCTTCGTGTATGGTTACCACCATTACATGTAACCTGTAGGTTATCTCTACATTAATGTGGCAATCTCTTGGCTCCAGCCATCATGCCACGACGGGCGGGCCACTTAACATTACAACATATAACCATCTCATACATAAACTCATTATCATGATGAAGGCTATACCAGATCATATGCATACCCTGCAAAACCAAGTTAGACGTTCTCTAATCGGTTTTGGCAAAATTTTAGTTATGTGGTTAACCAGTTTTAACAAGTAATACTAGCTACCTACGTCCACAATTTAGGCGATGATTCTGGACGCTAGATTAAGTTTCGGGGTGTGTGAAACAAGAGACTTAATTAAAAATCTCTAGCCCCACACAAAACTTCGTCAATATGCATGGCCCCCTAGAAGATCATCCATCTTCGGCACCCTCTTGTGTACGCGACTGTTCACTATTCTCAACTACGATGAAGCCCAAGGAATTGTTAGCAGATCGTCGACAGCCAGAGTCGATCGATTGTCAGAACCTTGTAACAAAGCGACACCATGCTGTCGATGAATTGAACCAAAGCAACACTCGAGGGAAGTATAGCAAGAACATCAACCCTCACAATCACATGTGATCTAGATCGCAACCTACATCTACTCATAAAACCGCTCATGATGCCACTGTTGGGAAACGTAGTAGAAAACAAACAAAAAAATCACACTTACGATTACCCAAGATCAATATGAAGATGCATAACGGGTTGGGATCACGATCATAACCGTCACTGAGTTGCAGCGGAAGAAGAACATGTCAGTGTGGATCGTACTTGGAGTCCTTCTAACCATCGATGAACGAGCCCTCGTACCGCCCACGAATAGTTCCTCAAACCGAAGACCGAAAGCACGGCCTCTCCACTTGGTTGCAAGCGTGCAGCCTTCACGATCCGGCAGCGCTTCCCCGTCCAGAGCTAATCGTCACCGGAGAATTAGAGGGAGGAGATTAGAAGCACACTGGGCTTCTAATTATGAGGACAAGAGGATTAGCCTAGCTCTATTTAGACAACTAGGACCAATTAGAACTAGAACTAGAAGAACTAGAGGAGGCTCCAAAACTTGTATGTCCAAAGGGTGGAAATCCTCTAGTATATATGTTGGAGGGGAGAGGAGGGGCGCCACAAGGGGAGGGAAAGTCCCTCCCCTTTGGCCGGCCAAGAGAGGAGGAGTTGGACTCCTCCCCCACTCCAATTCGGCCCCCTTCCTTAGGGAAGGGAGGCACTTGCCCACTTGGGCCTTTTTGGCCCAAGTTGCCTTCCACCTCTTGGCCTTTTTAGGCCCGTTGATATTTAAATTAAATATAAATTTTTCTAAATACTTCTAGACCAATATATATATATATTAACATCTCCCGAAATTTTTTCCACCTATATATAATTTATCGGTAATACCCGGTATTACCCGATACTCACTGAAACCCTTCTGGTGACCCCGAAATGCTTCCGATCCTCTCGGAACTATTCCGAATATTCATGAAATAATTCCACAAATATATTCTCATGACTCCCGTCCTACTAACACTCAGCATACCATGATTTCCTTAAGCTTGTGACCCCGTAGGTTCGGTAACTCAAAGACATAGATGAAACCGTTCGTTCAATGACCGACAGCGGGACCGTGGATGTCCCTATTGGTCCTTGTGAGTACACAAATGATATTCAAGTGAACCATTGCTTATCATGTGATGTTCCCTTTGCTTCACGATACTTCACAAAACCCGGGATGCATCGGTATCCTCCTGAGTCATTGTAATGCTCACTATACCGAAATCCTCGTTACCGGTTTTGTTCTTCTTTCCCGTTATTGTGTTTCAGCATCCCCGTGATGAAGTCACGTGTGTCTAGCCAGATGATGATTGATGTTGTCACACCGAGAGGGCCCTAAGAATATCTCTCCATCGTCAGAGGAGCAAATCCCATTCTCGATCTATCCGGTCACTTGTCAAACTTTCCGACGAACCTGTAAGTTGTCGTTATGATCACCGTGTTACAGGTGACGTTTGAGCAACCCCAAAGCCCATCGTATGGTAAGAAGTGACCACGATACTCTCATGGTCTATGGAGCAATATCACATGTTAACACTCCGTGTTATTACAATTGAATGTAGATGATATTAACTCAATTCATAACAAACAAGATCGGGACGATTCAATATGATTGTTCTTCCAATGTCATAATCTCGATGTTGTTTTAGGACTATACTTACACTTTACTATATCCTAAGATCCGAAAAACGTGATCACCAACAACACTCGAGCTAGTCTTAGAGGCGAGACTAGGAACCTTTTATTTACCGTTTATCATTCCACACGTGCATATGAGTTTTCCACTAAATCACATATTCCAGGATCATAGCAATTATAACATAGAATATAAACTCTTAACTATGAATATGGAAATATAATAATACAAATATTATTGCCTCTATGGCATATTTCCAACAGTCCTCGATTTCATTATTGATGGTTATAGACTGACCAAAGTCTTGATGGACGGTGGCAGCAGCTTAAACCTCATTTACGAGGACACTTTGCAAAAGATGCAATTCAACAAGTCACGCATCGAACCAAGCTAAACCACGTTCAAGGGAATCATCCCTTGGAAATCGGAGCGATGCAGTGGTGCTACTTGTGAGCTGCGTTGGGATTTCCCCAAAGAGGGGAAGATGATGCAGTACATTAGAGATAAGTATTTCCCTCAGTTATGAAACCAAGGTTATCAATCCAGTAGGAGAACCAAGCAACACTATGTAAATAGCACCTGCACACAAACAACAAATACTTGCAACCCAACGCGTAGAGGGTTTGTCAATCCCTCAACAGTTACGAGGAAGATTAAAAGATATAGTTTTTGATTGGTAGATATGACAAAAATATAAAATATAATAAAGAAAAGAAAATCGCAGCATGGTATTTTTGGTTTTAATATATGATAGAAAATAGACCCTGTGGCCATAGTTTTCACTAGAGGCTTCTCTCGAGAAAATAGCATACGGTGGGTAAACAAATTACATTTGGGCAATTGACAGAAAAGCAAATAATTATGACGATATCCAAGGCAATGATCATGTATATTGGCATCATGTCCAAGACAACTAGACCGAAACAATTCTGCATCTACTACTATTACTCTACACATCGACCGCTATCCAACATGCATCTACTGTATTAAGTTCATGAAAGAATGGAGTAACGCCTTAAGCAAGATGACATGATGTAGACAAGATAAACTCACGGAAGAAATAAATCCCATCTTGTTACCCTTAAGAGCAATGATACATCCGTGTCATGTCTCTTTCTGTCACTGAGATTGAGCACCGCAAAATCAAACCCATCACAAAGCACCTCTTCCCATGGCAAGAAAAATCAATCTACTTGGCCAAACCAATCCAATAAATCGGACAAGAAATACGAGGCTATAATAATCATGCATAAAAGAGTTCAAAAAAACTCAAATAATATTCATGGATAGATCTCATCATAAACTCATAATTCATAGGATCCCAACAAACACACTGCAAAAAGTCATTACATCAAATAGATCTTCAAGAACACCGATGAGAACATTGTATGGAAGATCAAAAAGAGAGAAGAAGCCATCTAGCTACTAACGATGGACCCATAGGTCCATGGTTAACTAATCACGCATCATCGGAGGGGCAGCAAGGATGATGAAGAACCCCTCCGTGATCATTTCCCCCTCCAGTAGAGTGTCGGAAAAGGCCTCTAAATTGGATCTCATGGTTCAGGAACTTGCGTCGAAGAAAAAAGTATTTCATGGACTCCCCATAGGTTTTGGGATTTTAGAGTATTAATAAAGGCGGAGGTAGGTCAAAAGGAGGCTCATGGGCCCCGGTACCCACCAGGGCGTGCTAGAGGCCCCTGGCACGCCCTGGTGCTTAGTGGGCCACTCCTCCATCTTCTCGTGGCCTCCAGAAGCTTCCAGGGTCTCTTATTGCCAGAAAAAAATCTCCAAAAAGTTTCGTGGCATTTGGACTTCATTTGTTACATATATTCTGCAAAGTCGAAAACAAGCAAAAAACAGCAACTGGCACTCGGCACTAAGTTAATAGATTAGTCCCAAAAAATAATATAAAGTTGCTTGTAAATCTATACCTAATATTAAAAGGAGGAGACTTTCATAGTTCTCCATACGTCACCCTTTTCTATCCGTTGATTTTATGTTAATCATAAAAATTAACGGCTGAGATTTAAAATCTCTCCTATCTAAGAAAAAGGAACGATCCGTGACGAACAGCCGCCTAGCGCACGTATTGATCGATCTCTAAGTTGTACCAATAGCTCGGACCAGCAACCGAGTGAAAAGCCCAGCCCACACAATCCAATCAGCTCCTATACAAGTGAAATTATTAAAGGGAATTAAATGAATTCGTCAATAATTAAAGGGAATTAAAGGATGAGAAGGGCCCACAGGCGTCAACAAATTAAACGGATTCATCCATAATTAAAGAAATTAAGATGGCTAGCGCACGGCATGGGCAAATTAAATTGATCCATCCATAATTATAAAGAAATTAATGGAGAAGGGCGCACAGCTTGGCCAAATTAAGTGGAATTTCATCCATAATTACGTTGCGAGATGCCTTGATTGGTTTCTAATTAAACAGGAATGTGTCTCTCCATCGAGGCAGGCCAATTATTTTCCAATCGAGGGAGCGAGGATGAGCCGACGAGGAATCTCCCATGTCTGGTTTTCCTTTCTTTTACGTATACTAGTAAGCGTGCACGTGCAACGAACGTCTCCATCGATGCACATATAATTTGTGTTAGTATAAATGGAATACAAATGATCCCTTCGTCCCACGGTGCATATTTCATCTATTCTCATAACTCCATTCTTTATGGAAGCGACAAACCATATGTATTTAACTTTCGTATATAATCATTATTTCTTCTTATATCTTAAGCCTAATCATATTTTACTTGATGTTATGCACCTTCAATGTAAACCACTAAATCAGACACCGTCAAAGCATCAATAAACTGGACGCACAATTAACCTCGCAAAGATGCATCACCATGTACCACAAGCTATACATACAACTTGTGGTACCATGATTTCGTGTAAAAAGTAACCACAACAATCGTGAAGCTCCCCATGCGACAATCCACGAGTCACCTCATGTCCTTATAAGGTAGTGAATATACATCAACAAAATGAAAATGAAAATAGAAGAACAGGAAGTAGCCTTCAACATGGTGAGACCTTGTACCTGCTGCACAAACAGGAGAGGTAAATCTGAAAGAAAAACTGTCAAACATATTAGACCGTAAGAACCAAGGGATAAATTTGGAAGTAGCCTCAAACATTTTTATCCATCGGAAATGGAATAGAATATTAAAGCCCAACAGCAGAAAAAAATGCTCTAAAATACTTATTATAGCATTTATATATAACAAAATTAATTCCATTCTTGCAGCGGTGCAGACTGCAATAGAGGCTAAAAAAAGAAATATCAAGGGAACACTAATATAAGATTACCTTTGCATCATAATATATGCCTAATTTTGACTTTGATTTATATGTGGCTTGTCAATGAAATATCATTTGGTATATTTGTTATGCCGATACATGATTCCCCTTCAACCGCACAAGAACAACAGAGGTTCATTATCATGGGTAAAAAAGTCACACCAGGATCAAGTCTGCATCAAGTTTAGTCACATATGCAAAGAACTGGTTCTATACAAATACAATATATAAACAATGTATGCCGTCCAAATGACGTGTAATTGATTCTAAAAAGGGAATCAAACATTCTAGAATGTATGTATTTTCTCCTAGCTCCGCACCGACACTTTCGACTTAAAAAGAATCATACCAATTGCCTACATATAGTATGACAGAACATAAATCTGTCGTAAAATGATACCATGATTCCAGCGAAAGCACAATGAATATGTCAACTAACATTTTGATATGGATTGAAAATTGTGCAATGGAATAATGATAAGTTAATCATAAAGCCCATAAAAAATTCAAAAGTGAATTAACCTATAATATAGGTTTGGCCATCGCATTGTAGGTGATCGCCCTAACTCATACCACCTGAAGCTACCGCTATAACACCTGGCAAGGATACCCAGTCCTGAGTGAAAAAGATACCGCGAGCACGATCTTTTTCAATAAAATCAGAGCATGGTGGATTGGTGCAGACTCGCCCTTGAGCCAAAAAAAACTGCATTCAGTTTCAGTAAGGACGTACATGATTAATGGAGGACCAAATACTCACCTCTATACTTTTTTGGCATGACCAACATGGAGGAAAATAACATTGCTATCGAGGATCAAGTATTAGCAATGTAAGCCGCAAATTCCTGAGAAGAAGAATTCAGTGACCCCACAAAATATATACTTATTCTCAGTGATAGTGAATTCGAATTTCTGCAACCTGCCAAATTTAACTATTTAAGCATGAGGTCACAATAAAAAAATGTGATGCTAGTCAACTAAAAAGATTAAATTCAGAATTGTGAGATTATGGTGCAAATAATAAGCAGTACATGACAACTGTTAAAGCAACATCCCAATAACTTGAAAGGAAACTGGAGATGTTAAAATCATGTGCAGACACCAATAACTTGAAAGGTTAAAATTATGAAATTGAACTATACATTCACAATCCGAGACATAGTAAATAATCTGCACTGGATAGTACAGACCTCACATTAAAAGATGGGCGCACATCTGCAGAGTATGTTTACATTCAGTAGAAAGGCTCGTGGCTTTGTTTTGGCTACATCTCTGTTAGCAAGTGCAGACCCAAGATCAAGTGTTACAGAAATAATTTCTCGTCTTATATCAGTACAGACCATATCCTTTGTCTGTCTAAGATCGCTGAAGTTATGGGGAGAAGGATTGACCTCGAGGCCTGCAAAAGTTCCCTAGGGTCAGATTGGATCAAGAAGGGAGACGGTGGGGAGCACGGTTGGAGGAGATGGCCTCCATGGTGGGCATGCAGTCGGAGGAGATGACCTGCTCCGGCATCGATGAGGCGGAGCGAAGGATGGAGACGATGTCGAGATGCACCGGCTCACTGCGCCTGCTGCGTCGTCAGTCGTCACTCCCGCAAAGGCCGCTTGGAGATGTGCGGGAGCAGCAGCGTAGCGTGGGTAGGAGGGGCGGGCGGTGCTGGCGCCATCGCGAGGACGGCCAAGGCCGCGGGCAAGTGCCCCGATCCTTGGCACCAACATTTGCGTCTTTCGCCTACCCTCGGAAGCGAACGCGGCGGCAGCGCCCGCGACCTCAGGTGGCTCGTGCGTCGTTGGTGGCAGAGACAGTGGCGGCTTTCTCTCACACGCAAAAATCTCTCCCCTCCGTAACAACAAATGCATGCAGACTATGGAGGCGTTGATTGGGCGAGGAATTGATGCGGGAGTAGCCGGTTTGCATGGATCACATACGCCTGGTTTCAAGCATTAGCTATAATGTCATCCCTATTAATTAGGGATTGATTGCTGATTTCTTTATCTGTTTAGGAGAGAGAAACTGACGGAGGGGAAGTTTTCATCTGCCCGTGGAGTGGTGGTCAGCCTATTATAATTGCTAATTGCACCCTGATAACTCATCAGATTAATCTAATCTGTTAGATTTCATTGATTTAGATAATCAGACGGTGCTAATTAACCGGTGTACATTTAGCGGGGTGCACTAAAAAAGTTCTTGTTTGATTGTTTAATAGTAGTGGAGATGCTTTGTCCGCTTAGGTCTCTGATGTGTTCCCTTCGTGCGTATCATAATCCTCCACTGGTTCCTATAGGTCCAAGAGTCTGACAGAAGATTATGTACTTCTCCACATCTTGTCTTTAAACCAAAGCGCTATCGAAGCAATCAGCTCTTTCAAATACAAACTCTATTCAATGTCCTTAACAAAAACCAGGAGCAGCACCGCCCATCCCAATCAGGTCGTACGGGTCGAGCTCTAATCCCTACCTCGATACTTCCTCATAGATGTCATGTAGTAACTCGGCGGAAGTTTCTCGCTCTTCGGCTCTGTCCTAGCACGGTCGGCGACAGCGACGAGGGGATCTCCATCTCCTTCACCGTCGATGACAGCAACAAGGCGATCTCCATGGCCTTCACCGTCTCCGGCGGTGGGCACTCAGGCAGTACGTGGTGACTAGCAATGGAAACTGGAATGGCCCAACGTGGGCATGGACCATGCTCCGGTCGTGGCCGTCGATCGCGTGAAGCACGTACGTGCGTTGTGGCGTGTACGGGTGCATCGACGACACGGTGGCGGCCATAACGGCGTGCAGGTGACTCGATGGCTTGGAGCGGCCATGCGCCTCGGAGTGGAGCGCCAACCTTGGGTGCTGAGGGAAGCAGATGCTGCCGTCGCGTACCTCCATGTCGCCATCATGTCGTATAAGGCGTAGACATGCGTCCTAGACTTCGAAGGATGATCTCCCTCCGCCTCATAGGCAGCCGAGCCCACCTTCTTGACGGTGTCGCTACCGTCGATACGCACGGATCGTCCTCATCACTGCTGCCCTTGATGATGTCGTGGCTGATTGGTGTCTGGCAAGGAAAAAAGGAAGGCTTGAGAAGTAGTAAACTGGTAAGTGTCAGACAGGCAAATTGAGTCTTAATTTTCCGTTTGAACTTCACATGATATGGTCCTACCTAATTTATGTTTGTGGCCTCAACAGACCACGTACGCCCCAAGATTTGAGGTGTGAGTTGACTGGATTTTTTGTGTTGTTACAATTAATCGGTAATGGATAAATCAAAATTTGTTATGTAGATTGGTAAGACTCACTAAGTTCTGATTTCCTTATTTTTGGATTATAATTTCCTACTCCAAAAGCAGATTTGTGGATGTTTAATAGATGTTCAGAGGGATAGGAGACTAGAAGGGTGGATGTCTCTCAATTTTAGAGGGAAATAAGCCTACAGAATACACATACAAACAGGACTGGTATGGGAAAAAAATTATGTTACCCATGCTCTCATGCATAAAGGTAGTTGTTGAGACTTGAGAAACTGATCTTATCAATCAATCATGAATCATCCCAGCATCCCAATTGTCTATTTAGTTCATCACAAAGACCAGTATCATGGGGATAATGGAGGTAAATCAAAGCTCAATGCTGAACCTTTGCTTTTGTATAATTAGGATGACAAGACTACAGACCGATACTAGCTATCTAATTTTAATCCAATTATGATGTTATAGATAGTTTCCTTAACATGCATGCGTCATTGCTCCATGTTTTTACACCAGCAAGTGGCACATATTGGATTAACCTGGCACCTTTCCGTGGGCTGACGAAGTTGATTTTTTTTTCCATTTAGGCTGAGGAGTTAGCATCTATGATGCGCGTGCACTTTTCCTTGGCTCAAACGCCTTCGAGGCTCTCGACCTCAGCCAACGATCTGCTGAAGATGGACATGGCAGCATCCAACCTATGGTCGCGCCTGCGCTCCTTCTTCCAGTTTCACTGCGACCACAATAAGATGACGGTGGTGGTCTTGGCTTTCAGGATGGTGGCCTGCTTTTTCTAATGGACGAACCGACCAACGCGGCATTCCTAAATGCAATTTATTTGTAGTGGAAGCTGAAAGTATATGATCTGAATTTCTATTATAGAGTGTATATGTATGAACTGATTCAGAGTATGTTGATCAATTGCGTTCTGTTGCTTCTTGTTCTATGGTTTCTATGGGATAGAACAATACATGGGCCAGTAATAATAATACAATTAAAATTTGTGAACATATCATTACAAAATGGTTGGCTAGATAATGTTATGTATGCATTCTACAATGGTCAGTTCCTGTGTAGCTACACACTTTTTTAGAATACTTCGTACAACTTTATCTGTCTATCTCATTTTGTTAGAAATGAAAGTAAGATGAAGAATGTTTTTCTACTTGTCGGTCATCCATCCCGTATCCACCTCATTTCACTCATTTTTTTCATTTTTGAAGAACGGACGTGGACCTATGGGGTCTTGAACATGCTTATTGGGCTAGGGGCATTCGATTTTTCATCCCGTTGCAACGCACGGGCATGTGTGCTAGTGTATATAAAACATCTAAGATCGTTAATATAATAGCATGGAACAATAAAAAATTATAGATACGTTGGAGACGTATTAGCATCCCCTAACTTAATTCCTGCTCGTGCTCGAGTAGGTAAATGATAAAAACAGAATTTTTTATGTGGAATGCTACCTAACATATTCATCATATATTCTTTTCTTTGTAGCATGGACATGTGGACTTGAATGATTCAAAACAATATTCTATAATTTGGCATGAAGACATCAATACTCAAGCATATCAACAAGCAACTATGTCTTTCAAAATATCAATGCTAAAGAAAGTTATCCCTAGCCCATTATGCTCAATCATTGATCCATTCATGAAACACACTCAAATATTAACTACATCCAATACACAAGTATGTCAATAGTGTTTCCTAGTTGGTGCTTTATAAGAGAAGATGGAGACTCAAAATAAAAATAAAAATTACATAAAATTAAATAGATAGGCCCTTCGCAGAGGGAAGCAGAGATCTGTAGAGATGCCAGAGCTTAAATTGAGAGATAAAATTGTTTTGAGAGGCATGCTTTTCCTGTCAACGAAAACGACCGAGAAATCTCAATATCTTCCATGCTAGACAAATTATAGGCGGTTCCCAAACAAAAAGTAAAGTTTATTTCCTTTTCATCATTCTTTCACAATCCATGGTTGGCCGTATCCACGGGTGCCTTCCTTACCAACACTTTCCAAGATTTTTTTCATTTCAGGACTGGGCATCCCTATTACCTGCCACACTCTCGTGCAATGAAAAGTGAATAAACACTCAGCGTGAGAATAAAATACCTAGCATGGAAAATATTGGCCACCCCCTGCCGCTTCATGAATTGGCACATACAAATTTACTTGGAACGGCATGGAAATACCGCATATAGGTAGGTATGGTGGACTCATTTGGCACAACTTTGGGTTTAAGGAGTTGGATGCACAAGCAGTATTCCCTCTTAGTACAAGTGAAAGCTAGCAAATAGATTGAGAAGCAACCAACCAAAAAAACGAAAACGGTCATAAACGTGCATTGAACTTAATTAACACCGAATAATGCACCATAAGTAGGATATAATTTCATTGCATAACTATTGACTTTACATGCATGCATAGGGAATCACAAACCTTAACACCAATATTCTTACTAAAGCATGATTACTCAACAACATGACCCACATATCACTATCTCCATATTGCAAAACTATTGCAAGGAATCAAGTTTATAATATCCAATTATCTTCATTGAAGTTTTTATTATATCCCCCTTGGATATCTATCACATCGGGACCAAATTCATATCTCGTGCAAATTACCATTACCATTCTTAACTCTCAAAAAGATCAAAGTGACGCATGAGAGCATAAGTATTTCTTCAAAAAAATCAACTCTCAAAATAATATAAGTGAAACATGAGAGCATATTTCTTTAAAATTTTCCAGCTCTCAAAATAATATAAGTGAAGTACGAGAGCATATTTCTTTAAAATGTAACCACCACCGTGCTCAAAAAGATATAAGTGAAGTACCAGAGCAACTGCCTAGCTCAAAAGATTTAAGTGAAGCACATAGAGTATTCTAGCAAATCATGATATGCGTGTGGCTCTCTCAAACAAGTGTGTTCAGAAAGGATGATTGTGACAAACTAAAAATCAAACAAAGCAAAGACTCATATAATACAAGATGCTCCAAGCAAAACTCAAGATATGTGACGAATAAAAATATAGCTCCAAGTAAAATTACCGGTGGTCGTTAGAAGAAAGAGGGGATGCCTTCTAGGGCATCCCCAAGCTTAGTTGCTTGGGAGTCCTTGAATTTTACCTTGGGGTGCCTCAGGCATCCCCAAGCTTAGGCTCTTGAAACTCCTTACTCCTTCATCCATCGTGATCTCACCCAAAACTTGAAAACTTCAATCACACAAAACTTAACAAAACCTCATGAGATCCGTTAGTATAATAAAGCAAATCACCACTTTAAGTACTGTTGCAAACCCATTCATATTTTGTTATTGCATTATACCTACTGTATTCTAACTTTACCATGGCTTATACTCCCCCCCCCCCGATACAATCCGTAGATTCATCAAAATAAGCACACAATGCAAGGAAAACAGAATCTGTCAAAAACAGAACAATCTGTAGTAATCTGAACTTTGACCATACTTCTGTAACTCCAAAAATTCTGAAAAATTAGGAAAACGTGGGCAATTTGTACATCAATCATGTGTAATAAATTCAGAATTTATCACGCTCCAGCAAATTTTAACAATTCTGCTAGTGGACGCAAAAGTTTCTGTTAATGCACAGAATCAAAGCAACTATCACCCAA